>JAVXUO010002842.1:0-637153 GCA_033065855.1 Escallonia rubra | reverse complement strand
GCCATCTTTTGGGGTGATATGAGAGAACAACGAACGATCACATGTCATATGTTTTTAACATCCACTGTCGAGGATCCATTTGTTGGAATCCACCTTTGCTTTCAAGCATACCTACAACAGATTCTGGTTTCGTTCCTTTAGGTACCCATACTTTCTTGGGTCCTGAAAGATTAGATAAACAAGATTTTGGCACCCAAACTTGCTTTATTTTATTTTTAGAAATAGAAGAGGATGATTGATTACTGACAGCATTGAGAGGACAATTCTTAACTAAGTGTTTTTTCTTGTTACACACTGTACATAGTGTGAATGGCGAGCAGGAAGCTAAATTTTTGTTAAAGGAAATTTTATAATCCTTTTGCTTCTTTGAAAGATCGTAACCAAATCCACTTTTTTTGAAAACACATCTTTGTCTACCCAGAAGAATATCCAAATTCTCTCTTCCTTGTGTAAATTCTGAAATACTGAAATTCAAATCCTCAATTGCCTTTTCCAAATTCCCTTTTGTGTAGAAACTTATTTCAGTTGGGATTTTAAAAAATCATTTTCTACAGGGTTTTTTATACCTCTGAGAGATTGGATTTCAGTAGACAAGTAAGAATATTACTTCTTAGAAATCAGATCATTTTTTAAAGAAGCATTTTCAAAAATTTAAAGCTCAACTTTTTCGTCTAAATCTTCCTTTTCACCTTCCAGCTCTTCAATAATGCTTATCAAAGAAAGAGCCTTCCTTTTAAGATCAGCATTTTTATCTTTTAACCTTTCATGGTTTTCACTGAGTTCGAGAAAAGCTAACTCAAGCTTTTTATAATCAAAATTTTCAGAGATTACCTTGTCAGAGTGATCATCCTTGGCCATGAAACATAGCTGAGCTACCTCCTCGTCTTCGCTTGTTTCTTTATCACTCTTGTCAGAATCATCCCAAGTTAGCAAGGCTTTTCTGGGTTTGAATTTCTTTTCCTTGATATCTCTGCCATTGTTGCTTGCTGACTTGTTCTTGAGCTGTGGGCAATACTTTTTAATATGCCCAGTTCTTCCACATTCATAACAAGCATGAGAGTTTTCTCTTACATTCCAATCACCATTATTTCTCTGATGTGAATGGTTTGTCTAATTTCTTCTGATCTTCCCATCTCGTTTGCTTGTAAGAAACTTTGAGTGATGAGAGCCATTTCAGGGTCAGAATCATCGCTACTCTCTACAGGTTCATGAAAGGTCTCAGCTTTGAGAGCTAAGCTCTTCTTCTTAGAGGTGGTTTCTTCTTCGTCATGAATCTTCATCGTTATTTCATGAGTCATTAGGGAACCCACCAATTCTTCCAACTTCAGCACATTCAAGTCTTTGGCTTCTTGAATGGCTGTGAGTTTTGCTTCCCATCTCTTTGGGAGAGATCTGAGAACTTTTCAAACAACTTCCTTTTCCAGGTAGGTTTTACCCAAAAGCTTCAATCCATTTATGATGAATGTAAACCTAGAGTACATCTCATTTATGGACTCGTGCTCCTTCATCTTGAAAGCCTCATACTGCTGGACCAACATGTTAATCTTGGTCTCTTTCACCTGATTGGTACCTTTGTGAGTAACCTTCAGCAGCCTCCACATTTCTTTGGTTGTCTCACATGTTGAGACACGATTGTACTCATTCATGTCTAGGCCACAGTTAATAATGTTCTTTGCTTTGTCATCCATTTAGAAAAGTTGTGCCTCGTGAGCGTCCATTTCAAGAATCCATTTGGGAATCTTGGTTCCGTCTGGTCCATCCTTCATGGGAATTATAGGACCATTTTCTACAACGTACCACACAAGTGTACCTGCCTCAGAAAGTTTCTCATCCGATTTTTCCAGTAGCTGTAGTTGTCGTTCTTCAACAAGGGTCACCCAGTAGTTGTTGAACCTTCTTCCACAACGCAATCTTTAGCCCTAGACGATTAAGTCAAAAATAATTACCATAGCACACGGCTCTGATACCACTTGTAGGTCCCTAAATACACCTAAAGGGGGGGATAAATAGGTGTTTACAACTTTGAGCAGAAACTTAAAATAGAATTTACAAAGTAATAACAGAAATAACAATAATAAATCAACACAGAGATTTATACTGGTTCGGCCCCACCAGCCTACATCCAGTCCCCGAGCACTCCACACAAGGGAGACCTACTCAAGCCTTTCACTAACCAACTAGCTTTGGGTGCTAGTTCAAACCACAGTACAAATTCCGAGTTCAAACCACAGTACAAATTCCGAAACTCTTCCAAGGTTTCCAACAGTTTATAAATGAAAAGAGATTTACAATTGAGATACAACACAACAAACTCCTTCTTGAATAGATATTACAATGAGTACAATAATACTAAGCTTTCTTAGGTGGGAAGATCTATATTCTTTCAAGAACCAAACTAAGAAGCTTACACCAGACTCTCTCAAAAAATAAACTCACTCAATAGAGAATAGATGGATGTGTGAAATAAGATGAGAGAGTATTTTGAGAGGAGTTAGAGAGAGAGAGATTTTAAAGATCAGCAAAAGTTAGCAATAAATCCTCTCAAGACCCCTTTTTATACTGGATGAGAAATGAACCGTTAAGATAGAGAGAACCCAAAGTTTGATTCGAATGAAAAATAATTTCATTCGAATGAAAGTACAAGCCTGAAGAATTCGGTCGAATGAATTCGAGATTCATTCGAATTAAAAAGGTACAACAGATAGATGTTGAAGCCACTAAAGGATTGAGTCGAATGAAAACTACTTTTCATTCGATTGAAAGTTATGCTTCGACTAAAAGGTTTACCTTGACCGGAAAATTTGGCTTCGACCGAAAGTTCTTGGCTCCGACCGAAAACTTTGGCTTCGACCGAAAATTATTTTTGAAGACATGATGAAGGACACTGATCGATTAAGTCGAATGAAAATAGTTTGCATTCGAATGAAAACGTTTGCCTTCGAATGAAAGTTTCAGATTTTGTTCTTTACTCGAATTTCTGGGAGATCTTTTAAGAAAGGCTTAGTGACAAAAATAAAATGCTTCCAGCTCTCGAATCTTTGATGTAGTCCAAGTCTTTGTTCAATCCCAATACCAAGTCCAAGCTTTGTTCAATCCAAGTTCAAGTCCTTGTTCAATTCCATGTCCAAGTCCTTGTTCAATCCCATGATCTTTGTCTTTGTTTGATTAGAATAAACCCCAAAATAGTTATCTTAATAATTGTGTTAAGTTAATGTTAGAAATAATAATTTTGGAATCATCAAAATCAATAAGTCAACACCTTCAACTCCCTGTAACCCCAAAGTGCGGCAAAAATTCTGATCGCTGTAGTTACCTCTTAAATTTTTATACCTCCTTTGGCAACTTTTCTGGGACCATCTTCCTACTAATGTCAACCTCCAAAAGTGCAAAATTGTACGCTCTAACATTTGCCCCATATGCCTCAATTCCCCAGAAACAATAGACCACATTTTTCTGATCGCTGTAGTTACCTCTTAAATTTTTATACCTCCTTTGGCAACTTTTCTGGGACCGTCTTCCTACTAATGTCAACCTCCAAAAGCGCAAAATTGTACGCTCCAACATTTGCCCCATATGCCTCAATTCCCCAGAAACAATAGACCACATTTTTCTTTCTTGCCAAGGGGTTAGACTAATTTGGTTCGGTTTGCCTCTTGGGCTCAGGTCCGATACCTTCAGCTTGCCCCTTAGAGAATGGCTAACAGCTTGGATAACTAGCCAGTCGGTGCGAGAATTTAAACCACCCCTTATATCTTTATTTTCACCACTATTTGATGTATTTGGAACAAAAATAACCTCATCTTTCGTAGTAACCCATTCTCACCTCATTCTATCATTCCCCAAATCCTGAAAATAACTTCTACCATTCTTTTGTATAGCGTTCGAAAATTTTCTCCAATCCAACCAATACCATTCTCAAATAACAGAGGTGTTGGTCCCAATAGGAGAACCCATTTTACGAAACATTTGGATGGCCATTACCTTACGCTCACCCACAACTGCCTCTTGTATCCCTTCTGATTGTAATTGCTTTTAAGGTCTTCCATAAATCGGGACATCTCAGAAATAGACTAGGACTTACTTGTTATACTGCAAGCAGTGTTAGATGTTGTTCAGCTGCTATTTCTTTCTTTGCTTCAGGCAGTTATTCTGCACTAGCGCAAGGCATTCGCACCACTAGTGAATGGGCATTAAAAATATAAAATGCAGAATATCACTCTTCTAGCAGATTCTCGTTTTTTGTTATCTCAGATGGCCAAGACTACTGATGTCCTTGACATGGTGGCACCGATCATGTTTGACTTTTGTTCTACGATGTCAGACTTTCACTCATTTTCTGTAAATAGAGCAGCGCCTGAGCAACTGAAGGAAGTACACTTGCTAGCTACTTTTGCTTATCACGCCCGTACGAGGGTTTATCAAGACTGGGTACAAGATGGTATTTTGGCAACCCTTTAAATACCTTTTGTACCACTTTAAAAAAGCCGGGTTTTGTATGTTTGTAAATAGACCTTGAGTTATGGAAGTATCATAACCTTTCATCTAATTGTTTGATGTAATATAAACTATGATGTAACTGCGACTGTTTATGCTTAATGTCACTCTCTTATTCACCAAAAAAAAAACTGGACGGTGTGCTCTAAGATCAGTCACAGTGTTGTGTGTTGTGTGACTCAAATCATTATCATGCTCTTTGTGTTTGCATGTGGTGTATTAATAGGCAAAGGTTTATCTTCTTGGTCAGACAACCTGCGCAGATACACTCCGAGCTTGCTTAAGGACCAGGTCTACCTGTTCAACCCAAGCTTATAAGTTTTCTGAGTAACTTATCTTTTTATAGTGCCTCTGACCACGACTCCTCCACCATCCTATCAAGCTACAGTTTTGCTGCCCTCAGACTCGGTCACATGGACTAGCCTCGAGAGCTATATTCGTTGCACTTGTTCAAGGGCTTTACAGCTTAATCTCACCTAGGATGTATTGAACTCATAATTCATTAGATAGTTTTTATGAATGTCAACTAAGTATCATAAATAAATTGCTCCCGATTGTTCAATCATTTGATAACCAGAGTCATTCTTTGATAAATGATCACTATGAGTCAGACTCAATAGAATTTGATCAATCCTTTTTTCTGTCGTTAAGGTTGAGAACTGAACCAAGAATTCTCTTTCTTCATCATCAATCGAATCACTGTTTGCGACCCAGGATTCTATTTTATCATCAATCCAATCAATCCCCGTTCACGTTTTTTATTTTTTTTTTATCAATGAATAGATCTCTTTGCTTGTATGACTTAGATGTCTCGTATTTCTCGAAAAAGATTGTCCCATCATCGTTCAGTAAAAGGGTCAACCCTACCTCCAGCTCGTATTACCTTATTGAAGACCTACAGGGTTCCATTCAATCGCTATTGGGAGTTGATCGCAACGTGATATTAGAAAATCATTATTCTATAAAAGGCTTAATCCTGTCTTAAGCTCATATTACTTCATGGTTTCATTCTTGGGTAACGGGACAATCTCATAATGTATTTCTGCGAGCCTCAAACCTTGAAACTGGCCTCGAGGAGCATTGATGCCGAGGCTGCTTTGGTGGCAAGCCTAGGCTTTTAACGTAGTTTCGTTACAACTTTCTCATGTGATATTTTAGGTGTCTATTAACCATATACGTCCCAGTCCCCAAGTGTTGGTTCACGTATTCCATTATTAGGCGGTTTCCTACAGTAGCTAAGAGTTTACAACTCTCTGTTTACCCAACAGGCAACGGTCACTAAATACACACCTAGTTGCAAAAGTTTGTGCCGCTAGAAACTAAGGGAAATTGTTTACAAAAAACTTAAAGATATTCAGCAACAATAAATATCGATATGGTTGTATTTCTTTGGGTTTTCATTACCTATTAGGATATGGCAGAAACTTTTTCAGATTCTAAGGAAACAAAAACAACGCAAATTTGGAAACCTCCACCGAAAGAGTTTAACAATCTTTCCAGCACTGATCTCAGACTCATAGCTCGTAATACACCATAAATCTCTTCAGCAATATTTCTAACACGTGAAAAAAAAGTTGACCCGGTACATAATGCCATTTCTGACATGAAAGTATCCTCCAACTTAAAATGCTCTTGAACGGAATAACGGGATCGATTAGTAATCACAAGAACCTATTTCCTTTCGGCAATGGACATTGCACTAATAAAGGTATCAAAATCGTTTATGATTCATAAGATTGAATGAAAAACGCTCTAGTACCTGCATAAGGCCTACTTAAGGTAGTCTGATAGTGTATGGTTATCACTTACTGTGATTTACATCAACTCTCACGGCCACCCATTTCTCATCACTAAACAACACGCTGGCACCAACAGGACATGTAATGTTCGGCTTGCGCGGACAAATCAAAACCTTTTGGGTAGGTAAGGTATTGGCTGCAGCTGCTGCCTCGATGCCCGCCTCCATTACTGAAGGTGTAGGCGCCCCATCCTGGGTTGAAGAAGCAGTAAAAGGGAAAGGATCCCGCAGGCGAGCATATAAAGTGTCAGACGAAAACAAGCATCTGGACCTTTTTGCGCTGGTATCTGTATCTGAATGTGGGAGTAAAAGGATTATAACTTTACAACTACTAGCTTCATCATTCGTGGCAAGCACTTCCATCGAGAAAGACAGCTCAATAATATGGTTTAAATATGTTGTAGTTGATAGGAAAGCCACTACCTAGACAAAATTGATAAGCAAACTTCGATAACTGCAGAGCTCAAAACAGGGTGTTAAGACAAATCAGTCCCTCATTCTGCCAACTTACTCATAGCGCCTTGCAACGCTAAAAAAAATACTATTTCCAAAACTAGTCAGTATCATTTTACATGAGGTTGCAAACGAATCCAAGAACCCAACTTCTGTCCAATTTTAGATGTTAAATGCGCATATGCAGCGAATGTGACCCCATCCTGTTTTTCTTCATGAATAATATCCAATTTTAGCTGTTAAAACCAGATGTCAACAACTTGAAGTTTCCCCAACCCCACCTAGGTCTATGATACTACTAAGCCCCGAAGCCCTATTGCCCCGAGCAACACGCATGCAAGACAAATGCAGCCACAAAGTTGATTTGGACTGTCCGCTTGGCGACATTAATATTTCCGGCGCTAGCAGTGGATCAGCCCCCTTTATATGTGTGTATACAAAGTGTTAATCGCCCCTCTTTGGGTCAGTTAAGCTAGAAATGAAAAGAAAAAGATGCTTCTCAACCGTGCATTGTGTCATAGTTATCAATACCATACAGGTAACGACCAATTCTTACCACTTTTACCTTCTATCAGTATGGTATCCCTTTACATTTCGAACCAGTCAAAATACCGGTCTGTACCGGTTGTACTGACCGGTACAGATTATATCGGCCAAGAATTACATACCAGCCGAGATATTGTGTTTTCTACTGGTTCCATGAAAAATGCAAAAGTTACAAATTTTGTTGGGAACTTTAATAAATTGACCATATAAAGACTAAGAGAAAAACCCTAGGTTTCATTTTATAGATCAAAGCCTCTGTAACTTCTTCCTCGGAGTATTCATTCTAATTTGCAAAATCTTTCCTGGTAAGTTTTCAATCTTCATTGCATTTTTAGTTTGCGTTTACTTTTCCTCTTAACTTTGATTTAATTCAAAGTTGGAAGCTTTCATCTAATTCTATCATCTATATAATGCACTAATTTATACATACAGATGCAGGTAAGCAGCTTATTCTTGAAAACAAAGACATAATTCTTAAACAAACGACTTATTCTCCTTTAAGAATTTGCTAATGAGGTAGTTGGAAAAGGGCGTAATTATTCTCCTTTAAGGACAATCCTTTTGTTCTAGATGAGCTGTGAGGAGGGATATATTTTATAGTTTAAGTTTGCTAATAACTGAGTATTAAATATGTATATAATTAATGAAAAATTCGATATGGTACCGGAACTGGAACGTACCATTTCATAGAGAAAACAAGAACGTACTCCAGTACGGTATTTATACGATGCATTGTGCGACACGAAAAGCTAGATTATTCCTGGAAAATTAGGAGTTTTAACCAGCACTAGATGTGGATTGGCCAAAATATACATGTATATGTGTAAATCAGCCCCTATACATAAATCTCTCACAATCTCCTCATCACAGAGGAGTAAAGGGGCTGATCCACACAAATACATGTGTTTAGGGGCTGACTAGATCTGGAGAGGAGTAAAGGCAAAATAGATCTGGAGATATAGGTGGTAACGGTGCCATCGGTGACGGGTTAGGGTAGCCACAGCTTTGGCTTAGGGAGGCGACGACAGCTTTGGTGAAGGGGTGACATGTATAGGGGCTGATCCACATGTATATATATATATATATATATGGTGACCAATTCACGTCAAGTGCCGAGAAAATCAGACCCTTTATAAGGTGCATGAGAATCTTCAAAAAATAATATGTTTTCTTCAAATTGGTACATCTATGTACCTTTAAGTTTGAAATCTACATCAATAAAAATAAACTTAAGTTCAAATTAGCATGAACATGTAAGTAGATCTAGTATATTCATCAAAAAAGGGAATAGAACTTACACAGAGCAAAGATTTATTGCTTTGATCACTCCCCCAAGCTAAATGTGTACAACAAATCTAGAGTTTGGGAAATGAGGTTGGATTCTAGGCTAAATGTTGGTAGGATAGTGCAGATCTTGAAGATGAATTAGGGTTTTTGAGCTAAAATGACATATGGGGAAGAGAGGCAAGAGAAAAGACAACCCAAAGAGGCCTTAGGTGGGTTTTTTAAATCCCGTCAAACCGCCCCTGCAAGAGGCAATTAGTGAGGAAAATTTAGTTCACTAAAATGGGACGGCACGGGTATATTGGGGACACAGTGGGGTTTCGGATAAAAGGTGTGGAGCTTTTTGGGTAATGGTAGCACATTACAGACCGCTCAAAACAGGTAATCTTAGCCGTCCACGATAAATTCAGCACCAGTGTCCGTGCTTTATAGGTAGTGGGTGGTCCGTGTGGTGGTGGTGTTTTGGTTGTCGAAGTGGTGGGTTCACTATTTGTGGCAGGGTGGGGTCGACCTCTGGTGGTAGGTTGAATTCTACATGATCGTGACTAATCAGTAGACTTTGATGGTTATTGAAACGCTTAAAAGTCAAGTAAACAAAAACTAACTTGCAACCATGGATAACCTATTGGCAGCCCATGTCCAGCCCATACCCACCAGAATTTTCATGAGTCGGACTTGGCCAAATATTATCCGTCCCGTAGAAGGGCTGGGCCGGGTGCAGGCACGAGTTTTATAAGAGTGGGTTGGGCATGATTTGACCCTTGGGCTCGTCCAGCCCTCAAATGTTGCAGCGCCATTTGCACGCAAGTGAAATCACCGGGCCTTACGAGTGTAAATTGATACGAACTTAAATGCAAAAATTTGTATCGTCCAAGGCGATAGTTTTGGATTCACCTTCAAGATATACAGGAAAGAGACCTTTTCCTAAAGATGACTAATTTAAAATTTTCGAGCATTGACAACTATGAAGTAAATTTAAGTTATTTTCCTTGCTCCCATCTCTTCAACTAATGTGAGTAACTCGAGGTACTGGATGCATATAAACCAGGAAACACCCAACTAAGACCCATATTTTATTCAATCAGGAGTACCGTTAGAGAGTACAAATGTCAAGTGCAAGACAAGGAGCCGCGACAATAACATGTGAGAGCAATTTAGAACAAACGACATACATGTACTTGAAAATTGCAGGAAAAAAATTGTTAGCAATTTGATGAAAGTTACCTATATCTTCCTCAGGTTTTTCCTCTTTAATTAAAACGCTGGCTTCGGTTGCTCTGCGGTTTGGTTCCCCTTCATCAGAGATAATGGATAGCAACTGAGAAGATGAGATCTCCAAAGCTCTTCGAATTTCATCACCAGACGAAAGAACCATAGGTTTCATCTCAGCTTGACCTGAAAAGAGATGGCAATATATCTTGAAGCTAGGGATGGTCTTGGCTTAAACCAAACACAAACCTACCAATATGGAGGTAGACAAGACAGACAAATGAATTTGATTGGACAACTAAGATCGGATTAATCCTTTGAGCTATTAACATATCAAACTTTTTTCTCAAAATTCAGAGTTAACCTTCCTGCAGCGCCAATTAGTGGAAGACTGGGTATAAGGTACCCCTAAACAATATGAAGTACACTTGTAAATGGTGTATTGAAACACCAAAGTGACTAATCAGACTGGCACCTAACAGCACAATCAGTAAAGTATGTACTTTAGGGATAATTACAGCTATGTCCTTGAAACCAAGGGGTAATACCAGTTAAGGACATGCTTTTGGTAAACTGCGCACTAAGATCTGAAATTTCATAAAAGTGCATCAGATTTCCCCATAGGGTTCCACGACCAGATTTCACATTTTCTGCTGATGAGTATGAAGGGTATTCTAAAAATGGCAGTACAGCCCTTACTAGGGGAATACGTATAAACCCACAACCACCAACTTACTGACCTACTTCTACCGTAACCACCACCCACCCACTCCTGCCCAGATCACCTCACACCACTCAAATTCCTTTCACGCCCACCACTCACCACCTCATCCACACCCGCAACAGACTCGATTCCCTCATGCGGGGTTTCACCACCATCGCCTCTTTCAGCAATCTCGCCTTCACTGTCTGTGGGCCCATCAGCAGATTTGCCATCGACCCCATGATTGTCATAACCTGATCCAGCTTTTGTATGGGCAATTACCTCTGCTGTCATCCACTTGAAACCCATTATTTTTTAATTTCAGTTTTCCCCCAAACAGGCCCAACATCGTCTCCGAATGTTTTTGTTACTATTGTCTTAGTTCATATCCCTAATCTTTCTTCCAAATGTATGGCTGGTATGCGTTAAATGTAGATTTTGTCATAAAGGATTTACGGTGGTGCCTAATTCCAAAAGATGAAACTAAGGGTTCACTGTGGTGGTGGATTTTTGAAGTTGTAGGAGGCAGTGGATCTAATTTATAACTGATTCTGGAAGATTTATATTTGGGTTGCCTGGTTTCCCGCCGGATTATCGTGCTCGACACAATTGTAGATGTTGATTGCGAGTCTTATGGTTGTGTGCTTCGTTTCGATGTTGGTTGATGTAGAATTTCAGATTTGTTGGTCGATGATATTACAGAACTTTAAAGTGCACTGTGTGTGTGCAGATTTGTGTATGGGTGAGTGAGTACTTCATTTACTTCTGATGAATAGAAGAGATGAAAGAGAAAAATCATCTTTAATCGCGGATCTGGAGCTACCTAATCAGTGGGTGAGGGTACGAGGTGACAGGTGTTGGTGGAGGTTTACGCGGCAGCGGTCGGTTGACAGTGTTGGGTTCCTTTTGAGGGGACGGGGAGTGTCGTGGTAGATTTAGGTCGGTTTGTGGTTATGGTGGGAGTAGGTCAGTAGGGGCAGCTTGTGGGCTTTTAGTCTATGGGCAATTTTTTCATTAAATAGAAAAACTTAAACTTGTCTCTATCGTTCCGTCAACGCCCAACGGGGATAAGTGATACTATGCCAAATGTATGTCCTCGAGTAAAATTACCCCCTAAATCCAAGGATATAGCTTGAATTATCCCTGCACTTTTACATGAGACAGTCACCATTTTTGTGAAACAAAGCAAGTGCATGCTGTCATATAAATATTCAAATTATAGCTTCAGAAACAGAAAAAAGTAAGAACCTGTTTAGGTACCTCCTTTGTTTAATTCAACTTCTATTTTCTTTCTGTAAACATGGTTTTGTTTCCTGTTTCTTGATTCCAAGAACAATGTTCGACCATGCAAACTTTCTCTGTTGTTAAAAAACTTTCAAAGCATCTTTAAATGGAGCCGAACTTCTGCACTGGTATGAAACTGAAAACAGACAATAAAAAGGGAGAGGAGGGAAGGGAAGAAAACCAAGCTTCTGTGGCTCATTGACATAGTCCTTTTGGGCCATGCTGTGGTCCAAATCTTCGGAATGTCAACAAATCGAGGAAATTCTGTGGTCCGTCACGAGGAACCATTTGTTGGGGATACCCGCGAACGAGCCTCTAAGGCAAAAGCGGACTATACCTCGGGGGCGCCACAGTCTGAAAATTTCGTCAAAAGATCAGCGCCATCCAATGGGAGCGACCATTAGACATCCCTCGACTAGAGAGCTGTCACGGGGACAAATCTCTGGAACCCATATAGCCAAATCGAAAAAAAAGTCTGCGGTACTAGGAAGGATGAGAGCCCACAGAACTCACAGGGTGCCTACTACTAGGAAAAATCGCGGACGAGCCTCAAGGCCAGAGCGACAATATCTCGTGTGCGCAACAGATAAAATGCTCCTCAACAGATTGGCACAATCCGTAGGAATGACCATCAGACTTCCGTCAATTCAACTAGGGGGGTGAAGTAGTGGGACAAATCTCCGGATCCCACATCGACAAAATGAGGACAGTCTGTGGTCATTGTAAAAATGAGAGTCCACTCTCCTCACGAGCGCCTTTCACGGTGAAAACTCGCGAACGAGCCCCACTGTCCTTGCAAGGCACCTTTGACGGGGGAACCACACGAACGAGCCCTAGTCTCCGCACAAGTCAACTTTTACTAGGCATCCACAGGACGAGCCTCAAGGCCAAAGCGTACAGTACCTCGTGTGCGCAACTGACGTAAAAATAGTTCCTGGAGGAGCGTTGCACTTGTCAAAATAAATGTATGCCTATAAGTCGGAGCAATTTGAGGAAGCAACTACTAAATTCTCAATTTGATGCATCACCACATATGATTGTCTAAAAACTTTCCACCATCCTACTTCTCTTGCAATGTAATTGGATTTAATAATTCGACATGCAAGTCCCAAGACAGACATGAGCACATGAAAACAGGGTCTGCAACATCATGTCTCGAGTCCAATGAAAATAAGAAGAACCCAAGTAAAGCCTATGAACATGCAAAAATACAGCAACTAGGCTCTCTGCAAGAAACTCAATTATTTTAAATAAAAAATAAAAAAAAAATCAAACAAGCACTGCAAAAGGTGTAATAGAATATAATTTTCAAGAGTGCCAAAAAATGAGCACGAAAGCATAGGTGCAGCGCATGCAAAACCACAGTGGCACTATTTGTTTTGCTATACACTGGATGTAACAAAAATACCCCAACTTAATTTCTGCAACCTGTCAAGGAATAGCCTAGATCAAATGATAGAGAGATGAAAGCAGCTGACAGATTATAAACCACTAAGAAGTGGAATAAAATGTTAGTTGCAGTTGATACCATGTCTGAAAAGCATTTATCTTCAACCCAAAATTTTGTAGCACTCAAAGTAGATCCTAAAATTGCTGTACAACCAAAACATTCAATGCAAGAGCAACCTACAGTAGCAACTGCGTACAAGAAACTGCATGGCAGCAATAAAAAGCTTAACTGCTTCACCTGTCTTCCACCTTCCCCTCCTCCATTCCTTTTTGGGCTCCTATAATTTTGTGAGGAAAGATCCCAAAATACGTTTAATAATGGGAAGGTAGTAAAAGAATCTTGCGCACGCTAGGTTGTCTTGAGGAAGATAGTAAAAGAATCAACACATTCCACACTGCTACAACTCCATCTCTTCCAAAATTGTCCAGAAATTATCATTAGCATGCTAGAAATACCCCATTAGTTAGTAGAAGAAAGTGCCCGTAAATTGCAACTACAAAAGCGCCAGGATGCATAAGCTCTGCACAGGGCCCGGGTACATATTCACCGGGGCATGCTGATCCGCGATTACTAGCGATTCCAACTTCATGTTCCCGAGTTGCAGAGAACAATCCGATCAGCGGCAATGTTTCTGGATGCGCTCCGCCCTACGGCCTTGCTTCCCATTGTAGCAAGTGCGTGGCCCAGCCCATAAGGGCCACGCGGCCTTGACGCCATCCCCACCTTCCTCCAGTATATCACTGGCAGTCCTTCGTGAGTGTGACACGCACCTTTTTGGCGAGTCCGTTTTCAAGCTTTGCCAATATTTATCTGCCTAAAAGTGATATCAATGGCATTTAATTTTGACAACAGTTCCCAATAGGAGCTGCAAAGAGATTCTACAGTCAATTGCAAACATAGGGGGGCAAGCAATCACATGACCTCGTCTCCCCAAGAACCTATGGAGATGTTCCATCAGTTGTCTTCACTTGCTAAATCCTGCTCAAACTTCTATTAACCTTGAGTACAGTAGTAAATTCTAAAAAGTAGTTTCTCGTCTATTGCATATACAGAGGAAAATTTATGTAGATTGGACCATGGATACCATAAGTTTAGACTGCCAACAAATAAATAGAATCAGATGCAGTGGAACTTAGCGATTTCTCGTCTAGTTGGAAGCATTATATTTGAATTGTGTTAGAGAAGGGGTGAAAGAGGGGGAGGGGGGGAGAGAGAAACACAAATAGATAGCAATTACTTCCCTACTAAATTTAGAAAGGATATGATTTCCTAATCCAGTATGATGCTAAAACAAGGAATAAATGATTTTTTTAAGTTCACTTGAGTTTTCAAACAGAAATCCTTCTCAGGGAAAAGATTCCTTTGAAACACATATTTAATAGAAGATTGTTATAAAAAGATACTCCCTCCGACCCACATATATTGATCATATTTCCTTTTTGGGCCGTCCCACAACTTTCCGAATTAAGAAAGATTCTTTAGGTATTTTTACATATTTACACTTTTAAACTTTTTTTGTTCTATTTCTCTCCATATTTAACTCTCCACCAACTCATTTTCTCTCTCCTGGCCCACCTTCTTATACTTTTTTATTATGTTTCTCTCTCCACATTTAACACTCAACAAATTCATTGTCTCTCTCCTGACCCACTTTATTCCCCTGCTCTCTCTAAAGGGTAGATTCGAAAACATACAATATATGACCTAAATTCTTAATCTGCGTGCCAAAAAAAAACGATCGAATCATGTGGGACGAAGGGAGTACAAGTTTTTAAACACAGTTATTCTTTTTTATTTTCATATTTTTGATTGATAAGGACCGAGGATATAATTTATCGTTTAAAGGGTTCGATTTAAGAATGGGTTCAGGTTACTTGTATAGTGGAAGTATGAGGTTCAGTTTCTGTGATGATGACAATCTGGGGACTTCTCTTTGCCTCAAATATTCTTTTGTTACCAAGTAAGAAGTGTAAGCCACTGCTCTATAGCTTTGCCAAATGATAAAGTTCAATGGGAACGCTTTACAAGCATTTAGAGGGAGTGTGAAGCCACAAGAAGGCTGTTCACAAGGCACAGGGAGCAAGAAGGACTCGCCGGAAATCGGGTGGTGGGGTGGGATCTGACTCGGTAGATGCAGGGCATATGGGTTCCACCCTCTAAAGCACGGTGCGAAACTTTGGGTGAAACACCAGCAGAGCGTTCGCGTCGGGTACGGGTGCCACTGTAGGTCGTGCGCGGTGTGGGTGCTAGTCAGGTGCATGTCCGGTATTTTTGATTTATTTATTTTTAAGTCTTAAATACGGGGTGTGGCTCGGGTGCATGAAAACACAATGTGCGGGCAGATCTGTGACCACCTGCAACCACCGGCGACCACCAGCAAGGAATCTGAGAGGAGAGAGGAGACTGGAGAGAAGAAGATGCAGCAGCAGCGAAAGAAGAAGAAGAAGGACTCACTGACGACCTAAGGCGGCGTGTGGCGTGCAGCGATGTGGGTGCGATTGATTCCAAAGAAGAAGAGCAAGGAATCGATGTTATCATTGCTGGCTGGAGATGACTTTTGAATTCTTAAAGCTTATATCCACAACTTTGTTATTTTATTTAAGTACTTAACAATAAGTTATTACTTAAACCAACCCCATTACTTCAAAGAAATAAAAGTAATACCACATACAAACTTCATTATGTTCAGCTCTACAATTTATTATTCATAAAACAGCCCATTAAACTTAAGAAACTCTCACTAATTTGGTTGAAAACTTCAAATTTTACGAAAGCCATTAAACTAAAAAATTCACTCACATATATCTAATACATATATTATGATTCCTAAGATTCAAATTGGTTAGAAATTCAAGACTAATTGGTAGTTAAAAAAATATTTAAAAAAATTTGTCGTATCCCCGCCGCACCCGTATCCTAAAATTTCCAAAAATTTCGCGCATCTGCACCCGTCTCATATCTACACCCGCACCCATGTCCGTGCTTCAATAGTTCCACCTAAGCACAAATAATTAACTAGAATACCAGTCTGCTACTATCTTTTAAGAGTCTTCATTGTTGATGTCACTTGTAAACTAGCCAAAAAACAAGAATCTCCTTACTTCAAACTACTCATGAACATTTACCTATTCTCTTATTGTCTGAACAAATCAAAGCTCATAAAGGACTAAAAAAATGATCTCAAACAAAATATAGCTATCTCTAGCTTCCACAGGTTTCAGTCGAGAAGATTTTTCTTGCATCCCAAAGAAACCATTAGCACAAAGAAGAAAAAGAAAAATCAAAATGGCACGTACCGTTGGACTCCTTACGCTCTGGAAAACTACTGTAGGCAGCCTTTGCCGCATTCATTTCTGCCTCCTTCTTGGTTCTAGCCTTCTGTCCTTGGAAAGGCTTTCCTCCTATATCCACTGTCGACACAAATGTCGGTATGTGAAACGGACCAGACTTGGCAGTATCATATACTGGAACAGGAAAACCCTCTTTCTGAGCCAATTCCTGCAAGAGGCTCTTGTACAATCCCTCGTCCTACATTAAAGTTAGAAACAAACATAATCAACAAATGAGTCATTTGTAAACTATGCATATAAAACACGGACAAATGAGTCAGGAGACTAACCTCCTGAGTTTCATCAGGTGACAATGACTCGAAAGCAACTTTTGCTGCTGCATGTTCCGCCTCCTTTAATGTAGTGAAGGAATCCAACGTCTCATAAGTTTTATCATCAATTTTGACCCTTGACTTAAAGCAACGGGCATGAGATGGGCCGTTAATTTCACAAGAATAAATTGGCAGACCAAGATTTCGCTTTTGAGCATACGTTTGCAGCCGGTTCTTGTACAAATGTACCATATCTGTAAGCAAAAAAAATCTACATTACCTAAGTTCACTGTGAATCATTACAAGATAAATTTGAGGAATGCATCCTTAACTCCAAGTATAGTGACCTTTTCCATGCTAAAAATTTGACAGAGAAGTACAGGAAAACAACATAGAAAAGAAAGGCAGATTATAAGGTTAATTATCTCGCTAAAGCAGGTTTGACTTTTGCCAGAAAATATCCTGCTGTGAGAAGCTGCAGCTTTTATACACCCCAAAAATTTAATGAACTACATAATTGGAAGTCTTCCTGCTCAATGCCAGTATCACAGTGAGTGCCTTCAGGAGCATGACATGTTGCAAGAGAACTCAGGTCAACTAATTTGATAAGTCCTGAGCAGATAATTTCTCCAATCTCGTTACGCCAAAAAGAAAATTTTCTGAATCTGTCTTACATTTTGCAGGACACAAAGGCATTGTCTTTGAAAGTAGAATAACATCAATTGAATAATCATCCCTTAAAACTCCTGTCAAACTCTACATAAGTTTAATCATATCTTACTCCTTGAGTCACACCTAAGCCTCTATCGAAACCTTTTTAAGTCATACATAAACGGGTGACATGGAACAGGTTATTTCGTCACAATTAAGGCTCTGTTTGGTAACGTTTATTTTTCCAGTTTTTTATCCAATTTTGTAAACTGGAAAAAATAAACGCGTTTGGCACGCAGTTTTCGTTTTTTTTTTTTTTTTTCCTTCAGTTTTTAAAACAGGGCTGTTTTTGATAACTCCAAAAATGAGTTTTTGGTTTTCAGTTTTGGTTTTTATTTTGAGACCACCACCACCCCTCTCCCACCGCCGGCAACCGACAGCCTCCTCCAACAGCAGGCAACCATCGCCAGAGACTGCCGGCAGCTATTAGCCACCCCCACGGCCGGCCATCGCCACCCCGCACCACCTCCACCGCAAACCACCACAAAAAAAACTCAAAATAAAAACTGGGTAATCAAACACCCATTTGTTTATGTAAAAATATAATAATAATAAACTGGTTTTGCTTTTTGTTTTTTTGGAAATAGAAAATCAAAACTAGAAGTGCTACCAAACGCTACCTAAGTCATTCAAGATGCTCATTTTGTGACCTCACAGGCACATCAAAATAGCCACCAAACTTGTTACTAGCATCTAATGCCCCTCTCTTCCACAACCAACACCATTAGATTGTTCAAGCCTCGATAACCAAAGATATACACCGATTTCCACTTCAAGAAACGGCTAGAACAATGCTTCATGAAAATTCCTTGCCAAAGCATTTTTGGACCGAAGCCATCAAAACTTCGTGTTACGTTTTGAACAGGGTTCTCATTGTACCTATCCTTGACAAAACCCCTTATGAACTTTTCTCAAATCGAAAACTAGAAATCGATTATTTCAAGGTTTTCGATTGTAAATGATTTATTTTTGACAATCGAGGGAACTTTGGTAATTTTGATTCAAAATCTGATGAGGGTATCTTTCTTTGTTATTCTACGAAGAATAAAGCATTTAGAGTTTATAACCGAAAGACTGCGATTATTGAAGAGTCCATGCATGTAGTATTGATGAATCTGATGTTGCACATCCGAGTAAGCATGCAAATGAAGACCGTGAGCATCTTCCTTCCAACAGTAACAAATTGGACATCTCAACAGATGAAGAAGGCAGTTCAGACCAATCTTAAAAAGTAAATAATGAAACTTAACCACTTTCCAAGAGCTGCTGGAGATAGTCATCTAATCACCCAAAGGAGCAAGTGACTAGTGATGTTGAACATGCGGTAACTACTCAATCCTCTGTAAATCCTTTGCTGATTTTACTTTACTTTCTCAAATTGAGCCTAAAAATATTCACAAGGCTCTTAAAGATGATGGGCAGATTCTAGCCATGCAAGAAGAATTGAATCAATTTGAGAGAAGCAATGTTCAGACTCTAGTTCCGCCTCCGGTTCAGCAAAAGGTCATTGGCACCAAGTGGGTTTTTACAAACAAACTTGATGAGGATGGCCACATTATTCGAAACAAGGCTAGACTGGTAACCCAAGGATACAATCAAGTTGAAGGGGTTCATTTTGACGAAACATTTTCCCCAGTTGCTCGCCTTAAAGCTATCTCAATATTTTTTGGCATTTTCATGTCACATGAATTTCAAATTATAACAAATGGACGTGAAAAGTGCTTTCTTGAATGGTGTTATTTACGAGGAAATTTTTGTTAAACAAACTCCTGGTTTTGAAAATAAAAAGTACCCCAATCATGTTATTAAACTTAAAAAAGCATTGTATGGTCTTAAACAAGCTCCTCGACCTTGGTACAACCACATAAGCAACTTTCTCATTCATTATAAATTCTCGCGTGGCAAATCGATTCCACCCTTTTTACCAAATCTAGAAATTTTCATATCCTCATTCTTCACATTTATGTTGATGATATCATTTTTGGATCCACTAACAACGATCTTTGCCAAGAGTTTGCAGAGAGTATGCGCAGGCAATTCAAGATGAGTATGACGGGAGAACTCACTTTCTTCCTCGGCCTTCAAATTAAGCAGTCAAGGGAAGGAATCTTCATTAATCAATCCAAATACACTCGTCAGCTATTAAAAAGGTTTGGTATGGACAATGCTAAACCTAGAGGTAAATCTTGTTAAAGATGAAGATAGTAAAGATGTTGATTACAAACTCTATTGTGGTATGATTGGAAGTCTATTATATCTTACTACTTCTAGGACTGATATTATGTTTAGTGTATGCATATGTGCCTGTTTTCAAGCATGCCATCTCATCTTGTAACAGTTAAACGCATTTCTAAATATATGTCTGCACTGTCAATTTGGAACTTCGGTATCCTCGCTACTCATCATTTGATTTAGTGAGGTTCTTTGACTCCATTATTGTGGATGTCTAGTTGATCATAAAAGCCCCTGTGGCACTTGTCAATTCCTTGGTGAATCTCTTGTGTCTTGGCATAGTAAGAGACAGACCTATGTAGCTCTTTTCACAGCCGAGGCGGAAAATGATGCCGCTGGCAGCTGCTGTGCTCAAGTTCATTGGATGCAACAGACTTTGCGTGACTCTGGTGCTTGCATTGATAGCGTCCCCATCATGTGTGATGGTAAGAGTGCTATTGACATTAGTAAAAACCCTGTCCACCACTTGCGCACATAACACATTGCCATTCATTATCATTTCCTTAGAGACGGTGTACAAAAAGGCTTTATAAAACTTAAGTGTGCAATGAAAATCAGTTAGCTGATATTTTCACGAAACCTTTTAGTAGAGAATCATTTATGTGTCTTGCGTCGTGGACTAAAAATGTGCGATTTGAGTTAACTGTCTCTGATCTACTCATATTCGCATGTCTTTTGATTTTTTTTTTTATTATTATTATTATTTCTATTTCTATCCTCAAGATTATTTTAATTCAGTCGACTGCATCTTACTTACAGTCGACTGCGCATGAAAATCTCAAAAATATTTTCTCTGTTGGATTCGGTCGACCGGCTGGTAATCGTAGTTGACCGATTTCATTGCCTTCATAAGCTCTCTTCTGCTCTGATTTTGCTAAATTTACTTTTTGAACCTCCTGCACAGTTTGGTCGACCCATTTCATGGTTTCGGCCGACTATTTTTTTACTTTCAGTCTACCATTATCTCTCTTCCCTCTGACTACATTGTCGCCTAAAATTGATAGTCTGCTTTCACTACATCCCTTCCATCTTAAAGAGCCATGGATTAATCTCGTTGACCAAGAAGCCGCCGACTCGTTTCCTACCATGAAAGCGACAGCGTAGAAGAGGTTTTGCCTCCTCTTAACACGTCGTGGTACTCGTGTCACCATAGGAGCGCCGGATTATGATGGTAGTGAAGATGGCGAACAATGGTTTTTAAACCCTAATTTCCCTTTTGCCGCTCCAGCGCCACCACGTGTCATTGAAGTTATTGAGGTTCCGACTAGCGACGCTGCTCCTGTTCTTGACCCTTCATCTTCTACCTCTCGCCTCCGGCCTCGTCGACGTGCGTAGCTTCTAGTTTATTGTCTTGATATTTTTTCCCGTCTTTCTTATTTTGACAAGGGGGGAGAAAATTGTACACATGCTTATCTTCGTATAATCTTATTGTACACAAGATTATATCATTAGTAACATCTTTTGTCTTTTGAATGTTATGTTTTAATTGTTTTACATATATAGCTATTTCCCGGGGGAAGAAATTATGTTCCATATAATCAATGTATTGTCATCAAATGGAAGGCGGAGATTGTTAACCCTTGGATTTACATTCTTTATTTTGATGATTCTAATCCATTGAACTTCACTTATCTAACATGTGCATCGAGTACAATTTCAGGTATCTATCAAATGTTGCACAAATTTGTTGGACTTATCGAGCTTGCTAAAGATCTAGGACTATAGAATAGGTTACCTTTTTTATGTATTTTCGAGCTAAGTATTCAGTCAATTGAAAATGAGCTAATCGAAAAATGTTTGCAAACAAACTTTCTAACTCAGTTAAAGCTTTAACATCTAGTAAACCGAAGTGAATTTAGTCAACCGAATTCATTGCCAGTCGACCGAATTACGCAGAAGCTTCTTGAGTATCTTTATTTCTTTGCAGTCGACCAAATCCACAAAAGCTTTTTAAAAATCGTATATCTCATTGCAGTCAACCGAATTCCCCTTGCAGTCGGCCGATTCGGCAGTAGCCTTCAATCAATCGACTTACTCTTCGCAATCGACCAAATTCATATAGAGTCGACCGAATTCTGCAGTAGCCTTTAACCGATCGACTTACTCTTTACAGTCGACCAAAATTAATATAAAGTCGGCCGAATTTTGCAGTAGCCTTTAACCGATCGAATATCTCTTTGCAGTCAACCAACTTTAATCCCCGTTACCGTTAGTCTGTCCCTTTAAACGTTTTTTAACGGACTTATTTCTCTTACTATATATGGGACACTTGAGAGCTTTTATTCTCTCTCTCATCTCTCTCCCTCTCAAGTTTACTTCTCTTTACACAAACATTCTTTACAAAAACCTCTGAGTGAGAAAATTCTTTGTATTAGTTTGTTGACCAAATTTCTTGGTTAAGCTACTTTGAGATTAAGATCTTCCCACCTAAGAAAGCTTAGCTCACTTGTTTATCATTGTAACATCTACTCTTTGAGGAGTGTAAGTTGTGTTAGCATTTCAGTTGTAAACATTCTTCACTTGTAATTATTAGAAACCTTGGAGAGGTTCTTGATTTGTTGAGGTTTGAGCTAGCATCCAAAGCTAGCTAAGTAGTGGAAGGCTTGAGTAGATCTCCCTCGTATGGAGTGCTCGGGGACTGGACGTAGGCAGGTGGGGCCGAACCAGTATAAATCTTTGTGTCGATCTTTAATTACGATTATCTTGTGAGTTTTTTAATTTCTACTTAGATCTGTAAAAACCTATTCCCCACCCCACCCCACCCCCTGGACCTACAACCTGCTCAAGGGGGAAGTATCAAACATAAGGATGTTCAGGATTCCTGAATTAAGGTGAAATTCATCGCTACTTCTAATCCTCGGACCTTTTTATCTTGTCTGGGGAGCTGGAATATAAGATAAGATCAAGTAGAAAAAGAAAGGCGTAATTCAAAAGGCAAAGTGAAGACCAATGATGAGTCCTTCATTTCAATAACCTCACTTTTGAATTCAAATTCTGAAAAGGATAGAGTACCAAGAGTTGCAAGTGATCTATTTCAAGTGCGTGCGGAGCAAGGATGCACAGACACCTCTTCTATGTTGAAGTATCGTATTCAACACCTACCAACAGCCAGGGCACCCCTCAGACACCTCGGACACATGGCGGAAACTTCTGGAACTGTGTTGGACACCTCTTGGCGATGTTCAAATATTTTTTTTTTATCAATCACTCTGTCGAACACCTCAGGCAGAAGTTTCTAACACCTTCTGTAGAAGTGTCCGAAACCTACGTGGCAAAACTGCAAATTTTTAAACTCAAATTGAGGGTCATGATGGAATGTTAGGGAAAGTTAGGGTTATATTATAAACTGGAAGACTAGCGCAGACCCAATGGTAGATTATATTCCAATTGACTAATGCCTAATTGAGAGGCATATGGGGCTCTTTCGACGAAGGAAATCTAGCATTCACTTGATAAACATGTGCAGGGAAGAGGTTGATGATGAAGGTTCGGAGGACAATAAACGTAATGAGGCAATTGATGTTGATTATATCTTGGTGGATAGAAGAGCTAAAATCGTTTATATATTTCTTTTACCTTGTTTTTATGGGATATTGCCCTACCATATTATGTACAGTAACTTGACTTCAAGTATGACTTTAAAGGTTTATTAGTTGGTGTTCACTTTTTCTTGAGGGCAGAATGTGCTTGAATGTTAAATAAACACAGCCACATATAATATATACATACAGATATTTAGCAGTGTCCTGCAACATCCAAAGTTGGTTACTCTGGAAATTACGGTGCCCGGTGTCTGCGTCGAGGGCGGTGTCCGTTTCCGTGCTACTTAGGTGCAGAAAACTAACTATTTGCTCTGAGAATTGAGATAGCATAATGTCCTTTAAATATTGGGTCTTCACCCATTTAAAAACTTCAAACACCTTTTTCGCCTGCGTTATACGTAAATGTTTGCACCTATCTGGTAAATTTAAATTTGACCCAAGATACAAGGATTAAAACTCCTGTTCACATCCGGTAAAAACTGTCTTTCATAAGCGATTAGCAATTTCAACTCATTGCCATGGAACCCATAAGAGATGTTAACTAGATTTTATATCGCCGGTAGGATCTGAAGGCTTCTGCCATGTCCCACCATGAGGTGCTAAATACAAAGATGACAGAACCCATTAAGCTTCACTTCCCAGCAGGTTAACGAAACTAGAAGTTCAAAACTGTAAAATTGAACTAATTCTCAGGCTGCTGGCAATTTAAAGGAAATGAATTACTGCCACGTGAAACTGTATAAGATGATACAAATTACCAATAAGTATCAGAAAACACAAAATTAGCAGTAACGAATTCATGTTTTCTGACCTTTAGACCTCTTATTATCTTGGAAGTGCATTGAAGTTCCATTTTTGTGAACAGTGAGTACATTTTCTTCTGCTGGTAGCTGTATTCCACTATTTGCAGGTCCACTCTCCAATTTGGTATTTAACGTTGCACAACCTGCACACAAGATGACTATGAGCAGACAATGCAGAAGCAGCAGCAGAAGATTAAGATTATAGATTTCTTTGTACATATGATATGACATCCAGGCATGCCACTTCTTGTAGTGCTTGAAATGAAAGTGATGCCCCTTCTTATGCACTTTTATTCTATTTAGAGCAACAACTTCAAATGTCTTGAGGAAGCAACAGACGTGTAATGCCCCAAGTTTCTAGAGGTGCCTAATATTTATTGGCTATTTATGTAAAAAAAAATAAAGTTAATTATTTGGCAAGCTTTTGCAAGCGGGGCTGTGAATTCACATAAGCTTGTAATTTATTTTGAGGGACTTGTAATGTGATTGAGGTTGTGTTGTAATGTCGAATAACACTGAATTATGTTATTAGCGGAAATATTTTTTGGGCCATTGCAGTTGGTATTAGAGCGATACCTGGGCTTGAAGTGGGGATTGAATTAAGGTCGGTGATATTTTAGCACAATATTCTTTTATGGGGGTAAGAATGTATGTTCCCAAGTCTTTAGAGGTGTCCAATATCCATTGGCTGTTTTATCTTAAAAAAAAAGGAAGAAAATGATTATTTTTTTGGCGAGCTTTTGCAAAAAAATTGGGGATGTGAGCAAGACCTGACCTCCGGGATTTAGAAATGCTTGTAATTTTTTAGGACTTCAAGTATTATTGAGATTGGGTTGTAATTATGCTGGAGAACACTAAATTATGATAATGGCGACAATATATCTGGTGGGTCGTCACAAGAGGTTTCAGGAAAAGAAATATGAGTAGTTGGAGTTTCCATGAAGGTTTACGCCTAAAGGTGGCCACAACGGAGTTAGAAGTATACGATATGTGGTAACACCTCAAATTGGCAGCGAGAGTAACTCGAATACACTGGAGAGGAAGAAGCAACCAAAAACTATATGCAAAGCAAGAAGGCAATATAGTTTTATTTTTTAAGTAGGGAAAAAAAAAATTCTCATACATCAAGATCAGGATTTGAGCTAGGATGGGAAAAGGAAGATGACCTTCTTAGAGGGAAAAGAGTAATGTTACCACTAAGGCAAAATTTACTACAAATTTTGCAAGGAAAAATTTCTTTCACCCCCGTTCCCCAAACAGGAGATTTCTGGCTTGCCCCTAACTTTTCAGGTTCTTACTAAATAAATCAACTCGTGTTCTCTGATATGCTTCTAAAAGTCAATACCCCCTTTAGTACTAACTTTTACCCATGTTATTTACAATCTATCCTAATCTCTTGCTTCCAGATCTTTTTCACATGTATCGCTTCCAGATCTTTTTCGCATGTATCAGAACCGAGGATAGGAAATACCCATTTTCTAAAAACTTCTAAAGATCGTGTTAATTATATCTCTTTGGATCTAAACCTAAGCCTGGTCTAAAATCTTCACAAACCGTAACAAAGGGCCCAATGGAACACAATGCCTAGTGAATCCAACATATCGTCCTCCGACAACACCATTGGACAGTTTGCACGTTCTCAGGACTCTCACATCGGAATACTTCAAGCGGGACCATATTTGACCAGGACTCCATATGACCCTCGTAACTGACTAAAGAGTCAACATGCCACTTTGCCATATATTTCCCGTTGCACCATACCACAAAACTTTTCATGGAAACCACCCGTTAGTCACTTGCCGATGTACGAAAGAGAAAGAGTCACCATACCACAAAACCTTTCATGTAGACCACTCGTTAGTTGCCCATGTACGAAAGAGTAAATAATTATTCACTGGCTGGCACTATGGTGCATAAGAAAATACATACTGCACTTGTGCCATTTAAGTTACATCATCAACTCTGAAACAGAAAAAGATTCTCAATATGATTAGATGCTATTTGCTTATTCAGCTACCTAACAGTATATGCCGTTAATTCTAGCCACTTTTGCAATAATTTGGGATATTGGTGATGGATGAAGGGAGTATAATCCTGTACATGAAGCCAGTGAAAGGTTGAAACCGTCATAACTAAAAGTGAACTACTTTGTAATTATGGTTGACTAACAAGACGGTTTTTGGATTTTATCAACATATGGTATAATTCCTGCATTTAAGGTCAATAAAATTCTTTCCCAGTATTTTCTAAGATACGACAATAAGAGATTCTATGCAGATCACAGAAAGCTCCTTTTATTCAACAGGCATACCAATAATCACGTGTACATCGAAATACACATTCAACAGCTCCCTTATCTATTCGTGGAGCAGCTAACTTTTCAATTAAAGGCTTACTATCAGTGTATCACGTGAAGTTACTGATATATTGAAGTGTGAAGTCAACAAAAATTTCTTTAAAGCATTGACAAGGAGCCTCTAGACTCAAACTTTAATTATAGAACCTAAATTACCCTTGAAGACTGGTATCTAAAATGAAGATGATACATTCCGCAAAACTTAACTTGAACTGCATTGGTTGACATATCATAATAGCATAAAGTTGATATTTAATCAAAAATTGCTGCCCACAGATATAAATAACGAAATTCATGCAACCCTCAATCCAAAACCCAGCACAAATACCAAACGAGACTCTAGGAATTGATATTAATAATCAACCTGCACCCCAGTTTTGGAACTCGAGGATTTTCATGAGAAAACAGTGAGACCATGTATTTGAGAAGAGGAGAAAATGAGTGGTAAGAAACGGTCTGACCTTTACAAGATTTAATATCGTTAAAACCTAATAAAGCTTCAATGGTCTGAAGAGCTTGGACATTTTCGTTCTTTGGTGGATGAGATGTTCCACTGTTTGCAGATTTGATATCCATGTTAGTATTCAATGCTGGAACACCTGCAGAATTTAACTTAACAAACTTATTGTGCAAAAAAAGATTGAGATTGTTCCCTGCAAATGTCATACTTCATTGTTCATCTACATTATCCAGAATCCGCTGCATAAATATTTACTTAAGAATCCCATAGAAGAAAATTAAAGGGAAATTTAATAACAAATCACACCACACAAGCATATTGTGAAGGCTTAGAAGTTGGAAATACAAGAATAATGATAATTCAAACAAGACCTTCCCAACAGACTAATTGCATCCACCAAATTGTTTCAATCCTTAAAGCCGCATTTATAGCAAGCTAAGTTGCCCCACACAGAAGAAGCACGCAACCAGAAGAAATCTAAGACATCAATAATCTTTGAAAGCAGAGCATGACTTCCTTTTACACCCATGGTTCTAATGCGTGGTAGAGGTGAGGCTTTCGGTGCAGAATTGGTATCGGAATCGGCATTATTGGTAACGGTTGCGGGTAACATGCAAACTTGAGCTAGTTAAAAGCTCGAAAAAATCACAGAAAAGCTCTAAGTGGTAAATATAACAAGGTGGATAAATTAGGGTACACGTATATTGTAATAACCAGCACTTTTAAAAGTGCCACCTCGTGCTATTTTGCATCACCGCGCTTGTTATATGTTGTCATGCCATTGTGACACCTTGCGCTTGTTGGTGAATCACAGTTCTTTTATTGACAACCCATGCTATTTAGCATCGTCATGCTCGCTATGTCTCATCTATGATCTCGACACCCGTGCTTGTTGGTGACTTTCTATTGACAACTTCTTTGATCGACAACACGTGCTATATAGCACCATTGTGCTTGTTACGTGTTGCCACATCATCGCGACACCTCGTTCTTTGAGCCTCGTCAATTTTTGCTTCAGCCTTGTCATACTTGGTAGGGGGAACAATCTTGTCTCGCTACCTTGTGCTTTCTTCCACCTTGTGTTTCCTAAAAATTTCTATGAATATCATTGTAGGTCAGCTTGGACTTCCACAGAGAGAAAGGGTGGCCGTGACATGCAGTTGTCACGTGAGCTTGAAAAAGATTGAATTAAGAAGGTTATTTGTGGGTGGCGGAATTCATGTGGAGAAGAGAAAATCTTGATGTTAGAGATGGAGAAGAGAAAAAGGAATATCGGGGACTTTGTCAAGTGGCTTGGCCTGTGAGGGGGATTTTCATATTAACATTTCTTTTACACTACGTGATAAGTTCTTAAAGTTGTTGTACTCAAACATTCATGTCCCGAAATTCCAATTTGAAATTATAATCTTGATTATTGATAAATAAGTTTTTTATTGCAATATGTCACTTGTTTGTATGACGTAAGTTCTAGTGTTTGTGAAAATGACAGTTTTCCGGTGATTTGTCCATCCGCAAAATATTGCTATTGTTATCTACAACTCTGGTTATCAGATCCGCACGAGGATAGAATAGGGAAGATACTAAGTGGTAGTGGTTTGCTAGATGGATATGAAATTTTGTTTTAGTAATTGTTCAGGGTGCTAAGCTACTTTAAAAGTAATTGGTTGACTAGAACATATAGTATTTCAGATTTTTCAGCATAATTTATTCTACTCTGCTGCTATGACTACTCAACTTACTGGGCTCCCTGCTCCTCCAACTTACCGTTCCAGCGTGGTAGGCTGGTAGCATTGAAATGCAGCACGCGTGATTAGAGCCAAATTACTGAAAAGCTTTAAATATTTTTTAAGTGATTGTAATAATACTTCGAGCCTCTTTAATTATTCTCAAGAATAATGAACTATTTTATTAGTGACCAAAGTTTTAGTCCTTACAAATGAAACAACTAGTACCGACAACAGTGTTGGGTTCATTTATAAACATGTGGCGCAATTTTATATTGTAGATAGTGAACATTAACTGGACATTAAGATAATACTCTTTGTAGGAATAATAGCTTTAGAAGTTTTATGGATGATTCTTTATTTCTAATTTCGGCTCGCTAAATATGGTTTCTTTTTCTTTGTTGAACTATATACATCAAACATTAGTGATTTTCATGGTAGGTAAAATATAGGAAATAACATTTAGTGCAGTTAATAAACAAAGGATATCAAGGAAGAGAATTGAGAGATCAAGACATCTATTAGATAAAGCTAATATCTGACTTGGAGCCTTAATGAGAAGCAAAAGAGTTGCCGAGAACTCCAGGTAAGTTTCTCGTCTTCCCTTTTCTTCCCTTCTTTTCCTTCTACTTCATCTTCTTCTCCTTCTTCCTCCTCCTCCTCCTCTTCTTCTTCTGATTCAATAGTTCACGTCCTTGTAACAGCATTACGTGCCAATATTTTGGCCACTACTATGCAACCGTCATCGTGTTACCAGTATATCGTTGAAATTTCAGATATAATGGCGATGTTTTTTCTGATACATGCAATATCGTATCACAGCTGACTCAGGTAGCGGTTTTGGCTCGGTGGCTGCCGAAACCGAACCATTAGATCAAGCAGGATATGACACTTACAGTGATCCAAACGTTTCAATATTGCATTTCATAAATAGACACTGATCTAAGGGTTTATTTTGACAAAGTAACGACGACTAATGTTCTATTCGCATTCAGCAAAGTATTTAATGCTGGACCAGTTATAATGGTGCCCCATCATCTTCCTTAAGATCATGCAAAGCTGCGCATGCCGCAGGGCGATTCAAAAGTTAGCAAAATATATACAAGTGATCATGCCATTCATCACAAAGTTAATGGGTTTCCGTAATAATTACTTCCCAAAATACAGCACCAAAATTAACAAACAGCCCTGATCAAGAGAGAGCAATGGTACACATGCATCATTAATTAGGGATTCGCCGTTGTTCAGTGGCTTAAATAGTAATTTTACGCAATGGAGTAATAAGTATGAAAAGGCACCCAAATCAAATAAAGACCTATATAATACATATGCATTGTGAAAGAAGCTCTTGCCGGAAGAAGATGAAGCCTCAACAGAGGCACTGGGGCCCCATTTTGGCGAGTGTTGGATAGTTTTAGCGGCGGTGAAGTGGTCGAAAGCAAGCTTCGCTGCCTGGTTTTGAGCTTCTTTCGAGGATCGGCGGCATTGATCTGGAGACGTCTGAAACGGGATGCCGTTCACGGTAACGGTGGCCGTGAACCGAGGGTTGTGATCCTGTCCGTCTTTTACCGACGTATACTCGGGCAAATTCCATGAGTACTGATGGCATAGCTCTTGAAGCTTCGATTTGTACATTTTGTTTCTTACAGATTGTGGGGATTCACAGGTAACTTTTTCTAATTGTTGAATTGCAAAGTTGATGAATTTAGCGGAGAGATTCGTAGGATTCTCCGCTGGTAATTAATGCAAGGAAGTAGCCCCCGTTTCTAATTGCCCTACCTATTTTCCTCTTTTAGATCATTTGCACGTAAAACCCCTAAAAAATACGCATTTCACTTTAATATTTCAATTTTTGTTCGATTAACTTTACTGTTTATAAATTAGTGCTCAATTTACCAATTGACGGACTGAAGTCCAATTTCTTGGATGCCCATCAATTTTTTAAGGACAAAATTGTAACTTCATATCGTATGACAGGTTGGCAGCCACATCAGCGTTCAATCAGCCACTTTAGTTACTTCATTTCCCTTCAAATCAATTACCCTAAGCTTTTCCCTCCAAACCCCTATACGGGTTACACACACACGCACCACATACATAGATGCATAGGGGAAGAAAAAGAAGCAGTTGAGGTATCTTGTAACCGTATTTCACCCTAAATTAGTCTGAAACTTCAAACCCACAACACTAGGAGCCCAATTGGGAAAACCCTTGAAATTTTTCCCAAATTTCAAAAGTTAGGGTTCATACGGGTGAAATTGAGGTTGAAATGGGTTCAAGCAACAATTCAAATGATGTCAAGCTTTAGCAGCCATTGTGGAGAGTCTCGACCCTCGCATTCTTGGACAAAACGTAATCCGAGTAGAAGGTTTATGGGATGTAAGAACTAAAAGGTAAGTAATTTCAAATTTTGAAAATTCTAATTTTCGTTAAAAAAAATTAACTGGAAATTTGCATTTAGGAACACTCGTGTGGACACTTTGAATGGTTGGATCCAGAAGTTTGTGAACGATGGAAGGTTTTCAGTACTATAGTGTTAACAAAAGTTGATAAATTAAGAGCAAAACAATTGGATTATGAGAAGTCAATTGAAGAACTGGAAAAAAAGAATGAGCTGCTTATAGATATGAACAAGTTGTTAATCGAGAAGAATGAAGTCCTTGTGAGGATGGATGAAGAATTAAAGGACAAGGAATTGGCTACTGAGAGGATAATAGAAATTACACTGAGAAGGAAAAAGATATATTTGGCCATGTTTATGTTCTTATTGTTGATTTGCATCTACATGTGTAACAAAGGGAAATGAGAATATGAGTGGGGAAAAGTTGTTGTTCTTAGCTTAAGGTCGCATGTAAGTGGTCATATATGCATTGGAAATTTTTTGCATGGAAATGACAATATATGTATTGATATTTGCAGCCAATGAGTGAAATGTTTCTCTGTTTTGAGTTTATCTATGCAATGACAATGACCATAAAATTTTCAAAACAATACATAGTGCAAAAAGGTGTTCTAAAAAACCATGCATTACCCTTACACAAACCCAATCTTTGTTTCATTTGCACTTGGTTGTTAAGAACATATATGTTCACAGTGTTGTGACATCAAAGACCAACCACCCACCAATACACCAGTTATACAAAAACCAACCATTCATCCACCAATACAAGTTCACACAAAAACTAACCATCCATCAATACATGTTCACACAAAAACTAACCATCACCAACACATTAGCTGCACAAAAACCAACCATCCACCAATAATGTAACCAGGATTAGGATTTACACAACATCTACAAAAGGTTCACTTCTAACAGCAATATAAGTAACACCCTGGAAGGTTAGACTGCCTTGTAGCTTTATGCAGAGCATTGAATGTAACAGTCGGTTGCCCTTTCCACAGCATTGAGCCTTGGACATTAAGTCCACCCATTGTAACTAGTTAGTGCTCTACCTGTGCTCGCATAGGATTGACACCAATAGACATGAAATGTGTATTCATTGATGTTGTTTCATTCTCTTGAGGTGATGGTGCTGCACTCTCTTGAGTTGAAATGGCACTTACCTATAATAAGTCAAACCACAGTCAGTCCCAGCAAATTATCATATTTAGTTTCATAAAAGAACCTAATTACTTTAACAAATTTACCTCATTATCTCTCTGTCCACTTACTGAATGAACTCATCTTCAACTGCAGGAACACAACCAAATTATTTCATAAGTTATTGCCTAAGTGATTGCAAACTATAGGGTTTTGCCTAAGTGAACACAACCAAAGTATTACTTACAGGAAGTTTAGCCCTGTTTTTATATCTATGCACGGGTTGTAATGGAGGCATTGGAGGAATTACTAAGGGAGTCCTCATTAGAGCTTCATTCCCTATTCTTGAGGCTCTCTGGTTTCTTGTTGGTCTTTGCTGCATTTAATAAATAAATCTATGAACAAACACAAATAATTTCTGCAGTTAATGAAATGCAATTAAAAATCATGTTGAGTGAAGCCTTACACATGGCTGGGCTCTTGCATTTGATTGTGTTGTGTAATACCCTGATTTAATCTAATCGAGAATTAGATTAATCGAATGTATTATTTTTTTATCGATATTATTATTTTATTGATAATCGACTAATTAGAATAAAATGGGAGGTTAGTTTGACCTTGAGGGTCAAAATGTAATTTTGATAGGGGCAAAATGTAATTTTAAAAAATATGGAGAATGGGATACATATTTTTATTAAGTAGCATCATTTTGGTGATAATTAGGTGTTAGGGGGTTAAATGAGGGGTTAATGTGGTCTTGGGGGTCAAAGTGTAATTTTTTCAAAGTAGAGGGGCCAAAGTGTAATTTTGAAAACTTTAAGGGCCAAAGTGCAAATTTTGAAAATTTGCAAGAGGTGTCATGAATCTAGGGGAAAATCAGCCGAAGTTGCCACATCCTAGTGGGTTTAGTACTAAGTAAGTCAATCTAATAATAAAAAAAATTATTGGATAAAGATTAAAGAAGGGAATTTATAAAAGGAAGTTGGTGGGGTGAAACTGCAAATACAAGAAAGTCATGAACAGTAGTTGTGCGTGAATAGTAACCGAAGAGCAGAAAACAGTGAGGGAAAAAGCGAAGAAAAAAAAAAGGGGAAGAAAAGAGAGGAAAAAGAAGAAGAAGAAGAAAGAGAAAAGAGAACCCAAAATCAACGAGGGTAATCCCATTTCTTCAAGCCCTTAATTGTGAAAAAAAATTATGGGTTTTGTGGTTGTAAATTTCGTATATGTATATGTATGTATGTATGTATATATATTCGGTATTTATATGCGGGTATATTAGTGAAGATTATGCTAAATTTTTGTATGAATTGGGTGAATGAAAGCTTGGAAAGGATAAATAGGGAGGAATTTCAGTGTTTGGTGTGTGTTTAGAGTGTGTTCTTAGTGTATATCCATGAGTGTGTTTCAGGTGGGTATAGAAATGGAAATATGTGTGGATTAATGAACTAATTTGGATGTTAACATGTGTAAAAAGATGGAATTGAGTGGAATTCAGGGTCTTTGTGGATGAAAAATGGGAGTTTATATGGTATATGGCATTTGGCAGTGAGAGAGAGAGAGAGAGAGGTTGAAGATGAAGAGTAGGTGTATTGAAGGTGAATTAGTGTGTGAAGTGATTTGAATAGTGACTGTTTTGTCACTAAAAGTGGAAATTAATTAACCAGTTTGAAATTCGAATTTTTAAAAATATTTAAGATCATATTCAGCCAAAGTGTAAGAAAGAGACCCCAGTTATTTTAAAAATATCTGATATGTGAAACAATTTCAGATTTTTCCGAGATCTGGATGGGCGTTAACGGATGCGATGATTTTAAAACTTTACGGTCAAATTTAAAATATCAAACTAGTGCGATTTTGTGCAAAAATTTTATGAGGATCCTAGGATGCTGACAAGTTTCATTTTCCAAAATTTTGGGTCATTCCAAAGTCGATAGCTTTTTTTGGCTGAACCGACTTTTAAGCGCTCAGTCTGGACACCGGTTCAGGATTTTTGAGTGAAAATTTTCTAAAATATTTTTTAGCTCAAAAATGACTTCGGCACGCTTAAAATAGCATTTTAAGTGTTTTTTAGATTTTTTTGGTGCCAAGAACCCTCGGGGGGCATTTTGATAATTTGTCGCCCAACGGGGGTATTTTGGTGATTTTTCCAGTAAATTTTTCTGAAGGCCTTGTTAGTTCGGGAAGGGTTGTAAAACGCCTTCAAAGGTTGTTTGAAGCAGATTTTGGGTGTTGGGGAGGTAGTGAACCCTTAGGGGCATTTTGGTAATTTACCGCCCAGGGGGTTTGTTTTGGTAATTTTCCCTTTAAAATATTTGAGGGACTATTTGTGCTATAAATGATGTAGTACATCTAAAATTAGAGTGTGGGTGGTGTAGCGGCCATCATGGGATATTTTGGTAAATTGCCATGTTGGAGCTAAATTTTTGGAAAACGCGCATTATTCAGCGTTCAGAGTGGTGGAAAGTGAGGAATGGTGTTAATACGTTTAAAATATAGGAGTGGTTATCGTTAATGCGTCGATAAGGCTAGGTTAAGGATCCAGTTATCGGAATGGTGATCCCGCTCGTTGCGGTCAGAGGTTGCGAGTTGAGTCGGCTATAAGCCAATCAGGTAAGAACAATGTGGTTCTGATATGCTAATTAATTATTTCGATTAGCACGACATGTTGATTAAGTTTATGTTAAACTTTGGTTGTTATGATTGGACACCGGTAGTCATTGTGACTGGTATTCGTTTATTTGAGTTTGATGTTGAGGACTTAAGATAAAATAAATTTCCTTAGTCCGTTCCGTTGATGAAATTTAGTGAGGATAACGCGTGTCCTAATATGCTATGATTCGATTTAATTAGCATACCTGACGTTGGGGGTGATATTGCGTAGAAGTTGTTGTGTGGTTGTTGTGAGATGTCGGCAATTATCGACAGCCGATATTTCTCATGTTTGAGAACACCATTAAGGACTTGTGATTAAACTTTTCCCAAGTCCGTCCTGTCGTTGATAATGATGTTGTAAAGATTGTGGCGTTGTTGTTGTGAAATGTTGGCACTTATTGGTAACCGACATTTCTCTTATGTAAGAACTTTGTTGAGGGCTTGTGGCAAACTTCTTCCGAGTCCGCCTTATTGATGATGTTACGTTGAACTCTTGTTGTTAGGTTTGAACACCAGTGGATCTTCCGATCCGGTACTCCTTGTTGAGTTGTGTTGTTGAGGACATAAGATGAAATATTTTTCCCTTAGTCTGCCCCGTTGATGAAGCCCTGTTGTTTTAGCTGTAACGCGGTTAGGGAAAAACACTTTTGTGGTTTCCCTTCTTGATGGCAGTGTCTCTTTTGAATATTTGAGAGTGAGATGAACATCCCATATAATGGGACATAAAAAAATGAGGAGGATGGCCTGTGAAATATGATCATTAGCAAAGAGGATATGTGGCGCGCGAGTCGAGTCTATCGCGTTGGGTCGTGTCTGAGTTACATTGCATTTGATTTTCTTTTGATGTTAATGATTTTAATGACTTGTATTTCATTGATGTTTATCTTTTCAATGTCATGTTTTAGTGTTCACTTGCATAGTCGGTCAGTCAGTCAGTCTTGTCCATGAGGAGGTGGCAATAATGTTGTTCAGTTAGGCCTTAAAGCCACTCAGTCTAACGAAAGAAAAATTATCGTTTAACAAATTATGTTGATGCTAAAATTTATTATATACTCTTGATTCATTGCTATCATTAAGATGATCATTATTCCTCCAAGTCTCTCGAATCACTTGTACCCGATACTCCTCGTGTTGTCGTTACTGGGCGATTTGCCCTCATTCCTTATGTTGTGTTGTACATGCTATAAGGTTGATCAAGGAGAACCCTCTAGAAAGGAAAAAGAAACAAGCTAGAAAAGTTGAGCAATGAGATCAATTGTGTGAGGTAAGAAAAGCTAGAAATGGCGAGATAAAGATTGAGCTGCGAAATAAGTTGATAAGAGTCACAGGGCTATAGTCGTATATTAGGTTGTAAACATTCATGTTGTTTAGAGACCTGAAAGTCTTCCGTTGCAGTACGATGTATGTTTACAAGAATTTTTTTTGTAAGGACGCATTTTAGAACGTCTATTAATGATGTATGAGTATGAGGATGTAGTTGCTCTGTATTCAGCATAGGGTTTTGAATGTGATTATGATCGATAACTCAGCCTGGTGATGTCGCCATGGTTGAGGGTGTGTCATGTGGCCTGAGATGATTGAGTGTTTGTTGGTGCAGATGGCTGCATAATCTCAATGGTAGCACAATTGTTGTCCTTAACTCCCTCAACTGTTGCTCCCTCACTATCAACCATCCACCTTCAACCTCTTTGCATGTTCTCCTGTTATGGCCTGATTTCTTGCATTTGCCACTTATTACACCTGTCAAGCCTCTCCTTATCTTGGTCCCATATGATATTAGATCCCTTGGCTCATCTGGTTTCCTAACTCTAGATTTATTTGGCCTCTCAGGTTGTACATGTGGTTTAGGAGGCAATATTGACTCTTCCCTGTCTTTGGCCACATGTATAACTATCCACGAGATATATCATGTTTTCATAACCTTTCATGTAAGTGTATTTCTTGTACTAGTCAGCAACAAACATATCAGGATCTAGACCTCTATAATACATAGCAGCTATAGCATGTTTGCATGGGATGCCAGTCAAATCCCATTTTCTGCACTTGCATGTCTGGTTTGTCAAGTCTACTGTCCTTTGAGCCCCATAAGTCATTTCAGCTTAATAAATACCTACCCCTGACCATGTTGCACTCCCAGCCCCAACATCTATCTTGTTCTTCTCTAACTTCTCTACAATTCTTGGACAGAAGGGTCTCTCATTCAATGTTTTTCTCATGTTCTCCCTATAAATGGTAAGCCTCTTCATCAAGGAATTCCTAATAACTCAAGGCGGGATATGATTGGCTTGTCCCTTGCACCTACGATCCTCCCATTGAAGCTCTCACACAAATTATTTGATAAAATGTCACATTTAGGATATGTCTTAAAGTGTGATCTTGACCAATGAGCTTAAGCCTTTTCACTTAACCATTGCCATGCTTTCTCACAAGTCTTATTTGTGCTTGTCATCCTCCTACCAAACTGTTCAACTTTAGTTTAAACAAGCCCAAAAATACAGTTTAAAGGTTTCCCCTCTGAATCCAGCTGCCTTCCAATTTTCATACAGGTGCTTTGCACAATGCCTGTGTTCAGACTGTGGCACAACTGCTTCAAGTGCATTCATCAACCCCTTTTGTTTGTCAGATATAAATGTATAACCATTGTCATTAATGCCTAGGTCATTCATAAGAATATCCATAAACCAAGTCCATGTCCTAGTGGGCGCAACCTCAACAATGGCATAAGTTACTGGGACCATACCATTATTGGCATCTATGCCAACTACTGTGGGAATCTGCCTTTCCATGGCCCTTTTAGGTGGCACCCATACAAACCAATTAGAGGTCTACATTGTGCAAGAAAACCCTTTTTTCAATCCCCCTAGACAGATATATATCCTCTCAAATATTGGCTATACTCCAATATTGTCTACTTGGATCTCCACAGTGGTACCAGGGTTCGTTTTTTTCAAGACCTCGGCATAGTCTCTTAACTTTGCATATTGGTCCAGCATTTCCCCTTCAATCAATGCTAAGGCCCTCTTTCTAGCAATATACCCTTGCCACCTTGAAACATCAACCACAGAATCCTCATTTGCTGTGTTAATAAATGAGTGCATTAGCCAAGCAGGGTTATTCCTCCAAATGTTTTTGTATTTTTCAGAAGAAAAAAAAAACATAAATAAAGCATGCTTAATTTTATGGCTTCTTCCAAAGGTATGTGTTGAATGCAGTTTCTTTATCAATAAACTGGTATCCCCATGCTTAAGTGAATCCAAACATTCCCATTTACAACCCACTTTCTTATCACAATGAACCAATACCCTAGTTGCTTCACTCTTTTTAAAACCCATGTGTTGCTTGCCATGCTTAATAGCATGTGCCTTTATAGCCTCTTTGAATTCATGAGCATCCTTAGACATCGTACCTACTTCAAAGTCCATTTCAGCCATTGTTTTAGCATCCCTATACTTCAATTTACTAGGCTGAAATTTTGGAAAATCAGGTTTCCTTCTCAAATCATCTTCATCAGACCCTTGCAAGTTTTCAGATCATCAGAGTCAGCTAAATTAGAGTTATCTTCAACTGGGGTTTCTTGAAATGTACCACTAATGGGCATATAACTGTCAATGCCCCCAATTTCATCCTCAACTCTTACATTTTCACCATCTTGATATCCCTCAGCAACAATATCTTCCTCTTCAGTAGTACCAAACCTAGTAGCACCCCTACTACCAACTTCATTAACATTAGTTTCAAACAGTTGCTCTACATCTTCTTCATTCATTTCATACTCACTGTCACAAAACTCAACATCTATGTCTTTTACATTCCTTGAGTCTTCATTACCACCTTCTGCTACTGACTCAACCTGAACATCTATTACTCTGGGATCTACATTAGCATCTTCCTCTTCTTCACGGTCATACATGTCAACCACATCAGCCTCATTGTGGTCAACCACCTCTGCCTCAGTCTCAACCTCATTTGGTTGTAAAGGTGTTGGTAAAGCAAAAGGTATTGTAGGTTGTACAAGGAATAACTCTAAGATTCTGTTATCAATAGGCAGCATCTGGCATATACTACATACGTCAAAACCACAACTTAAGTGTACTAAGCCATCCTCCATACTCATTCAAGGGTTTAAGTATAAAAATCCTACGTGGTATGCATATCCCAGCCTATCCTTCATCATATCTAACAGACATAACCCCATCTTATCTTCATCAACATTGTCTCTATAGGTAACCTTACCTCCCATATATCTCTTCTTCCCAACAGTAGACATAAATCCACCATGGTGTAGTTTCACAGTTAACAACCCATATGTAGGAGCTTTAATAATAAAAAAAATAATCTACTTTAAAAACATGTAAAACAGAGGAAATGTGCTAATCCCTAAGTAAACAAAGCAAACAAACTCTTTCAACAGAATAAACAAACAAACATATACATGAATACTCATTGTTTAATCTTATACAGCAGAATAAAAAATTACCCGTACAATTAAACAAATTTATGCATAGTTCGTACACATGAATATTAAATTGAACACATGCATCGCGACCCACCAAAATAGCATGGCATTCAAAAACCCCATTACTCTTATACATAATAAATTGTTTAAAAACCCTGATCTTGTAACCAAAGAAATGAAAATCTAACTTTAATCCATATATTACATACCGTATAGAGGTGTATAACGACCGTCATTGTAATGGGATCCCTGACGTCGAACAACACCATCGATGATCCTTGTTGATCGCCGTTGTAATGCTTCAGTCTGGAGCAATGAATTGTCTTCTAAAGATGCCAGCGATGTGAGTTCATCGTTTCGCATTCAGGTTTGGGAATTTGAAAGAATGTAGCAGATGGTTTAGGTAACTCCAAGAGACATTAAATGTCTATATGAACGCTGATGTGGCTGCCAACGTGTCACATGGTATGAAATTATATTTTTGTCCTTGAAAAATTGACGAGCATCCAAAAATTGAACTTCAACCCGTTAATTGGTAAATTGAGCACATATTTATAAACAGTGAGGTTAATTGAATCAAAATTGAAATATTGAGGTGAAATGCGCACAAACCCTTAAACTATAGGATTTTATGTACAAATTATCCTTTTCCTTTTCGGTACATAATATACGAGTAGGTAGACCAGGCAAAATGGCCCAAGACCCGTTAACCTAGTTGGCCGTCTAATTTATGTTTACAAGTTTACTTTTTATGACTTGATAAATTTGACTGTCATCCGGCCCAACCCAATAAAACATGGTCAAATCGGGCAGCTCCGAGTGGCCCGCGGATCCACCCGTTAATACAAGTCGTTACCCTTTTCCACCTGACCCAAAACTAATCGGGTACTAGTTTACAACTACTAAGTATTAGACTATGTGGGAAGAGTCTCTTTCTACCTCGTGTTTGTCGCTGAAAAGTTAATTGTCTTTGAAATACGTTATTAGTAACACAAGAAGTCAAAAATATATGAGAGGGTGCAAATAATATTTCTCGACTACTTGGTAAAAGGATTAGTATAATTCTTAACCAATGTATAAAGAAGCACCACTAAATGTTAATCTTGAAAGAAATATGAGTCTTTACTTCTTTGAAATTGAAGTAACATTTTAAGTGATAATCTAACTGAAACCAATAAAACAACCCTAGATGGGGGTGAATAGGGTTTTTGAAAATTGATGCTAAGGAAAGTGGGTTCGTACCTACGTGGAGATGCCACAAAGGCTGCAGTTCGAGTCAGCTTCCAAGTATGCAAAGTGAGAGACAGTGAGGGCGGAGTAAGGGCAGAGAGCAAGGCTCCCCAGACAGGCTGCGAGGGCTGGCAGCACTGCGCAGACAGGGCGACGACGAACAGGGCTGGTAGTCGACCATCCAAGCTAGGTCCAAGTCAGGGGTGCAACGTCAGGGGTCCAATGTCGGAAGTCCAAATGTGTTTCTCTCACTAGAATTTTAGAGAGAATGGGTTTTTAGAGAGAGAAAGTGAAGATGTCAAATGAGAGAGAAGTCCTTAAATGAGTTCTAAACTCCACTATTTACAGGCAAAAACATGCCTGCGTCATCAGCTAACACGTGTCACCCTATGGGAGTGACACGTCATCAGGGGGTCCAATATTACCGGTTATCCGTCGAACTGTCGGTTCCCAAATTCGCACTGCCCTGCCCACGCAGCATCTTTCTACCTGTCTGAGAAGACTGACCACCATACCGCGGTAGCATGATCAGAGCAAGCCTGTTGCCCCAGCCACCGGTCCAAGCCCTTACTGAATCCCACAAGGTGCGTCAAGAGACACGGAGAGAACTTGACAGCAGTGAGGGTTGCCCCTGTAGCCAACTGCCAGGCGGACTAGGCGCGATGCCCTCCAAAGATCTGCTCCCGTCCCGGAATGACTTGGGGGTCATCGTCCTGGGGGCGCTGACAATCACAACATGAGTGGACATGGCTTTGTGGTAACGAACCCATCATGCGGCGATGATGGCTTTATGGAAACGAGCCCATCCCGCTGCGGAGGGTCTTCGTGCCGGAGTACTACGAGCAGAGCCCCCTGGAATGAAAACGGCGATAACTTTATGGTAACGAGCCTATCCCGTGGCGGCGATGGCTTTGTGGTAAAAAGCCCTGCGGAGGGTCCTCGTGCCGGAGCACCATGAGCAGAGCCCCCCGGAATGAAGACGGCGATAGCTTTGTGGTAACGAGCCTATCCTGTGGCGGCGATGGCTTTGTGGTAACGAGCCCATCCCCTTGCGGAAGGTCCTCGTGCCGGAGCACTACGAGTGGAGCCCCTCGGAATGAAGACAGTGATATCTTTGTGGTAACGCGCATATCCGTGGCGGCGATGGCTTTATGGTAATGAACCCATCCCGCTGCGGAGAGTCCTCGTGTCGGAGCACTACGAGCGGAGCCCCCCGGAATAAAGACGGCGATAGCTTTATGGTAACAAGCCTATCCCGCGGCGGTGATGGCTTTGTGGTAATGAGCCCATCCCGCTGCGGAGGGTCCTCGTGCCGGAGCACTACGAGCGGACCCCCCCCCCCGAAAGCACGTAATATGATTGTGGCGCATGGGCGCGGTGTCTATAGCACAAGACATTGATTGTGGAGCATGGTCGTGGTGATGACCGTCGCGAGACGATACCTGGTGTCGGGGGCACATGTTATGAAAGTGGTGCACGGGCGCGGCGACGAGTGTCACGAGACAATATCTGGTGCCCGGGGCACGTCATAGAAGTGGCGCGGCGCATGGGCGCGGTGGAGTGTTGGAGATAGAGCGCGGGCGACAGTGCACGGAGACTGTGCCCAGACAATAGTTCGCGGTCGTGAGCGACTGTCGTCACAGTGATGGTATGCGGGTGATAACGAGCGTCATGCGGCCACGTTTGACGGGTGAGCATTGGAGAGCGCGTTGAGTGAGATGCCAGAGGAGTCAGCAGCCCCCCCATGACAAAAGTGGCCGACCTCTTTACTCGCGAGGTGGCCGACCCCCATGCCCAAGGTGGCCGACCCCCTTGTTCATGGGGTGGCCGACCCCCTCTCCCCGGGGTAAGGTGGCCGACCCCTTGTGCAAACAAGGTGGCCGACCCCCTTGTGCATGGTGTGGCCGACCCCCCTTGGGGTTGGAGGCACGCTTAATTCATGCACGCACATTTTCTAAGTGTTGGTGTCGCTGACGTCGCTACGTTGGCGACAAAAATATGATGTCATGGATTGCCTGTAAATGTTCAATGAAAGATGCATTTTGACCAGTTGGTAGCGTTGAATAATTGATCGTTGAATGCATGATGTGTCTCGTAAAATGGGTCTCCTAGTGGGCCCTGGGGTGCGACCTGAATAGGTTGGAAACATAAGCCCCCCTGCGTGTGGTGTGCACGGAGGGGCAACCCAAGCCGGCGCCGCACGCATAAACGGTGTAGCTTACAATCGGGTAGCGTGAATTTTGTAAAATAGCGAACAAGAAATTGGAATGCAAATGATGTACGTAGATGTGTTTCGTAGTTTAGCGCAAAAAAAAAGGAATGTAGTGCTAAAAATAGAAGTTGCGTTGTGAAAAATGGGAATGCGTGCAAATTTGGATAGTGGAAAATATGAATTGTTGAAAGATGTTGTGACGATTTTTTGATGGAAACATAGCACGCAAAAATAAAGTAAGCACTAAAAAGCTTATCCGTTTAAAAATAGAGTTGTTGGGTTTTGGGGGAAAATTTTTGATTTGAATTTTGAATGGGTGGTCCAGATTGAATGTTGACCCACCTATATATAAAGAGAGAGAGGGAAGAAGTCTTGCACAATTTTCATTTGCACTTTACATTCAAGAGAGAGAGAGAGAGAGAGAAGAAGAAGAAGAAAATATGGTGAGAGAAGGGAAAGGAGTGGCCGATGGGTCGGCTGGTGCAGGGGGTCGACGGGCAGGGGTTGGCTCTGGTGGTGGGGAGAGGGAAGGAAGAGGGGAAGGGGGAAGGAGGGAGGAAAGGGAGGGAGATTGGCCGCTCGGGGAGGGTCGGTGACCCCAGGGGGTCGGCCGGTGCAGGGGAAAGAGAGGGAAGAGGGGAAGGGGGAAAGGGGAAGGAGGGATGAGAGAGGGGAAAGGGGAAAGGGGAGGGGAGGGGAGGCCACCCGTGGTGGGTCGGCCAGCCATGGGAGGTCGGCGGGTGCAGCTGGCATCGAAGGAATGGAAAAAGGAGGGGAAAGAAGAGAAAGCACCTCGGCCCGCGTGGGGGGGGGGGTCGACGACAGTGGTGAGAGAGAGGGCGACGCCTGTCGAGCCGATGCCAATGCTGAAGAAAGTGAAGCAGAAGATGTGGGCGAAGCCGTGAGGTACGGCGGTTAGCGCGTCGCGACCACCGCGGGTCATGACAATGGCGCCCGTGCCAGCGCCGCCGACAGATGAGGCCGTAGCTGCGCCGGGTGGGGAGACGAGAGTGCCATTGATGATGGTTCGGTGAGAACGTATGACCCAGACCTAGACAAGATGAACACATTGCTGGGAGTAAAGGGATTGGTACCTTGCGTACCTGACTGGGAACTGTGGAGGGAGTTGGCCATCCGGGTGGCAGATGGAGCTTTCACGGTACCGTGGAGTGGTCTGTCGATGGGAGAGGAGTCACGGGTGCCGTTGCCATATTTGCGGGCTCCGAGCTGGGAGGAGGCACCTATGATGTCGTCGAGATACTTACCGGGGTTATTGGTGGAGAGGGAGGATATACCTTGGTTGCCTGTGTTTTTCAAGGGCCATAGTGCGATGCCGATAGGGTGGGACTTCTGGTGTGAGCATATGGTGGAGACACCGCGGTAGGCAGGGCTGTTGCAGATATTGGGGTTACTGCCAGCGATAGATATTACCGGGAGGGGACTTGAGTTGTATAAGGTTACGCCCTGGATGACCCTACTGCTGTCAAGGTAGAGCACACAGTCACATTCCTTTGTGATCGAGTTTGGAGAGATCGGGTCGACGCTGCTTGATGTGCTGATGTTGACAGGGCTGTCGATGCACGGGGAGTTAGATGCGCGAGTGACGCGGCTGAGTAGAGAGAAACGGCTGTTGCAGACACGGCTTCTGGATATCTTGTCGGAGATGAGGCAGCACCGGAATGGGACATACGGTGGGTGGCTCCGACTGTTCTATGGGACGCCGCAGGCGAAGTCAGGGCAGAATTTGGGCAATGCCGCCCATTTTGTGATGGGGCCGTATCACAAGAATGAGCTGTACGAGATGGTGGCGTTCTTGGCGATGTTCCTGTCGAGGTAAGTGTTGTACTGTCGATTTACTGTATTCTTGTATATGCGGTATGTTAGTCTTGTTATGTATAATGAGTTGATGTGTGCTTGCAAATTTGTGTTTGAGGGGACGCCGAAGGACGGTATTTCCCCTAGGCTGTTTCCCCTGGCTATTTGGATGGCGCAGGGCAAACGTGTCGGGCTGGCTCCCGTATATCTGAGCACATTGTATTCGCGGCTAGATCAGTTCGTGAATGATGTGAAGCAGTCACATGGGCGGTATCAGGTGGCGACATACGTGGACTGGATGTTCCTGCAGAGATATTTGTACTAGTGCTTTCTGGACTATCGACCGATAGGATATCCGCTCGAGCATCCGGTACCGACGATGAGGACAGTGACACAGGCAGACAAGTCGTGGGAGGTTGCATTGTGTAGTAGCGGGTCACGGGCATTTGCATGGGCGGGCATCAGGAGGCCGGAGTGTTCTTTGGCGCGACTTATAGATACACGGGAGGCATACTTGGCACAGCCGTATAGAGGCATGAATGCGTCATATGGAGTACCACCCTGGTTGCATGTGCAGGAGATGACGAAAGACCTGACCAAGAGAGAGGACTTGGTGCCGGCACAGATCGTACTGTTGGTGGCCTATTTTCTAGGCTGGCTCCCGGTTATAAAGGATGATGGCGGGAAGCCTGCCGAGAACCTGTACTATGTGGAGAGGTATAGCCCGGACCGTCTGTCGTTGACATTCGGTTATGACTTAGAACAGCCATGTGGGTATCGTAGCCCGTGGAGTATGACGACCGCCTTTGGGTATACGCGATATGACAGAGTCCGTCAGTGGCCAACACCGGTGATAGAGTGGAGGTGGCCGGGGACAGAGGTACCAGGGGCAGTGATAGTGGAGTATGCACGGTGGTGGGAGTGGTCTGATGACGATGCCCTGGGGGAGGACCGCGGAGAGGAGCCGCTGATGTAGGTGGCGAGGGTGCCAGGGGCTGGCAATGGTCTGTTGTCGGCACTTCGAGTGGGGATGATGGAGATTGCTCGTCAAGCTAGTGTAGGTACATCAGCCCCACACCTATCAGAGTCGAAGAGGCTGCGCGATGAATCAGATGAGCCAGAGGCCGAGGTATGTTTTGTATTAATGTTTCCGTTATGTTTTTGCTATTGGTTACACTTGATAATAGAGGTATATGGACTGATGGTGACTTTGACATGAGCATGAGGAGCAGGCGATTGAGGGTGACAGTGAGGCGGGTGCCGATACTAAGGTGGAGGAGGTGACGGTAGTCGAGGCTGGTGGGCCAGAGGATAGGGATGAGACGAAGGCAGCCGGCACGTCGGGGGCCGGGGTGAGTAGGAGGGTGAGTCCATTGCCGGGCACTGAGGAGACAGTGGAGAACCTGTACGGTGGACCGATGGACGAGTCGCTGATGTTTGATGCCTGTGGCTACTGGTGGACGGGCATAGAGACAGAGGCCGCGATAGGTGAGCATGAGGACCCGGTGGAGCTAGAGCCTGTGGTTGCAACCCTGGCGCATGAGTGGGGGATACTGGTTCAGCCTGTTGCGGAGCGTCAACATGATGCGTTGTCGGGGTCGACGATTGAGGCTGGTGCGACACTGCTAGCGATGCACTCGGAGAGCGTTGGTGCGCAGACATCATAAGAAGTGTCAGAGATGCCTATGGTGGGTGGGAGTGGGGCAACAGTCAGAGAGGCCAGTAGGGGCTCCTCGAGTGGGCAAGCAGATGTGGCATCGTGGGAGGGTCTCCAGTTGCCTATCAAGACGGTGCGCCGGCTGGAGCTAGTGAAGGCAGTGTTCCCACAAACATTTAAGGGGGTGACGGTGGGCAACCCGGTACCGGGGGAGGAGGGGGCTATGGGGGAGATGATGGCCCTTGTGCGCATGGAGGAGACGTTGCTGGAGAGGCGGTGAACTGGGTTGGAGGCGGAGCGATCAGAGATTGCTAGGGAGCTAGTCGGGATTGATGGGCAGGTAGCGGACATAGAGAGCCAGTTGACCGACTTACAGAGATAGCTGGGCGACTTACAGAGGCGACGTGCCAATGTGGAGGTTCGAGAGGTCGAGCGACTGAGGCAGCAGGACGAGTTTGAGGCTGGATGGTCTGCGCTGCAGGCTCAGCGTTAAACATTGGAGGCTTTTAGCATGCATCCAGCTGCAGCTTTATTATCTAAGTTTTCGTAGGGTGACTAATACTTTGATGTAGTAATAGTGCCTGGCCAGCAAACTCCGGATGTATATTGTATATGTTGATGTTATGAGTATGGTTGCTTGTTGTCCAGTGGTTGTTTCTTGTGTTTGATGCATAATGTGCTTGTTTGCTGTTGCGATGGTGAAATATCTTGCATATGATGGCTGCCTGCTGGTGTTCCCCCCTCCCCGCCGATAGCAAATGACTTGGTGACCATAAATGAAAATAAGTGAGATAAATACAAGCGTATGTAGCAGAATGACTATGTATTGATAGTACTTGGGCCAAAATGTCATTACATAAGGAAGAAACTTGTAATAAGCAACAAAAGTTACAAGTCATAAACATGTGTGCATATACAAAAAAAATGATGTGTAAATGTTCTAAATTATGGACGGCTAAGGCTGGGGGGAACAATCCGCAGCTGGTTATGCATAATATTTCTTCAGGTAGCGGCCGTTGACAAGGGCTGTGATCTGTCCGTCATCTGGATTGAGCAGGAGGTAGGAACTGTTGTTTCTGGATGTATGCACTTCAAATAGTCCTTCCCAGTTTGGTGTGAACTTAGGGGCTGACAGGTTAGCACGTATATGCTTGGAGGCTTGGAGGACAAGGTCACCTTCTACAAAGGATCGCGACTTGACTGTCTTCCCGTAGGCTTTCACAGGCTGTTCATGATATTTCTTCATTCGACGCATGGCGTTGGCTCTCCTTTCATCAAGGCCCTCAAGAGCCACCATTTTGGTTTCCTCATCCTCGAGACCACTGCTTAGGGAGAGTCTAGCCGAGGCGACTGTAATCTCGGCGGGTACCACACACTTGTCCCCGTAGACAAGGGAAAAAGGTGTGGCCTTCGTGGTTGTATGCCTGGAAGTTCGGTAAGCCCAGAGTGCCAGACTTAGCTTTTCTGACCAGGATCCATTTGCGTCATAAACCATTTGGGACAATACATGTAATAGAATCTTGTTGGAGGCTTCAGCTTGACCATTGCCTTGCGGATAGTAGGGGGTTGATGTGGCATGGTTGATGTCGTATGCTTCCATGAGAGTCCGAACATCCCTGTTGATGAATGGCGTGCCATTGTCGGAGATGATGCACCGGGGAATGCCGAAGCGACATATGATATGATCACATAAGAAGTTGGCAATGGCGCCCCCCGTGGCTCTTCGCAGAGGTATGGCTTCGACCCATTTTGTGAAATGCTCCGTCGTGACCATGATCCATCTGTGACCCTTCGACGGCGGGTGTATGGGGCCGATGAGGTTGAGAGCCCAAGAGTGAAATGGCCAAGGGGCCACGATCATACGAAGGTCGGACGTCGGCGTGTGCATTCTGTTAGCGTGTCTCTTGCAGGGTTAGTAGTGTCAGACATGAGAGATGGAATCGGATTCCATAGTCGGCCAATAGTACCATAACCTTAGTAGTTCTGCGTACAACTTTTGAGATCCTTGATGTTCCCCACAAGCACCATTGTGCACTTCGTTAATCACTTCCACGGCTTGGGCACCTTGCAAGCATCGCAGGGTGCGCCCTGAAAACCCTTTGCGAAACAACTTGCCTTCTGTTACAAAATATCTGACCGCTTTTCGTTTGATGGATTGTGCCGAGCTACGATCAGGTGGTAGAATCCCATGAGATAGATATTGGATGAAAGGTTGACACCAGTCACCCTCGACGTTGATTACAAGAGCTTACGTGCTATCTGGCGCATATAGGCATTCAGGACAATCCCGTTGTACAACTGAAGCATCCTTGGCCATGGATGGCCAAAAGAGGCCCATACGCTGGAGGCGACGGTATAGAGGGGGGCCGTCGAGGCCACAACACTTCTGATGGCCGAGCTGTAGTTTGTGCTTTGCTTCTTCCGGTGCTAAACACCTGGCCAGAGTGCCTCCGGGACATCGTCTGTACAAGACATCTCTCAACATCAAAAAGTCTGTAAGGGTAGAGGCATAGGCAAGAGATGGTGCCTTAAGTTGGTCGATGATTGGCTGCCTCCAATCGTTTGCAGTAGTGTCCTTCGGGACTAAGTTCAATGTTGTGCATGGTTATGTCCTCCTGATGATGGTTAGCATGCGCTGTTCACCGTCAACTTCTATCTTTGACGAGATTGTGGCCAAGCTGTCCGCATGTCGGTTGTGGCACCTGCTGTGATGTTCATATTGGACATGGCCAAGTCTTCCTTCCAACTGTTGCACCAGGGTGCGATAAGGTGCCAAGGCTGGCTCCTTGACTGCGAACTCTCCATCAGCCTGTTTCATGATCAAGTTTGAGTCCCCTTTTACGCATAATGATTTAGCCCCCATACTGGTAGCCAGCATGAGGCCAATGACAAGTGCCTCATACTCAGCTTCATTGTTGGATACCGGGAATGCAAGTTTGAAGGATAGGGATGTGGTAACACCCTTTGGGTTTTGGAGGACTATGTCGGCACCCCCTTGCCGGAGGAGAGCTCTTTGGGGACCTTTGCTGGTGGCTGAGTCGTCGAACTCAGGCGTCCATAATTCGTCGATGTCGGTGGTCAGGGGTCGTCTCCTCCCCAGGCAATTGGTCCGAGGTCGGTTCATATTGTTGGCGGGGGAAGAAGGCCAAGAGGTCGGCAAGTGCTTGGCTTCGTAGAGCTGTAGGATTCTTGATGGATAAGCCGAACTTGGCCAATAGCAGCAACCAACGGGTAAGTCAGCTAAACAAGGCAGGGCGTGTGAGCATGTATCGTAGTGGATCAACCTTGGTGACAAGTGTGATCTGGTGCGACAGAAAATAATGTCTGAATTTCTGCGAGGCGTAAACCAAGGCTAAGCAGTGCTTCTCGAGCTCAGAGTAATTGGCTTCGGGTCCCCGGATTGACCGACTGAGGTAATAAATTGGACGCTCCACTCTATCCACCTCTTGGGCGAGCAATGCCCCTATGGACCTGGGCATGGAGGTCAAGTAAAGCAAGAGTGGGATACCTCGTTGTGGCACGACCATTGTCTTCGGCGATATGAGGACCGCCTTGATCTGTTCGAATGCTTGTTGTTGGGGCGCACCCCAACTCCACGGTGCACTCTTGCGCGTCAAATGCTGGAAGGGTGTGATAAGTTCGGCCAAGGCAGGGATGAATCGGCGGAGATAAGAAACCTTGCCGAGGAAGCTTTTCAACTGTTTGGTGCTCTTGGGAGGAGGCATCTCTTGGATGGAGGCCGCTTTAGAAGGGTCAACGTCGATGCCCTGTCGACTAATTAGGAAGTCGAGGAATTTGCTAGAGGAGACTCCAAAGGCACATTTCATCGGGTTCATCCGCATATTGTACTGGCTACAACGATCAAAGACTGCTCGGAGGTCGGCGAGGTGATCACTTTCCTTCTTAGACTTGATGATGAGATCGTCGACGTAGTCTTCCACTGTACGGTGTATCATGTCGTGGAAGATGGCGGTCATCGCCCGTTGATAGGTAGCACCCGCATTCTTGAGACCGAAGGGCATGAATTTCCAATAAAAGTTACCCATGGGAGTTCGGAAGGCTGTCTTGGCACAGTCGTCTGGGTTCATTTGAATTTGGTTGTAGCCGGCGAAACCATCCATGAAAGACAAGGTCTCTTGTCCCGCAGCAGCCTCCGTAAGCATGTCGATGTTGGGCAGTGGGAACTCGTGTTTGGGGCATGCTTTGTTCAAGTCCCGAAAGTCAATACAAATGCGGACTTGACCGTTCTTCTTCTGTACATGGACAACATTGGCCAGCCATATGGGGGTGAGTGATAGGCTCAATAAAGTCAGCCTGTAGAAGTCATTCTATCTCTTGTTTAATCTATAATTCGAGCTCGGGGCGAAAAGACCGTGGGTGGTGTCGGACAGGGCTGGACCCGATAGAAATGTTGAGATTGTGCATTACCAAGGCAGGATCCAATCCAGGCATCTCTTTGTAACTCCATGCCAATACATCGCGATATTCACGAAGGAGAGTAACCAATTCCTCTCTTCGGCCTGGGGCGAGTTTTGTGCTAATGTATGTCAATCGAGGTTCCTCGCCGGGGTTAGCCAGGTTGATTTCTTCAAGATTTTGGGGCCTGCGGTCGAGGGCCGTCTTCATAGCAAGGCGGGTGAGCGCCCGTGGTAAGTTCAGGGTCTGGCGGACAATGCTTGGCTACGCAGCACCATTCACTTTCCATGGGCGGGTCGAGGTCGGGGAGGGGGGTCAGATGACGGACCACCAGGAGCCCTCGCACACCGACATAATTGGTAGATCACTTTGCCGTCTTGGATGATGCGTTGGAAGGCTGGTTCGACCTTTTGTTTCTTAGACTTGGGGGATGAAGGCGGAGAGTTGGTTGTGACAGCAGGGGCGGCATTGAGGTCGATCCCTTATTCTTTGTACTTTTCTTAGTCTTGGACTTGGGAGGCTTGTTTCCACACAGCTCTTCCTAATTTGGCAACTTGGTAGAGTGTATATGAGTAGCATTCTCACAATCCTCGGCAACCTCAGTGAAGAAGGAGGCCTCGACGAAGTAAGATTCAGCATATTCGAAGGGGGCCTTGGTTGCGGGGATGGTCATCGCTACTTCATGTCCCGTAGGACCAGCCACCAGTTTCACACACTGGTGGTACATTGAGGGAACGACCTTGTTGACATGAATCCAAGGTCGGCCGAGTAGAAGCTGGAAGGCAGGCTCGCTGTCTATCACGTGGAAAGTAGTGTCTCGAAGGACAGTTCTGAACATGAGGTCGACAGTGATATGGCCGAGGGTTGACTGGGGACCTTGCCCAAAGCCGGTAATGCTGATGGGGTCGCGGATGATTTTTCTTGTGGGAATGTCGGTCCGTTGCAAGGTGGTGAGATGTATGATGTTGATTGAGGCGCCGCAATCTACTAAGGCACAGTGGAAGCCCGTGCCATTAATGGTGCATTCGAGGAATAGTGGTCGGTTGTGGTGTTCGACCGGTGCCTTGTCCTTGTCCGAGAAAATGAATAAGGTAGAAGGGATGTGTCTGAGCTCGGCTTGGGCAGTAAAACATTTGGGACCGAAGCATGTGGTGACCTCGAGCAGATAGTTCGAGAGGTAGGTCCGTGTTGCGGGTGAAAACCCCATTTCATCAAAAAAGCCTTTAATCTTCGTCATTTGTCCGGCTGAGGACGCTGGCTAAGGAGCGGAAGGCACGCAAGGTGTGATCGTAGGAATGTCATCCGTAAGGGTTGCAGAGATGATACGCTCGAGTTGGTCAGTGACGGCCATGAGCACCTGATGTTCCCTGTTGTTGTTGCCATGGTGTGGGTAAGGGTTCCTACGCACATCGTTGTTCTTCTGTTGCTTTAGGTCGCCTGACGCGACCTTCCTTGCAAAGATAGCTCACAGCCCATTGCAGTCTTTGAGATGATGTCCAAGAGCTTGATGGTAAGGGCAATAATTGGGTCTGGCCTTTTTCGCGTCCGTGATGTTGATCCGCATTGGTGGCAGTTGGAAGTTGTTGTCATTTGCCACCCATTCCGCCAAAAGTTCTTTCACCGTATTCAAATCACATGGATAGTCGGGGGTAGTCTCCCGTTGTCTTCGCTTGTCGGAGCGTGGGTCTCTATATTGGAACTGACATTTGAAGCCAGTGTAGCTGTTGCTGTTGTTGGTGGTGTTGATGTTGCTCTGAGTGCCGGATGTGTCTGCTGAGGCCAGTAGTGCATTCTGCGGGCGAGGCTTGCATGGCTTGACAGGGCCGACCAACTCGTAAGTACGGTGGGCTGTTTCCTTGAGGTGTCCCCATGACCTCAACTGTAGGTTCTCGATATGCACCCGGTAGATGTCACTCATGTTTTTTATGCATATGGGAACCAAAGTCTCATCCTTACTAAAATTTGTACACTCGAGACATGTAAGGTGAAAGCGGTGCACATATTTGTTTAAGTTTTCACCAGGATTCTGGCGGATGCCGGCGATATCCACTATGGTTACCCTTTCAGCTTCGTAGTGGAATTTGTCCAAGAATAGTTGGACCATTTCACTCCAAGAATGAACAGTCCCCGCGGGGATCTAGTGATACCAAGTGTATGCCAAGCCTGTGAGGGACTTGTGAAACCCCCTCAACTTCAAACTATCGCCCGGGCCATATTGCTCCAATGAGCCGGTGAATCTTGTTAAGTGCTCACGGGCGTTGCCCTCACGTCCGCTAAAGAACACAAAGGTGGGTTGCTTGTATTTGAGTGGGTATGATATGATGGCTATGTCGTTGGCATATGGCGCGTGGCCTGTTAGTCGGGCTAATGAGTCGGGTGCAGAAGTCTGTGACAGGCGGTGGAGGAGTGCGTCGAAGTTTGACTTGGAGACATAGTGGGGGGATGGTGCTTCATGGCCAGCCAATGGATGATGGCTGGCCGGGGCTCCACGAGCCCCCGAGCCCCCTGATGGGGCAACTTGATGAGCAGGAGTAACAGAGGGATGATATATGATAGGTGTTGGCAATGGCAAGTGTATAGGGGCATGGGTGGGTGGGCGAGACATATCCACCACTTGACCAGTTGTTTAGTGTTGTTCCGTTGGGTAGGGGTTAGGCTCTATCTCAATGGAGTCGTGAGTTTCGGAAGAGCTTCGGGCTGGCACATACTGAGGTGCGACAACAGGGAGAACCTGTTGCAACACTGGTCCGAGGTCTACTTGCAGTCTGTGTGATGGCATCACGGGATGCAGTGTGTCAGCTACAGGTGGGGAAGATGTCACCAGTCCTATCGCCAAGGGCATAGATGTTTGAGGCGGCGGTGGTCGCGACACTGGGGCCTGGGCAGTGTCAGGAAACGGCCCAGGTTCTGCAGGCTGGATCAGTGGAACGATTTGCTGTGAGGCCATGGCCTGTATGGATTTTTGCATTTCCATGATGGCGGCCATGAGAGTGGTCTGCGAGTCTTGTAGGTTGGCTATAGTGGGCGTGAACTGCTGGATGGCCGCATTGACTGCAACCTGCACGTCAAGTGCGGTAGTTAGTGGCTCGTCTTGGAGACGCTTGGCACTAGTCCCCTCTTGTTCACCCAAGTGGTCCTCCTCTTGCACGGTATGGATAAGGCCCTGGCTGGTAGCCCTCGTAACTCTTCCTTGCATAGGCATGGTGATTGAATGTGGAAAATAGGCAGACTGCAATACGATGTTTACCTCCCCAGTAGAGTCGCCAAAATGATACCAAGGAAAGTGGGTTCGTACCTACGTGGAGGTGCCACAAAGGCTACAGTCCGAGTCAGCTTCCAAGTATGCAAAGTGAGAGACAGTGAGGGCGGAGTAAGGACAAAGAGCAAGGCTCCCCAGCCAGGCCACGAGGGCTGGCAGCGCTGCGCAGACAGGGCGACGACGAACATGGCCTACAGTCGACAATCCAAGCTAGGGTCCAAGTCAGGGGTGCATCGTCAGGGGTCCAATGTCGGAAGTCCAAATGTGTTTCTCTCACTAGAATTTTAGAGAGAATGGGTTTTTAGAGAGAAAAAGTGAAAATGTCAAATGAGAGAGAAGTCCTTAAATGAGTTCCAAACTCCACTATTTATAGGCAAAAACATGCATGCGTCATCAGCTGACACGTGTCACCCCTGGGAGTGACACGTCACCGGGGGGTCCAATATTACCGGTTACCGTCGAACTACCGGTTCCTAAATTCGCACTGCCCAGCCCATGCAGCATCTCTCTACCTGTCTGAGAAGACTGACCATACCGCGGTAGCATGATCAGAGTAAGCTCGTTGTCCCAGCCATCGGTCCAAGCCCTTACTGAATCCCACAAGGTACGTCAAGAGACGCAGAGAGAACCTGATAGTGGTAAGGGTTGCCCCTGTAGCCAACTGCCAGGCGGACTAGGTTCGATGCCATCCAAAGACTTGCTCCCGTCCCGGAGTGACCTGGGGGTCATCGTTCTGGAGGCGCCGACAATCACAACATGAGTGGACATGGCTTTGTGGTAACGAGCCCATCCCTTTGCGGAGGGTCCTCGTGCCGGAGCACTACGAGCGGAGCCCCCCGGAATGAAGACGGCGATAGCTTTGTGGTAATGAGCCTATCTCGTGGCGGCGATGGCTTTGTGGTAACGAGCCCATCCCGCTGCGCAGGGCCCTCGTGCCGGAGCACTACGAGTGGAGCCCCCCCGGAATGAAGACGACGATAGCTTTGTGGTAACGAGCCTATCCCGTGGCGGCGATGGCTTTGTGGTAACGAGGACATCCCACTGCGGATGGTCCTCGTGCAGGAGTACTACGAGCGGAGCCCCCCGAAATGAAGACGGCTATAGCTTTGTGGTAACGAGGCTATCCCGCGGCGGCTATGGCTTTGTGGTAACGAGCCCATCCCGCTGCGGAGGGTCCTCATGCCAGAGCACTACGAGCGGAGCCCCCCGGAATGAAGACGGCGATAGCTTTATGGTAATGAGCCTATCCTGCGACGGCGATGGCTTTGTGGTAACGAGCCCATCCCGCTGCAGAGGGTCCTCGCGCCAGAGCACTACAAGCGAAGCCCCCCGGAAGCACGTAATATGATTGTGGCGCATGGGTGCGGTGTCTACAGCACGAGACATTGATTGTGGAGCGTGGTCGTGGCGATGACCGACGCGAGACGATACTTGGTGCCGGGGGCACATGTTATGAAAGTGGCACACGGGGCGTGGCAACGAGTGTCACGAGACAATATCTGGTACCCGGGGGACGTCATGGAAGTGGCACGCGCACGGGCGCGTCGGAGTTTTAGAGATAGAGCGCGGGCGACAGTGCACGAAAACTGTGCCCGGACAATAGTGCGCGGCCGCGAGTGACTGTCGTCACGTCGATGGTACGCGGGTGACAACGAGTGTCGTGTGGCCATGTTTGATGGGTGAGCATTAGAGAGAGCACGTTGAGTGAGATGCCAGAGGACTCAGCAGCCCCCCCCCCCCGGTGACAAGGATGGTCGACCCCCTTACGCGCGAGGTGGACGACCCCCATGCCCAAGGTGGCCGACCCCCTTGTTCATGGGATAGCTGACCCCCTCTCCCCGAGGTAAGGTGGCCAACCCCCCTTGCCCAAGGTGGCCGACCCCTTGTGCAAACAAGGTGGCCGACCCCTTGTGCAAACAAGGTGGCCGACCCCCTTGTGCATGGGGTGGCCGACCCCCCCCCCTCGAGGGGTAAGGTGGTCGACCCCCCTTGGGGTGAGGCACGCTTAATTCAGGCACACACATTTTCTAAGTGTTGGTGTCGCTGACGTCGCTACGTTGGCGACAAAAATATGCTGTCATGGATTGCTTGTAAATGTTCAATGAAAGATGCAATTTGACCAGTTGATAGCGTTGAATAATTGATCGTTGAATGCGTGATGTGTCGCGCAAAATGGGTCCCCTAGTGGGCCCTGGGGTGCGACCTGAATAGGTTGGGAAAAAAAATTAATGGGGAATTTAAACTAAGCAAAATCATAATTCTCAATCAAACTAAGTAATACTTCAATGAAGATACTAACTAAACAATCGCAAACAATTAAAGAGCAATAAGTAAAGAGATTGAGTTGAAGATACTTGACAAGAAGATTTAATGGTGCGGCTTGAACTACCCTCAAGCCTACATCCACCTCTTCAAGGAAGTCCCTTGCAAGAGCACTAGAATCCACTAGCAACAATATTTTTCCGGGTCAAGATAAAAAACCCTTACAACACTTGGTGATATCCCCACACCAAGCACAAGCCTTGAATCCACAAAGCTCACCCAAGACTTGAAAAACCCAAGCCTTGATCACAATCCTTTTACAAAGATCAATTATGTACAAAGAAATCCTCTTGAAAGGAAATTAGTCCAAATAAAGCTCTAGTACAATAGAGAGATGAGAGAATTGATGACTTGAAGTATGCTCACTCTCAATCAAAGAATTGCTCACAAATATGCTCTCTTTAATGATGTAAAATCATAAAGATGTAGGGAGACAAGTTTAATCTATGAGCCTTGATGTTTCTCTAATGAATGGAGGCTTAGAATGTGATGAAGCCCGAAATCATTTATATAGAGAAGATATGGAATATAGCCGTTAGAGGCAATATATGAGCAAAACTACCATTGCAGTCGACTGTATTCCCAATGCAGTCGACTGGGTTCCCACTAAACTAGCCGTTGCAGTCTTGTCCTTGAAAATAGCCGTTGAAACTGATTTTTGACCAATGCAGTCGACCGTATTTCAATGCAGTCGACTGTATTACCCTTCTGCCTATTGGCTGCCTCACAGAATCCCTTTCCTATTTTGGGCATAACTTTCTCTAGAAAAATTGGATTGAGGTGCCGTTTTTTGCGTTGGAAAGCTAATGAAATGTTTTATCAAAATGTGAAAATTTTAGCTCCAAAAAAATTCTTCAAAAAATCTGAGTGAGCTTCAAAGTTCACTTATTTTCAAGAAACACACTTATGTGAAAGGTTATGAACTCACATGCAATGCACAAGGTGTCCTAAGGTCATTTTAGTTCATAGTCATCAATCCAAGAATCAAACCAAGACTAGTTACATAACAATAAAGTTCAACCATAATCAATAGTAACTTAGCCTATTGTCACGGGACGAATTTTTCCCCTTAGTCGAACGGTGCGGCACTTAGCGAACAAGCCCCTTGCTCGTCCTAAGTCAGCCTTTCACTCGGGCTGGGCGATGCTAGAAGCAAAAGCACAAAGAAGAACACAAGGGAGTTTGGGAGAATGTATGTTTGTAATGCTTGTGTACAAGAATACTTGAGTGCTTTGGCCAAGTGAGGCCTTGGCTATTTATACCAGTCCACCTCCTCAACGGACGGTGGAGATACATTCCATCCTACAGATCCTATTCCTCTTCTAAAATTCTCTAGATATGTACAAGGTTCTCTATTATTCTAGAATCCTCTCTAGAACTATCTCTTATGTTCAAGAAGAGTATAGAACATTCTGGAGACCTTGCCCATTCATCGCCTCGTAAGCGTCCATTAGGTGCCTGCGTGGCGTTACTTCTAAAGTTAGCCTCCATAATAAAATTTGTGGGACATTCTCCCCCACCTAATCTCGCGACGCCCTTTTCCCAACCTCTTCGCGGTATCGGTCCACGATATCTTGGAACTGCCAAAGATCATCTGCTCGTTCCCATGTAGCTTCCCTCTCCTGCAATCCCTTAGTGTCGCGTTGGTGGAACTCCTCGTCTTCGTTCGAGCCTGTCGCTAAGCACGTACTCGACCTCTTTGTCATAGGACTTCACCACGGCTGTTGGTGCCCTATGACTCTCTCCACGGCTTGGGTCTTCCTTGTCGACATAGTGAGGTTTTAATGAACTGACATGGAAGACTGGGTGAATCTTCAGCCTTGGCTGCAACTCCAACCGATAGGATACTTTCCCAACTTTTGCCACGATGGGAAAGGGTCCTTCGTACTTTCGAATTAGCCCTTTGTGTACTTTCCTTAGGGACTTAAATTGTTGCGAAAACAGCTTTAACATTACCATGTCCTCAAGGTTGTACTCCTTCGGCCGCCGTCTATTGTTTGCCCACTTCTTCATTTTATGCGTGGTTTTGTCGAGGTAAGAGCATGCCACATCCGCTTGCTCGTTCCGCGACCTTGCCACTTGCACTGCCAATGGGCTTCTCCCTTTGTAGTCACCCTCCAATGCGAGGGGAGTGAGTGGTTGTTGCCCTATGGTAATCTAAAACGGACTTTGGTTTGTGGCTTCACTTTTCATCAAGTTGTACAAAAATTGCGCCATGTCCAAGAGTCTCGTCCAATCCGTCTGGTTGGCACTAACAAAGTGCTGCAAGTAACACTCTAGTAGAGCGTTCACCCGTTCTGTCTGTCCATCTGTTTGGGGGTGAAAGCTCGTCGAAAAGTGCAGCTCCGAACCAAAGAGTTTGAACAACTCCGTCCAAAACTTGCCCGTAAACCTTGGATCTCGGTCGCTCACTATGATCTTTGGTAGCCCCCAATACTTCACCACATGCCTTAAGAATAACCGGGCTACTTCTTCCGCTGTGCAGTCGGCTGGGGATGCTACGAATGTCGCATACTTAACCGATCTACAACTACCATAATAGAGTCGCATCCTTCTGATCTTGGCAAGCATGTGATGAAATCCATGCTTACACTCTCCCATGGATGTGCGGGGATAAGCAAAGGCTCGAGTAATCCCACCGGTAGTTGGTTCTCCACCTTGTCTTGTTGGCACACAAGACAAGTCCTCACATAGGCCTCCACATCATCCTTCATTTGGGGCCAATAGTATGACGCATCCACCAAGGCGTATGTCAGTCGTTGCCCCTGATGGCCTGCCCATGGAGTGTCGTGACAATCTCGGATGATCATCTTTCTCACGTTGTTCCACTTAGGAACATACACCCCTCGGCCCTTCGTATTGAGAAGGTCGTCCTCCACCCAAAACCGTTGGGTTTGCCCACTCTCCGCAAGCTTGAGAAGTTCTTTTGCTAAGGGATCATGCTCCATGCCTTCCTTGATTCTCTCTGGGATGTCTCCCTTAGCCTTTGACATAGTCGCCAATTCCGCCTTCCGACTTAAGTCATCCGCTACCAAGTTGGCCTTGCCCGACTTGTACTCCATCACATAGTCGAACTCGGCCAAGAAATCTTGCCATCTAGCTTGCTTCGGACTCAACTTCTTTTGTGACTGGAAGTAGCTAGTAGCAATGTTGTCGGTTTTGATCAAGAACCGACTCCCCAATAGGTGGTGCCTCCACGTGTGTAGGCAATGAACCACCGCGGTCATATCCTTCTCTTACACCATGTACCTCCGTTCGGTGTCATTTAGCTTACGGCTCTCAAACGCTATTGGATGCCCTTCTTGCATTAACACACCTCCAATAGCGAAGTCGGACACATCTGTTTGCATCTCGAACACTTTTGAGTGATCAGGAAGAGCTAGAACGGGCTCTTCCGTCACTGCCTCCTTTAACCCCTCGAAGGCAGTTTGGCACCTCTTGGACTATTCCCATGTCTTTCCCTTCTTGAGTAGATCTGTTAATGGGGTTACTTTTGCTGAATAGACCTTGATAAACCGTCGATAATTGTTAGCTAGGCCAAGAAATGATCGTAGCTCAGAGACCTTTGTGGGCGCCTCCCACTCCTTGATTGCCCTCGCCTTTTCTTTGCCCATCCAAGGCGTTCCTCCCTTGATTATGTGACCAAGGAAGTGCACCTCGTTCTTGGCGAACGAGCACTTCTCCCGCTTGATATATAGCTCGTTCTCCTGCAATACCTTGAACACTGTCTTGAGAATGTCCACGTGCTTCTCCAAGGTATCACTATATACCAAAATGTCATCAAGATAGACCACCACGAACCGATCAAAGTAACAATGGAATATCTTGTTCATGAGCGTGCAAAATGTGGCTGGGGCGTTGGTCAAACCGAACGGCATGACCAATAACTCGAACGCTCTATATCTTGTTACACATGTGGTCTTGGGCTCATCTCCTTCGGCAATGCAAACTTGATAATACCCTGACCTAAGATCCAATTTGGTGAAGAACTTGGCCCTCCCAAGTTAGTCAAAGAGATCCACGATCAATGGAATCGGGTACTTGTTCTTGACTGTCACCTTGTTAAGAGCTCGATAGTCGATACACATCTGCAACAAACCATCGTGCTTCTTTTGGAATAACACTGGCGCTCCATACGGTGCTTTGGAAGGTTGGATATACCTCGCCTCCTTTAGCTCGGTCAGTTGTCTCCGTAATTCCTCCTACTTTGGCGGTGCCATTCTATAAGGTGCCATTGATGGTGGCTTGGCCCCTAGCTCAAGCTCGATTTGATGATCCACCTCCTTCATAGGTGGAAGCCGCTTTGGTAACTCGGGCGGCATCACGTCCTTGTTTGCCTCAAGGACTCCTACAATTTCCCTCGGTAGTGGCTCGGTTGATTCCCCCACATGGTCTTCCATCTTTAAGGCCGCCAAGTAGGTTGCCTCCTCTTTCTTGACTCCCTTCACAATTTGCATCGCCGACAGCTGCATGGATGCAAAGGTCTTGGCGCTAGAAGCCCCCACGGACATAGGCACCACATATGACGCTCATCTCTCCATGATATGCACCGCATTGCTGTAAGGCGCACCAAAACATTTACTTGTCGCAAGAAATCAAGGCCTATCACAACCTTGAAGTCATTCATCAGGGCCACCGAGAAATCCACTAAGCCCATCCACGAACCAAGGCACATCTCCACTTGTCGTGCCGTGCCTTGTAGAGGCTTTGCGTTGGTGTTGACGAACTTTAGCCATCCTCCGCCGCCAACCACTTTGAGGCCTAGCCGCTTGGCCTCTTCCATAGTCACGAAGTTGTGGGTTGCCCTCGTATCAACCATCACTTGTGTGGGCTTCCCATTCAACTTAGCCTCCACATAGAGCAACCCCTTGCTTGTAGAAGTTTGTCCCTCACCCGTCGGGACCTTCGCCGCCGCTTTGGCATGTAAGGCATTGAGGATTTGGTGCGAGCCCATGTGCATAGCTTGATTCTCGGGCTCCTCATTTTCCTTAACCAAGGCAATTAGCTTGCCTTGTCGTGGGCAATCTCTTGTCCAATGCAGCCCTCCGCAAAAGAAACATCCATCCTTGGGTTTGCTTTTGGCTCGCTTCTCCTCTAGCTTGCCATGGCCCTCGGACTTGTTGGTGCCAGCTTGGTTATTCCCCTTGTTCCATGCCTTGGGTTTGTCTCCGCCACCTTTGGCGTGGTTACCCTTTGAAGGGACTTGTGCATTCTTTCCTTTCGAAGAGTCCCCCACCCTTACATACTCCATTAACGACTCCGCCACCGCTATGGCCTCGTCAATATCCTTCACGCCTAGGCGTTGAAGTTCTTACTTAGCCCAATTTTGGAGGCCGTCAATGAAGTTGAAGAGGAGGTCCTCTTCCGTCATGTTGGGAATGTGGAGTATGAGAGTAGTGAACTCCTTCACGCAATCACTAATGCTACTCTTGTGCTTCAATTCCCTTAATTTCTTCCTCGCTTTGTAGGTAACATTCTCGGGGTAAAACTGCCTCTTTATCTCTTTCTTAAACACATCCAAAGTGTCTATGGTGCATAGACCCTTCTCAATATCATTGTGTTTTCTACGCCACCATAGAGTAGTCGTGTCGGAGAGATAGAGGGTGGTAGTCCTTACCTTAGCCTTTCCATTCGTGATGCTAGCACCTTCGAAGTAGCGCTCCATATGCCATATGAAGTTGTCTAGCTCCTTCGCATCTTGCTTGCTGCCAAATTCCTTCGGCTTTGGCGCGTCCACCCTTGGAATAGGAGTGATGATGGCTCCACCCGCAATGGCCCTCTTGCACATGGTCGTTTCTTGCCTCGTCTCCTCCACGCCAACTTTAACCACGTCGAGTTGTTCTTGAAGATTCGCGAACAACTCCATGAATCGAGTGCGCAGCTCATCTTGGCTTATAACGGCCTTCTTGAGCGACTCGAGCTCCTCTAACACATGATCCTCCAAAGTTTGGAGGTTTTGCTCGACGAAGCCCAAGCGGTCTTTTACATCGCCCATGGCTTCCTCCAAGACACAAGTGCGACCGTCCAAAGAAGCGATCGCATCTCTTGACTTGCTTTGGCCACGACCACCTATCTTCCCACCGGTGGGTGGTAGTGGATCTCGCCCACGTTCCACAACGACATTCTCCTCGGCAACTCCAGATGCTCTAACGTTAGTATCCTTGCCTGCCATTGTTGCTCCTTACTTGGCACGACCCCTCGTAACCAAGCTCTGATACCACCTGTCATGGGACGAACTTTTCCCCTTAGTCGAACCATGCGGAACTTAACGAACAAGCCCCTTGCTCATGCTAAGTCAGCCTTTCACTCGGGCTGGGCGATGCTAGAAGCAAAAGCACAAAGAAGAACACAAGGGAGTTTTGGGAGAATGTATGCTTGTATTGCTTGTGTACAAGAATACTTGAGTGCTTTGGCTAAGTGAGGCCTCTGCTATTTATACTAGTCCACCTCCTCATCGGACGGTGGAGATTCGTTCCATCCTACGGATCCTATTCCGCTTCTAGAATTCTCTAGATATGTACAAGGTTCTCTACTATTCTAGAATCCTCTCTAGAACTATCTCTTATGTACAAGAAGAGTATAGAACATTCTGGAGACCTTGCCCATTCATCACCTCGTAAGCGTCCATTAGGTGCCTGCTTGGCGTTACTTCTAAAGTTAGCCTCCATAATAAAAATTGCGGGACACTATGCATTCTTTCTTGCTCTTTGACATTGGACTTGATGAAACTTCCATAGCATGTCCACTATAGCTTTAAGCTTCTTTGTCTTTAATCCATCTATCCAACTTCTCAAGTGTGTCTTCATGAGTGTGTATGTATATACCTACTAAGAATCTACTCAAAGCACACATTAGAACATAATCAATGTGTAGTTATCATCAAAACAAGATGTAAGCCTAGGTTATCCAACCCTATGGCTAACACTAACAGTTTTAAATAGGTAATTTTTCATGTAAAAAATAAAGAGAAACAAGTGTTGAGGGGGGGGGGGGGAGAGAACACATACAAGAGAATGGAAAGACAAATTAATAATTACTGGGAGAGAAAGAAATGAATTTAAATCAAATTGAATAGGTGAGAGAGAGACAACAAAGGAATCATAATTAAAAAGTTGAGTAATTCAAAATGATTTAAAATTCAAAATTAAAAAGTTCTCACGGCAAGTTAAGGGAGTGTCCAAGTAAGCAGTGACTAGACAACATTCTCTCAACTTCAGCTTTACTATACGTATAGGAATAATTAGATTTCGTCTTACCTTTTCTCCTTAGCAGCCACAAACACAACACCACTAGTCACTTGCCGCACCATCCAGTCACTGCAGCACCTCACCATCGCATTCTAGTTACGTCGCCCCTCATCGTTGCTCTACTATTTTGCTTTGCTCTCCCCCCCCCCCCCTCACCGGTGTACATTATACTATAGCTTCATTATATCAAACCGTGAAACTTTACTAGCTTACGATTCATTTACAACAAACGTCATTTTAATTTCTACTACACGAATTAAAGGATTAGGTTTTGAGTTAAGTTTTTAAAATTCCTTTTTAAAATTCAGATTTGAGAATGAATTTATATGGGGTTTATGCACATTTTCACCATTTCATTTTTTGACTTTCAGATTTTGGATGGTTTTAACTGGGTGACATGTTAATGAACCCGGCCTAAATGGGCTGGGCCTGGATTTACAAATGCTAACCCGCTAAAAATCAGGTCATTTGACCAGTAACCCGTCTAACCTGTCACGACCCATATCCATGATTGGGCCTATGAGTCAGGTGTGAGCCGCAACAGGTCCAATTGACAATTTCTCATAGGCACTATTAGGCGTCATTCACTAAAATCCAATACCAACGAGAGTGGAAACTAAAACTACGACCAAAACTGGAATTCGAGTTGCATTATAATCCTTTTGACAATGACACTTACGATAGAACTCAAAGTCAACTAACGCAGTCTCTAACGGTCCACTTCAAAAATTTCAAGCCCACGGTCGTCACAATCACCTTACTTTTAAACCTGAAATGTCAAGTAACAAATGTGCTTTCTCGTACTCAGTAAGTAATCAATGACCCAACTAGCTGATATCAACCTTATTGGAAGATAATATGAATGCATAAATAAGCATTTCTTAAGGCAAAAAAGGAAATTTTATTCCCTAAAAACATAAAAGCTCGAAGTGTAATAAAGCAAATAAGTAAAACAGTATCGGGGGCATACTAATCGTTTAGCATTAAAATTATCATGTGAAATGTTCAACCTGAGAAAAACTCATATGATATGCCATGGTCAACATTTGGCTCCACTGACTTGGGCTCAGAATTCCATCTCGGGATAATCATTACTATAGAAGCAAAAGTAACCACGTATAACAGAACTGCACATCATGTCAACGTTTAATCCAGTTGGCAAGGACTCGAAATCTAACTTTCCTCAGTTAGATATTGGACATAACAATCGATTAAGAAAAAAATTGTTTCATGGTAAGCAAAATCCATGAACTTATAACAATCGAACCATCCGATGTTATTTAGATATTTTTCTGAGACATCTCAAATCCAAAACCTTCCCACTACACTATTTTAACATTCCATAACAATCGCTACCAAAATTATGGCTTACACGCACGTCCCACCTTTTTGAGAAATCTGTGATAGCTGGGGATCTCCCATGATTGTGAAAAAAGATTTGTCAAGTACGAACTTGACCTTCTGGTGCAGAGTGGAAGGTATCGCTCAACCAAATGAATCCAAGGCCTTTCAAGCAAGAGATTGAAGGTGGCGGGAATATCTAGCACCTAGAATTCTACTTCAAAATTAGCTACTCAGACTGACATAGAAGCTTAACCATACCAATGACCTCTTACCTGGTGTTGTCGTAAGCCCTTACTGCTTGGCTATGAGGAGTGAACTCTGATTTAAGAGCTTTAACAGTACGCAAAGGAAAAAAACATTAAGAGTACACCATTATCAACAAGGATTAAAGGAATTCTCTTGTCGAGAGCCTGCATGTTGATGTGAAGTGGGTCATTGTGGCTTGATCCTGTCTTTGGTAGATCGGCTTCTGAAAATGAAAGAACATTTTCATAGTGAATGGCCCCGAGTACATGAGTTAACTCTTCAGGTTGGGTTTGTATAGAGACTTGCGCTTTGCTGAGCTGCTTGATCAGAGCCTGTATATAGTAGGAGGCGGATAACAATCCCCAAAGAGAAAATATTGGCTTGAGTTTTCTTCAGTTGTCGAAGCACTTCATCGTCTGGTGGGCTTTGGCTAGGTATTGGAGTTTCTCTAGAGATGTCAAAAGGGCTAGGCCCCTCGCGGGCTGGCCCGGCCCTAAAGATGAATAGTGCTGGCCCTAACCTGAGGGCCTTGGGCCAGGCCTAATATTTTCCAAATTTGGCCCGGCCCGGCCCTAAAAAGGCTTGGGTCAGGCCCGGCCCCTGGGCCGGCTCTGGCCCTCTTTTTGGCCCTATTCTGGCCCGACCCTTTGGCCCTAAATCTGGCCTTAAAACATTTTGAGTTAATTTTTTTTCTATCTTCTTCTTTCTCGCGCCTCATTCTCTCTCTACCTAAACAAAGCTATTACATTCTCCATTTTACGTTTTGCTGAGTTTTGATGCATTTGCATACCATTGCATAGTAGAGAAGCCGTGGAATTCTTTCTCATGTTGTATCTTGTAATGTACCAGTGAAAGAGAAAAGATGGGTAATATTCAAAGGGGAGGATGACCCAACCTCCATTCCAGGTAAGCTTCTGCTCAATGCACCTGTTTTTCTTTTTCTTATTTAATTTTCTTCTTTCCCTTCTACTTTTAACTCACATGTGCACTTCAATATTGGAGCTCTGGGAAGGGGAAGACAAGGACTTATGACCTATGAGCTCCTTATCTAGTTGGTTTTATGTGCAGAGTTATGATATCCATATGCATAGGTGGTTTACATTTAATGCCGAATTAGGATGTCAGTTTATGCCTCCCATGTAGTAGCATAATGCCTGTTAAGAAGCATGTAAAAATCACTAGTTAAAAGAAGCTCATTTTCTTATTCTAATATGCCCTTCTGATAACATAGCTAATAATGCCTTTCTGATAGCATATCTAAGTGACAAATTTTCCTTGTTTTATTTTTATATTCGACTTATGTATTTGTGCTTTGAAACAATGACAATTGCTTGCCTAAAATGTTTTTGAGTATCAGATATATTAAAAGATTAGCAAAGAAGTGACTTCTTTTGGATACATTTGTTGTCTGTAGTCAAATTTTACGCACAGTTTGTTCACTGCAGTTGAATGGATATGTTGACTTAACGGGCAGCGGAAAATAGCTCCAACACATGAGGTAAACGAGAGAATACTTCTCCATATCCATTCAACTGCAGTGAAAATAGCTCCAACACCTGAGGTAAACGAGAGAATACTTCTACATACATTGTTAATTGATCTTTCTGAAATGGTTATACGTAAATATCTGAGATAAGCAATCCAGAACTTAATTATGCCGTAAATGAGAGAGATATTGAATGGTTTAGGGCCTATCAATTGCATTTATTTCGTGAATTAATATTTTCACAACACAAAAAATGAAATTAAAAAAAACCCTAAAGTTAGGGCCTAGGGCTTGGGACTGGACAGGGCCTCTATTTCCTAGATTTGGGCCCGGCCCGGTTTCCAAGGCCCGAAGCCTAAATGGCTTGGCCCATTTTTTGGCCCTCTGGGCCCGGGCTGGGCCGGCCCAAGCCTGGCCCTTTGACATCTCTAAGTTTCTCATACCGACTTGATAACTAAGGGTAAACAAGGTTTGTTTTGGTTCGATTTAGGGGTCAAACAGCAAACTAAATGGTTACTCCTCCATTTGAAAAATCTTGAACCCGAACCAGACCAACACCATTGGTTTGGACGATTTGGTTTAATCGGTTTAAACGGTTCAGTTTGATCAGTTTGGATCAATTTGTGCCCATTAAGAGAAGTCGTGCCTTTGCATACCAACTATTGAATATAAGTATTACTCAAATTTGAAGTTATATTTTCCCTAAATTGCACATAATCTTGTTTTATTTAATGTCTAAGTGCTCATAATATAAGGTAAAAGTATTGTGCCAGATACATACTACAAGGAAATTTTAGCTATGCTTTGGTCATTGATGTACAAGAAAGAATAGTAAATTTAAAAGAGATATTAATCACTAAACTTTTGTGTTATAACTGTTCCATTCTTTTCTTTTAACTTTTAGGATTCTTTTAATTTTGATTTGCTTACTAACATGTGTGGGACAATTCTGAACGAATGTCACTAAAGCAAATTAAAATATCATAGGTCAGTTCAGTTTGGTTCTTGATCGTTTTAAAAAAGTAAACTGTGAATCGAACTGGACTAAGGTCGGTTTGAGAAATATGAAACCAAACCGTAAAATGTCTTTAGACGGTTCAGATTGGATCGGTTTGGTTTGATCAGTTTAAGGGGTTCAGATCGGATCAAACAGTTTGGTACTCACCCCCATCGATAACCTCTACGCTTTATCTCTCGATATATTATCCTTTTGTTGATAATATCTTCAATTTGCACAATGATATTCCATCAAAGCCCTATAATATGTATGATAATATCCAAAGATATATGCGTGATACACCGGCTACAAATTGCTCCTCACTATATTGACTTGATCTTCCTCTAAGGGGCGGTTAACCATCTTAACAGCATCATTCCTTCATCTTATTAAGAACGTGGACACAGACTCTCTCTTTTCTCGCTTAGTGGTTTCCAAATCTCTCCGGGTCATATCCAAATCTACATTATACTGATACTAATACTGATTTAGCAATCCTAGCCTCTGTAGACACCCCATTTTTGTACTCTTTATATAGTTATTGGGATTTATTAATAGTTACAGTTTATTATGGGTGAAGGCATAATAATATATCGAACTTAGTTAATTTAATCCAGTCTAGTTGTCCATTCTAGTCCAGTTTTTCAATCCAGTCAATTTTCCAGTCTAGTCAGTTATCCGGTCCAGCCCAGTCCAGTCTAGTCTAATAATTGGATCCCCCAGTCCAATTAGTTAAGTTCAGTCCAATATCAAGATTGTGATTTACTTAGATGATTTAAGATTATCTTGTGATTTATCTTTAATACAAGTGATTAATCCTTGATTTATGTGAAATACGGAGATAATTCCTGAATCTGGTACATCCCATCTGATTAAATCAAAGTAGAGGTGTTAAAGGGCCGGCCCAGCCCTGGCCTAAAAGGCCAGAAAACGGGCCGGGCCAGACAAGGCTTCGGGCCGGGCCCGGGCCCAAAGTTGGGAAATCCAAGCCCTGTCCAAGCCCAAGCCCTAGGCCCTAATTTTAGGGCCAGGCCGGGCCCATGCCTTTTTTTTAATATATATTCTTATTTTGTGTTGTAAAAATATTAAAACATGAAATAATTTTTTTGATAGACCCTCCTCCTTTTATGCGGGCTTGGGATCGGCTGCTTGTAGTTTTGGGAAAACAAGAATGATTAGCAGTTGATTAGTTAAGCATTTTCATCTAATCCATCTGCTCCTACTTTCTCTAATCAAATATTTTGCATTTTCTCTTGACAATTCCACTTAATTTCATACCACTGCTTTTTGTTATCTAAACTCAACAATGGATACCTACAAGGCTACAAATGTAACACCCCGAAATTTTCGGAGCGTTAACCAATCAATCGATCAAAACCTCAATTATTCATTTCCAATAATGTTAACCCAACAACATCCATGTCAGAGCACTACAGTCCATCAAATGTCTTGCCAAACCGTCTCAAAACAATAATAAAGTACTTAAATTATTAAATTACATAACAGTTCTCTAACAAGGCTCAAATAACAATAATATAAAAATATAACTACTTTGAAATTTAAGCTAGTCCGTCCCGAAATCTTACTGACGGTTATTTTCTGCAGAAAGGAACAAAAAAGGGAGTGAGCTTTTGAGAGCTCAGTAAGGTCGCTCAAAATTCAGTAAGATTACAAACGATTTGATCATAAGGTTATGTCAATGACAATAAAGAAACAATATTTTCAATTTCGCAATTCAAGATTCAATAAATGCACTTTCGATTTCACTGAAACAATGTAGATGATATTGGACATGAGTAAATTGCAAAGCCACACAGGCAGTGCAGGGTAACACTTAGCAAAGCCACACAGGCAGTGCTTAATAACGATATTGTTACATATGCATATGAACACTAGCTAGACCCTCAAGGTACTAGCGTCTCCCGACAATAACAGACCATCCTTATATCACCCCAGATACAGACCATCCTTATAACTCCTCAATACACTATCTCATGCCAATATGCAGAATGAAATAAACGATATTACAATGAATAAATCGACACTCAAAGAGAAATAAATACTGAGCATCGAATGAGATTTCAATAACGCGATAAGCTCAAAACAGGGTTTTAGGGCAAACAATTCACATTTCAACTATAACGGAGTCCAAACAAAATTTGATAACAATATAGAAAAATATTCAAGAGGACAATTAGATGAGACTAGGTTTCGGATAGAAATTCCTTACCTCGGTCCAAGCTATGCATTGCTCAACGGCCTCGATCTAAAAATCCCTTTGAATTAACCTAGGTCGACAAAGTCACTTATCAGAACACTATATGTACCACTTTATTATAACACTAATAATATAACTATTCATAGCGTATCTATTTCTCTACCCAGAACGATAAAATTCAGAACGGGTTTCACTCACGGCCAACCTATCCCAAAATTCGTCACACTCCCGGAGACTTAGAAATATCCAAAAAATATTTTAATCATTCATTAAACATTATTTATAGCTTAATATAGTATATGGGATAAAAATATAATTTTTGAATATTTTTGAATAAAAAAATAATTTCCTTAAATACACTAAAACCAATAAATTGCCATAATTTCTTCTAGCTGGAAATAAAGGCTCATAATTTTTGTAACAGCTTTAGAAGACTTATAAAAATTTCTGAAATTGAAATTAGAAATAAAAAGGCGTTAAAATATTTTAAAAAGCTTCATTTTTGTTAAATTCAATGCGATAGATAAATGATAGCAAATGAACTCTAAAAATCACCAAATTTACACTGAGCCTTTATTATATTATAACAGTATTACTATAATTTTCCCAGAACATTTTCAGGGTTGAAAGGCTTCAAAAGAGTTTTACCATTTTAAGCTTACAGAAAATATTACAAATACATATGATCTCAGAAAATTATGAACTTCTACCGGTAATTCTAGCATAATCTCAGGTACTGTACCATAAATTTTCACGTTTTAATATTCACTATACGCTATCCAGAGTGCGTAACGAGCCTAACATTATCCGTATTGCACACACATGAGTACACAGCTCACTAACACACGCACCCAGCACACACATGCACTCAGTACACCCTCCATTCACACATCCAAGACACAGCAACAAACCCATCAACTCCATCTTCTTCTTCACCTCTTCATAACCACTGCACACACTCACCCACATATATGTACACAGCACATACCCTTTCACACACATCACACAGGCACACTAAGATGAAAATCTACCCACACGGTTTGCACTCATGCACACCTCACGCAGCATTCTTCATCTCACACTGCAGTGCTCTCTCTCTCTCTCTCTCCCTTTCCCCTTCATCTTCTTCCTCCTTTCACTTTCTGTCCAACCCAGAAAATGCACTCACCAACTCACTGTTACTGTTCACGCAGTTTCATTCTCACCCCTAGCACACTAGAAATTCACTCCATTAACATACATATACACACACTATATCTACACCATACACCCACTTCAATTCCTTCCATCTCACCCCTGTAAAAACACTCACCCACACACCTTAGTTCTCACTCCCCACTCAGCCCTCACACAGGTATACAACACCTCACATTTCTTCCCGGAATGCACCGTATACACTCACATCAAGCACGCAATGCCCACATAAACACCCAGCATACTTATGGAGACACAAACACGGTTTACACCTGCTCTTTGTACACAAATATACACTTATTCACACCCATGAACATCCACTAATTTCACACACAAAAAGAAAATGGTCATGGCGGCCGTGAATTCCGTTCCATAACCAACACCCGACATCTCGGTTGAATTTCGGCAGCCCACAAGAACCCACTATCTCACGGTCTCCTCACCCAAGGTCACCCCATTCACAGATCTTCACAAAACAATAAAAACGAGACCCATTTATGTATATCATGGTCACCTATGAATATATGTATATATAATCATCACGTGTATCAAATTAAAGCTTTCCACTACCCTGTAAATCACGGCTTCCTCACCCACGTACACAAAGCTGCAACCCAGCCCCTTAATCCCATAAAATACAGAATAGAGTTGAGATAAAGAGGAAGCAAACTTACCGGAATACCAACTCGATCGTCAGAAATCTTGTCCCGTTCTCCTTCCCTCTAATTCTTCCTCTCGAATGCGTCTGGCGGCCTAAAGGGTGGCTACCCAGACAAAGCTTTATATATATATATATATATATATATATATATAGGTTAAAAGAAACCCTAATTGGAAAAATGAAAAGAAAACCTTTTAAAATCCTTTTGTCGCTAAAACCTTCTAACCCCAATCTTATTATATCGGAAATGATCCCATCATAAAATACTTATGATACGTGATGTGTTAGGGAAATTAAAAATGGTTTGTTATGGGATCCCGTTTGACAAATCGTCGCTAATAAGTACACCGGTACCAAAGAAGTTTAATTGTCGCTACAAAAGTATACTAATGCTTAAAATTAATTCATCGCTAAAATACACGTCGACGTTAAATAATGAAATATATCGGCTCTAAAAATTTTATATCGACGTTAAGAAACTTTAAATTTGTTGCTAAAGATTGCCGATAAGATTTTCGCTCACGGAAATCTACGCTAAAACTTGGGTAAGAAAGTCACGCTTTATAATAAAATTAAGCGTCCAGGTAATATAAAAGTTGGGGTGTTACAACAAAACGTTTTCCAATGATATCTCTAAAAGTTTCACTCAAACATACCTCTAGCTTTGCATTTTACGTAGTATTAGGTATCTAATTAGAAGCATGCATCATTAGACCACTTTTACTATGAACTTTCCCGTACTTTCTGGAGTTATGTTCCCCATTTCTATTGCCTAAATTGTGTTGTTTCTAGTTCCTAGACAAACAAAGATATATTGTCTTTTCATAATTCTATGAAACTAGTACATAAGAGGATTACAAGTAAAATTTGATAAAGAAGTAGGAACCATCATCATGAGCTGAAAAGAAATGTGCATGTCCAAAAAGTAAAATAAAAAGAAAAAAAATATGAGGTAGAGAGAAAGAGTGAGGCATGAGAAAGAAGGGGAAAGAAAAAAAAGTGACTCAAAATGGTTTAGGGCCAGATTTAGGGCCAAAGGGCCGGGCCAGAATAGGGCAAAAAATGGCCGAAAAGAGGGCCAAAAATCGGGCCGAGGCCTTTTTAGGGCTGGGCCGGGCTTTTTTGGAAATTTTCATGGCTCTGGCCCTAGCCCTTGGCCTTATGGACCAGGGCCGCACTGTTCACTATTTAGGGCCAAGTCGGGCCGGCCCGGCCTTTTTGAAATCTCTAAATCAAAGATAGGGGCAGATAATGTCTTGAAATTCGAGAAAAAATATTAAGAAATAATGGGATGAACCTCCTGATTTTCGACAAACTAGTCGATTAGTTGATTTTTCTTAGTTTGCGATTTCTATCAAATATTCGGTTTTATCTCCAGATCACAAATTGAAATGGTCATCTTCATTATTTCTAGCGCCCTAGACCTATATAACAAGGTCTTTGGGCTATATTCCAATAGACCAGCTTTTTTGCTTTATACCACTTTTCTCATAGAATGGTAGATCATCTCTTAAGAGAATTTAGTACTTCATACTCATTTTTCTATAATCTTAAGTCACTTACATCATGATTCCGTCAAAAGTGTTCTTGATTCTTCTACGCAAGCGCGTTCGCAAGATATATTTATTGCTTTCTAGGCTAGTTTAGAATACAATAGTCTAGCGTGTCTTTCCTCTCCACAATCACATTTTTTGTTGTACAAAAGTTATCAAAAAGAGTATTTCATTTCTTAGTTTGAGTCTAAGACCGAAATATAGGTCACCACCTATAGAGCCCGATGGTTTTAATTCTGGTTTATCAAATCGGATACGTAGGCCCTTTGACCCCTGTTGCCGAATTCAGACCAACAATGTATATTTAGTATTAGGGTGAGTTTTATTGCATATTTATGTGTTTAAGGTCAAAAAGTAAGTAAAAAAAATAGAGACCGAAGGGATACAGTAGGTGCCTAACACCTCCCCGTCGTATAACTTCGTCCCGACCCATTTTTGTGTTTTCAATAGATTAGTAATTTTAGCGAACCGCGTAGGAAAAGTTCCCCGAAAGGAAGATTTTATGGAATCGTCATCTTATTCAATTTAAAAATAATAAAAAACCAAAAAATGACTCTAAAGTTCCCAAACGACAACTAATCTATCTAAACCGAGAGATGGGTTTGGAATCTAAACTGAGAGATGGGTTTGGAGACTAAGTTATGTAGCGGGAAGGTGTTAGGCAGCTGCCACACCCTTTCGGTCTCTATTTCATTTCTATTAAAAGTTTTGGCCTTCAAAATATATAACATGTAAACATGTGATAAAATTAACCCTAAGTTGATATATTTTTTTTTTGCTTGAACTTGACATTCGGGGGTCAAATTGCCTACGTATCCTGTTGGACTAACCGGAATGAAAACCATTGTAGTTCAACTCTGGTCCTACAAGAATCAATCTATATTTCGATCTTAGACCCGAACTATGAAATAAAATGAAAAGACTCTTTTTGAGTTTTTATGTAAGAAATGAAATGTGATCTCATGGAGGAGAACATTCTATACTATTACAATTTAAACAAGTCTAGAAAACAATAAATTTACCTAAAAAAAGAGCTTGATTAGAAGACTTGAGAACTCCTTGTGATGAATCCACAATGCAAGTGTCTTGTGTACCTAGAGAAGTGAAATTTTAAGGGCTAAGTTCCCTTTAGAGATGATCTACCACTTCTAATAGAGTAATGGTATAAAAGCTCTAGGGAGAAAAAGTTTGTTCTTGAAAATGTAGCCCAAAGACCATATTTATAAAGGTCTAGGTGCCAGAAATTGATATGGAGGACTATCTTACGTTTGTGATCAGGTGATAGAGCTGAATATTTGATGAAAATTTGAAACTTGAAAAAAGTCAACGAACGGGTCAGTTCATTGGACGAACCGGCCAATTTTCGACGAACAGGTCGGTTCATCTCTTGGACAAACCGACCGGTTTTCAATAAATCGGCCGGTTCACCCCAAAAAAATTCAGAATTTTGAGCATTATTTGTCCCGAATTCAATAATTATCTCTGATGTAATTATTTCCATATCGCATATAAGTCAAGTACTAATCACATATATCAAAGATAAATCCTAAGACATTTCCCAGTCATCTAAACAATCACAATCTCTTGACTTTAACTAGGGTTAAACCTAACTAACTGGACTGGTTTAACCAAATGGACTCTAACTAGACTAGACTTAAACTGGATTGGACTGGATCCCTTATTGAACTTAATTAAATAGATCAAGCTCATTATATTATTAGACCTAAGCCTATAATAATAATAAACTTAATTAACAATAAAATCCAATAATCATCATGCATATTCCCAGAATGACCCCAATCCGGTTATGTAAAATTACCAAAATACCCCTTATGTGTAAAATAACCAAAAGCACCCCTCTCATATCCAATTGACGAGAACACCCTTCCTGTAAATATAATTGCTAAAATATCTCTACCGTATGTAAATTTACCTAAAAGTACATTTTATAGGTAAAATTACCAAAACACTCCTGGTGACTCCCACACCGGAAACATCTCAAAAACACTTTAAAATACTATTTTAAGTAGCTTGAAGTTATTTTTGGGCTAAAAGTATTTTAAAAAAATTTTGCCGAAAATCCCGAACCAGTGTCCGAATCGAGCACTTAGAAGCTGATTCCGTTAAAAATAGCTATTGACCTCGGAATGGCACGAAATTTTAGAAAATGAACATCTCAGTAAAATAAGGTTCCTCTAAATTTTTTAGATAAAGATCACAAACTCTTTTTCATCGATACCATAATTTAGCATCCTTCGAGGACACAAAAAATTCCAAAAAGTTTCACAATGTACGTCTCTGTAAAAATATCGGGGTCACTGTTTTTAACTTGGTCAAAATCTAAGTAGAACTACTTTTTAAAATATCATAGAATAAAATGCCTAACCCTAACCCCTTTTAGTGACAATTACAGTCACTATTCAAATTAAAACACACACTAAAACATCCTGAAAACACACACTCTCTTCTTCCTCACTTCACTGCTGAGACACCCATTTACACAATTCACACACATACTGCTACACATAAATGCACATACCTACACCTAAAAACTCACACCACATACACACACTGTCACTCAAACACACACACTGTCATGCACTAATCACACACATCCCCTCGGTGACACACTGAAAACACACACAATCTCACCCCAATTTCATCTTACACACACTTTTACCCACCATACCACACATACACATACTTTGCACCACCCACACACACACAAATATCACAGCAACACTGCTGCCGTAGCAGCAGTGTGCTTCACCCACACACACCCCCGCACATAACACACACACACACACACACTGAATACACACCAACACCTACCTGCTACCCCTCTCATTTACCTCTATACGTACACACAACCCACATATGTTTAGAACACCCATATTCGTGCAAGAACACATGCCCATACACAGAAATCACACATGTTGCGCGCGCGCGCACACACACACACACACACACACACTAAATTCACACACTAAAGAAGAGAGGAAGATTATCTAGAGTTTTTTCCCCATTTCTCTATAACTCTCTCTCTCTGTTTTTACCTTGCCCAAATCCCCATGCTTTTGTTTCTTGTTTCCTCTGTTTTTCTTTTCTTGCTTTCTCTCCCAATTTTCCTTTTCCTTTTTCTTTTCTTTTATTTTCCTTCTTCTAATTTCTATTTTATCCAATCCAATCCATTACTTTATGATTATATTTCATTAGTCACCACATGAAAAGAATACGAGATGACATCTTCTTAAGATAAATTTCACAACAATTTGACATACATCATGCCATTTTTCATAATTTGCAAAATAGTCCCCAAAGTTTTTCATATTTACAAAATGAAACCAAAAGTTTCCAAAATTATATTTTGATCCCAAAATCATTTTAGCATTTCATATTCTGCTAATACCCAAGTATCGCTCAACATTATCGCGCGTTTATTTTTTAGATCACAGATAGTTATTTTAAACAGTTCAGAACCGAGATATTATAAAATTTCACACTCCATCCGCAACATAATGTAGCGGGCGTTGAAGTTTACTTAAAAAAAAATATATTTGGCCCGTCCATCTGGAATAGGCGGATGGTCAGATGCTGCCGGCAACATAACATAAATTGCCTGCACGAGTAATTGATTAGCTCTCATATATAGAGGGGGCTGATCTCTATTTACCGCTAGAATTTTCTTATTTATCTAGCTGTGATCCAGCCATCCACGTAGCGGAATGGACGACTGAGATGCTACTTTAGATCTAAATTCTTGTCTAACCGCTTAACTTTGTGGCGGTTAGTATTTTTTGCACACTAGTTCCACATATGCCTTTTTATTCAAGTCTGTTCTCTCTCCCTTTTTTTTCTATAACCCACGAACACGACCACACCCTTTACAGCACCACCCAGTAGCACTCGTCACACCACCATACCCACCGAACAACACCAACATTCACATGACCGTACCACCCGAACAACCCTCCCAATTCCATCCACCCAGCAATACCACCATTGAACATCAATAAAAAAAATAGATCAACATTTCAAGAGTGATAAACAACGCCACCTTTGAGAAATAAAATAAAAGCTAGACAAACTTTTCAAAAGAAATAATCAAAGCCAATCTGAATATTAATTTGAGAAAGATAGAGGGTCAGAGAGGTTGATTGTAAGCAATGACGGTAGAGTGGGCATTAGTGGGATATGGGGACTAATGAAGGGTGGCTACACGATAGCAACAATAGCATGGCGACAACGAGATAACGGAAACGGCACGGCGACCAAGAGATAGCGGCAAATGGGCAGTGGCGATGAGAAAGTGGCAACGGAGCAGCAATGACCAAATAACGACAATGGTTGCGCCAACAAGATAGCAACATGTCCAGTTCTATCACTGAGAAATCATAGTGACCGTAGAGATCGTTCATCACCGACCATCGTAAGCCATACACCAACCACGCACCCACCACGTCCAATTTACCCACCACCATCTTCTTTCCCGGCAGCTGCACCACCATCACCAACACTACCACATTCAGCCACTTCCACCATTACGCATCAGCACTAACGCGTACCAGCCGCATCGCCAACCACCACACCCATCACTTCCAGAGTACCATAATCACTTTCGTCGCCGCTGGCCACACCACCATCACCAACATTCAAAACCCGCCATGAGAAAATTCATAAGCACCACACATTGACTAAAGCCTAAAAAATCCACTGTAGTAAAGTTGAAGATTCATGAATGGATCTAACTTCCAAGAGAAAAAAAGAGATACGGGGAAGAGAGAAGAGAGGGGGGGGGGGATAAAAAGAGAAAGAGAAAGATGATATATATATATATATATATATATATATATATAGTAGAATATAATAAGAGAAAAAGAACGTCCAACCCAAAAAAGAAGAAGGGGTAATTGTAAAAAAATTGTAAACCGCTTCTAAGAGGGGCGATTAGACGAGAAATGACATAAAAGTTGGCATCTCAACCGTTCAATCTGCGATGTGGACAGCTAGATAAGAGTTGGATAAATAGCTATTTCTCCACTAGTGGAGATGGATCGGCCCCCATATATATCTATATATATACACGTACATGTGTGTGCAGGGAGGTGTGTGTGTGTGTAGATATACACGTATATAAGTGGAAGAGAGCAGTGCTAGAAGTTATACTGAAAAAAGACGAACAACGTTTATCTTTTGCTTTTATCTGACAAGGAATGAAGTTTGGTTGGAAAGTTGTGAAAATGGGTGTTTTCACTTTTTTCGCTGTTTGACGATTTTTTTCAAAATAAAAAGTACTCCATTTGTCCCTTTTTATTTGATCACCTTTGACTTGCATGCTTATTTAGGATATGAGTTATACTTTATTAGTTTTCCACTCTACCCCAAAGGAGAAAGAGAGAGGGAGGGAAGAAAGTGAGTTAGTAGAAAGAAAAATGAGTTGGTGGGTGATTAAATGTACAGAGAGAAATAGAATAAAAAAATGTAAGAACGGTAAATATGAAAAAACACCTGTGAAACCTTTCTTAATTTGAAAATTGATCAAGTTTTTTTAGACAACCCAGAAAGAATATGATTGATTAATTAGGGACAGAGGGAGTAAAATATGACAAACAAATAACAAAAAATAGAATCTCGTAAATGAGCAATCCCAAAGTTTTTGTGGATGAAAGCCACGGTTTTTCATGGCCAAAAATTGGCAAATCGTCAGCAAAAGAATTTCATAATTTTGGTGGTACCGACTTTTCTTCTCTCTCCGAGAGAGGCGATAAAAACAATAAACCCATTTCCCTACTCAACCCCCTCTTTTCTTCCGTCTCTGTCACCACCGCCGGTTTTCCCGGCATGTGGTGACATGATAGATTAGATCGTGACTTAATTAAGGTTTTTAATTTGGGATCTTGGAGGCTTCAGAGAGTTTGGATGGCTGCAGGGGTTGCGACAGATCGTCATCGGTTGTGTTTGAAGTTGGGTTTTGTTTCTAGTAAACAACAATGTCAAATTGGGGCGGGGGCATCGGTTGTTTCATGGTTGGGTTATGGTGGCCGAAAGGTGAGAGATCTGCCGGCGGGGTTGTCCTGGATTCGGTGTTAAGATGTTGGTCTTTGGTTAGGGTTCTTTCAATTCTTCCTCTGTCGAGATAGTGGGTGTAGAGCTCTTTGGTTTTGTGACTGATTGGTGAGTCTAGGCTAGGTTTTTTTACTTCTAAGGCTTATTTCCCCTTCTCCCTAGTTGGATCCCCCTTCCCCCTTGCTCTTGAAAGGTTTGCATTAGTTGTGTTGGTTGATTTAGGTTGCCTTGGCTGATGATGAGACGGTGGAAGTTGCAGTAGGTGGTCGTTGGTGGTCAGTTGGGTATTATTAGGCTTTGTTCAGTTTGACTATTGTACTGTAGGAGATTCCGGCATGACATTAGCTGTTTCGGTGGGTTATTTTGGATTGGGATCGTCAGGTTGTTGCTTGGGGCACACCAGGGCTTGGTAGCAGAGTGGTGCCTGAGAAGGTGGGGATTTCGGTGACGGCGACGTGCAGGAGGTTCGAGGCAACGTTGCAATGTTAGGACAACTGTCTGGTCTACGGGGTGGTGGTTGGCACTGCAGTGTGGTGTTGTTATTTTTGATTGATTGTGTTTATTTTGGTATTATCTTGTTCTTAGACAATGTTTTTCTTGTTCTAGTTGGTCTTTATCTATTAGTTAGCTAGATTCTGGTATCTCCAAAAAAAAAATGTTGTTATTTATCTTTTGTCTGCTTTAGTTTTGTAGTCTAGTTCTCTTTCTTTTTTGGTGTTACCTGTCGGATAAGGTTGTCATTTGTTATTAGCATCATATGAATATTTAATTCTAGAGACTAAGAATGTTAGCCTCGTTTATTTTCTTTGTGATGATATATATTTACGATAATTCTAAAAAAAAGAATTAATTTTTTTTTATAATTTTGGAAAAGCAAAATTATAAATATTCGGTTTGCTCCTTAATTTTTCCCTCTTGAAATACGCCTACATTCACGCTCTGTCCCCTGATCTCCATCTCTCTCCCCATCCTCTCTGTGTTCACCAGAAAGACACTGCCCCCTCCGCTGTCCCTCGGGTTTTCCCTCTCTCTCTCTTGGAAACCCATTAGACGACCTCAATAAACCCAAACACCAGTCAAATACCAGAGAGAGAGAGAGAGAGAGAGAGAGAGAGAGAGAGAAGCACAAACCCACAAAGCGAGCCTCTCTTCCATTTCCCACAGATCCGCCCTTTCCCCGTCAATTCCCTCCTCCCTACAACATGAACGACCTCTTATCGGTAAGTCATTTTTCTTTCTTAAAAACCCATTTTTCATGTGTATGGAAGTTTTCGTTGTGGAAGTTTAAACAAATCTTGCTAGATAATAGCTGCACAAAATGTGTCAAATCATGCTATTGAATTTGGGTATTTAGTCGTGCTAAGTTTTTGCCATAAAGCAGCTTGTTTCTCCAACGTATGCTTCTTTATGGTGTTATTGTAGTGTTGGAACATGTGTTGAATTTTTAATTAACACATGCTTAGTGTTGCTACAGTTCTTTCATATTGAGGTAAATATGGAACAAAGATGGTACCCGGATAATGTGATTGTGTCTGCTTAAAATCACGTGTAACAAATCAATAAACAGACTTAACATTACTACTTCCATTATTTATGCGATTATGCTCCTTTTCTTTTGTTGCTAAGGCACTTTGGGCACTGCCATGTGGCCAACCCCACGCTGCAGGTCAGGACATGTGGACTGAAATTAGAGTGCGTCGGGCGAACCATATGCCCTACTAGGAATAGTTTACGTCCCATAACGGGGGCTTTTTGTGTATATAGGACAATATGTTTGGAACAAGCCTTCGATGTAGGACCCGATATGGCACCTAATTCAGGCCGTACGGAACAGTTTTGTTCCTTCGGTTTGATGGTGCTGACCCTAAGTAGGAGGCCATGTATGGCACCTATGCCAAGGCACCTGACAGGGGTACAGTTTGGTTATCTCCCTTGGAAGTCTTTCCTGTGTACCAGGTTTGCACGCATGAATTTCTGAACACATTATTGTGTGACACTTTGAAGGTTCATGGCTCGTGCATGCCAATGCTTGTGATGCTCATAGGCGCTTCATAAGGATGATGACCCCATGAATCACCTTTAGATGGGAGCAGGTCTTTGGAGTCCAACGTCAGAGCCTCCACGTGGTGCAAGCGACGATCATGTCATTTGCATCCCCTAGGTGTATTACATTTTTCCACGGTTTCCAAGGGAGTCTGGACTGGAGGCTGAGACTAGGGTTCTCCTAGGCCACGCATCATATATGCTGGTTGTCCCAAAAAGGATGCAGGGAAGCTGCAGAGCAGCATGGCAATGTGCAATTGTTGTATTGCTTGCAGAGGGGTAACCAGCTGTTTCCCATTGCCTTCTTTTGCCTGGAAAATACAATGCATTTAGCATGAGGTTCGAGAAAGAGTTTTCTGATCCCACATTCGCTGCACTCCTCTGTGTTGTTTAAGCTCTTCCAGTCCTCTCGAGTCTTGCTCCTGCTGCTATGTCCTTCACCTGTCCACACCATATCCCTTACGTACTGATAAACGTGGTGTCTGATATGGACTACGATCGGTTTGCTGGACCTAGAGGTTAAGTTGAACTGACCTCCTTGGGGACACATTTCTTTAATTTGGCCATGCAAAAATGGATTTGATGATTTTATTGTAATTTTTACCAATAGATGACCAAATTTTCCTGGTCAAACTTAAGATACTTAAGTCTTAGACAAGATTGTTTTACAGATCCACTTATTGGACCGTAGGATCGTTTAAATTGTATCATTGTGTTCATGTTAATTGGTGGAAAGGGGATTAATGCTGCATCCAAAACCATCAGGATGAAGCACGGAAACTCTTGGAAAATTCCAGGACCAAATTTCCACCACCATCCTCTTCTAGAGGAGTTAGAATAGCTTTAGCTCCCCTCCTACCCAGAATTGAACATTTTATTTTCAAGCAGCATAGATTTTATCATTAAACGTGCATGGCCTGTTTTAATCGATTCACTAAGGTGACATGTGTAAAAAGCCATAAATACATAGTATTAGTAATTGGTTAAGGACTTCGGGTCTCTCAAGAGTATTTAACTAGGTAGCACGGACATGGACACAGCGTCCGACAACAATACCGACCGGGACACTGGACAATGCAATTTCCAAAAAACCAGATTTTGGACACCGCAGGACACCGCTGAAATTTTAATATATTTTTACTTTATTTACTACACACACACACATGTTAAATATCACATAATAAGAATCAAAGTAAACTGGAGTAGTTGAATTTCGTTCAAAACGGATGAGAAAGAAAGAAAGTAACATGAAATAGTTCAACGGTAACAAGAAAGAAGGTCGGTAACAAGAAAGCAGTCGAATATCTCAAGAGTACCAAGATTAGAGTCTCAACAGTAACAAGAGAAATAGAAAAAAACACGGGACCAAAGGTTCAAGGAGAGGTCTTATATAGCCAGATGGGTCTGTAAATGAGGTCAGATATGTTGACGTATCTTCCTCTGGACTACTAAGCTTGGGTGCTTTCTATAACAAACGAAGGAATAATGAAAGAGATGAGAGAGAAAGAAGATGGGTACCTTTTTCCCGGTCGATCTGATTAGGGTTTGGCTTCAAAATTCATTTCTACAAAAGTCCCAGATTTGTCATTTATTTCACATTGACCTTGAAATAGGTTTGAAATATCGTACTTTGGCCTTCTTCAAGAGGTGTCCAACGCGGTGTTCGGTAATTTAAAAAATAAATCAATAAATTTGGACACCGCTGAGAGGTGTTCGACAATTGTCCGGCCGGTGGTGTCGGTGAGGTGTCAGATACCATAACTCGACCTATATGAGGTGTTTGTGCTTCCTAGGTATTTACGGATGGTTTATATCACCAACCTACCAAACTTATGGGCCTTTAACATGTAAAGTTGTCACAAGGAAGCAAGACTCCAACATGATCCATTTTTCTAATTGTGTTAGATGTGTTGACATTGTTTTGTTGATCAAAGAGCTTAGTTTATTTGGGTTTGAGTACTGCCATCCCTTATTTATGACTCCTATGAGTCCCGGCTTGAGGTGGTTAGACTTAGATTTTCCATAATCCTTTTGACCACTGCGTATGTAATGGTAATTGATATTTCCACTCCAAAATCGAACCAACACACACCGTCTTGTCTCACATGAACAATTGCGGTTTGGAGTGGGGTTAGTTCAATTTGGACGTGGGATCAACATCTCCCTATCTAATTCTCGGATGTATCTTTCAATAGTGCCATTCTGGTTTCCCTTCTTGTTGCTAATATTTAGACTTAGCTTGTCAAAACAGTAGGTGAAGAGAGAATTTCTTTTTCAACTACAGCTATTAGGGTTTGGTCACATTGTTTTGCATCTTTTTTAGTTCAACATTAATAATATAATGGGAACATGATCTCTGTTTTTCCTTTAAGAATAAATAGCTGAAAACCTGAAACTGTAACATAGATTTTTCTTTGCTATACTTTTGACAATGTTACCAGGAATTTCCATTCTCAAACTGCAGTAGAAATGCTTAGACATGCTATCTTTTGTTTCCCCTTGTCCGATTAGCTCGTCCGGTTAGCTAAGTCATATGTACTAACATATAACACTATTAAAACACAAAAGAACAATGACAGGAGTAGAAGCAAGGATTGGAATTACTCAAAATGCAAAGACTCCAATCTCAATTTGGGATTCAGCAACACCTCTGCCAGGTCCTCTGTTTTCACCACTGATTTCTATCAAGATTGGTAGTGGAATTTTGTTAGATGGTCTGTAATTCTTGGTTTTTGGCTTGGACCTTATGTATGTAGATAACATGTAAAAGGACAATTCGTATTATTTAATTACAAGGCTTAGACTTTTCCTTGCGTCTTATCACAGACTTGAATCCTTTTTAAAGTGCTAATTGCAGTAAACTTTTAAAACTTTTAAATGTCATCTTAGTCTAAGCTATCCAACCTTTTTGTGATGCTTCTATGTTACTTTGTCCCCATTTCTAATGTGAAAGACACTAACTCTTGTTGTTATCTTTTACATATTCTTTAATGTTTTCATTGGATAACCGTTTGCAGGATTCATTTGAGATCCCTCGTGGTCAACATAGAGGAGAGGATATTGAAATGGGACAACGGTCAGGAGAATTGGGCCTAGACAATTTCTTTAAGCAGGTGGCAAGAATGACCAGCGTCATTGGCTTTACTGCCCTTGTTTTCTTTTAAAAACAATCCATCTTCCATTCGATTCTTTGCATATTGAAATAAGAACATGTTTAACTCCTCTATGCTCTGAGTCTTGTAGTGCTAATCTGAACTCATTAAACCTTGTCCTGGACTTTTCTTTACTAGGTTCAAGAAATTGATAAACAGTATGATAAGCTGAATAAGCTTCTCAAGAAGCTCCAGGTATCTCTCTATCCCTCTCTCCCCCACCCCCCCCAAAAAAAAAAAAAAAAACACAACCCGCGTTATTATCTCCCTGGTCTGTCAGCGCATATTTTGGTGTTTAGCCTGTCATTATCAGCAAATCACTTCCTTAGCTGGGAAAAGGAGGTTCCCTAACACATCAGTATTTTCCAAATTTTTTTGCATCAATTTGCCTGATATTTTGGACTTGGAACACTGTGATGCAAGTACTAGAAATAGATGATGCGTCATGGATAACACATTTTTTTATGGAATTAATTTTTTCCTTAAACACACTGATAACTTCTCACTGTCCTCTCCTCTGATACTTCAGCATGTGTATAATTTGGTTCGGTATGTTAAATGCAATGCTATACAGTTTCAATGGGGCTGATACCATTCGGTGGATCTTAGGAAATGATTTACATGTCAAAGGCATCTTTTGTTTTTTGATTGTCATCCATTTTACAGCTAACGGAGATATACTTGAATGTTCAGCACTTCAGTGGCTTTACAATTTGGACCATATATCCTTTCATTATCCCCTCCTTTCTCTTTAAAGATTTCATGCATAAATGACCGTCAACAAGAAAGCAATATTAGACAAAATGATAAATAGACGAAAAGCTTTAATTGTTGTTAAAGCTTAGTTCTTAGAGCTGCACATAATCTATCACTCAATCATTGATCCATTAGGATATATGATCATTTGTGGCATTTGGACATAATTGTAATTCCTTTTCCAAACCTAACTAGGATTACGAGGTATCGTTAGTCCACTCAGATTTATAATTGGTTTTAGACTAGAACTCTTTTTCCAACTCTAAGCAGGATTTTAGGGTTTCTTATCCAGTTAAAAATATGTTTCGTTTATAGTACGGTTCCTCTCCCACAGGAACTAGGATTTATAGTATTTTAGTCCACTTAGGAGTTTGAGTACCCAAGTCTACAAAGGGACGCAATGCCTTGTTTTTTATAAGATGCACAGAGTTAGATATCATTCATCTTCTTGTGTAGAACTAGTTTAGAGAGATCTAGACAGTTCGAGATCTCATAGGATGATAGCAATAGATATAGAGAGTAGAATGTATTTTCACTCCATTTGCAATTGCATGTATACATTAGATAAGAGAGTTTTGAAGGCAACACGTGGTGAGCAGAGAGTTATAGTTCCACTCCTCATGCAGTTGTTTCTTCAGTAGGGAAAAGTATTATATCTTAGCATATTAAGAATGATGAAGATAATGACTGCAAGGATTTCTCCCCTATATACATTATTTTATTGATTTTATCTTTGTGCTCGTTGATCGTCAGTATATTCCGCACATCCAATTCTAGTAAATTAGAGGGAGCAATCTCTCTTCCTCAAGCTTCGGATGAAATGATATCAGTTTAGTGTATTTTAGTCCAGTTAGGAGTCTGAGTACCAGAAGTCTATATAAAGGGACTCAATGCCCTTTTTATTTTATTTTATGAGATCTTAATATGTATATCAGAGAGGTCTTTTTGTGTAGAAGTAGTTTAGAGAGATCTAGACCTGTGAAAATCTCATATGATGGGAGCAATACATATCAATAGTAGGATAAATTTCGACTCCGGCAACATGAGCAGGGAGTTATGGTTCCCCTCCTCGTGACGTTGTGTATTCAAGAGAAAAAATGGTTATATCTTATCATAGTAGGAACAGTAGAAATATGATCTATTGATCTCTAGGCTCTTTATTCGTCATTATATTCCGCACATCTGATTCTAATGATTAGAGCGGTCTCTCTTCAAATCCGGATCAATTATCCACATGCTGTCTCTAATGGGAACGTTGCATTTTTTTTTTGTGCTCCCATCTGTTTGCTTGAACTAGTCTTGATATACTTTTCCAACATACTGTTGATCAAGAAGGAATCTCCACAATCAGGATTGTGGTTCAGAGTCCATTATGCGATGCTTGCCACACTTGCATATAAAGCATTTTCTCCCTCTGGATTACTTACATGCCTGAGATATATGATGGGCTTAGTAGCGTCCTAAGGTACTATTGAGAAATTATGCTGAACTTTGACTTTGGCTTGCTCCGTGCATGAGCATTATCTTTAAACCTCAAAGTTCAAACTGTTAAATTCAAATGGCTGTTTTTAGTGAATCTGGAAGACCAGGTAACTTATAATCTAATTTGAGTTTTCTCTTGCAAAAATATGCAGGATGCCCACGAGGACTCAAGAGCTGTAACTAAGGCTGATGCTATGAAAGGTCTCTGTCTCCTGTTACATTTTCTGTTAAACCGTACTTACTAGTACATAAGGTGTTGGCCAGTGGGAACATTTTTATATTGTGTAGAGCAAAAATCAATTGGAGTAAGCTTATTTAATCATGTACTTCCGAATTTGTTGACATACTTGTTGATTATTTGGTTTCTCTATAAAGTTGATGGTTGATGGAACGACCCTAAGAACGTGGTACATCACATTTTGTTATGTTAAGAGTAAGTTTATTTAATCATGTACTTTAGGATTTGTTGACATACTTGTTGATTATTTGGTTTCTCTATAAAGTTGATGGTTGATGGAACGGAACATACTTCTACTTACATGTCTTAAACTAACGGATGTAATGGCATAAACTAATCTCACCTAAATGCTAAACTTTTAATATTTGTAGTCTTTGCCAGGAGGCAAAGACATTGTTCTATCTTTTTTGTTCTTTTTTACTTTATAAAATCTAGGAGAGGAGATAGAAGAAGCAAAGGTTGTGGGATCGGGATCGCTAAAGTTATTGTTCGCATATTGGAACTCGTTTCTCAAACTAGTCACCCGGGAAAAGATCGTTGGCCATCTTCTGCTAGCGCTAGGTGCAATGATTTCATATACCATTTGGCTAGCAAATATCTGCTGGTATTATCCTAGAAGTGTTTAATGCAATCATATAGGCATTGCCACTTTATTTACTGGATTAATAATTCAGTGTTCCAAGTTATCAATGAGTATAGTACTACAAAAAGAAGTTTTACTTGAGAAAGTGGGTTTAGTTATTTTGTTTAAGAGCACTTGGACTTCTTATTTTCCTGTCTTTCTTTCACTTTGCATTCTATTTTTTCTTGGTGGTCTGAAATAACTTTCAAGTGTTGCGGCATCCTTTTTTCGCACTCCGATATTGGTTTCAATATATAACTTACTCGTTATCATGTCATCAATTGCTTGAAAGAAATTGCTGTGAAGTTTTAGTCATTTACTAGTTAAAGGAACCATGTCTGTAATTTTCACAAGTATTGTTATTCAGAAGGTGTGGTATCACTCAATTGCCCCCAGATCAGATGCAGATTTTTCCCTCAAATTTTGGGGCCAAAATGCAATTCTGGGAACTTGTGCTCCAAGATTAGGTTGTGCCAGGTCCCTGAGGAAAATTCGGGTGATTCCTTTCCAGTATTTTTGGTATAGATCGATGACGAATGTGGAATTTAGACGGATGCCAAGAGTTGATGAATCCTGTCAGAAAGAGGAATGTAATCTGGAAAGTCGAGGCTAAACCAATGTTAATACCAAAAATAATCGAGAATGAAATCCCATCTGTTGCTAGCAAAGCTACCTTCAGAGTGGAAGCGTCTCTACAATAGTGAAATTTTGGAGTGGGAGTTGGATTGCGTGCGAGATTTGGTACCGAGGTTCCAGTTGGGAACGTGATTAGAATTAAAGGAGTCCTGCCACCAAGCTTGAACCTTTAAGTCTATAATAGATATTTTTTCTTAACAGATAGTCAATCAATAAATGTGCCAATCTGTTGCTGGCAAAGCTACAGATAGAAAATGTCAAATGATACCTGCCATGATCTTTGTGTACATCTCCATTAGAAGTTGACTCACCATATTTCTCTGTAAAACTTGTGGAGAGATAGAACCTGTATTGTCTCCAATTTTTTAAGCAAAAAGGACTTCTCCCATGGTGGCTACATGATAGATTGAAAGCTTTGCACTAGTTAAATGAAAATCCCAGAGGCATTCTGTGAACTTCAGGCACTAATTTAGAGAGATGTTGTGTGAGCAAGACCAGTTAACTACCCACTTATTTGTTGGCTGTAAGCTTCAGGCGCTAAGGAGAAACACTGTTCCGATACTACTTGTGTATCACAAATTGGATTTTTAGAGTATGATTCTACCTCGATTTTTGCTCTTAGCCCTGAAATCGCTTTTTGTGTTCGTTGAAACTCAACATACATATCCTGTCTTGGTCCGCAGCAATTAAGCAGCGGATGGAGAAAGATGTTGACGAAGTTGGAAAAATTGCTCGCTTTATCAAATCGAAGATTGAGGAACTTGACAGAGATGTGAGACTGTATACTGGTTCCTCTTTACGTTTGTATACTACTATTTACGCAGGTTTGCAATTCTTATGACGTATTTGCTTCCTAATCTAATTTTGTTTTCCAGAATATGGCCAATAGGCAGAAGCCTGGATGCGGAAAAGGAACCGCCGTAGACCGATCAAGAACAGCAACAACAGTGTAACTCAGACTCTATCTTCGCTTGCCTCTTTATGTGTTCCTTTATGTATACAATAGTTGCACCTTATAGGTACAAATGTATTTATGGTGGATGATAGCAATTGAATTGAGTAAGCAATGATTTCTATTGCGTCCAATTAAAAGTAGCTTAGTATGAGCGGCATCCAGATTTTTCGCTAAGATGGAGTGAGATATCGCTGTGCAGAAGTATGATATATCCAGTTCTTTCTCCCCACACCCCATCCCCCACAAAAAGAGGTGCATATTAAGCGTCTGTAAATTCCTTGTCCGAACTCTTTTTTCTCTTTTGACTTTATGTTCGCTTGAGTTTCCTTCAGGAAATCATCCGTCAAGAAACCTTGTCCTTCTATTGCTCGTGTTGGATCGAGAACCCCTGTTATTTTTAACACATCTTCTTCAAAAGGCCATAACTCTGAATTGTACAACGGATAGCTGGGTTGGTCTTCGCCGTTGAATCAGTAGTACGGTTATTGGATTCTGTATTTGTTATCTAAGTAGTTTCTACTCTGTAATTATGTAGAAGTTTTGCCTGCTTACAAAGAGCTCTATTCATTTAACGTCCAAGTATGAAGGAAATAGTATTCTTAAAGATCAGATAAAGTAGACTTGAGCGCAATCTTTTGCATGATTACGCTATACAAGGATTATCTAATTTCTTTTGATTTTCTCAAAGATCTTCTTCAGATGCCATGTTTGGTTGGTAGAAATATATTTTCGAGATAATTAGATCTGGCTTTATAAGAAGTTTGATTGCAGGGCCTTGAGAAAGAAGTTCAAAGACAAAATGTCTGAATTTCAGGTTGGTTAAACTATATGAATGTCACAGATCATTTAAGTTCCACTCGTTCTTATGGAGTTCGTAATTTCTTCCTTGTTAAACTTTTCGTAGACTCTCAGGGAAAGCATCCATCAAGAGCATCGGCAGTTGGTTGAGAGGCGTGTTTTTACAGGTTTTGACTGACTCTACATTTAACTATAGAGCTTTTGCAATTTGATGCCTTGGAAGTCCCATGATCTGTAACTACTGATTCCTGTTTTTGGTTTCTATTATCGTTAGTGACGGGCACCAGAGTCGATGAAGAGGTAAGGTTACTCGCGATTGCCCCGTTTTGAGTGAACTATATCTGTAGAAGCGCATTTGCTTATAATTCATTATGTTTGTCAGACAATTGATCGCATGATAGAGACTGGGGATAGCGAACAAATTTTCCAAAAAGCAATTCGGGAACAAGGGCAAGGCCAGGTGCGTCCCTAATATCTTGCAGCCCCCCCCCCCCCCCTCTGTTGCCTCTTTTTCGGCAAGGATATAATGAGTGCAGAGTTGACACTAGTAAAACTAACTTCCCAAGAAATATGAGCAGCAGTCTACTTCTAGACTGGCTCTGGCACCCTAATAGCAAGCAGTTCAGTGCCACCTGGTGGGGAGGTCATTCTTTCTACCGGAACATTGACTTAAACTAGCCATCCCACTCACAGCTTTGTTTGCAGATAATGGACACACTTGCAGAAATCCAAGAACGCCATGATGCAGTTAGAGAAGTAGAGAGGAAGCTTCTTGAATTGCAACAGGTACTGCGATTCATTTCGTTATGACTGTGTGTACCAGTAAAATCAGATAACTATTAAATGTACCAATGAGGTGATTCTTGGTTTATTTCAGCTTGTAAGTTAAAACGGTTCAGTCGGTCCATTCATGAGGGCACCAACAGAAGGTTTATAACACAAGACATGTAGATTGAAACATTTCCCGGCCCTTTTTCCAGTCTTACCGGCATCTCCCTCGTGCTGGCTTCAAACACTGAGGCAGTTGTACTTGTCTTCTACCCTATTTTTTGAAAAACCTCTACCCCCTCTGGCACTTAGGGATTCCATTTTTGGCACTTTATCTCCCCATGCTATAGGTGGCAGCTCCTGTTGCCATCTTACAACAGCCCTTTATTGGCCCACTGATGTAGTTGGTATAAGGTGGTATACATAACATAGATGGCCTGATTGGTGCCTTGGTAAAATATTCTCTTAACAGAGCAACAGGGAAGGGCGAAGGGAAGGAAGAGGGATCAGATTCTCAAAGGAGGGAAGGAGAAAAGCTAAACTATATCCTGATGATAGGGGGTCGTAGGAGCGGAAAAGGAATTTCTCCAGTGGCAAGAAATAAATTCCAAGTATTTTTTATAGGCCAGGCTAGTAGCTGTAGTTGTTATTGACGGTACCTCTCTGCGGTGTGTCCATCCTGTACGATAGCTGCTAAACTAATATATCACGTTACTTAAAATCTTAGTAGCAGGAAACTCCTGATATGGTGACGTTTCTCTCTCGGAAACTCGCTTTTGCGATCCCAAGTTAGGAGCTCTATGGGATCTCGTCCCAAGCTAATATGGGAACTCGATCCCGTCATCTGAACAGAGATGCATGGAGTTGCATGGAACAAGTGAGAGAGTACCTGAAAATCAAGCCCCATTCAACTCAATTCCATGTTTCTCTCTTCCTTCAAGTCTTTAAAGCCTCCTTGTCTGTTGTTGCTAGCTACCCTCCTCGAGAGAATAGAGCTTGTCAATTAGTGCTCTCTCTCTCTCGCATAAAGTATACTAAACAAATGGTAATACTCTTTACGCATTTATTGATTCAAGCCGTTCCCAACCTTAGATTCTTCCAGGTACTTGCACTCCCCCGCCCCCGCTTTGTGCAACTAAGCTTAAAATACGTGATCAGGCCTATTCTTATGTGCGCTAAGTTGCACCTTATTTTCCCTGGTAAGAGATGGTATAGTTTGTATTGCAATCTGGCCAGAGGGAGAGTAGAAATTTGTCACTTGGAGATTGATGGGAGGATATATGGATGTTGAGATATCATTGAGAAGACCCGTTATTGGTTCGTTATAATTAACTTGGCTGTAACATGTATTTTGATGGGTCAAATACACGTAGGTACCCTGAAACTACCACTTTGTCTCAATTAAGGGTCCTAAAGTTTAATTTTTACACATAAGGGCTTGTAACTCCAAATTTGCAACAAGTAAGGGCATTCGTCTAAATTCCTAACGGTTCAGCCCTTTCCGTCAGGGGCATTTTTGGGATTCCATATTTGGTATTTGGTAATTCCTAACTAGGGTTACGAACATTTTTGCAGTTGTTTGGTAAACATCCAGATTGCCATTGCTAACCAGGGGAGCGGCACGGGGCTGCCGGCGGGGAAGGTGGGGGATGATGAAGGAGGGAAGAGAGGGAGAAGAGCGACGGGGCGTGGGGGATGCCGGCGATGGGGAGGTGCGTCAGTGAGGCTGTAGAGGCGACGACGACGCTAAGGGGTGTGGCGTGGGGCTGCCGGCGGGGAGGGAGGATGACGAAGGATGGAAGAGAGGGAGAATGGCGACGGGGTGTGGGGGATGTCGATGATGTGGAGGTGCGTCAGTGAGGCCGTAGAGGCGACGACGGCGCTAAGGGGTGCGGCGCGGGGCTGTCGGGGGGGGGGGGGGGGGATGAAGGGTGGAAGAGAGGGAGAAGGGCGACGGGGTGTGGGGGATGCCAGCGATGGGGAGGTGCGTCAGTGAGGCCGTAGAGGCGATGACGGCGCTAAGGGGTGCGGCCTAGGGCTGCCGGCGGGGAGGGGGGATGATGAAGGATGGAAGAAAGGAAGAAGGGCGACGGGGCATGGGGAATACCGACGATGGGGAGGCGCGACAGTGAGACCATAGGAGGGGCGGCGGCGACGCCAAGGGTTGCGGCGTGAAGAAGGAGATGAGGGATTAGGGTTGAGAGAGAGAGAGATAGAGGCAGTGTGCGGGTCGGGTGGATGGATCGGGCAATGGGTTACGGGTCTAGGATTGGATCCTGGCTTTGTTAAAGGAAGAGATGCGCGAATGGGTCACGCGCGGGTCGGGCCGGTTCTCGCGGGCGGGTTCTGCACTATGTTTTCTTTTGAGTTTTTTTTTTTTTGTTTTGCATCCCTAAGGGGATTTCTCAAATATGGAATCCCAAAAATGCCCCTGACGGAAAGGGCTGAACCGTTAGGAATTTAGATGGATGCCCTTACTTGTTGCAAATTTGGAGTTACAGGCCCTTATGTGTCAAAATTAAACTTTGGGACCCTTAATTGAGACAAAGTGGTAGTTTCAGGGTACTTACGTGTATTTGACCCTATTTTGATTTACTTAGTAAAAACTGTTGTTGAGATGTCCAATAAGGAAAGCATAAAACCCTTAGGAAATATAGAAGATCCCAGCTCGGTGAACTTGGCTTCTTATTGTTCAATGTTTTCGTCTTTTCTTTACCATACAATCTTCTAGTTTTGTGAACTACTTACGATAGGAATTTTTTTAAGAACCTACAAAATATATGTTTGTGAGTAGCCTCTCTAATTTACGATTAGATGCCCAGCTATAATTGGCCATCTTGAAGTGATTATTCAAGCACCAGAAGTCCAGTCTTGTACTCAAAGAATTCGTTCGTGAAATACAAAGGGAAGATCAACATTAATGTGCTAGAACACTGCCATTTCCAGGAGAGCACGTGCTTAGACTTCACCAAATAGAAGAAGCAGATTCTGAATTTCTAATTCATACTACTATGTTTCATGCAGATATTCCTAGATATGGCAGTACTGGTGGATGCTCAAGGGGACATGCTTGACAACATAGAAACACATGTGAGGAAGACTGCTCAGTATTTTTGTAACTTGAGCAACACTTTATAAAAAAAGATGGAACCAAAGGTTCATCAAGTTCTGACATATGTGAAATGTGGTAATAGACATTAAAAAAAATTACTAACGTTATCTTTGAGTCTTTATTTTATCTATTACCAATTTTCAGGTTTCAAATGCGGTAGACCATGTGCAGTCCGGCAATAATGCCCTCAAGAAGGCAAAAACTTTACAAAGGAACTCTAGGAAATGGATGTGCATTGCTACCCTCATTCTTCTTATAATTGTTGTGGTGGTGGTTGTGGGGGTGCTCAAGCCATGGAACAGTAACAAGGGCGCGTAGGCCTGCTTCCCCATCACTTGAAATGTATAATCATAGCAGAGATGCTGCTGGGACTATTGGATTTCAACCTTCTGCATTTTGGGCCTGACTCATTGTCTATATTACAGTTGGTGCTGCATGTGCATTAACTTTTTCGGAGTACATATATAGTAGAATTTACTTATTTTTTGAAAACAGGATAAATGGTTAATTTTTATTGCATCTGAAAAACTGAGTTTATTCTTTTGGACAGTTAGAAAGATGGTTAATTTTTACAGCATCAAAGAAAGTGGAAGTTGGTTCTTTTCTTTTTTGGTGGCTGACAGTTCCTAGTAAATGACCTAAACGGCGTTTGGAAACCTGTTAACCAAGTTAACCATGGTTAAATAGCCTTTGCAACTCTGATCGACGTGGTGACATCTCCTTCAAAACTTCTTTTTACATGTGTAACCATCACCATATTGGGTGAGATTATGTGAACACTAAATTGAAAGGCGACACTTCTTTTTTGTGACTTGTGGGAAAACATTTACAGTTGCACAATGCTATGGAAGAATGGCCTCTTGCTTATCTTTCATTTGGATTACCACCACACTCGGGTCTTTCTTGTGTGATCGAAATGATGTGATATTCTAGGGGAGGGTTTAACCTTGGCCGTAGGCTGTCTGGTATCACGGAGTTGTAGATTGACAAACTAATTGTATGGCCTTAATTTCATCACTTGCGAGTTGCTAAGTTAGGCAAATCAACACTACGAGAATAAGGAGAAGGGGACAGAGCACACAAAGATAACTCTTGAAGAGAGTTTGCATTGATCGAACACTAGAGTACAATGTTGATGGTTTGGGCAAATGATCCCTCCCCATTTATAGTAACCCACCTCCTCAATATATGGTTCAAATCAATCCCATCCCATAGTGTACAATTACAATCTATAATATTTTTGGTGAAATTTCTAGATGTTACAAACTACCATGCTATTGTAGAAAACTCGGCCAAATATAAGAGATACTAGATTAGACTGGAATATTCTAGAAATTGCCATGCAGTCCGTCCAGTAAGCAACACTGCGTGCATCCAGTAAATGTTTGTATTGTTGATTGCATGGACAAGCCTCTAAAATTTGGTGGATGTGACATTCTCCCCCACCTATGCTGGTAACGCCCACATCACGTCTTGCTCGTGATACGCCTCGGATCATGTCTTGGAATTCTCACAAAGTATCCGCAGGTTTCAAGCGACAAGGCAAAGGCAATAAATCATGAAAATCAACTAGGTGACTTTGGACAAATTTCTTCTTAGGTAGTGTCCGGCGATTCAATAAAATGTTTCCAATGTAGGAAGCCACATTTAGTTCTCTAGTAAACTCTTTTGTTGGAGAGATTTATGCCTCCTTTGCTAGAAGATAATTCTTTACCATGTCAACAAGGTCTCCCATATTTTCAGGGGATGCTTATTGAGCAAGAATCAAAGATGGGTGTTGGGCGAACTCCTCGAGCAATAGTAGCAAAGGTAACTCTTGAATCCAAGTTATTGATCGGCGATTTCTTAGTATTAAAATGATCATTGTATTATTTAAGGTATACTTGGGTCCTTGCACAACACATAGAAGTTCAAAGGAGTTTTTGCGCTACACTTGACTTGTGAGAAAGTTAGCACGAAACGACTCAACGAGCTACGCCCGAAAGGAGATGGATCTCAAAGGGATGTGCTAAAACCACATGAGCGGACCCCTTAAGGGTGATAGAAAAGGCGAAACACATGATCTAATTAAGAATGAGATGCACATTCATGCATGATGAAAATCGCGCAAGGTTCTTAATAGGATCAGTTGTGCTATCAGAGGATCCATATGGAGGCATTTAAAACCCAGGGGCCTTGGAAAGAGCTCGACATCTTCGATGAAAAGGCAATCAGTGATCTTCGGCACACTGATCTTAAACTTGTCAGAGAGGCATTTCAAAGAACGTCTGACGTGTAGATGCTGTGTTGAGAATTGAGCTCCAGAGTAGTAATTCCCTAGGCGAGCAAATCTCAGGTGACGATGATGTTCTTCGTTGTCCGAGATAGCGATATGTGTTCTTCTATGGTAAACGTCTTTTTCTGTGCGCGTGGGGAAAATCTAGTTATGAGAACATGTTTTGTTGATGGTTGACGATGAGTATACCATCCTTCAGGTTCATGATGATGAGGGTAAATGAGACATCGATGGATGGATCATGGATGGTTGATGACTCACAATGGGCTGTTCATCGACGCTTGCAGCTGTTTGATGGAACGTTGCATGGCTTGGACAGTAGCTAGTAGATCGGGTTGCTCAGTTGCTATTGAGGGAGAAGCAGAAGGCTTCCCCACAATGGATATTAGCGGAGTGCACCCATTAGGCATTGGTTTTGTGATGCGAACAGTCTACTGAACGACTTTTAGCACAGGAGGAGGAGGGTCGTGTGTTGTAAGAGCCCGTTTTATGCTAATGAAGATCATATTTGTTGGAAAATAAATTAAAGGATAAATCATTAGAGAAAATCGGTCGTTAAACCATCTCTAATGGATTCAGTCGAATGAATCCTGATTCATTCGAATGTAACTTCGTATAGCCGAGTTAGCTTAGACTTACTGAAAGATTAATTCGAATGAATAGTATTTCAGTCGATGAATAGTATTTTAGTGAATGAATAGTGTTTGCTTCGAATGAATAATGTTTTAGTCGAATGAATAGTGTTTAAGTCGATGAATAGTGTTTTAGTCGAATGAATAGTATTTGCTTCAAATGAATAGTGTTCGCTTCGAATGAAAAAGTGTTTTTAATCGAGAAAAAAATAAATGCAACGATTGAAGGATTCAGTCGAATGGAAATATCTTTCGGTTGAATGGATTGATCAAGTGTGAAGGAGTATTTCGCGACTGAAGGATTCAGTCGAATGAATACTCTTTCCTTCGAATGAAGGTGTTAGATTCCCTTTTCGTAAATATTAGAAAGTTTTGGGTATATTTTGAATAAGTATCGAAAGTTGGGGGAGTGTTAGTGTAATTTACCAACTTAAGACTTTCCTTTAAATAGCTTCCTTTTTCTTTCAAGCCCTTTTCTTTAGGTTCTCTTGCTTCTCTTTCTTAAAGGTCGAGAGAGAGAGAGACAAAGAGAGAAGGGGGGGGGGGGGAAGGATTAGGAGGCTCTTTAGATTTTAAGCCGGCACTTTAAGGATTTCGTACCAAAAGCTTGCTTAAGGTAAGGGATTTCGTACTTCTTGCTGTGGTAAGGATTCGTTACTTAGTATCACTTTACTAGTTAATGTACAACTTTGGAGTTTTGTTCAAATTGCTTCGTATTTGCTTTCGTTGCTATTGAGTTCGCAATTCGTAAATTGTACATGATCATTAAGATGAACAACCTTTGTTAAAAATGGAGTCTTTAAGACTTTTGTAGTCACATAGTGACTTTTGTAGTCACATAGTGACTTTTGTAGCCACCTTAGTGGCTTTTGTAGTCATTTCGTATATTTGTTTCGCCTCATTTACATTATTGTCAATGACTATCGCTTGTTCGTCAAGTTTTGGCTTTGTTTCAGAATACGAATTAATGTATTTGCTTACCATTTGATTTCTCCTTATTGGGCTATTTTAGCTCATCCCCTATTTGTTTGCTTTGTCCCTTACCACAGGTGGTAGACATGATTAGAAGCATGGCACGCTTGGGGAATTAGAGCTTCTATTTTGTTAGCATGCTAAAACAATGTATTCCTTTTTGAGAACTTTACCCGAATGTGGGTAATTTGATTTGGCATTAGACTTTTGTAATAGAATTTGGGGATGGATTACTCTTTTGTGGTTAGATAGATTGTCAGAGGCTGAGTTTTAATTAAGCCTTTATCTTTTGAAGATATTTTTTCGATAATGGATTAGACGCTCTGTTTATGCCTTGGTGTAATTGAGTATCTATTAGAGTGCATATGATTTTAGGACTTGAAAATTTTTGGTAACGACTCCCAAAGTCGGGGGCGTTACATGTGTTGTCCTACCAACACTCTTCAACCGCAAGCCAGTTAGCAGTCCTTGAGCTAGGTTGAGAAGACGACTCAGAAGTCATCTGTCCATCATGTGCTCCATGCATAGTTGTCTGGTCGACAAGTTCAGGATGTTCGAAGATTAGCTCCATGAGATCTACGAAGAACGGCTTAGGCGGTCCAACATATGGTGCCAAAATGTTGTGGAGAAAATCTAGAGTGACTGCAAAGAGCTCATGAAATGGATCTGCACAGCACAAAACAAACAATGATGACTCACTGGATAGGCATCCGAGGGAAAATATACGATGCCTAAGTTAGAATATTGGAGAAGATAACTTACTAACATATAGATTAACTTACTAGAAGTCCTTGGGGGGGGGGGGGGGGGGGTATTCAGGATAATCTTCTCTAGGGTTTGTATGGGTGGGGGGAAGGGGGAATATAGTCTGGATTAGCCCTGTTTTTGTGTTTGTTGGTTTGCTGCCGGGTTCATGGTTTCGTGTTTGGGGTGAAAATGCCGGTGGAATATTGCGAACCATGACAAATTGACTACCTCTTATCTTAGCACGGTGATCCCTCTGGTTGTTGAAGACACCTTCTATTATTCGTACGGTTCCGGTTGACTTCCTCTCTATATTACTTGTATCTGTGTTTTTAGGTTTATGTTGTTTTCGTCTTGGTTTACTAGATGTTTATGTACCCTTTAGGTTTCTACATATTACTTAAAGTTAGTCTAAAGTGTAAGATATTCTATGCTTCAGTTTAATTTTAGGGTTAATTACAAAATTGTCCCTTGTGGTTTACACGTTTTTGCACTTTGCTCCTCGTGTTTACAACTTTTGCAATACTGTCCCCTGAGGTTGACAAAACCATTGCAAACGACTCCAAAACCCAACGTCCGTTCAAAATAGCCGTTAAAATAGTCACGTGCCTGTCATGTGCCATTTTTTGACCAAATTAAAGGGCAAAATTGTAACTTTAGTAAAAAAAGTCAATCATCTTCATCTGGGTGGACTCCACGTGGAAGACTCCCATCGTCATTCTCTCCACAAGCCAACCCGACAAGGAGCATAGACTCCACCAGCCACCTTGATTGGGACTCCCAGTCACGATCGCCGGAATGTCAAGCACCGACGACCCGTAGACCGCCACCGGAATCTGACATAACGATGTTGGTATCGACGATGGACAACGGACCCGTAGACCGCCACCGCAACCAAACGCGCCGCCGTCTGCACAACGAACGATGGAGTTTAGACCAAGAGCGCATATCAGGGCACACAACAGGGCTGCATCGCAATTCAGCAGCAGATCGTAATGAGAAAGAGGTACAAATCAAGGCCCATGAATTCGTCCAATTTAAGCTACGAACCATCTGGGTTTCGCAATTCGAGAGAAATTAGTGGTGGGTTTGGGTTCAAGTCGCCGGCAGCTGGGTCGAATTCGAGCCTTTCCCTGTCGCGGCTTCAGAAGGTGTGAAAGCAAATGGTAGTTTAAGATTTGGAGTCAAAAAAAGAGAGAGGGGTGCAGCTTTTGCTTTTTACCCTAAGCAAAGAGCATTTCAAAGAGTCACCAATCAGACCCTTGTATATCTCCACCTCTAAATCAGTTTCCTATTGTTGCGAGTGACAGACATTCTTGGGAAAATATGGCAGTTGATGTGGTAAGTCCAAGAATCTCATTTTCTTATGACCTCAACCAAGCAGGAGATGTTGTCCCAGTTGAGCCATACCAGTATAGATTAGATTCATCGGGTTCAAACTCCACCATCGACTTTGATTTCTACATCACTAGTTGAGACACACCTGTGACAATTGAATTCCTGCGCAATTGAGTTTAGGGGGGGGGGGGGGGAGAGAGAGAGAGATAGAGAACGGGAGGAAAAGATTGAGAATGGGAAGGGAAGATGAGTGTAGGGGAAATGACATATTTGCCCATGCCAAAATGGCATGTGCACCGCACATGCGGACTTAACGCCGAAAATTGAACGACCATCCAATTTTGGAGCCGTTTGCAATGATTTTGTCAACCTCAGAGGACATTATTGCAAAATTTGAAAACACAAGGGGCAAAGTACAAAAACGTGTAAACCACAGGAGACAATTTTGTAATTAACCCTTAATTTTAATGTGTAGGCTTAGAGGTAATTTATTCATTTGTGACCTACATGATTTTGTATACGAATGAATTACAGAAATGTCGTGACCTTAATATACCGTTAGGCAAAATTTGTAACCTTTCAATTATCAATGCTATTTTCTTATTTAACCCAAAAAAAATAAAATAAAAGGTAAAAAGAAGTTGCAATTTCTTTAATCGCAAGATAGGAACTCAATGGTGTCTAGAAAGTGCCTCAAAAACTGTGGTTTCAGCAGATCTCTCTCTTAATAATGGAAGACATGCGCGAACTTTTTGAAAGTTATTAATTCTAAGTAATATATAGCTGCCAGAAAAAGGGTCGGATGATTAATAGCATGCATAAATGAATGCGTCCTTTCAAAAGCAGCAATGGGGATAGTTACGGGTGATCTACTGTGAATCTCACGGAACTTCGCCGGAGCCATAACTCATACATTACCATGTAAAAGGCATCATAGTCAACAGGAAATGTATGCCACCGGAAATGTTCTCTCACCTTCAACACATTCCTCTGTAACGTTCTATACTCATCAATGCTTATATCATGAAGGATTCTCTTCAGCGACGTGATATCTAATGTACCAACAACAACCGAGAAGCTCTTCCAGTTCAAAATATCCGCAAACGGAAGATCATAGTGGTTGGCAATGACTACAGGCACACAACCATAATATAGTGCATCCCCAATTCGAGCCGTATTTACTTCAAAGCCTTTGACATGGAGACAGAACTTGCTCCCCAGAAGCTCTTGAGCATAAGGTGTTTTGAGGCGACCAGAATGGACAGAGATCTCTGAGTCATTATTCCACACTTGAACAAGCTTTTCGCGCACAGGGGAGTTGATTGATCCAGCAAAGAAGGCCAGCTTTTCCCTGAGAACCGATATATTTTCAGATTACGTTTTACTTGCATTATCAGCGCATTCAAAAATCTGAAAACTACTCAATAACGAAATCTTCTTAGAGCCACTATATTCTGCAAGTATCTAGCTGTTAGTATCGTGAACAAGATTTGTTTAAAAACATAATTATGAATCGAGACGAACAGGTAAATACCCTAAATTGAAGCATATCGTCTTTCTAGATTTTGTAATTTTAGGGGTTCGGGTTGTAGCATATCATGTCATTTCAGATAGAAGTTTCAGGGCACAATATATACTTTGACTGTTTCCTTCACGATAGCTGTCACTATTAGATGAAACAGGATACATATTTCACTAAGCAATACAGGCATAAACAGTGAAGTGAGATGCGATCGAAGTTGTCACAATATCACTCCGATCTTATGAAGTATGTTTATAACGCGGTACAAAATTTCAGCTACACGGACGGTAAAGTAGATTTGCAATTCGTGATTTTCTTGAAGTGATAAAAAAAGCTCCACCCTCATCACCATCCAACTACAAAGCAAAAGGACAATTTCATCGGCATTCAAAGGTTAGGACATGGCCATGGACACGTAAGATGCAAATTTGTATATGGACCCCTTCCATCAACTAGGGTACTAAGATATATCACATATACATTTGCATCTTACGTGTCTATGGCCATGTCCCCCAGTTTTTGAATGCCAAGGAAATTACTCTCTTTGTAGTGGGGATGAGGGTGAAGTGTATTTGTCTTTCTGCGACGTGAATACTTATTACAACTGGTAACAATTGGTTTTCTTAATTAGAAAATTTTATCTCCTCATTAGAGAAGGTTTACATTCTTAAACATTTAATCATTTAGTAGATAGATATTGGTGTCAATATGTTGAAAATTGAATTGTCTTAAGATGCACAATACATAAAACTGGAATTCCATATCCGATAAATATCTAAAGAATAAATCACAGAAATGCACAGACCAGTTACATAGCTCAAAGCACTGAGTTGACCACATTTGCCAATATAAGAATCAACAAAATTAAGACACGCATGATCAGGCAATCAAAAAAGTGTCACGTTCTAGATCATGTAGGTTTCCAGTAACATCTTGAAAATAATTGGCTTGCATACGTGGGGTGGAATTTTCATTCTAAGGATGTGGGAAGGTCCATTAAGAGAAACAAAGAAAGCTCTATATATGTCCTTAAAAGTTTGCATGCACCTGGGAGGCTCTAGAAAAAAGCAATAAGCATCCTCTGCAGTAAAGGTTAGAGCATAGAAAAGAACATCACCTTTTTGATGATGAAAGATTTAGGGGCTCTCCTTGTCTTGGCCAAATTTGTGGCAAGGAAGCATCTTTATGAGCAACATATCCAGATAGGAAATAGCTTGAAGAGCACACAACTTGAATGGCATTGAGTTTCACTTCATCTGCTTTCTCCATGGCAGATCGTCCAACCGAATGGCAGGCAACATAAAAGTGGTCAGCCCCACTAGTCCGATTCCAGTAAGGGTATTCATGACTAATGTTGAAAATGTAATTTCTGATAAAATCCTGGATGCCAGCAATCCCGACTCTTGGGTCATGCCTCAACCTTGCAATTGAAAAGGGCAAGTAGAAAAGATCTGCTCTGGATGGATCCTCTGTTATGAAACGGCTCATCGTAAGAACCTTCTTAAAGTAACTCTCACTGGCGTAATTACCATGAGGTTCAAAGTCCACCGGCAAGAGCACGTTAGCAAAGGGATTGTCTGGGTGATGAGGATAAATATATATCTTTAAGCTCCTGTTCATCTCCTTGTAGTTTTCCGTGAAGATATCTCTGTCATGGAATACCTCGTCGTTATTCAAATCAGTTCCTGAACATAAAAACCAAAAGTATTCCAGATCGGTGCATTCAGAAAGAAGCTCTTAGCGACAAAAAGAAATGGAACAACCAATAACCACCCACCTCCATCCTCTTTTCTCCTCCCAAAGCAACCAAACAAAAATTTAATAATAGACACCTAGTTAGCTGGAGCTATATTCTCAGGGGCCTCCATAATGACTCTCAAAGTACAGCACCTCATTTCAATTGGATAGCTTTATAAGAGTAGTTAAAACAAAATTTTAATGTTAGAGAAGTAGTATACATGTACTGGACATTAGTGTTTAACTGGATGTTGAGAGTATAGTCTTGTATATTCTCAACAACTTATCAAATCATTTAGGTAGCATGGACACGGACACCGAGTTCGACACCGACTGGGACACCGGACACCACAATTTTCAAAAATTCAGATTTTGGAAACCGCAGGACACCGCTGAATTTTTTAATATACACACACACACACACAAACACACATCTCAATTGGAGCAACTAAATTTCGTTCAAAATGGATGAGAAAGAAAGCAAGTGACATGAAATAGTCTCAACAGTAAGAAGAAAAAAGGTCGGCAATAATAAAGCAGTTGAATGTCTCAACAATACCAAGATTAGAGTCTCAACAATAACAAGAGAGAAGGAAAAAAGACACGAGACAAAAGGCATGAAAGAGAGGTTTTATATAGTCAGATGGTTTGTAAGTGAGGTTGGAGATGTTGACCCATCTTACTCTAGACTGGCAAGCTTGGATGCTTTAGGCAACAAAAAGAAAGAAAAGACAGAGATGAGAGAGAAAGAAGAAGGTACCTTTTGTTGGCTAAATCTGATTAGGGTTTGGCCTAAAAGTTCATTTCTAAAAAATCCCAGATTTATCTCTCAAATAAATTTGAAATATTGTATTTTGGCCCCATACGAGTGCACACTTCTTCACAAGGTGTCCGACACGTCTTCAAGAGGTGCCCGACACGGTGTCCGGTAATTAAAAAATAAATAAATAAATTTGGACACCGCTGAGAGGTGTCGGACACGTGTCCGGAGGTGTCGGTGAGGTGTCGAGGTGTCGGAAGTGTCGGACACCATACCTCGTCCTATAAGAGGTGTCGGTGCTTCCTAGCAAATCATACTCTTCACTAGAGTGTCGAATAAAACACATCGACCATCTCATTTGACTCGGACAATCTACGCTTCAGATATAGTAGTCGAACAAAACACATCGACTATCTCTTTTGACTCGGACAGTCTACGCGGTTCAAATATAGTAGCTAAAATATTCTGTTACAGAAATGCTGTAAATTTTTCATTTTTTTTTTTTTTTGTGTTTATCAAATATGTTGAGGACATATTATTGTGTTGAGCATAATTGTCAGGCTCTATCAAGCATCTGAGAGATGACAAAACCAAAATGAGTTGTAACCTTAGTTGCACGAAGCGTGGGTGGGAGCAGTGTAAGGTTCCGGAGAGGGGATTTCACTAGTATAACAGGTTTTGGGGTGGGAGCGGAAGCTGAAGCAGCAGGTATGAGGTTTGGGAGCGAGGTTCCGAGGGCGGGAACGTTGCCGAAAATGGAGAATCCTGCAACAAAGGTTGTAACCACATAGAGAAGGTCACAACCTACTACAAAGCTAAAGTTCCTGATATGAAGGCTGGATAAGTAAATCATAATTGGGGTTGCAAAATTAACATGCCATGATTACGTGACGGTTATGCAAGGAGTGTCTATACAACACATATTTGAAGAACCATGCCTGGAAAACCAGCAAGTACGTACAGGCTTCTTTTGTCATGCAATATATTCAAAAGATGAAACCAGCCTACCAAAGACAATGTCGGGACACAATCCAAAGTTGCATTAACTATTTCAATCCTAGAAATTTATCACATCCACAGAAACAAAAAGGAAAACATTTGGATCACCTCCTTTTAGCTTCCATTTACCTTTTGAACCATCAAGATGGTAACAGTAACACAACCATCCTCTCATTGATCTTATTAAGTTCATACGCAGTCAGATTATTTAGTTAATACCTCTACAGTTAAGACGCTAGTTGTACTATGGTAAAAATTCCAACCCTTCAGTGGGATTATTATAAGCTGTAATCAGAACTGCTATAGTGCCCTTATAATTTTCAGGAAACATTTGTTAAGTTACCATTTCCTCTAAAAGCTTAAGTTGTTTAGAGAATGACCCTACAATGTATATCATGCAAGAAAACCCCCCCTAACGTGCAAGCCCCCGATTGCCAATGGAGAAGATTTAGGGTTTAGGGCAGGGTTTAGTGAAATAAATCAAGGTGCACGAAATCAATTGCACAAACAAACTAAGTGCAAATCGCACTTTACCATGAGAGGACCAAATATGTATGCTGGAAGAACCAAACCCAAGACCTTCCGAAACAAGAGCTTTGATATCATGTTATGTTACCATCTGGTGTAAAAGCTTAAGATGTTGCAGGACCAACAGCGTTAGCATGGTAAAACAAGTATCAGTGTATCAGTTAAACAATTGATTAAGAAAAATGTAGGATTCTTTTGCTTCAAAATAGCAACTAATGAAGGATAGCTTTGAAAAAATTGAATATGACGCCTTTATAGTCTCACGGATAAAATATGTAATGAAAAGCACAAAGGAGTAAAATTTCACAAGAAGGAAGAAAAGTTGTATGGTTTGGGGCAGGTTGCAATGTTGCACATAATCAGAAACAGTGGTGAATCTTGACAGCATTTAATGTATTTCCCAAGTCATAGGAAAGAGGGTATTGGAATGGTAATGCTGACTCCTGATTATCATATAAGAAGAACGGGAGGGCAGGGGAAGGAGAAGTAAGAACCTTACCTGAAATTATGGCATTAAGCCTTGCTATGGCATGAAGACAACCAACAATTCTTGTTAGTCAACTATTTAATTGAATTGAATTTACTCAAAGCAACTACAGACTGTTGGGCTTCTCAAAATCTACAAGGACCAAGCGTCAAAAACTCTTTATGATCCCTTTGGTAGCAGGGATGAAGGAGAAACAAAAGATGGGGAATGCATGAAAGAGGATAAAGCTTCTATTGTTTTTTACTAGGAAAATAGGAAGAAGCGAGAAGAGAAGAAGGATGCATCTCTTCCTCTGGGGCCACAATACCAATCTTTCCACAAGTGGAAGTAAAAGAGGGAGGGAGTTCGGGAAAAGGTTAGTTGCAGGATTATCCAGTTCTAGTGACGCTCCCGTACCACCCCAAAACCGACTTGCCTGCTCCGGCTCCTGCCCAGGCTTTGTGCAACTAAGTGAGAGGAGTGCCTTTTTGACCTTCTCCTTCTAAAAGAGCAAGTTTCATCTGTATGAAGGAGAATGCGAAAAATTTAACAACAGCTCTTCGCTCCTTCTCAACCAAACACTAAATAGGAAGTCAACTTACAACCCTTCAAGTCATCTCCTTTGCTCACTGACTGTCCACGTGGTAGCTTTAAGGATGATGATTTAATCTACGAACTGTAGAAGGTTGTCCCTTGTAGCTGAACTAGCAAGAGGGAATAGAGACAGTCACAACGATAATAAAACCAACACGTTTCATTTATATGGTCAAAGCGGCGACCTGGGCAAGGATCTTGCAGAATAAGTCCCGAGGTTTGAACCCGAGCCCAGTACGGCATATGTATATAAGTGGAAGGGTCGGGCGATGCATCTCAACCTTGAGCCCCTCCAAGTAATAGGACGGAAAAGATGAAGTAGTTTCTTATGCTCATCTGAGAGGTCAGGGAATCTACGTGCCCAGGCATGACTTGTCGCTGTCCTAAGAAGCCACGCGGTTAGGAGGTGTGAAGCCTGGAACCAAGAGACCATTCATGTGGTCCCCAACACCTCATCTCCTCTGGGAGTAAGACTTCTTTGGGGTATCATCGCTCTATATTTATTTATGGTGCATTTCTTTTGAAACTTGAAAGGAATAGAAGGGTATTTAAGGAAGATCAAGTTGCTCTTTTGCGTACTCTTTTTGGCTGCCTTAAGGAGACATCTTCAGTGAAGCATTCCTAGGTTTTTAGATCCCTTTGGTGACTATATAGAGCATTGAGCTTGTATACTTTGAGAGTACATGGGGTGCACCCCTTCGTTGGAGCTTTTTGTCAGTAAACTTCTACTTATCATAAACTAAATTAAAAGATAACATTCCCAACAGCCTTACATGTGCAAACCAATGTGCTCATGACACGTGATCACCTAGGACAATAGGAATTTCATGACATCCCATTATTTCCTTTTTTTGGCCTATATTCCATTCCACTGTCTGTACCACGTACTAGCTATGAGCAAATCCATAATCTTTTGTTTGGAACAACCGCACGAAGCCAACGTACACCCATTTCTGAGAAAGTCATATGGCATTCTTGGGACCAACCAACTAAGCAAAAAACACAACCACATGTAGGGGTGCAACTTGGACGGGTTGGGTTGGTTTTCAGCCCAACCCAAGAAAACCCAACCTTTTAAAAGCCCATCTCAACCCAACCCAACTTGGGCTTTTTACAAAAAGCCCAACCCAACCCAACCCGAGTAAAAATGCTATGGTTTGGGCTGGGCCAACCCAACAACCCGAGTAAAAATGCTATGGTAAAAAAGCCCAACCCAACAACCCGAGTAAAAATGCTATGGTAATAACGAAGGATACAACTGAAGCTATGGTAATAACATTGAGACCAACACAAGAAGATGAAATTCTATTCTCTGTTCAACTGACTGCATTCTTACCCAACCAATTAGTTGGTATTGAGACTGTTATGGTGAAGAAAGAATGAGCTAGATCAGTACCTGCGGAATCACTTACTGAACTTCTAAAACTACTGCTACCATGAGTATCTCAATTTAGAGACTGAAAAAGCTAAAATCAGAAGAATAATACAACTAGATAACTAAGATCTCAAGAAGAAGCCTGGCAGTGACTTTGCTGTGACTGTTGGATGCTTGTGAAGATGAAGTCTTGCAAGTGTATAGTGTAAGGTATGAGGCGAGTATATGTGTGTGTGAGTGAATGTAATATGACTGATTGTGTGTGTTGCGTGACCTGTATGCATGGTGAGTGGGTGTATGTATTCTGAGTGATGTGGGAGTGAGGGGCATCATCTGTGTGAGAGAGGGAGAGTAATGGGCATGAGAGTGCATGTGTGTGCAAGGGAGCAGCTACTGCCTCAAGGCAGTAGCTGTGATGAATGCATGTGCAAACTTGGGGAATGTGGGTGTAGGGACAGTTGCACAAACACAGTGATACGAAAAACATCCAGCTGCTAATTTTCTGTCCAATAAACTTAACAACAGCCAAGAAGAGGAAGAAGAACACAAACAAAAGGTCCAAACAACAAACAGCCTAAGTTGCATTTTAAGAAGCAATCGAGGCAACAAATTTAAATTCACGAAATCAGGGCAACAAAGTTTAAATTCATATAGTACCTCAAGCTTAGGAGATAATAGGGGGTTGAACAGCGTGAACTATTGCAACTGCTAAAACAGAGACGAGGCCACTGTGTCTTCGCCGGAGAAGCACAGGAGCGGAGCAGGTAGCGAGTAGCTATTCTTTCAAGAACTAGCCCTTCTTTCTATCTGTAGTGATCCAGAGAGGGCAAAGACTGACGGTGAGGAGACCGAATTTTGGAACCCTAGAAATCGATTTGGGCAAAATTGGTGAGGAGTGCCGACTGTTGGGAAGGAGGATTGAAAGACCGATTAACGAGATGGTCAGTTGGGAAGGAGGGTTCCTTTTTTCTTTTGGGTTAGAATGGATTGGGATGGTTTTAATGGGTTTGACCCAATTCAGCTCATTTAATTATTATTGACCCAACTCAGACCAACCCATTTTAAAATTAGTTGGGTTTAAATGGTTAAAGCTTGTCCATATTTGGGCTAGGTTGGTTAAAGCCCATCCTAAACCAGCCCAAATTGCACCCCTAATGTGGAGCAGCAGTTGCATCTTGCCTAGGTAGTGAGTTCATTGGGATGACATCTCCAAATTTAGAGCACGTGAAGTTGGCACCTAACATACCCTCTACAAGAATGTCATGTGATCATAGGATGATCCCATCTACTTGGTAGTATAAATACCATACATCCGTACTTTCCACAGAGACGACATTACGTATTACGAACAGATAGTAGAAACTCTGCCCATATACACTTCCTGTGCTCTTGCTGACCACATTGACCTGATATATACCCCATTCCTGATATATCACTGGGGCCTAATTCACCGGTCGGTCGCGATCTCCACCAATACAAAACCCTCCACGTGGCTCTAACTGTCCCCTCAAAGGTACAGAGGCTACATCCTAAAGGTCTAGTAGGTATTACTTGGGAAACTCTAAGCTCTAATAACGGATGTAGAGCAGCTTTATCAACTCTTCAAGCAGGCTGAGATTCTTAATGGACGAATGAAATAAGAAAATCCACGATTCCAGGATGGTGACATAATTCTCATGTGGAACTACAAGGGCTGATCTTTGGTTCCACGATATGTTTAAAAATGATGCCAGACCATTAGAAATCACCAAATACCCTTACCGCTTCAAGGTTAATACATTTCTTTCCTAATATTACACTCAAGCTTTTCCACGTAAAATTAAAATTGATTTGATCCTGAAACATATAGAAACTCCTGAAAGCTTAATCGGGCCCAGCAACACTCACATGCAGGGGGAAAAAATTTGGAAGGCCACCCCAGGGTAGGAGACTTGAACCTATGAACTCTTGAAACCTATCATGCTTTGACACACTAAATCAGTGGGCTATACGAGAAGTTCCCTTAAATATTAAACTTAAAACCACTTTAACACCCTTACATGTTGCAGTTGCAATAACAATCTACGCACACGTGGCCATGCTTGGGACCACTTTCCACGACATGTCAATAAATTGAAAGGTCAAAGTGTCAACATCGTCAACCCGGAAAAACAGGTTCAGGAATGTGCACTCCGCAACACGCAGCTTGCGGAAAATTGCGAAAATGGTCCAAGGCGTTAATGACTTGACTGCCCTCTGCGCCCTAGGTGCTGGAACAGCTTGACATGGCCCCAGACATGACAACCCAATTGGCCGACCGCCAACTATCATTCTGCTTGGACGCCAAAATGTCCTCGCGACTAGCCGTTGAACCCCCGTCCCCCGGGTGGGGGCGCCCGCGGGGGGCCCGGGGGGGGGGGGGGGGGGAAGGGAAGGGAGGAGCTTTTGAAGCCTTAGCATACTCTCTAGCCATTAAACCTCCTATGCCGCCGAAGGGGCGGTGCTTCCAAAAGCTTGTGGTCATTTGCCGCAACATCTTTGTCCGCCTCCATACCTTAGTTGCAGGAAACTCCTCCTAATATGGTGACGTTTCTCTCTCGGAAACTCGCTTTTGCGATCCCAAGTTAGGAGCTCTATGGGATCTCGTCCCAAGTTAATATGGGAACTCGATCCAATTAGCTGGATAGAGATGCATGGAACAAGTGAGAGAATACCTGAAAATCAGGCCCTTTTCAACTCAATTCCTTATTTCTCTCTTCCTTCAAATTCTTAAAGTCTCCTTATTTGTTGTTGCTGGCTATGTAAACTATACTAAACAAATGATAATACTCTTTACACATTTATTTATTCAAGCCGCTCCAAACCTCAGATTCTTCTTGGTGCTTACGCTCCCCCGCCCCCGCTCCCGCTTTGTGCAACTAAGCTCCATACACCAACCTTGGACTTGGGGGACTTTGGGGTACTTATACATTTTTCGTACTTGGACACACCAATTCTCCTTGACATGCCTTTGGCATCATGCTCACACAACATAGGGAACCATGCCCTTGATAAGTCGCGCACCTATGCCACCTCAATGCGTTGCGCCCCGCATTGGTTGTGGAACATGCTTTGATATGTTCTCCGAAGTGTGTCGCATCTCGAGGGACAAAGCTTGTAGTGCTTCGGTATAGAAACCCCTTGCTGTCATGGGTAGGTCACTCTTCCGAGACAGTACCTCGGGGACTTCCAAGTGCTCCTACACGATGATTTATCGGTGACTCCCCTAGGGACACTATTTCCATTCTTGTTATGGCCCACGCGGTATTGGTCTACATGCTCTGACACCAGGACCTCTCCTTCTCGGGATCTAGGTGCGCAAGGCTCTTCATTGGCACCCTAAGGATCATTGGGACAAAAGCAGGTCTTTAGGCAGCGTGACTAGTTTGCCTGGTAGCGGACCATCGGGCTTTCCCCACCTCTGTCAAGTTCTAAATCTATACCTTCGTAGGATTTAGCAGGGATATTTGACACATGGTTGGATTGAGGGCTTACACAAACTGAACCAGCATTGTGCGAGTCAGACTTTCTTGATTGACATAGCTATGCGGGTGATCAAGCAGTACTGGGGTTCAACCACGGCATATGGTGCACCCTCGGTGAGGTGTCAATGCCACAAAGCGCCACATGTCAAATAACCATAAGCTATCCTCAAATGCCTATAAATAGAGGACGTGAGAAATCATCTCACAAAACATCACATTTCCATTCTATCGCTCTAAAATCCTAGAGCTAGAGAAGTCAAGAGGAAGAGCGACCAATTCAGCTGCATAGTTCGGCTCTAGATCCTGTCTTTAGAGCTAAGTATTGGATCTTAACATTAGACATTCGACTTTTGATGCCATCCATGCAGTTGCTATGAGCCACTGCCGTCGTAGCGCTGTCGGTCCTCAAGCTCAATCTAGGGTCTCTTAGTTCTTGCCCTTGCTATGTTCCAAGTTATCATACTTGACATCCGATTCAGACTACAATCTATGCAACACCTACATGTTTACTTCAAACCCATCTCCTTCGCATCAAGCCGGAAACCTATCAGCAATGCCTAAGTTTATAAAGACACTCCTTGTCTAAATGATAATGCATAAGTTAAAATCAGCCAGAAGCGTACCCTATGCATATATAATTACTCATGGCCATTGCGAGAACCTCGTCTTCCAGCATGGCCTTGGGCCTCCCATGGCATCACCCTCAAGTCATCAAGTACAGCTCAGACTGAGCCTCTTGGCACCACTCTATCCTCGCCATACACGTTGTCATCGCCATCTCAGGCACGGTCCTCATCACTCTCATTGCCTACATTCTCCCCAGTCTCAAATTTAGTTATGGCACTCCCCTTAGATGTCACCTTCTTCTTGTTCCCTTGCCAGGGACTTATTCTCTACCTTTAGGGCTCTGCTACCCTTGGGGTCCTCAACGCGAATACCTTCACGACGATCAAGTAGCAAGATCTGTTTGTCTCAGTTCCTCGCATCTCTCATGTTCAATCGAAGCTATGGCGCTGTGGGCTGGGCTCCAGATCTCCAAGCTATCGACCACAGCCAGCTGAAGTGCATTTGCGTCTGCAGGTTTCCAACCGTGCGTTCATCCAAATACTCACCAAAATGTTCTGCCACTCCATAAGGGCTTCCACTACCTGCCCTCCATCGACACTAATGGTATCTCCGAGTAAGCAAAGATCCTCACTCCTCAACTTGGTCTTGAGTAGACAAGGGTCCTTACCCTCTGTTCGTTGTAAGGAGGCAACTGCATGTAACCTTTGCCGCCACACTCTATGTGAGAGATACATTCATAACATGTTCCCATGATAGTAAGTGGCTTGGGGGGTGACTCGAGCCACACTACTAAGTTTTCTGTCATCATGTCAAGCCCACACTATTAAGTCTACCGTCATCATGTACGTAGTGAAAGATAAAACGTCGAAAGGCATGAATGAAACCTAGGAGATCCTATCCCGATACCAATTCCTTGGTATCTATTCTAAGGCTCCTTTCTTAGCACCCTCACAGGTACCCTTGGCCGATGCGTGCACACTCTCCAAATTTGAAGTGTTCAACCATCTAGGGAAGTTTACCACTGCGAAAAAGCTTCGGACTTTATGCGTCCATCCAAGACGCTTCTCTGCAACTAGTCACTCTAAGTTACCACTACCAACTAATGTGCTACTTCTCATGTGCTAGTATGCATGAGCTTCGCCCCGGGATCGCTCCTCCGCAGACACCGCATGCAGAGGCCTTATGTTGGTCGGTCATTTTGACTACACAGATGTGGCCGTATTCATGATCACTTTCCTGCCCATAAATTCGACGATCAATGCGTCAACAGACTCAACACATAAAAATGGAAGGCCTAATCTTTCGCATGCAAATTGGGAAAAAGTGCGAAAATGGTCTAAGGCGTACTGCCTGACGTGCAAGGATGGCCTGCATGAAAGCCTTAGGCGGTGGACGTTCCAGGATCACCAAATGTGGCCGCCTGACATAACCACCAGATGTGGCCACCCAACAAACTGCCCCTACCCCGACCTTCGAACCCGTAATGCTGCGCGGGGGGGGGGGGGACTACTTTCGAAGGTCCCATAAAACATTGTAACCGCAAAAAACCCCTGTGCACGGGGTGTTTGGGGGGTGGGGGGGGGGGGCGCTTCTAAAGGCTTGTTGTGCTCTCGGACCCGTTCATGCAATGACTCCTACCTCCTCCTCTGTGTGCTCGTGCCACATTTTTTCACCGCTTCCGTACACCATCCTTGGACTTGGGTACTATTGGGTAGTTAGACAATTTTGGTACTTCGAGATTCCATGCTTTATGACTGCTTCACTACTGGCACAACATTCAAAAGCATACCCTTGATTAGTCATGCCCCCACATCACTTGAATGCACCGGTCCATTGCTATGCATCGTCAGCCGTAGCCTAGTAGTATCATATGTTTTCACCACACCATGTGCCCCTACTTGATTGTGGAACATGCTTCGAGCCACTCTTCAGAGGGTGCTGACCTTCCGAGGGAACTCCACTTATAATGCATTGGTGCAAGGACTCCTCGTGTCATGGGTAGGCGACAGTGTCTAACTATCTTCAACTGCTCTGAGGCGACGGCTCGTCTTGGCATGATAGGCAACTCCCCTTGGGGTTCTAATTCTGCCTATGTTACTGCCTAGGTAGCACGGACACGGTGTCGGACACCGACACCGACACCGGACACCGCAATTTCCAAAAAATCAGATTTTAGACACCGCAGGACACCGCTATTTTTTAATATATTTTTTATTATATATATATATAATAAATATCAAATATATTCTACAATCTAAAATAACAAACAATAATAAAAAGCTGTCAAAATAAGGAATTTAAATACAAGTCATAATTTATTTGGTCAATATTTATTTAGTCCAATGTACTGGAAATGCAACGACAAAGGGAGAAAAGAAAAAAAAAGGAAAGAAAAGAAAAGAAAGAAATAAGAGGGGACAAAGGGTGAAAAGAAAAAATAACAGGAAAGAAACGAGAGGAGTGACCACAAAGGGAGAAAAGGAAAAAAAGAAAAGAGAGAACCGAGAGGACTGTTCTCACTTCTCAGGAAAGAAAAGAAAGAGGAGAGGACCAGAACAGGAGACGAGATGAGGATAAGAGAAGAAAGTGACCTGCGGGTCAGCGGCGGAGGACCTCCGGCGAGACTCTGGCGACGACGGCGAGACTCTGGCGACGGTGACAGCGGCAGCAACTGACTTCTCTTCCTTCGGCGACTGTAGCCATCAGATCCGTTGGCTTCGGCTTCGGATCTTCGTCGATAGAGCTCCGGCAACACCGGCGACAGCTCTGGCAACACCGACGACACCGGCGACAGCCTTGACGTGGTCGGCAGACAGCAGACTTGAGGTGAGAGAGAAGAAGACAGCCGTGAGGTGAGAAGGAAGAAGACGGTAATAGTTCAATAAATCTGAAATTGGCCCAAACGTTCTGACACTGCCGATTGCCGTGTCCGACACTCCTCGGTGAAGTGTCCGACACGGTGTCGGAAAATTAAAAAAAAAAAAAAAAATCCCGACACCGATCGGCGGTGTCCGACACGTGTCGGGCGGTGTCCGGAGGGTGTCGGGGTGTCCGTCCGTTTAGGACACCAAACCTCCACCTAGGAGAGGTGTCCGTGCTTCAGAGGTTACTGCCAGTACGGATTGGTCAACATGTTCGGGCCTCTCCTCATTAGGATCTGGGTGACTGCATGATTGGTCTACGTGCTCCACTATCAAGGATCTTCATTGTCGCCTTTAAGGATTATGACCTCCCAAGTCACTCCAAGAACGGGAGCAGATCTAAGGGTATTGCCATGGTTAAAAAGTTCGATTGATTTGGTTCGATTTCTATGGCCACATAACCATGAGACAATATCATCCCAAGATTATACATCTCACCTAGAAGTCACTAAAATTTTGATAATATCACCGATATCTCAAAAAAATCAGTATGCGCCAAAAAAAGAAGAAGCCATTTTTCAACTATTATATCGGCCAATTGCCTCTTGAAATTCTAGTGCCGATCCCGGCAAAAGGGCTCTCCTCAGGTGACGGTCCACCTATGTACTTCTCTTGTCTTTTTTCATCTTCTTTGGTTCGTTTGGAATTCGGGTTCTTGGAGAGAGTAGAGGTTTATTGGGGTAGAGCATGAGGATATGGGTGATACTGCAGAACTCTGAAAGTGATTGGGGTGATGTTATAGAAGAACAATGTGAAAGTTTGTTCTTGTATATGATTTTAACTTCTTAGTAAATAGTGAGAATGAGTATATAATTGATGTATCAACCCAAGAGAAGCAAAGTAGCCCAGTGGCTCTTCTACGTCGTTCCTCCTTGTCCACTAGGGATCGAATCTCACCCTCATTAAATGTTAGGTTATCCTTTTTGTTGAACATTTTATTTGAGTTTTGAGGATATTAGTTCGATTAACTGTAAAGAGGTGACAACCCCGTTTTCAATACAAAATGCTAATGATGATTATGCAAAAGAAGACGACGATGTCTAATTTAAAATTATTACTTTCTCTGTATATTGCCACACATATTACTTGAGTTATCATATGATATTGTTATAAACCAGTTCATTGCAGTCTGCACTGTTATCTAAACAATGACATGTCTTTTCCGTGCTCTGTCCCCTATCAACTTTGGCATCTGACTCTAGCTCTAGTCTTTGTGCTATCTTCATATGTTTAGCAAACCCGTCTTCTTGGCATCTGAGTGGGAAAACCCATCGGCACTGCCCAGTTTTATAATGACATTCCTTGAACAATCAGATGTGCGCAACTTACAATCAGCCATAGCCGTACCATGTGCACAGATGATACTCATGGTTTTCCCACTCAGATGCCAAGAAGACGGGTTTGCTAAACACGTGAAGACGGCCACCATAAATTAAACTAATACACCCCGTCATTCGACAGAAAATCAGGAATAAATCTAGCATAGGGAGTCAGAAGCAATCATACCATTCGACTCCGTCTGATGTTCCTCATATTCAACAGGTCTTGGAAAATCAAGAGACCAACTTTTGGCAGGATCATGAAATGGGGTTCTGGAAACTGGGTTTGCGGGTGGAGATATTGTTGAAGACCCAGTTGATTGTTTAGGGTGAAGAGGAGTTTGGTGGGGATGAATGAAGAGATTTGAGGTAGTGAAGATGTACAAGAGGATGAACAGAGAGGTGAAGAGAGCTAAGCCTGTGGGTATGAAGAAGAAGCCTCTCAATGAATCTGAGACACGCCGGCGAGATAGAGAGTAGAGTACCAAGATTGAACGAGCCATTGTTGACTCATTGATTTGGAGAAGAATGTGAACGTGCGTCTGTAAGATAAACGTAGCTTCACTTCAATTTAGATACATGACCCCCTCTTTTTCTCCGTCCATCTCCTATGCACTGACCCCACATATGTTCTTTTCCATTCTGTTTACTATATGTTTTTTTTTTTCATTTTTTGAGATTTGAGAAAAGCAAGAATATAGATGACCATGAAAAATATTAAAAGTATTACAAAGTTAAAGCACGATCTTACTAAATGAAAATCTCATCCAGATAAGTAACCAGTAGATATGTCAAAAGAACTACAGTAGCAAAACAACTTAGGAGAGGTCCCCCCCCCCCCCCTACTTGACCAATTTGAGTGAGAAACTCAGAAGACTATACAGCTAACCATTTATGCTGAGAACTGATGTACAAAAGAAGCCAATGCCGAGGACAGGTGCATCACAAACATCTTCCCCTGAGAATCTCATCCAGATAAGTAACCAGTAGATATGTCAAAAGAACTACAGTAGCAAAACAACTTAGGAGAGATCACCCCCTCTACTTGACCAATTTGAGTGAGAAACTCAGCAGACTATACAGCTAACCATTCCTGCTGAGGACTGATGTACAAAAGAAGCCAATGCCGAGGACAGGTGCATCACAAACGTCTTCCCCTGAGCGATATGCATAGAATACGATTTACTACAGCTAAATTCACCTTAGACAAAAGGTCGGCAAAAGACTCTAACCTTATAGCCTTAACACGCATCTGTGCCACATAATTGAAGTGAGAAAGCTAAAAAATGATATAGAAGTTAAATGATCAATTGGAGGGAAAGGCATGCATAACCAGAATCACAGATCGAAAGACCATGCATATCTCTTTTTAGAAGTTTCCAGACAGCTTTGAGAGTGTTCCCAACCTATTCTGGTCACACCCAAATGCCCACTGCGGTCCCATTTTGCATGACACGTCCGCACAAGCAACAGACATTTTCAACGCTCACAACCGGTCAAAGCGTGCACGCTCAAGTCACGTGCACTTCTTACTTCTTCTACGCGACTTCGTCGCCAAGAAACTCATCATCGTGCGACGCCGCATCACGCTTCGACCGTCGCACTTCGCACGTTGTCCGTCGATGCGCCATGGCACTTGCCCAAGGAGGTTGGCCTTGGCCTCCCCCTTGGGGTCGGCCTCGGCCTTGGCCTTCCCCTTGGGGTCGGCCTCGGCCTCCCCCTTGTGGTCGGCCTCGGCCTTCCCGAAGGGTTGGCCTTTGGCCTCTATCCTTAGCACCTTCACTTCTCTTCAAGAGACCTTGCATCCTTCGCGACGCCCTTCGCCCGTCATCCGGACGTCAACCTCGCGACGTCCGTCGTGCATCACCTTACGGACGTTCGTACATCAACCTCGCGACGTCCGTCGTGCATCACCTTACGGACGTTCGTACATCAACCTCGCGACGTTCGTCGTGCATCACCTTACGGACGTTCGTACATCAACCTCGCGACGTCCGTCGTGCATCACCTTACGGACGTTCGTACATCAACCTCGCGACGTCCGTCCTGCAACAACCCCTCCGTCGCCCGGACACAACTCCGCGACCCCCGTCGCCCGGACACAACTCCGCGACCCCGTCGCCCGGACACAACTCCGCGACCCCGTCGCCCGGACACAACTCCGCGACCCCGTCGCCCGGACACAACTCCGCGACCCCCGTCGCCCGGACACAACTCCGCGACCCCCGTCGCCCGGACACAACACCGCGACGCTCATCATCCGTCACCCGGACGTCGTCTCCGTGACCCCCGTCACCGACGTCCGGGCGTCACACTCCAACACTTCGCCGCGCCCGTGCGCCGTGCCGCTGATACAGCCGTGCCCCTAGGCTCTCTGTCACACTACCGTGCCTCCGGCACCATAAGCACTTTGTCGCGCCCATGCGCCACCATTGACACCAACATGCCCCCGGCACCTTACGCACTCTGTCGCGCCCATGCGCCACCATTGACACAAACATGCCCCCGGCACCTTACGCACTTCATCGCGCCCATGCGCCACAATCATGTCATCATGCCCTCGGGCACCTTACTCATTCATCACACCATGCGCACCTTGCCTTGGTCATGGAACATGCTTCAACCCACTCTTCGGAGTGTACATCATCCGCGGGGATAGGCGACTCCTCCGGGACACTATCTCCGCCAGGGAGCTCTTCAACTCCCCTTCCGCCAGGTAGACGGCTCCTCCGGGATGCTACCTCGGCCAGTCGGGTAGACGGCTCCTCCGGGATGCTACCTTGACATGCTCCGAGTGCTCCGGCACAAGGACTCACCCGCGGGGATAGGCGACTCCTCCGGGACACTATCTCTGCCAGGGAGCTCTTCAACTCCTCTTCCGCCAGGTAGACGGCTCCTCCGGGATGCTACCTCGGCCAGTCGGGTAGACGGCTCCTCCGGGATGCTACCTTGACATGCTCCGAGTGCTCCGGCATAAGGACTCACCCGCGGGGATAGGCGACTCCTCCGGGACACTATCTCTGCCAGGGAGCTCTTCAACTCCCCTTCTGCCAGGTAGACGGCTCCTCCGGGATGCTACCTCGGCCAGTCGGGTAGACGGCTCCTCCGGGATGCTACCTTGACATGCTCCGAGTGCTCCGGCATAAGGACTCACCCGCGGGGATAGGCGACTCCTCCGGGACACTATCTCTGCCAGGGAGCTCTTCAACTCCCCTTCCGCCAGGTAGACGGCTCCTCCGGGATGCTACCTTGGCCGGCCGGGTAGACGGCTCCTCCGGGATGCTACCTTGGCCTGCGGAATAGACGACTCCTCCGGGACACTATCTCCGTCAGGGTGCCTGCGTGACTGGCCTACGTGCTCCGGCACTGGGGGCTTGCGTCGGCACCCCTAGGGACTATGACCCCCGGGTCACTTCGAGACGGGAGCAGGTCTTCGGAGGGCATCGCGCCTAGTTCACCTGGCAGTTGGGCGTCGGGTCTTCCCCACCGCTGTCAGGCCTGTGGGACTCCGCAAGGGCTTGGATTGGAGGCTAGATCAAGGGGGTTCTCTGGCCACACCGATGCGGTGGGAGCCAGTCTTTCCAGACAGACAGAGCGACGCTGTGAAGAGCTGGCCGGTTGAATATGCGATCCGACAGTCCGTGGAGCACCGGCATCTGTGGACCCCCCGGTGACGTGTCACTCCCGGGGAGCGCCACGTGTCGGTTAATGACATCATCATCTCAATCTCTATAAATAGAGGTCTTGAGAATTCATTTGAGAGGAGAACATTTTGGACATTTTCACTTTCTCACTCTAGAATTCTAGAGAGAGAAACATACAGTACCCTGACTCTGGACCTAAGCATCGGACTGTGACTGTCATCGTGTATTCATCTCGCGCTATCGCCCTCGCAGCACTGCCACCCTCGAGTTCTGTCTGGGAAGCCCTTGGTCTCTGCCCTTGTTCCACCCTTGCTGTGTCTCACATCAACATACTTGGAAGCTGACTCGGACTGCAGCCTTTGTGGCACCTCCACGTAAGCACGAACCCACATTCCTTGGCATCATTTTGGCGACTCCGCTGGGGAGGTGAGCGTCGTATTGCAGTCTGTCTATCTTCCGCACTCAGTCTCCATGCCTAGACAACGAAAAGCTACGAGGGCTGCCAGCCAAGGCCTTATCCACACCGTACAAGAGGAGGATCACCTCGGCGAACAAGAAGGGACTAGTGCTATGCGTCTCCAAGACCAGCCACAAACTACCGCACCTGACATACAAGTTGCAGTCAATGCGGTCATCCAGCAGTTTTCGCCTACTATAGCCACTCTTATGACAGCCATGGTGGAAATGCAAAAATCAATCCAAGTCTTGACTTCACAATCACCGATTTCCCAAAGCCTTAGAGCTCCGCACCCTGTGCCCATTACTCACCCCGTGTTATCCCAAGATCCAGGTTTGGCCCCTCCTGCTCATATCCAACCTTCAAGGCCTGGGCTAGTTTTGGACACTGCTCAGGTCCCAGTGTCACGACCACCGCTGCCTTGGTCCTCCGGGCCCTCGACAGTAGGACTCGCGGCACCTCAGCCCCCGGCGCCACGCATTGCCCTTGCTCGAAGCACTTCGGAGACTCACGAATCAATTGAGATGGAGCCTAACCCGAACATAACTAGCCGAAACCTAAACACAAGTCATTCCCCCGGCTTACTCCAGTCGACCTTTCCTGACGACCGGCCTCCAGCAGCTGACACTACCCATGTACAAACCATGCCCCAACAAGTTGCTCACCACCACCAACCCCTCTCTACCATCGTCATCCCCTCAATGCCTCAGGTTGTACCGTCTGGGGGCTCTGGTGCTCGAATCATCACGACAGGGCACAAACCCTCACATGCGTCATACGTAACCAAGCATGACTTAGATGCCCTCCTTCACCGTCTCAAGCAGTCATCCTTACCCCACTCCGCCTCTAAGCTGTCAGGTCATGCTCCCTACTTTGGCAGCCTCGCTACTAAGCCCTACCCTGTCAAGTACAAGCAACCATCCTTCACATTGTTCAACGGCAAAGAAGGCAACGCCCGCGAGCATCTCACCCGTTTTGCTGGCTCCCTCGAGCACTACGGGGAAGACGACACTTTGAAGCTTCGGGAATTTCACAAGTCCCTGACTGGCCTCGCCTACTCTTGGTATCATCAGATTCCTGACAGTACTATCCACTCGTGGTCCGACATGGTCCAGCTCTTCCTTGACAAGTTTCACTATGAGACGGAACGTGTGACCATCGTTGACATCGCCGGAATCCGCCAGAACCCCGGCGAAGACCTCAACACCTATGTTACGCGATTTCATCACAAGTGCTTGGAGTGCACTGACTTCAGCAAGGATGAAACCCTTGTGCCCATTTGCATCAAGAACATGAAGGACACCTACAGAGTCTACCTTGAAAACCTCCAGCTTCGTTCGTTGAGACATCTCAAGGAAGCTGCACGACGCACCTATGACTCGGTCGGTCCGTCAAAGACTCCAAAGCCCCCACCTCATATTGTCTTGGCCACGACGATGGAAGCAGCTAGTAACGACGACAACAACCGCAAGCGTCAGTCCCAAGGAAGGGACGGGCGTCCTGACAAGAGAGGGCAGCCGATGCCTGCCCCGGAATACCCGTGTGACTTGAAGACTGTTAGAGATCTCCTCGAGACATGGATCAACGACAACGCCATAACCCTGCCCAATGTCGACAGTGAACCTACCCTGGAAGACTTAGCCCATCACAACTACTGCCCCTATCATCGAAAGGTCGGTCATGGCCTCAAGTGGTGCAGGGGCCTCAAGTTTGTCTTCGCTGACAAGATTGCGTCCGGAGAGCTCAAACTCTAAGTACGGGACATAAGGGCATGCCTTAGTGCATTTTCCACACTTGTAATTTTTTCGTTCATTTTGCAAGTTTCCATGTACGTCATACCCATGTATCAAGGCATGCTGTCTATCCTTCGTTATCAATGAAGTTCCATTTTCCAGACTTAGAAAATTTTCAAGTTATATTGCTCTTGCACAAGTCTCTTGATATCACCCTTCATGCCATCATCCACTCCCTTGGGGGCTTCACCCCTTCCCAATCCCTTCGGCCTCACATTGCAATGACTTGGTACGTGGTGCGCGGGGTGGCTCGAGCCGCGCTACTACGGTCGCATCATCATCCTGCATTCACTTTTCCAACACTTAGAAAAAATTTCATTTTTTTCGCAACCGGTCATCGATGATCATCCTCAGTGGTCTCCCTCGGCATCCTTGTCTCAGCCCAACACTTAGAAAAATTTTCATTTTTTTTCGCAACCGGTGATCAATGACCACCCTCAACGGCCTCCCCTTAGCATCCTTGCCCGAACTCAAAAAAAAAAATTCAACACTTAGAAAATTTTTCAAGTTTTTCATCTCCCCACATGCTCCCCACATTCATGCTCTCATCACTCTCCCTCTCACATTTTCCTCTCCTCCCTCACCATCCAACACCCCATCACCCTTTCCCCACTTCATAAACAACTTCTCTCTTTCTCATGGAAAAGCTTCATTCTTCTCCCATTCCATTTTCTCTCACTCTCATCTTGCACATTGTGAAAATATTCTTGGGGGCTCCCTTTAGGGCTGCCCAAAAAAAAAAATTATTATTATTTTATTCGAATTTGAATTTCAAAAAAAATCTGACTAACCCTACCCGAACCGACCCGCGCGCCCCGACCCGCGCCCATTCCCTCTCTGTGGTGTACCCGACCCAACCCGGATCCAGACCCGTTTTACCCGAAAAACCCTAATTTTTCTAAACCCTAATGCTTCCTCATCTCTTTCTCTTTCTCTTCTCTTCATGCGCCGCCCAGCCCCCTGCGGCGCCGCCAAGCGCACTTCGGCCTCCTACCACGCCTCTCCCTTCTGCCGCCGCCGACCCTCGGCCTCGCCCCCACCTCCCTCTCTCCTCCCTTCTCTCCCCCGCCCTTCCTATGTTCCCAACCTATTCTGGTCACACCCGAAAGCCCACTGGGGTCCCATTTTGCATGACACGTCCGCACAAGCAACAGACATTTTCAACGCTCACAACCGGTCAAAGCGTGCACGCTCAAGTCACGTGCACTTCTTACTTCTTCTACGCGACTTCGTCGCCAAGAAACTCATCATCGTGCGACGCCGCATCACGCTTCGACCGTCGCACTTCGCACGTTGTCCGTCGATGCGCCATGGCACTTGCCCAAGGAGGTTGGCCTTGGCCTCCCCCTTGGGGTCGGCCTCGGCCTTGGCCTTCCCCTTGGGGTCGGCCTCGGCCTCCCCCTTGTGGTCGGCCTCGGCCTTCCCGAAGGGTTGGCCTTGGCCTCTATCCTTAGCACCTTCACTTCTCTTCAAGAGACCTTGCATCCTTCGCGACGCCCTTCGCCCGTCATCCGGACGTCAACCTCGCGACGTCCGTCGTGCATCACCTTACGGACGTTCGTACATCAACCTCGCGACGTCTGTCGTGCATCACCTTACGGACGTTCGTACATCAACCTCGCGACGTCCGTCCTGCAACAACCTCCCGTCGCCCGGACACAACTCCGCGACCCCCGTCGCCCGGACACAACTCCGCGACCCCCGTCGCCCGGACACAACTCCGCGACCCCCGTCGCCCGGACACAACTCCGCGACCCCGTCGCCCGGACACAACTCCGCGACCCCGTCGCCCGGACACAACTCCGCGACCCCCGTCGCCCGGACACAACTCCGCGACCCCGTCGCCCGGACACAACTCCGCGACCCCGTCGCCCGGACACAACTCCGCGACCCCCGTCGCCCGGACACAACTCCGCGACCCCCGTCGCCCGGACACAACACCGCGACGCTCATCATCCGTCACCCGGACGTCGTCTCCGTGACCCCCGTCACCGACGTCCGGGCGTCACACTCCAACACTTCGCCGCGCCCGTGCGCCGCGCCGCTGATACAGCCGTGCCCCTAGGCTCTCTGTCACACTACCGTGCCTCCGGCACCATAAGCACTTTGTCGCGCCCATGCGCCACCATTGACACCAACATGCCCCCGGCACCTTACGCACTCTGTCGCGCCCATGCGCCACCATTGACACAAACATGCCCCCGGCACCTTACGCACTTCATCGCGCCCATGCGCCACAATCATGTCATCATGCCCTCGGGCACCTTACTCATTCATCACACCATGCGCACCTTGCCTTGGTCATGGAACATGCTTCAACCCACTCTCCGGAGTGTACATCATCCGCGGGGATAGGCGACTCCTCCGGGACACTATCTCCGCCAGGGAGCTCTTCAACTCCCCTTCCGCCATGTAGACGGCTCCTCCGGGATGCTACCTCGGCCAGTCGGGTAGACGGCTCCTCCGGGATGCTACCTTGACATGCTCCGAGTGCTCCGGCACAAGGACTCACCCGCGGGGATAGGCGACTCCTCCGGGACACTATCTCTGCCAGGGAGCTCTTCAACTCCTCTTCCGCCAGGTAGACGGCTCCTCCGGGATGCTACCTCGGCCAGTCGGGTAGACGGCTCCTCCGGGATGCTACCTTGACATGCTCCGAGTGCTCCGGCATAAGGACTCACCCGCGGGGATAGGCGACTCCTCCGGGACACTATCTCTGCCAGGGAGCTCTTCAACTCCCTTTCTGCCAGGTAGACGGCTCCTCCGGGATGCTACCTCGGCCAGTCGGGTAGACGGCTCCTCCGGGATGCTACCTTGACATGCTCCGAATGCTCCGGCATAAGGACTCACCCGCGGGGATAGGCGACTCCTCCGGGACACTATCTCTGCCAGGGAGCTCTTCAACTCCCCTTCCGCCAGGTAGACGGCTCCTCCGGGATGCTACCTTGGCCGGCCGGGTAGACGGCTCCTCCGGGATGCTACCTTGGCCTGCGGAATAGACGACTCCTCCGGGACACTATCTCCGTCAGGGTGCCTGCGTGACTGGCCTACGTGCTCCGGCACTGGGGGCTTGCGTCGGCGCCCCTAGGGACTATGACCCCCGGGTCACTTCGAGACGGGAGCAGGTCTTCGGAGGGCATCGCGCCTAGTTCACCTGGCAGTTGGGCGTCGGGTCTTCCCCACCGCTGTCAGGCCTGTGGGACTCCGCAAGGGCTTGGATTGGAGGCTAGATCAAGGGGGTTCTCTGGCCACACCGATGCGGTGGGAGCCAGTCTTTCCAGACAGACAGAGCGACGCTGTGAAGAACAGGCCGGTTGAATATGCGATCCGACAGTCCGTGGAGCACCGGCATCTGTGGACCCCCCGGTGACGTGTCACTCCCGGGGAGCGCCACGTGTCGGTTAATGACATCATCATCTCAATCTCTATAAATAGAGGTCTTGAGAATTCATTTGAGGAGAATAACATTTGGACATTTTCACTTTCTCACTCTAGAATTCTAGAGAGAGAAACATACAGTACCCTGACTCTGGACCTAAGCATCGGACTGTGACTGTCATCGTGTATTCATCTCGCGCTATCGCCCTCGCAGCACTGCCACCCTCGAGTTCTGTCTGGGAAGCCCTTGGTCTCTGCCCTTGTTCCACCCTTGCTGTGTCTCACATCAACATACTTGGAAGCTGACTCGGACTGCAGCCTTTGTGGCACCTCCACGTAAGCACGAACCCATTTCCTTGGCATCAGAGAGTAACTAGTAGCAAGTATTTTGTGAAACAAATAACAACCAGGAACTAAAATCGAAGAAGGGGAAAACCTTTCTCCCCTAAAAAATAAGGCATTCCAGCACACCAGACATACAAAAAAGGGACCGATATCCAAACTACATGCCAGAGAGCATTCAGATATGGAAAGTAGACTGAGCCAACCACATCTCAAGCATTAATCGAGCAAAAAACTTGTGGTAGGAAACCTTTGACTAATCTGTAAGTCCTTCAAACATCTTGAACCAGAATTGCTTTCAAGGAAAAGGTGTTCATGTGTCTGAGAGTGTGAATAAAAAAGAATCTAGAACCTGGGGATTTTCGCTTAATCGATTCAAAACCCCAAGTGCTAAACATTGTTAAATGAATTGCCATAAGAAGATTTTTATCTTTTCTGATATTGGGAGTTGCCAAAATTTACGCTAGAGACTAGGAGACGAACAAACTGCTCTGTTAGAAAGTTCTACATCAACATCATCTAAGTGTTTGTAGTTTACAAACACTTGGATGATGTTGATGTAGAACTTTCTAACAGAGTAGTTTGTTAAGGTGTCAAAAGGGCCGGGCAGCCCGTGGGACAGCCTGGCCCAACTCGAAAATAGCCCGCCCATTACGTGAACAATGCTAGGCTTGGTCCATAGGGGCATAGGGCCAAGGGCCTGGACTAGGGTTGGGCCACAATATTCTCCAGAAAAGCCTGGCCAGGCCTGGCCTTAAAAAAGCCCAGACACGGCCCGATCCAGGCCTGACCCTAAAAAGTCTAAGCTCGGCCCGTTTTTGGGGCCTGAATTTTAGGCCCGGGTCCCCGATCCAGGCCCAGCCAAACCCTAAAATTCAAATTTATAAAAATTCCAACGATTCTATTTTTTGAAAATTCCACTTTTACCCCCCACCCTAACAGCTATTTAACGGCTAGTTTGTGGGGTATTTTCGTCCAACCAAAATTGCAACAACTCTTTTATGCACTTTTATAATTTTACCCTTCTCAACAACTATAAATGACTAGTTTTTAGGGGTATTTTGGTCTATTGTAAACTTTGAAAATCTATAATTTCACCCGCTCTTTTTTCACATTTTTCACACCAATCTTCTCACTCTCTCTTCTCAAAATTCTACAAGCTTTCCTACCATTCTTATTTGTTACTAATTATTAGCCCTCTCCAGTTTTAATTATAAGTATTATTTAATTATTTAGTACTTTTATTCTTTTCTATTTAATTACTCTTACCAGTTTTATTTTTCATTCTTGTCAAATAATTTCAGCACAAAATATGTTTTCTTCAAGATTATCAAAACCTCGTAGCCAAAAATGTCCACCACTACCACAAGCACCACAATTTCAAGATCTACTATTAATGGGTTTAGATACCCAAATTTTATTCAGTTTAACCAAAACATTCTAGATTTTGAATAAACAATTTCACAAGAGTATCGACGTTTTAGTCAAGAACGTAGCTCGGTTGGTGACACTACTATTCCTGGGCAAAATTTTATCCTCGATGATTGGTCATCATAATGATGGACCAAGCAATCTTACCTCTAGTCCGCCAGAAGTTTAAAAGGTTAAAAGAAAAAAGAAAAGAAAGCTAAGTGTTGAAATCATTTGGACGAAATTATAACCGATGTCGTTCAAAAAGCTCAATGTAAGTATTGTGAAAAATTATTTTTGTCTGGTAGTGGTAATGGACATCTTAATGGGCATAACCCGACATGTACACCTAATCAAGGCCATGTCGGTTCTACCCAAATGCAGTTATCTTTTGACATTAAATTATTTATTTATAATCAGCGAGACTAAAGAGACAGTTTCTGAATTTATTATTTACGATGATAAGAGACAATCTTTTTGAATTTATTGTTTACGATGAACAAGATTTTAATTTTGCTAATAATGATAAGCACTCTAGATATATGAATACTTAAGTGCAACCTTTGTATAAAAAAGGTTCATAGAAACACAACTAGGTCTGATGCACTTAGATAATTTAATGTTGCTAAATGACGCTTGATTGATTATTTTGATAAATTTGATGGTAGAGTTAGTTCTACGTCTGATCTTTGAAAATCTCCTTTTACTCTCGTTAATTATGCTTGCGTAACGACATATTGGATTGGTTCTAATTGGGTTATGAATAAGAGAATCATCACTTTTGAACTCTTTTTTTATCCGCATGATGCATTTCACGTTGCTGATATTATACACCGAATATGTAACACGTTTAAATTAACGGACAAGATTATGAGTATCGGTTTTGATAATGCTTTTAATAACATAGCTGTTGTTCAAGTCTTAAAGATGAACCTGACACCTATATTTGATGGTAACTTTTTTGATGTTCCATGTGTTTGTCATATAATTAATTTAATTGTTCAATATGGTTTAGCTGTTACATAAGATATTCTTCACAAAATGAGGGGTATGACGACGTATATTAATTGTTCGGGTCCTAGAATACATCAATTTAAAACTTTGTGTGGTCAATATAATTTGTCTTGTAGGAGACAACTTACATATGTTGTGCATAGGTGGAACTTCACATATAAAATGCTTTTACATGTTATGTTATGTTATACAAACAAGTGTATATTTACTGCCTACTAACCATGTTCATGCAAGGCTTGCCAACTCCCGACGAATGGCAGATGGCTGCACACCTAGTTGAATTTTTGGAGGTATTTTTCACATATACCAATTATTGTCTGGTACGTAATATTCCACCTCCTCTATCACTGTAATAGAAATTCTAAAAATTACAAACATTTTAGAGAAATAGAGATATATAGAACCCTTTCGGGATATAGTAGAACATATGGAAATTAAGTTTAATAAATATTGGGAGGAATTGCATCTTGTTTTTTGTTGTCGCCACTTGTTTGGATTCTAAGTTCAAGTTTTATGGCGCACATGTCTCAATAGTAGAAAAATCTGAAAAGAATATGCTACACGGTAGCCGAGACAACTGAGCTTACAAAGAAAGTAAGTCATTTGAAGATCTTTATAACTGACATCAAAATTTCGCTGATGTGCGCGGGCGAGCCAGATCGTCGAGCAGTCAAATATGTTATGGGTCATTTCTTAGGGGCCTTGAACATCTAATGAAAAAACAGACATGTGTGGAAGCTACTTCTAGTTCCACATGTTCGTTTTCTTTTTCCTCTTTTAATGAAATAAGTTTATATACAAATATTGATCATTATTCTTCATTACCAATGGATGAGCACATGAATTTTGATTTGTTAACTTTTTGGAAACAAAATGAAAAAGTTTATAAAAATTTATCCCAAATTGCCCAGGATATACTATCGGTGCAAGCCTCCACGGTTGCTTCAAAGTCGTGTTTTCTTTCAGTGAGCAGGAGAGTGTTGGATGACAAGAAGAGTCATTTTAATCCCGAGTCACTCGAGTTATATATATGTTGGAAGGATTATCTTGATACAAAATAATGGAAGCAAGATAAACCGCTTGGCAATAGGCAGAGCAACAATTCGAGCATTAAAGATCTTCCGGATGATTAGATAATTTCCTTTTCTTTTCCTTTTCTCAACCTTTTAGAATAAATTATTTCTCGAAATATAGTTTACATTTTTGCCGTAAATTATTTTCAAACAAATTAAATGTATTTAAAGTAAACATTGCACATGATAATGAGGTTATTTACAAGCAAAATAAGTACCATTTCTCACTTTTTTTTTGGAAATTAATCATTATATATATATATATAATAGGTAATTTCGCTTGCTTGTTTACAGGCAGCCGGTCCCATGCCTGGATTAAAGAAGGAGGGCCTATGAACAAATTTATTTTTAAATTTAATTTTATCAAAAATAAAAAATGAATTAGAAGAATTTTTCAAAAAAATATTTTTTATCTTTATTTTTGGGCCAAGGGCTTGGACTAGGATTGAGCCCTAATATTCTTGAGGTGGCTCAACCCAGGCCCAACCCGTTGCTTTATGGTCTATGGCCCAGCCCGACTCATTTACCTAACAAGCCCAAAGGGCCTAAGCTGGGCTGGCCCAAGCCCGACCCTTTGACACCTCTAACTGAAAAGGCAGGTCTCTTGGTTCGGGGCCAAAACTGGAAGTTGACCGAACCAGTGGGTGACAACTAAGTTGTAGAATTTGGGAAACAATACCTTGAGAAAAAAGAGGAAGAATCTTATGCAGATCCTAAGTTTGGGTATTCGAAAGGCACAAATCCATTACTATCCAATGATCTTGAGTACAAATCCACTACCATCCGAAAATTGGGTAACCACCAATCTACCCGAACCAAAACAAAACGCCCGTCAGAATGTGCCATTGTAAACCCTGTTTTAGAATCCTATGTCTAACTAATATACTGCGCCAGATCCAAGATCCATTCCTAGAAATATTTTTTTGGGTTAATGACAAAACTGTCCCCTGAGGTTTACACGTATTTGCACTTTGCTCCCCATGTTTTTAACTTTGGCAATACTGTTCCCTGAGGTTGACAAAACCATTGCAAACGACTCCAGAATTGGATGACTGTTGAAATTTGGACGTTAAGTCTGCATGTGCACAGCGCATGCCGTTTTGACATGAGCAAATCAGTCAATTCCTTACCAAAACCCTCTGAAAACCCTAAATATTAATTATTCTTCTATCTCGCTTCTCTCTCTTCCTCTCCTACCCTAAGTCCCCAAGCAATGCTACCGGTTCTACCATCTTTTCAAAGTCCAAAACCTCAATCTTTTTCACCGACGACAAATCATTATTCAGCGATGGCTTTCTGCCGCTGAAACTCGATTCTTCTTGCGTCAAATCGACTATTTGGGGGTTTTGATTCGAACTTGAAGAATTCTTTTTAGGTTTGTTCGAAATTGAAGAAATCTGGGGTGTTAACTTCGTTGGAGCCTAGGTAATTAGAGACTGTGATTGTAGAGCTATAGGTTGAGGAATCACTCTAAGAGCCGGAAAGCTTTGGTTTTTTTATCAACGAACCTTTCGCTGGTGAAATATGAGAGTTCAGTGAAAAACTGTCACCCAGACATAACTCGTCCAGAAGGTGCTGTTTTATGAGTTCCAGAGCCAACGCTTCATTATAGGATGCCATGACTAGATCTTTATCTCTGTGCAAAGGACTCTTTATAGAAGCTGCAGGAAGGATTTGAAGTAGAAAGAAGAGAATGTAAAGGCTTTATATAAGGGGAGAGGAAATGGTCAAGTCTCCCTTCAAAGGTCAGAGAAATTAAAGCAACATCCATGGGCACCAGGCAGGTTCACGTCCTGTGGTACAAAGGAGGAAGCATCGCTAGAACTAGATTGCAACCGTCGGTTCATGTGGAGTCATCTGATCCAACATATATTATTGGGACAGGCTCTGCATTTTGTCGCCTTCTGATCTTGCTATCCAGGCAAGGAAAAATGGGTTTCCAGGGTGCTTCCGAAAAGAGTTTGAGATCTATTGAATTTCTTTCTTTTGCCATCGCCAGACAAATTACTTGCAGTCGGAGGGAAGCTCGTTGTGGGGTATGGCAATGGGGGTTTAGAGTTCTATAAGAGGAGGAGAGAGAAGAGAGAAATGGAGGTTTAGAGTTTTCAGAGGAGTTTTGGTAAGGGAATGGACTGATTTGCCCATGCCAAAACGGCATGTGCTATGCACATGCCGACTTAACATCCAAATTTCAACAGCATCCAATTTTGGAGTCGTTTGCAATGATTTTGTCAACCTCAAGGAACAGTATTGCCAAAGTTGAAAACACGGGGAGCAAAGTGCAAATACGTGTAAACCTCATGGGACAGTTTTGTCATTAACCCTATATATATATATATTTTTGTGGAGAAAAGTCCACTACTAGAAATAACGGCCTTTTAGAACTGTGGCTAAAAGACAATAAAGCATAAACTAAAATTTCCAAGCCTGTTTAGCCATCAAAGCTTGATTAAACATGCGACAGTTCCTAAGACCCAACCCACCTAAACTTTTAGGCAGACATAAGGTAGTCCAGGCCACCTAGTGAATAGATTTATGAGTTGTCTCACCTAACCACCAGAAATGAGCAAGAGTTTGATCGACATGTTTATAAGTTGATGCGCGTAAAGTATAATAAGACATATAATACACAAGGAGTGAGGAAAGCACCGACTGCATTAGAGTAGCTTGCCTAACTTTATTTAATAACAGATGTAATTATTGGAAACACCTATCTTGAAATCGGATAGTGATGCTATGGAAAATCTCTTTCTTTCATGGTGAAGTCTAGATTAATGCCCAAGTATTTTCCAAATCCAGGTCTTGCAGCAAATTCAAAACCATGTTAAATCTAAGATCGCAGCTTTGTAGAAGTATGAGGGCTAATCAAAATACTAGACTTATTCCAACTAACGCGCTGATTTACATGTACTTCAACTATACCTTGATTCACCTGTTTAGATTGTACGAAATAAGCAAATATCGTCAACATACATTAAATGAGAGATTAAAGGGCAGTAACGTCCCACTTTTAACCCATAGATTTGCCCGTCGCTTTCAGCCTGTACTAGGGTAGCTTACAAAATCTCAGAATGAAGAATGAGTATAAAAGAGGATAAATGATCTTCTTGTCTGATGCCACACTTCGTGTCATGACCAAAACTCACGAGTGAGCCCATGAGCTAAAATCGTGACTGGCCGCAGGCCTATCCGAACATCCACTCAGGGCTTTGCCAAGCCTTGCTACAACCTGTACACAAGAATCTGTAACCAAGAAATTTAAAACTATCTCCTTAATAATATTTCTAAAATCACACTTATAATTTCTCAAATAAATCTCCAATGACATTCTTTATTTAACAACTAACAACGATCATTTTAAATTCGGTGGAGATCTAAGCTTCGAAAATTCTCAAATTTACAAATTTAGTACTAGCATACCATCCAAGGTTTTATTAAATATCTACTAGGACTACAACTCTTCTGACATTCGTCTACCGCAACTACATCCTTGTGGCCTTCATTAGTGCCGGTTCTATCTAGATAATCACCTGAAAAAATATTTAAAAGAATGAGCTTGGGGCCCAGGTAAGTACACATAAAATATTTCACGACCCAAACTTACGGGTGAGCCCATGAGCTAGATTTGTGACCGGTCATAGGTCCATTAGAACATCCACTTAGGGTTCTGCCAAGCCTTACTACAATCTGTATACAAATATATAGCCATGCATTTAACTAAGACATTAACAAGACTTCTAAAATCATACTTATAGATCTCTCAAATATGTCTCTATTGATTTGCTCTATGAATGACTGTTCCCAACCTATTCTGGTCGTACCCAAGTGCCCACTAGGGGTCCCGCTTCACGCAAACACGTCGACAGATACAACGTGCATTTTTCCAACGCATCGAACTGGTTAGCGCACGCATGCTCAACTCACGTGCGTTTTTCGCTCCGCGCGTCTTGTGCGCGACTTAGGCACGATTTATTTCATGTTGACGTCACTCATGTTAGCGCGATCGTCACGCCGAGACCACCGGAACACATTTTCACCAAAAATGTCGACTGACGGCGCAACCCAAGCAACGGGGTCAAGGGGCAAAGGCCTTGGCCAACCCCATGGGGTCGGCCTCGGCCTTCCCCAAGGCCATCCCCAAGGCCATGGGGTCGGCCTCGGCCTCCCATGAGGAGTTGGCCTTGGCCTTCCCCCCTCGGTTCTTCACTTTTCGCGCAAAGTCCTTTTTGACATTTTTTCGCTTCGTATGCTTCGTACGTAACCTTGGAACCTTATTCGTCACATGGGTACGATTCACGTCAACACGCTCGTCGTAACACAACTTTCGGATTTGCCATTGCTCATTAAGACACCTACTGACGGTGCGCCCAAAGTTTACAAAAGGAGAAGTGGCCTTGGGCTTCAAAAATGGAAGTTATCCATTTGGCCTTGGCCAACCCCAGGGGGTCGGCCTTGGCCTTCCCCATGCCTAGGGGGTCAACCTCGGCCTCCAGGAGGGGTTGGCCTCAGCCATTTTCCCCCGGTGGTTCACCCCTCCGCGCAAACCCCTTTTTTGCACTTTTTTCACTTCGTACGCTTTGCACGTGACTTTGACACCTTGTTCGTCACGTAGGTACGATTCACGTCGACACGCTCGTCGTAATGCAACTTTCGGATTTGCCATTGCTCATCAAGACATCTACCAACGGTGTGCCCAAAGTTCATCGAAGGGAGGAGTGGCCTTGGCCTCCCTTCATGGGAGTTGGCTATTGGCCTTGGCCACCCTCTAGGGTCGGCCTCGGCCTCCCCAGGGGTGGTGACCTTGGCCTTCCCCCCAATGTTTGGCCTATGGCCTCCCCTCCCGCGCACACTTATTTTCTCGAGTCTTTACACCTCCGCGATGTTTACGGACGTTCGTACATCAACCTCGCGACGTTTGTCGTGCATCAACCTCCCGCCGTCTGTTCGTACATCGACGTCCGTCGTGCATCAACCTCGCGACGTCCGTTCGTACATCAACCTCATGACGTTCGTTGTGCATCAACCTAGCAACGTCCGTCGTGCATCAACCTCCCAACGTCCGTTCGTAAATCAACCTCGCGACATCCGTGGTACATCAACCTCGCGACGTCCGTTCGTAGATCAACCTCCCGACGTCCGTTCGTACATCAACTTTACGACGTCCGTCGTCCATCAACCTCGCGACGTCCGTCGTCCAACAACCTCGTGACGTCCGTCGTACATTAACCTCACGACGTCTGTCGTGCATCAACCTTGTGACGTCCGTCGTCCGTGACCGCACACTGCTCCCGCGATTCCCATCACCCAAAGTCGGGCGCTACCGCCGAATGACCCGTCGCCGACGACCGCATACCACCACTCCTAACTTTGTCATTACTACATGTTGCATTCATTATCTTGTTATGACAGGTACACTTAGCTCACATCCCGTCTTTGGGACACCCGACGCGCGCTCGTGCGCCGTCTCCGCGACGTTCGTCGCCGCGCTCGTGCGTCGCTTCCATGATATATGCCCACGACACCAAGTATTTTCTCTGCGACGTTCGTCACCGCGCCCGGCACCAAGTATTGCTCCCCGACGTTCGTCTCCGCGCCTGCGCGCCATCCTCATGATACGTGGCCCGGCACCAAGTATTGCTTCGCGATGTTCGTCGCCGTGCCTGCGCGTCACTCACATAACACGTGCCCCGGCACCAAGTATTGTCTCTGCGACGTTCGTCGCCGCGCTCGTGCGCCATTTCCATGATACGTGCCCCCGGCACCAAGTATTGCTCCGAGACGTTCGTCGTCGCACCACTTTCATAACACGTGCTCCGGCACCAAGTGTTGTCTCTGCGACGCTCATCGCCGCGCTCGTGCGCCACTTCCATGATATGTGCCCACGGCACCAGGTATTGTCTCTGCGATGTTCGTCGCCGCGCCTATGCGCCACTTTCATAACATGTGCCCCGACACCATGTATTGTCTCGTGCTGTAGGCACCACGCCCATGCGCCACAATTATACTACATGCTTCCGGGATGGGCTCACAACCTTATAGCCATCGCCGTCTCAATCACAGGGGGGGGGCTTCGGCCCTCCTACCGGGATGGGCTGACAACCTTATAGCGATCGACGTCTCAATCACAGGAGGGCTTCGGCCCTCGTATCGGGATGGGCTCACAACCTTATAGCCATCGGCGTCCCAATCACAGGGGGGCTTCGGCCTTTGTACCGGGATGGGCTTACAACCTTATAGCCATCGCCGTCCCAATCACAGGGGGGCTTCGGCCTTTGTACCGGGATGGGCTTACAACCTTATAGCCATCGCCGTCCCAATCACAGGAGGGCTTCGGCCCTCGTACCGGATGGGCTCACAACCTTATAGCCATCGCCGTCTCAATCACAGGAGGGCTTCGGCCCTCGTACCGGGATGGGCTCACAACCTTAAAGCCATCGCCGTCACAATCACGGGGGGCTCCGGCATGAGGACCCTTCGCAGCGGACTACGAGCACTGAGCTGCGACTATGTCCACTCATGTTACTGTCAATCGTCGACACCACCAGGACAATGACCCACGGGTCACTCCGGGACGGGAGCAGATCCTCGGAGGGCATCGCGCCTAGTCCGCCTTGCAGTTGGCTACAGGGGTAACCCTCACCACTGTTAGGTTCTCTGCGCGTCTCTTGACGCACCTCGTGGGATTCAGTAAGGGCTTGGACCGGTGGCTGGAGCAACGGGTTTACTCTGATCATGCTGTCATGGTGTGGTCAGTCTTCTCAGACAGGTAGAGCGACGCTGTGCGAGGGAGGCAACGTGAATTTGGGAACCAACACTCTAACGGAGAACAGGTATTTTGGGACCCCCTGGTGACGTGTCACTCCTAGGGCATGTGGCACTTTATGACATAAGCACACTGTTTCCTATAAATAGTGCACTTTATGACTCAAAAAGAGACTTCTTCTTCAATCTCACAAAATCACTTTCTCACTCTAGAATTTGAGAGCTCTTGGATTCTAGAGAGAGAAACACAAAATTGGACATAACTTCGGACCATAACATTGGACCTCGACTCGGACTCTGACTTGGACTGTCGACTGTCGGCCCTGTTCGTCTCAGCCTTGTCTTCGCAGCACTGCCACTCCTCACGGCCTGTCTGGGAAGCCTTGCTCTCTACCCTTACCCCGCCCTCACTGTCTCTCACTTTGCATACTTGGAAGCTGACTCGGACTGCAGCCTTTGTGGCACCTCCACGCAAGCATGAACCCACATTCCTTGGCATCATTTTGGCGACTCCGCTGGGGAGGTGAGCATTGTACTGCAGTCTGTCTGTCTTGCATCCTCGATCATCATGCATGTACAACGGAGAACTACGAGAACTACCAGCCAAGGCCTCATCTCGACTATGCAAGAAGAAGCCCACCTTGCTGACCAAGAAGAGACTTGTGTTGTCCGACTCCAAGATCAACCCCAACATGACCAACTGACACCATGCTCCTGACTTGCTCCAGTCGTCTCTTCCCAACTGTCGGCCTCTTGCCGGTGGCATTACCTATGAGCAAACCACACCCCAAAAAGTTGCTCCCCACCACCAACCCATTTGTACCATTGTCATCCCCACAATGCCTCGGGTTATCCTGTCCGGGGGCTTAGGTGCCAGGATCATTCCGACTGGGCACACAAACCTTCGCCTGCTTCGTATGTCACCACGATATGTTGCCTCCCATGGGTTTAGTGGAGTTGTATTCTTTTCTAGACTTAGAAAAATTTTCAAGCTACATTACTCTTGCACAAGTCTACTGACACCACCCTTGATGCCATCACCCACTCCCTTGGGGGCTTCACCCCTTCCCAACCCCTTCGGCCTCACATTGCAACGACTTGGTACGTGGTGCGCAGGGTGGCTCGAGCCACGCTACTACGGTCGCATCATCATCCTTCATTCACTTTTCTTGACCCTTAGAAAAAAAATTCATTTTTTCACAGCCGGTCATCGATCACCACCCTCAGCGGCCTCCCTCACCACCCTTGCCCGAGCTCAAATTTTTTTTCAACACTTAGAAAAAAAAAACTCAACAAAAATTTTCATCCCCCATACAACCTCTCATCTTTTCTCTCCGACACTTAGAAAAATTTTCAACAAAATTTTTCAACCCCCTCCATCATTTGCTCTTCCAACACTTAGGACAATTTTCCAACACTTAGAATATTTTCACCTTGCCCGCTCGTGGTCGGGTCACCACCTTCTCATCCTCATTCTACACTTAGAAAAATTCTCACAGAATTTTTCAACGTCCAATCCTCTCTCCAACACTTAAAAAGAATTTCACGAAATGTTTCCATCCCCCCGCCACCCCATGCATTCTCTTTCAACTACTTTGAAAAATTTTCTAACAAAATTTTTCATCTTTCCCACTCCAACTTGGAATGCCAAAAAAAAAAGAAAAAAAATTTGGGGGTACCCCCTACCTACCCTACCCACCCCCAACCCCCACCCAGGCGACCTGGGCAGCCCCCAAACTGGGGCAGCCCACTCCTTACTCTCTTTTTTTCCCACGCGGGTCTCCCCCACTCTACTCTCCCTCTTCTTTAATGGTCAAGGCATTAAATGCCCAATAAAAAAAAGTCTCTCCTTGTCCTCTCTCTCCAATGAATCATTCAACCTTTCTCACTTTTTTTTGTTCACCCGAGAAGACATCATCTCACACTCCCATGAATCATTCATCATTCTCTCTTACACCCTCTTACACAATCATTTTCTCTCTCAGTTTTTATTCTTACCTTTCACCTCTCTCTTTCTCTTCACATTAATCACCCCCTCTTCCCACACCCCTCGGCTTCGGCCTCCCCACACCCTTTCCCTAGGCCGACCCCCCTCCCTCTCTTCATTCACTTTCCTCTCGCTCTCCCTTTCACCCCTCCCATTAATCACATCACTCTCTCTTCACATTTCTCTCCCCCATCATTTCCAATCACCTCCCCACCCCTTTTCCCACACCCCTCGGCCTCCCTCACCCATTCCCCTAGGCCGACCCCCCTCTTTCTTTCTCTTCTTCTACCTCACCCCCATTAATTCCCTTCACCACTACCTCAATTTCATACTTAGTTTCATTTATCTTCTATCTCTCTCTCTCTCACACACACACATCACCACATACTTTATTTACACTACTTCATAAATACAACACCCATCATACTCAACATCTTTTCTTTCTCATATTCCATTATACTCACCCTACACGCCACTTAACAATTTTTTCTATCTAACCAAACCAAAAAAAAACCTAACATACCAATTTCACTACAACTAAAACTTCATATGCTTTGAGGTAGCACTTCTTGACTCCCTTACCTATTTCGTTACTCTTTTCCATACTTAGAATTGTTTTTGCAACATTGATCGCCTTGCAATGCCTGCGACCCCTGTCGCCCGTCGTCTGGACCCCATCTCCGTGACCCCCGTCGCCCGTCGTCCGGGCATCAACTCCGCGACACCCGTCGCATGATGTCCGGACGTCATCTCTGCGACCCCAGTCGCACGTCCTCTGGACTTCATCTCCGCGACCCCCGTTGCCCGGACGTCATCTCTGCAACCCACGTCGCCCGTGCGCCGATTCAACGATCGTGCTCCTGCGCCCTATCGTCGTGCCCTTATGTCAACGCCCAAGCATTCCAAGGTCTCAATAGGTGGTGCACGAGGTGACTCGAGCCACCTACTCTTCACCTTTGTCATTCAGAGACGACATCAGTTACTCTCTGGCCAAAGAACATAAAAAATTCTTCCAAGTGTTTATGCGTGCAACGCCCACTCGGGTTGCCCCTCCGCGCACACCACACGCAGGGGGCTTATGTTCCCAACCTATTATGGTCGTACCCAAGGGCCCACTAGGGGTCCCGATTCACGCAAACACGTCGACAGATACAACGTGCATTTTTCCAACGCATCGAACCGGTCAGCACGCTCAAATCACGTGCATTTTTTGCTCCACGCGCCTTGTTCGTGACTTAAGCACGATTTATTTCATGCTGACATCACTCACGCTAGTGCGATCGTCACGCCGAGACCACCCGAACACATTTTCACCAAAAAATGTCGACCAACAGCGCAACCCAAGCAACGGGGTCAAGGGGCAAAGGCCTTGGCCAACCCCATGGGGTCAGCCTCGCCCTCCCCCAAGGCCATGGGGTCGGCCTCGGCCTCACATGGGGGGTTGGCCTTGGCCTTCCCCCCCCCCCGGTTCTTCACTTTTCGCGCAAAGTCCTTTTTGCACTTTTTTCGCTTCGTATGCTTCGTACGTAACCTTGGAACCTTATTCGTCACATGGGTACGATTCACGTTGACACGCTCGTCGTAACAAAACTTTCATATTTGCCATTGCTCATCAAGACGCCTACCGACGGCGCGCCCAGAGTTCACAAAAGGAGAAGTGGCCTTGGGCTCCGAAAATGAAAGTTGGCCATTTGGCCTTGGCCAACCCCAGGGGGTCAGCCTCGGCCTTCCCCATGCCTAGGGGGTTGGCCTCGGCCTCCAGGAGGGGTTGGCCTAGGCCATTTTCCCCCGGTGGTTCACCCCTCCGCGTAAACCCCTTTTTCGAACTTTTTTCGCTTCGTACGCTTTGCACGTGACTTTGACACCTTGTTCGTCATGTAGGTACGATTCACGTCGACACGCTCGTTGTAACGCAACTTTCGGATTCGCCATTGGTCATAAGGACACCTACCGACCGTGCGCCCAAAGTTCACAACAGGAGAAGTGGCCTTGGGCTCTGAAAATAGAAGTTGGCCATTTGGTCTTGGCCAACCCCAAGGGGTCGGCCTCAACCTTCCCCATGCCTAGGGGTCGGCCTCAGCCTCCAGGAGGGGTTGGCCTTGGCCATTTTCCCCCAGTGGTTCACCCCTCTGCGCAAACCCATTTTTCGCAGTTTTTTCGGTTCGTACGCTTTACACGTGACTTTGACACCTTGTTTGTCACCTAGGTACGATTCATGTCGACACGCTCGTCATGATACAACTTCTGTATTTGCCATTGCTCATCAAAAAACCTACCGTCGGCGCGACCGAAGTTCATCGAAGAGGGGAGTGGCCTTGTGTCACGGGCTGCCCCTTGCACCCGCCTAGCACCGCGCCCCCGCGCCCATCCTGCACAGCGCCCCCGCGCCCATCCAACACGCGCCCATGCGCCCTCACAAGTTCTTCAAGTCTCGCGCCCATGCGCCCGTCAAGCACAGCGCCCGCGCGCCCAACTGTAGTGCCCGTGCACGTCAAAAGCCAACCGTGAAGATCTGAAGATCCGGGCGTGCGTTTTTGCTCAATTTTGGTGGAGATCACCCTTGTATATATTTAAGTTTCCCTGTAAAATTTCAAGTCATTCCGAGTTGTATTTCTCTAAAAAGGGACACTATGACTCCTCGCACATAGTGACGTCTACTACTGTCACTTAGGAAAATCCTCTTAGTGGTACTATATAGGGAGTACATGTACACCTATACCCGAGAGTCTCTTGCTTTGTTTTAGCTTGCCTGTTTAGCTAGATTGCACGTTGTGGATGCAAACAAAGCCTTCTGTGAGTTGTAACGATGATTTTGAAGTAATGAGAATATTTGGGACCGTTTTGCCCTTGTGTTGAAATTACTTCTTTGTGCACTGTTTTATGCAATGTTGATGCACTGATTGCTGTAGATTGTTGAGATTTGTTGGCAGACTCTTCTTGCCAGAGGCAAGTCGAGTGCCACATACGGTTTCCTTTGTGCCATCAAAGGCCACCGTGTGTCAGGTGGTATCAGAGCCGCGGTTGCCCAAGGGACCGTGGCTTCAGCTAAGAGAATAGTGTGGGATAGTTTGTTGAGAAAAATTATGGCCAACACGAAAGAAAGAATCGATGCTTTGGAAGCACAGATACAAAGCATGTTCAAGGGCGACGAGGATGCTCCAGGCATCCTGAAGCAATTCTCCATTCGCCTGGACGCGTTGGAAGTGAATCTTGAAGCCACTGATAATGCCCGCTATGCTGAGAACATGGATTGGGAGGGCAAGTTTCAGGAGCTTCATGATCGAGTGGAGCACCATACACGGCATACTGAAGGCATAGACTGGGAGTCTAAATTTCAAGAGCTCCAGGATCGAGTGGAGCTTCTTAGTCGTGCAGTGGTTAACACACCCGCAGGGGGTGTGAAGCACTCATCGAGGCCACGAGTGCCAGAGCCCAAGAGTTACGGGGGAGCCCGTGACGCCAAGGAATTAGAAAACTTCCTTTTCGATATAGAACAATACTTTCGAGACATCAGAGTTGACTCGGAAGCGACGAAGGTGTCGATGGCTGCCATGTACTTGGTTGGAGATGCCAAGTTATGGTGGCGGAAGAAGTACGCAGAGATCGAGGACGGGTCTTGCGTTATAGACACATGGGAAATACTCAAACGCGAGCTAAAGAGTCAGTTTTTCCCAGAGAATACCGCATTCAACGCGAGGAAAGCGTTGTTGGAATGCAAGAACACCGGATCGGTCCGGGAATATTGCCAGGCATTTTCTGCCCTGATGTTGGACATCAGCGACATGTTTGTAGTCGACAGACTCTTCTTCTTCATGGAAGGGTTAAAACCATGGGCTCGCACCGAGCTTAATAGACGTCGGGTGAACAACCTTAACGAAGCCATCATCGCTGCCGAGAGCCTTTCAGATTATAACTCCGAACCACAGAGACCCCCTCAGAGAGGGAATCCAAGCAGGAGTAATGGTGTCAAGAAGCCAGGGGGTCAAGCGCCAAACCAAAGTTGGGGCAGTAAAAGCAGTTGGGCGTCAAACTCTTCTACCCTACAGAAGAGTGGAGTTGGGTTCAAAGCCAAACCTGACGCTAGCACTAGCGGAAAAGTGAAGAAACCTGCTTTCAGGGGTTGCTTCTTGTGTCAAGGGCCGCACGTGATCGCTAACTGTCTGCAACGACAGATGATGAATGCCTTCTTTGACAACATGGGGCAGGTGCAACGTGGGGGACAATCTGGCTCTCAATCAAGGCATCCACCAACAGAGGAACAAACAGACGCACAAGATTACGAAGAGGAAGATGCCGTCGGGGCCTTTCCTCAGTGGTGTAATGCTGTGACAACGCAGGTTGGGAACCCTGAAGAGAGCTCGACTGGGGAAAAGCTTAAAGACATGCCGCCAAAGAAAAAGAGCGATGTACCAGGGAAAGGCTTGATATATGTGGACATCAAGGTTAATGGGAAGGCCATCAGGGCCATGGTGGACACAGGAGCTACCCATAATTACATTTCAAGCACGGAAGTGGAAAGACTGGGTCTAACTCTAGAAAAAGGGTGCGGACGGGTGAAGGCTATCAACTCTGCCGCACAGCCAGTAGCGGGGATAGCGAGATCTGTTTTGATCAAGATTGGCCCATACGAAGGAAGGACCAACTTTTTAGTAGTCATCATGGACGACTTCAAGCTGATCCTTGGGTTGGAGTTTCTGCGTGACACGAAGACCACCGTGATGCCATGCACCAACTCTCTAGCCATGCTTGGGAGTAAACCGTGTGTCATCCCGACTGTATCTCCTAGGGCGGGAGAGCGTTCTATCTCAGCCCTCCAGTTGAAAAAAGGATTAAAACGGGACGAAACAACCTACCTTGCCATGCTACGATGGGACGAGATTGAAGAAGTATCGAGACCATTACCCAAAGAAGTTAAAGTGATATTAAACGACTTTGAAGATGTGATGCCTGATGAATTGCCGAAGAAATTACCACCCAGAAGGGCAATTGACCATGAGATCGAGCTTGTGCCAGGCACAAAGCCACCCGCCCGAGCTCCGTATCAGATGTCACAACCAGAACTTGCTGAACTCAGAAAACAATTAACAGAGTTGCTAGACGCGGGTTTGATCACTCCAGCGAAGTCGCCTTATGGTGCACCAGTCATCTTCCAGAAGAAACAAGATGGTTCCTTGCGGATGTGTGTGGACTACAGGGCACTAAACAAGGTGACTATTCGGAACAAGTATCATATCCCTTTAGTCGTCGATTGTTTTGATCAGCTTAGTAGGGCGAGAGTGTTTACCAAGTTGGACTTGAAGTCTGGGTATTGGCAGGTCCGAATCGCCCAAGGTGATGAAGCGAAGACAACTTGTGTCACCAGATACGGTGCGTATGAGTTTCTGGTCATGCCCTTCGGCTTGACCAACGCCCCGGCCACATTTTGCACCTTGATGGATCAGGTTTTGCGGGACTACCTTGATGATTTTGTAGTGGTGTATCTCGATGATATTGTGATCTACAGTTCCAGCTTGGACGAGCATCTGAAGCACTTGAGGAAGGTGCTTACCCGACTGAGGGAGCACGAGCTATATGTGAAGCTGTCGAAATGCACATTTGCCCAGACCAAGATTAAATTCTTAGGCCATGTGATAGAACAGGGTCAGATCAGGATGGACTCAGCTAAAGTTCAAGTGATACAGGAGTGGCAGCCGCCAACTAATGTTTCAGAACTGAGATCTTTCCTAGGATTGGCCAACTATTATAGGAAATTTGTTCGAGATTATTCGAGAATGGCCCATCCCCTAACCGAACTTCTGAAGAAGAGAAAAGTTTGGGAATGGTCCAAGGAATGTGAATCAGCCTTCTTGGCCATGAAGCGGGCTATGTCTAAAGATCCGGTACTTGCTCTCCCCGATGTGTCGAAGTCTTTTGAAGTTCATACAGACGCTTCTGACTTTGCACTTGGAGGGGTTCTAATGCAAGAATGCCACCCGGTGGCATATGAGAGTAGGAAGCTCAACGAAGCAGAACGTCGCTACACGACTCATGAGAAAGAGTTACTCGCGGTAGTGCATTGTCTCAGAGTTTGGAGGCACTACCTGCTTGGTTCAAGCTTCATAGTGAGGACAGACAACACTGCGGTGAGCCACTTCTTGAGTCAATCTAAGCTCACCTCGAAACAGGCCAGGTGGCAGGAACTTCTGGCAGAATTCAACTTCATGCTCGAGTACAGGGCAGGCTCAACCAACAGCGTAGCAGACGCCCTCAGCAGGAGAGCCGAACTAAATCAGGTAGCATTGATGGCCATGAATGCTATTGTTAGAGCAGACAGCCGAGTTGCCATCAACATCGGACAGAAGATCAAGAAGGCCCTTACCAGGGATCCGGTTGCCCAACAACTGCTGAAACTGATCGAGAGCGGTAAAACTCGACAGTTTTGGCAAGAAGATGGTTTGCTGATGACCAAAGGAAGACGGGTATACGTCCCCAGAGTTGATGATCTGAGACGAACATTGATTCGAAAATGTCATGACACCCTTTGGGCAGGCCATGCCGGAGGAGAAAGAACATTAGCTCTCCTTCAACAAGGTTACTACTGGCCCCAAATGGGGGATGAAGTGCAGGAGTATGTGAAGACATGCCTTACTTGTCAGCAGGACAAGGTGGAGCGTAAGAAGAAAGCAGGGTTACTACAACCGCTGCCGATCGCCGAGAGACCGTGGGAGAGTGTGTCGTTGGATTTCATCACTGGTTTGCCGAAGGTTGGAGACTTAGGCACGATTCTTGTTGTCGTTGATCGGTTTAGCAAGTATGCGAGCTTTATCACAACACCCAAGTATTGCTCAGCCGAAGACACAGCGCAACTTTTCTTTAAGTATGTGGTGAAGTATTGGGGCATGCCTCAAGACATCAGTGATCGGGACTCCCGCTTCACTGGAAACTTTTGGACTGAACTCTTTAAGTTATTTGGATCCCAACTTTCCATGAGTTCAAGTTATCATCCAGAATCAGACGGTCAGACGGAGCGGTTCAATTCCATGCTAGAAGAGTACCTCCGCCATTTTGTTAGTGCAACACAGAAAAATTGGGTCAAGCTACTGGACGTTGCCCAGCTGTGTTTCAATTCACGCAAAAGCTCTTCGACAGGGAAGAGTGCTTTTGAGATTATGAATAGACAACAACTGTTACTTCCCCACACGGTAAATGTCCCCAAAGCAGGAAAATCTCCAAGGGCCATAAGCTTCAGCGAAGAATGGAGGCAAAATATAGACCTAGCTCACTCCTACCTGGAGAAAGCAGCCAGAAGAATGAAGAAACACGCTGACAAGAACAGGAGATCTCAGGAGTTTAACGTGGGCGACAAAGTTATGGTTAAGCTACTGCCACAAGATCGTAAATTTCTAAGGGGAAGAGACTCTCGTCTTTTGCAGAAATATGAGGGACCCCTGACTATAATGAAGAAGATAGGCAAGATGGCTTACAAAGTTGATCCGCCAAATTGGTGGAGCCGCCAGCTCCATCCCATTTTTCACGTCAGCATGTTGAAGCCATTCTATGAAGACACAGCAGACCCCTCCAGGGGCCAAATCAGGAGACCAGGACTCAAACCCAAAGCGGCAGGAAAGCGAGTTGCTGAAGCTATCTTGAATGATAGAGTGATTACAGCATCCCGCAAGCGCCATCAGGAGTACCTAGTCAAGTGGCAGGGATATATGGATAAAGAGAACACTTGGGAACGAGCAGCAGACTTGTCAGCCTACACCGACAAGATTGAAGCCTACCACATGCAGAAGTTGACGAGGACGTCAACAGCTCTAGTGGGGGAGAATGTCACGGGCTGCCCCTTGCACCCGCCTAGCACCGCGCCCCCGCGCCCATCCTGCACAGGGCCCCCGCGTCCATGCAACACGCGCCCATGCGCCCTCACAAGTTCTTCAAGTCTCGCGCCCATGCGCCCGTCAAGCACAGCGCCCGCGCGCCCAACTGTAGTGCCCGTGCAATACTAGAATGTCTTGGATATGTCTGGGATGCTTTGGCCAAGTGAGGCCTTGGCTATTTATACTAGTCCACCACCTCAACGAACGGTGGAGATACATTCGATCCTACGGATCCTATTATGCTTCTAGAATTCTAGAATACTTTCCTACTCTAGAATATTCACACATGTTACACATTTTACACATGTTCAAAATAGAATAGTGTAGAGAAGTCCGGAACCTTCCGGAAGCCTTGCCTTGTAATCGCCAAGTAAGCGTCCACGAAGCGTCCCGTAAGCGCCTAATGAGCGCCCGCATGGCGTAACCTCTAAAAATCAGCCTCCTTAGCAAACGGTCCGTGACACTAAGCTCCAAACAATTCTCAAAACATAAACAAATTATTACTACAATTATATCCGACTGTTAATCATTTTTCAAAGGGGCTTAAAATAAATCCTTAACGACCATCTCCTGCGACTCCATCCTCGTAATCCTCATAGTTCTCGGGTTCATCTAAGTGGTCACCTGAAAACATTTATAGAAAAAGTGAGCTTGGGCTCAGTAAATACATATACCATGTCCCTAAAATAGGTTTTGGGATTCATAAAAACATGTCATGGTTTCTTCGTTTTAAAACCGATAACAAATTCGCAGAGAATACTATACATTTATATATATACTTTATAAAGGCCAATCATGCTTCAGGAGAACTCTTCCAAAACAAATGCATAACAATAGTGATTAAACTTGGAGTGATATTCTAACTCTTTTCACGGTGTGCTGCGGTCAGCGTATGGTCCCATTGACTAGGACCCAAAATCCCTCCTCCACCAGGGATAAAAAAATATTATGGATACAAGGCGAACCATGATGCAAGAGTACTACGCGCCAATGTATATTCCCGTTGACCAGGACCCGTAATCCACTTTCCCTCGTGGATATGGGGCACATCAACTAATATTAACTTCACGATAACACGATTAACATAGAGTTCTCAAAAACCAATGCAACACTTTCCATGGCAATTATAATTCATTTTCTCATCAACCAGTTGCACAAAAGCAGGAGTATCACAATTTCTTAAAATACTCATCTAGTAAAAATCATGTATACATGCACATATATTGAAAAAATAGGTTGTACAGAAGGACATGGCATGAGTACTTACCTGAATAGCTAAGCGGTTCTTTCTCCCAAGTCTATCCTAGCTCTTGTCTATCAGAACCTAACAAGAAATCATGATGTTATTTGTTGCCGTTAAATCATGCTTATGTGCTAAATTTCCTCTAAGTTAGTGAAATTACCAAAATACCCCTTGACTTGTGTAAAATTACCCAATTACTCCCGATGCTTAACGTACCATTTCACAACCAAAAACAAACCAAAATATCCTTTTAAACAACTAGGTAGATGTTTTTGAACAAATATGGCCTTTATGAGATTTCTCCATTGGGAACCCTAAACTGCTCCTTAAATTGAGCGCTAAGGTTCCTATTTCAAAATATATCCAAACGCCGCCAAAATGTCATGAAATTTCAAACACTCAAAGCGTCTTAGTATGGTTAGATCACTGTAAATGTTTTGGCTAAAAATAATTTTGTTAAGTATATCAAATAATTCAAAAGCCTATTTTCAAAATAAGATCATTTCAGGCCTTTCGCATGCCTAGAAAAATCCCATAAAATGGCTTTAAAATATTAGTTTTACACTTTTCCCAAATATACCCAAAAATGGCTTTAAAATATTTGGACAATAGACTGATCTGTAATTCTAGAAACACCATTTTTTAGCAATTCCTCATTTTGTAGATTGAGCATTTTGAGGAAGAAACATGATGAATCTTAGAAAACTCAAAATTACAAAGTTAAAGTTGACTTTGTTTATAAACTCTGTTTTTGTTTATAAACTCTCCTGGTGCATAGGTTTTTAAAAATATATGGGTCACAAAAATTGAACGAGGTATGACTTTTCTATAGCAAATTGAAGTGGCTGATAGACACAACACATCTCGCTGCAAACCAGTTTTGTTCAAAGGTTATTTTGGAGCCAAAATACTATGAATCTCAAAAAAGTCAAAACTACAAAGTTGAAGAAGACTTTCTGTGATTTTTAAAATTATAAATTTCATAAAAAACTCTTGAGTAATTAATTTTCTATGACAAATTGAATTGGCTGCCAAAAACTAAAAAAATTCTAGACTTCTGCAGTGAATTGCGATTGCCAGGTCTAGCTACCACTATCAGAATTGGGGTTTTTCCTTTCGAAGAAACTTGAACTAGCAACTAAGTCAGTTTCACATCGGCAACACCAAGGCCAACAACAATAAGATATTTGGTCACTAGGCACAACCCCAAAGCGCCTAACCAACCACATGCACACAACAGATCATGGTTATCCAGTTTGACAGAAAAATATTCTATCATGGGAGAAAGCAGAATACGCTCACCTCGGATAAAAAATAGGCCCGCTATTCGCTAACTCCCAGCAAACCCATGAGGGACTAAACATAGCCATCTTGGATGGCCGGAACAACAATGGGTAAATTAGTAGGGATGTCCACCATAGCGGAGAATTCTTCATGAGTTGGGCAAAGATCATCCAAGCCGAATCGGAAGCCATGGTCTTCAGGATCCCAGGCTTTTGCACATAGCCAGGAGAATATCTCCCTGAACAATCACGATCCGTAAACTCATGATCGAGTTCAGATTAAAATGCCAATCGAGATGAATAAGATCAACTTTGTTGAAGAAATCAACAAAAGCTTATAATTGGAGCTCGAAGACCATTGGGATTATCTTGTTCATATGAGAGAATGGAAGTTGAACGCCCCCCCCCCCCCCCCACAAAGGATGAGTCTCAAATACACAATGAAAGAGTCGTAAGTTGTATAGAGATGAGCCGTAAGTCGTATAGAGATAAGAGTAGAAAGTTTTAAAAAAATCAAAAAAACTTATCAGACAAACCGGTCGGTTTTCGACAAATTGACTGATTTTCCTGTTTTGTATTTAATATTAGTTAAAGTCAATCTCGCTAATCAACCCTCCGGTTTTATCATAAAAATTAATTTTTCTTCTGATCAACCGTCTGGTTTACCAGAAAATTTGATTTTTTTCTTCTGATTAATCGTCCAGTTTTACTAGGGAAAATTGATTTTGATTCTGATTAACCTTCCGGTTTTACCCAAAAATTTGATTTTTTTTTTTTTTTGCTATTAACTGACCGGCCAGTTTTAGGCTCGAATTTAGAAAAATATCATAATCATCACTGGCTAACCGGCCATTTAGTCAGTGCTTGTGAAGTTTTTTGCAGAGTTGGTCTATTTTGAGGCCAAACCTTGTATATGTTTCACAATTCAATCCAATTCAACTCAACTCCAATTTCCATACATTTTTTGGGCCAATCTCCATTTCTTTATGTACAAGTGTGTGAGCATACATCAAAACTAATCATATACATATGAAATGCTAATCAAAATCTCAACTAAAAATAATAAAAAAAAGTAATTGGACATTACATTAGAGTTTGAATGAGAAAAGTCCCAAATGGAGTATGAGTCTTACTCTAAGCTAATTAGGCATCCGAGCATCAACTCCTTCGGGTCTTTTTAGGGCTAGGCTGCTCCTCATGGTAGATCTGAAAGACTCATCGTCTTAATCATACTCCCCATCCTCAAGATCGGGGGATGACTCCACTACAATGGGTCTGGTCGATCTAGGCTTCCCATATGTCTTGCAAAATATGGACGCGATCATAAAAGATTGAGGTCTCAATTTCCTCAGGGGAAGGGCTGGATCTTTTCCCTTACTTCCACTAACAGCCTCTTTCTCTTTGGACGGTGCATACTCTGGTTGGCAAACCGGCCTCAAGAAAATCTGGCTAGTCACCCTTCTCTTCTTTCGACCTCCCAACCGAGGTGCTGGAGCTCCTCCCTTATGGGTCTAAGTGGTAGTAACAAGAGTAGTTGGCTTCGCAAAACTCTATCATCCACTCGACCCACCTCCAAAAGGTTGCATCAAGGGAGTAGGAGTAGACACCTTAGCAAACAGTCCATACACTTCTAGCAGGTCTCACAAAGTGGATACTATGTCCTTAAGGTTGTGTATCATCCGGTAAGCATTCTTTAGCATTGAGCTCAGGACCTTCAATAGATGAGATCATAAGATTAAAATCAAGCATAAACGGACAAATCAAACGTAGTCAAGATTTAAGTTTACCATCTTGACTTGAGCGAGTTTCTAGAGCCCAAACACCTCCCAATCTTTCTTCAGCTGAGGGATGGACTATATTTCTGTGCCCTTACCCCTCAAAAACACAGAGATTGTCCAAGGATGGACTCGTCTTCTTCTTCTCTTTGCCCTTTTAATCTCAGGCCGCCCTAGCCCAGTGAATCCTCCTCAGCCACTCTACAATCAATAGAGGAGCCAAGTCCTCTCTCACGAACACCTTATAGGTACGAGGGTCATTCGGTCACTTCAGAAAGGATACAGCAATCCCTCTAGTCAGATTCTGCCTCAACTCCCAGTCTACAGTCCTCATCTAGTACATCTCAATGGGAAGGGCCGTCAGGATGTGAGCATCAATGTCCATATGATGCTGGAAGAGCATCCGCTCTCCTAGATAAAATTATTCCTTAGAGTAGCTCACCAGTAGCACCGGACACCAGGTGAGCACCAACTCCTCAGGGTAAGACTCCATTATTTCCCACTTGGATAAAGATGCCTGAAAGAAAAAAGAATGGATGGTGAATAATCAGGAATGTGCGTTAATGAAAATTCAAAGACTAAAAGAAATGGATAACTCACTGGGTCTGAGTCAACCCGTTGAAGTCTTCCCGCTAGGCCCCCACTGTTGCCTCAACCCGCTCATTCTGAAAGTTCCACCAAAACATTGCAGGCTCAGCCTCATCAGTGTGCCCCCTCCCCCAATCTCAGGGCATGCAATCCCAGAACCTTGAAGCCCAAACCCGTGAGTGAAAGTAACATGTAAGTGGGGATGTCTATCATGTAAGCAAGAATGATATAAAAAGTGTCAAAGAGCATAGACATGCCTCTCAAACATCGCAGTACCCCATGAAGCTTGAGGACTGCCCCCTAGAGATGAAGCCCATAGAATGAATGAGAAAGCAATGTCTGGAGTACCCCAATTGTACTCCCATTATCTCTCTTACCTCCTCCAAAGTCCTTAGACACCGTAGATGTACTGAGTCATCCATGTTGCTAAATAACATCTCTTCCAAGACGTACAGCAAAAATCCCAGGACGTATTGATCGACAGATACCTCATCCGTGCCCTAGGGTCATACCCTCGTAGCGGGAACGAAGGGTACCAAGAAAGACAGAACCGCCATTTTCGTTGAACGGCTCAAAATGAAGTAACCAGACCATGAGGTCTCGGTCCTTATCGAGATCAAAGGCCCAATGAATAGGCCTTTCTCGAACGTGAATACCGATAATAATTGCTAAATCATACAGGGTAAGCGTGGCCTCCCCCAACGGTAGGTGGAACGTGTTGGTGGAGTCCCACCAACACTCTGCCAAGCACAAGAGATGCTTTTTGCTACGGGTGAAAGCATGTAACCCATTCAAAACGAGATCAAAGCCAATTTTGATTGTCCTATTCTCTACAGACTCTGGTACCTTTCCCCACCATTCCCTTACCAAATTTGGGGATTCCCTATAACAAATGTTTAAGGGTAGGGGCTCAACAAAACCCAAGGAAAAGGGAGAAAATCTCAAAAGCCATTCAGGTTATGCGTGGATTGCATGAAAAATGACATGGGAAACAAGCGTGCTACTTTGCATGGAGATGACTTGTGTGTGAAAAAGCATGAAATAGTGGGTGTAATTGAATGGTAATTGTTAGAAAACATACCTCGTCGGCAAAAAAATGGTGGCTAAGGTGTGCTTCTTGATCCGAAGTCATGAAAGAATGATCTTCTATCCGAGTCTTAGGCCAAAATCACGAGGCACGTTTGATTTGGGGGCCACCCTCATGCCCTCTTCTATTTTGTATAAACTCCATGATTATCACGAAAATTAGGGAGAATTGAAAGGGATTCTAGGATTTTATAGCCAAGAACTGTAATTGGAGTCCGATTTGATGAGAAGATGCCCTTCTTGGACAAAAACTTGAGAGAGAGAATGATTGGATTGTGTTTGAAGTGGGTGAAAAAACCCTAAATATCGCACATGAATCTGAACGCGGATAAACGGGCCAATTTTTGGTTTTAGTTTTGTTAAATCTGCCAACTAATGGGCTAGTTTTTGACACTTTAATTTGCCAAAACTAAAACCTTCTGACTAACCGGACGGTTTTTGACTCAATATTTCGACTCTTCCTATCCTCTGACTAACCGGCCGGTTTTTTACCTATAAACAAAATTGATAGTGTAACTTCCCAACTTAGAGTTACCTTAACCCAACTTGAGTATTACGACACATCGGCTAATCAAATCATTCTGATATTATAACTCATTCTAACTCACTTAGTAATTATACCATATCATACAACATTAAAGAGTTTACTTTTACAAAATACACCTGGCAAGCTCTATACCAGACCTCAGAGTTGACATACTGTTCTATATCAGGTACAACTTAATTCACAAATGTACAGATGTCCCTTTGTCCGTCTTCTCACCGTACCTCACACTTTTTCCTTGCCTTTCGAGGGACCTGCTCCCTGATCTAATATATTGTGGGAAAAAACCCGTTAGCCCACTAGCTCAATAAGATAATATAAGACATTTAATGTAGCTTTAACCTCGTGATTATTGGTAATGCATGCTATTGCAATTCATTCACATTAAGCAGTTCTACATGCGCACATTACACATATCAAATGTTCATACTTAGCTGAGCATTACAAGAGTTTACTATTCCCAAATTCAACCCCATCAATAGTCCACCCTTTATGTCACCATGCTTGGGATGTATGTTCACAACCTTTGCCTCGGCTAAAAACAAAATAACCGAAAATAAATGAACACCGATACTGCCTCGGGTAGCAATCGGAGTTACAATTGTTCGGCTCAAACGGTGCATTGCTAATCAAACACAATCAAATTAACCTCCAATTATATGAAAGGGGTAACATAATATTCATCAAAACTATATCAACAATCCCTTTCAATGAAAGGATGTAAGACGCTCGTGTGCAAGCAAGCAAATCATTTCATACATGTAGTTGTTTTAATCTTCATGTACTTGCACCATAAAACTTAGCTATCAAATGTTTAGTCACTTTCATCATATAACATCATGTTTATAGCATCTTGAACATGCAATAAAAATCATTTTTATTCAGCAAATGAGCTTCAATCCTTTAACAAACATATTCAAAACCATGTTCTAACCATGTCTAGTTTAACCTAATCCCATAATTCACATGTACTATGACATATTTAAGTTCTTCCATATTCTCCAATATGTCAAACATGTTTAGGTTCACTTATTAACAAGTCCCCAACAAGTATTCAAAAGTTTGAAAAAGAATTCATACTAGAGAATTACGCTAACATAACATATATCCATATTCATGCCTTAAAAACTCATTAAACACCCTTAACTATCTTACCTTAAGGAGGAAATGAAAGAACTAATTTTTCAGATTCAAAACACCTTCAAAAGACACCTCAAATCATGTTCAAAACAATGTTTGAAGCTTCCACAAAGTTTTCAAATCAATTGCTTGAGGTTCCCTTTAAAAAACAAGACTTAATTATATATTTTGTATGGTTTTTGGTTGATTTTCTTGCAATTTTCTCTCAAAAATGTGGTAAGAGGATTTTAGCATGTCAATTAGGTGTTTTAAATCAAATCAGAAGCAAGTATGAGGTGTCAAGTGGAGGTGAAGAGGTGAAGAAGTCAAGCATGACAAAGCTCTAAGCACGTGTGGCAAAACGCGGTTGTGCCACCTAGCAAGCACGACAAGGCTTGAAGCACGAGGTTCCGCGTCAGTATGTTGACATGTCACAAGCACGGTGATGATAGGTAGCACGAGGTGGCACAATTATATGCAAGCAGCACAAACAATTCACGGGCAGCCCGGTCAATCGGTTACTCCATGCTGGATTTTTTACTATTTTCTGTTTTAAACTCTTTTAAAAGTACTTTTGATCATTATAAGTGATCATTTAAAGTTTCTAAACATCAAATATAGTTGCATTAATGTTCATACATTTTCGTTTTCATTTCTAGCACGAGGGTTCACCTTATTAGACGACTTATTTCATTCAAGACGTTTAACATATGTACATACATTCAAACACATTATCATGCATTGTTCATTATGATCATTTTCACATAAAGTGATGCATCTAATTATACTTAAATATGTAATTAAAGCATGTGAAATCTTGAGTTCTCACATATTGCATGCTTGTGTTGAATACATGTTTGGATGCCTTTTATGAGCATGTGTGCTTGTGTACCTTGCATGCCTGCATCACCATTCTTTTTCTTAAATTTGGTGTGTTTTTCCTACTCATACATGTTGCATGATACCCAACTCACTTTGCCTAAGGAAAGTTTTATATAATATTTGTGTGCTTCCATGCTTGCGTGTGTATGTCCGCTATCCTATCTTCGGATTGTATCCCGATATGATTACTCGAATATGTTGTTCACTTCAGTCATTTTTCTATGGTGTAAGGCCATTACAAGATCCCATCTTTGTTGCCAGAAGCAACATTTTCATCATATTAAGTAAATTGATATATTCGGCACTCAACAACCAGCTATCTTTGTAAACATTTTGGGCTCCGATTTTGAGTGGTGTTTCCAAAATTTCTTTATGTCCAAGCGACCAACCGTTTCGACACGTTGGCTAGCAACCAACCATTTCGGCACGCTGTTGGCTCCGGCTCTTAGATATAAGTCTAGTGTGCCTAAGCGACCAACCATTTTGAGACGTTGTTGGCTCCGGCTCTTAGGATCATATATATATATATATATATATCAAAGTGACCAACTGTTTCAACATGTTTTTGGCTCCGACTCTGGGGTATATTCTAGTGTTCCTAATAGACTAACTGTTTCAACATCATGTTGGCTTTGTCTCTTAGGTTTACCCCTTTTATACATCCAAGTGACCAATTATTTCAACATGTTGTTGGCTCCGGCTCTTAAGTTCAACCGTTTCGACACGTTGTAGGCTCCGACTCTGGGGTATATTTTAGTGCTCCGGGTTTTAGACATAAATCATCATGGCTAAGTGACCAGGCGCTTTGAAGGCGTTGTTGGCTCCGGCTCTCAGCCATAAGTTATTATTAGTATCCTTGGATGAAAAACTGTTTCAACAGGTTGTTCTCCAACTTCTAAGGATGCACCCCTTGCCTGGCGACCAATCATTTTGACATGTTGTTGGCTCTGGCTTTAGACAAGGTTCAATACCATTTTCACTTGTAGTGTTATTCGACGACCATTCGTTGTTACTGTTGGCTCCGGCTTCAAATAAGATTTGTATCTTGACGAACTACGCTAGTCTGGTACCTCCCTGCAAGATATGTAGGAAGCCCTGTAAAGGTCTGACTCATATCTATGTCATGGTCTTCGAACCTGTTTAGAGTCTTGTGGTCTTTTTCATGTATTTTACTACCAAAATGTGTTGTTTTTCGTGATGTTCGCCCGCACCTGAGCTCCCCACCTAGGAGCTCTACAGACACCCCTTTGTAGTCATTATTAATTAAAATAAATGTTAGGCTTCATCATTAATTAGAATTTATTATTAAGCTTAGGCCTAGTAATATAACCTAATTAATTTAACTTGGTCCAATTCAGTCCAGTCTGCAAGTCTAGTTGTCCAGTTCGATTTTTCAGTCCAGTTGTCTAGTTCAATAATCTAGTCCAATTGTCAATTCCAGTTATCCTGTCAATAATATAGCTCAGTCCAGCCAAATTATGCCAGCCCGGTCCATGTCTAGATAGTGACTTGGCTAGATGAAATAACATATTACTTTGTGAATTATCCTTGATGCAAAGGATTGGATCAATGATTTATGTAATTTATGAAGATAATTGCCGAATTTGGTACATCTTATCTACAGAATAAGAGATAATTAACGAATTAAGGTCAGATAATGTCTTAAAATTCAAAAAATATATATTATAAAAATATAGGATGAGCTGGTCGATTTTTGACAAATCGGTCGGTTAGTTGACTTTTATTCATTTACGATTTCTATCAGATATTCTGACTTATCTTTAGATTGCAGATTGGCATGGCCATCTTTATCATTTATGGCGCCTCAGCGCTCTATAAATAGGCCTCTTGGCCTACATTTTCAGGGGTCTCAGTTTTTTCTCCCCAGAGCTTTTATACCATTTCTCTTGGAAATGGTATAGCATCTATTAAGATAAAGTAGCCCCTCATATTCACTTAAAAAGGTTCTTAATCTCTTACATTTTGGATTCTTCAGAGTGTATTCTCGAGTCGTATAGACAAGCAGACTCGCTAGGTAAATTTAAACAAGTTTCTAGTTTAGTTCGAAAAATCTAAAGTTGTCTCCCATTTCTCGCGATCACATTTCATTTAAAAAATCATAAGATAAGGAGTCTTTTCATTTCTTAGTTTAAGACTAAGACTGGAGTATAGGTCACCTCCCGTAGAATTAGAGTCGAACTACAATGGTTTTTATTTCAGTTAGTCTGACCGTTTATGTAGGCCACTCGACCCCAAATTTTCAAGTTCAAGCCAGTAATCTAAAAACAAATTTAGGTTAGTTTTATTGCATATTTACATGTTTTAAAGGCCAAAATTTAATAGAAATAAAATAGAGACTGAAAGGCTACGGCAGGTACCTAACACCTTCCCGTCGTATAACTTAGTCCCCCAGCCCATTTTCTTGCTTTCAATAGACTAGTTGTCCTTTCGCATTTTAGAGTCATTTTGTTTTTCTTATTTTCCTGAGTTTAATTAAATAAGATGGCGACTCCCTAAAATACTTTACCGGGAATTTTTTCGAGCCGGTGCGCTACTGTAGTGATAAACCCTATAAGATCATTGCTAGCGCTAGTTCACAGGATAGAGGAATGGAGCTTACTAGATGGGTGCCAAGGATGACATTAGGTCCCAAGGCGGGTGGATACTTTCGAACGCACGTTGGAAGTTGGGGAGTTTACGCTATATTTTGTCTAGGTAATTTTTCTTAAAAAGTTGCCTTTTGAAAAGTCATTGCCTAGCAAAAATATGAGCACAACGGTAATAGTTACATAAGTTACATATTTTGCAACAAATCAGTGACAAATAACATTTGAACGCTAAAATGGTATGGAAGTCTATGTAGTGCGGCAAAGTAAAATTCATGTCCACGTAAAGAATTCACTCAAGAGGAAAAAGCAACATCTAAGCTTATGATGCATAGACTTTTGTATATAACAAAGTTCAAAACAATAAGAGCAACTACATTAAGCTATTTCCCTTGCAAGAATACACGCATCATGCAATCTAATCTTATAACCCAAAATTTTAATTAAATTTCACAATTACTAAAAGCGCCTAACCAACCATTATACAGTCTCGTGAAAGTTAATGCAACAACTAGTTGAAAATGATAACACGATGATGGAAAATCTGGCATCCTATTATATATAGTATAATCAAACAAAATCTAACTATGAGAAAATGATAATTAAAATGGAGAAGAACTATGAATATTGCAATAAAATATATTGGCATAATAGAGGAATAGAAAAATGGAGAGGGCCATGTGGATCACAGAATGAGTGTTGATATCCTAAAAGAATAAAATATGACGGATAGATGAAATTAAAAAAGAAATAAAGCAATAACCTTCTATAAAGAGAAGTTCTTGATATATATATATATATATATAACCAATAAAACAACCCTAGAGGGGGGTGAATAGGATTTTTGAAAATTAATGGGGAATTTAAACTAAGCACAATCATAAATCTCAATCAAACCAAGTAATACTTCAATGAAGATGCTAACCAAACAATCTCAAACAATTAAAGAGCAATAAGTAAAGAGATTGACTTAGAAATACTTGACAAGGAGATTTAAATGGTTCGGCTTGAACTACCCTCAAGCCTACATCCACCTCTTCAAGGAAGTCCCTTGCAAGAGCACTAGAATCCACTAGTAACAATTTTCTTCCGGGTCAAGATCAAAACCCTTACAACACTTGGTGATATCCCCACACCAAGCACAAGCCTTGAATCCACAAAGCTCACCCAAGACTTGACAAACCCAAGCCTTGATCACAATCATTTTACAAAGATCAAATGTGTACAAAGAAACCCTCTTGAAAGGAAATGAGTACAAATGAAGCTCTAGTGCAATAGAGAGATGAGAGAATTGATGACTTGAAGGATGCTCACTCTCAATCAAAGAATTGTTCACAAAGATGCTATATATAATGATGTAAAATCATGAAGATGAAGAGAGATAAGTTTAATCTACGAGCCTTGATGTTTCTCTAATGAATGGAGGCTTAGAATGTGGTTTCCATGGTGTATAATGAAGCCCCAAATCATTTATATAGAGAGCAAATGAAATATAGCCGTTATAGGCAAAATATGGGCAAAACTGCCATTGCAGTCGACTGTATTCCCAATGCAGTCGACTGGGTTCCCCCTAAAATAGCAGTTGGAGTCTTGTCCTAGAAAATAGCTGTTGGAGCTGAATTTTGACCAATGCAGTCGACTGGATTCAAATACAGTCGACTGTATTACCCTACTGCCTATCAGCTGCCTCACGGAACCCCCTTTCCTATTTTGAGCATAACTTTCTCTAGAAAAATTGGATTGAGATGCCGTTTTTTGCGTTGAAAAGCTAATGAAATTTTTTATCAAGATATGAAAAGATTAGCACCAAATAGTTTTTGAGAAAATCTGAGTGAGCTTCAAAGTTCACTCATTTTCAAGAACCACACTTGTATGAAAGGTTATGAACTCACATGCAATGCACAAGGTGTCCTAAGGTCTTTTTAGGTCATAGCCATCAATTCAAGTATCAAACCAAGACTAGTTACATAATAATAAAGATCAATCATAATCGATAGTAACTTAGCTTTTGCATTCTTTCATACTCTTTGACATTGGACTTGATGAAACTTTCATAGCATGTCCACTATAGCTTTCAATCTCCTTTGGCTTTAATCCATATATCCAACTTTTCAAATGTGTCTTCATGAGTGTGCATGTATATGCCTACTAAGAATACACTCAAAGCACACATTAAAACATAATCAATGTGTAGTTATCATCAAAACAAGATGTAAGCCTAGGTTATCCAACCGTAGGGCTAACAATATATATATATATATATATATATATATATATCTTACCATAAAATTTGATTTGATGTAGTGGTTTAATGCTTTAAAATCGATATATGACAAAGCAAAAATATTGTGCATTTAAGAAAATTTCAAAGAAGGAAATGGATTGTGGACCTCCTATTAGAGTGGAGTAGATTTCACCTAAATCGTCAAGAAAAATACGGGTCGAAGTGGATAAAGCTTTCATACAAAATCTAGACATATTATAAAACAACATGTATATATCTACAACTACAGAAATGTCAAAACACACGAGAAATACACTCTTACAATTAAAAGAAGTTTGAAGTGTTTTGGAATTATCATCAAATTGAATCTGGAATCATTTTGTAAATCCTTTGGTTAGTCCTTGAGAGACCTTATTGAGCTCTCAAAAGCTCAATCTCGTTTGATTCCCTTCTGCATGTAATGATCAAATATAGATTGCTTGGGAATAGGTTAGAGCCTGAGTGAGATTCTGGAGTGCCCACCACCATGTTGAGTAATAGGACCCCTGCATTGATCAGTACTATTAGTTGTTTTATCACTGATGAGAGATATATAAGTCGATAACTAGATTTAAAATGGGAAAGATAGAATGCAAAGACCAAAGGGGAAAAAGTGTAACACAATAATCTTTGCCTAAGATATACGAAACGTTAAAAGAAACGAAAAGCTACAGTGTAATAGTCCATTTTGAATTTGATTTATTGGGCTTAATTGTAGAAAATTTAGGGATTGTTTTGGTTGAAATGGAAATAAATGTATAATCAACTAATCATAAGTCATATTAAAAATATGGAAGAGACGAGGAATTTGTGTGTGTGTGTGTGTGTGTGTGAGAGAGAGAGAGAGAGATAGAGGTCAAACGTCAATTTTCATAAAATTAGATTATCTCAAGAGAGGATATTGGTCAACTTACTATCAAATTGTGAGAGAAAGTTTTGGGACTTAAACAAGAAGTTCAAAATTTTTAAAATCTATTTTACAAATTCAAAAAAGAGATTGTCTCAAATTAAGGGGGCACAAGGTCAACTTATTATTTGATTATGAGAGATGTTTTTGGGATATTAAATAGGATCGGTGAATTTATAATTTTTGAAATCCATTTTGAAGTTAAATTGGCAATAAAGAAATTAAAAAAAAAGATATAGAGTGATATTTAAGAAATTCAACTAAGGAGATAATTATTTATGATTAAATCCTCTATTAGATATTTCAAATTCCAAAGGAGAAGGAAAAACATTTGAAGATAATAATAGCTAAATTTAGGTTTTACAAATAGTAGACTATCATGAGAGAGATTTATATTCAAGGTCAAAATTAAAAAAAAAAAGTTGAAAAGAAAAGCCTACATAACAAATTAAGAGAGTGTTCAAGTAAGCAGTGATGTAACAACATTATCTCAACTTGGGCTTTTATATATACATTATTAGTTTTGAAGTGTTGACGGAGACGAAGTCCACAAATTTGAAGCATATTCTTGTTTGACGAAATTTAAACTTCTCAGATGATAATGATGCAGGAAGAAAGGTCATGGCAGAATGAACATCTTTCGAGCTAACGCTAGAAGACAAACTTTAGAATCAGTTGCATATATCCAATTATCACTAGAGTAATCATCAAGTCGCTATACGGAGATGTTCATGCGACTCCTAGATAATGGACGTAACACAAAGGATGCTAGGTTCAAATCCTGTTGTACCATGAAATCGAAACATGTCAGCTTTTCTAGTCGCAGGATAAGCATCCACACCACTCAACATCTCTGGCTTGCGACTGTGTTATAGATAGACAAGACTCATAGAGCGAGCATAAGGAACATGGCCCGAACAACATGCGCAGGCTTTACGATTTAGTCCTGCTTATTGTCAGACAATATTAGACGTCATTAATCGCTACAGGGTAATTATCAGCAACAGCTATCAAAATAAATCACCTGTTGGCTCATCAGAATTTCAACAGCTACATTCAAATCACCATCAGCAGCTGCTAAAGCAACTTCTACCTGTGTCTGAGACGATCCAAAGGCATTCAGCACTAAAATATACCTTCAACTATGTTACAACCACGTGCCCAACAATGGTAAAATACAAGTCAACTAATGATAATCCTTCCAAGTCCAATGCTAATATACACTCTTTCAAGTCCATAGTCCCGTTGACCGTGCAGTAAAACTCCTAGGATAATATTTCAACACACAAACAACGACCCTACTCACTGTTTTACACCTTGTTTGACTTGCCAGAAAAACATAATGTTTTCAAAGCCTATCCTAGAAGTTCTAATTTTATTTCAATCTGGAAGAAGAACAAGAAGAGAAACTGAGAAAATATAACAAAAAGTACGAATGTCACTTACCCTTTCAAAACCCATTGCTACAAGTTTTTGGGTCTCTTCTTCAGATGCAACTGACCCCTGATTCAGCAAACAAGTGAACTAAAAGTGTTTCGTTTACCAACAGGAGGATAAAGCGATTGCATGAGTCGAACTACAAAAGAGATAAACCTGACGGCCTTGGAGTCCTTCAAGTGTTGCACTATCTACCAATGACTGCCTAACATGTCAAAGTACCTTCCAGTTACAAGCAACGTGAAGTAAACCAATAATTCATTGCAATGCATTAAATGGCTATCTACTGTAACATAATCAATAGCAATAAGAAGTAACTGATGCACATGAATATTAATTTAGCAATATAATCTTTCACTCTAACCTAACGGAAGAGCACGGTAAGATTTTTAATGCAGAAATAGAACGAAATAGTGAATCAAAACTTGGAGCTAAAGTGACATGCAAACTGGAGATCAAGCTTAAGTGCTTAACTATATGAAGTCATGAACTGATGAAATATGTACAAATATGTTCCTACTTACCTCCCATCTATCTGTTGTCCTCCTGTTGCCTCCGCAACCGATGGACGATTGGGGCTACAGTCATCCAAGAGTCGATCCTGTAGACTAGAATCAGAACCTAATATGAAAACTTCCTGACTTCTACCAGAAACAAGTGTCCTTCCCCTTCCAGGAAACCTGTTACTTTCTTCTGCCAACTGCATATTTAAAACCAGACAGCTTATCAACCAATGATCAGATAGTTGCCGAACGAGGATCAGGGAAATTGGCAAATAAGGTGGGCCGAAAAAAGAAAGCCACAGAGAAGTTTCCTAATGAGTGTAAAATAAGAAGTCTCATACCATGTGTATGCAAAACACTATGCACACTACTTATGTGCCCTTCGTTACATACCCTAACATGCACTTGCAATAGCTATGAAAATGCTCGGCTTTTAAACTCAGGAAAGGTAATACCAATAATTGTTATTTCATCTTGATGAAAATCGCTCAAATTGTTCATTCGTGTGTAATTTGCACGAATACTGCTTTATGTGTACTGCAGTGCTTGATATTTGATCCCATCTACTTTTTGGGGTTAATTGCACTCAGCACTCTTCAGGTTTTCCCTTATTAAATTCGACTTTGTGTGGTATCAAAAATTACAATTTACCTCATGGATTTCTGTTAGTCTTACATACCGCCCACACTGTAGAATTACCATGAGCAGATGTTACCGTGAGCAGATTTAACTAGAAAGTGATGATGTCACGTAGTTCATCAATAACTTGCCCAAAATGCCCTTACGAAGCAAACCAGAAAAAAAAAATTGCAAACTAAAAGGTCAAAAAAGCTGCAAGACTTGTGCTTCGCCATTTCTAAGATATCCCACCAACGCCAATTTCACACCCCATACATGAATTCCTCTCAAAAGTTCAGGCAGTACAAATATCATGACAAATGAGAACTAATACATGAACTCAAACAAATCAAACACGGGATTGTGAAATTACAAATATGAAATTTCAACAATGATTACTCATTTCTCTCACCCTTGTCTTTACATTTGGCAAGAACTACTTCGACATCACCATATACAGAACCATGGTCTCCATAACTACTTCAAGCCCGCACGCCAATGTCATCTACAAATTAAATCAATGACTGGTGGGCGAACAGCAGATCGGATTAAAGACCCACCAATGGTAGCACCATCCCCAGTTGTCCCCCACTTCTTGTCCCTCTGCACTCTCCGATTAATCATAATTTAAGGCGGCGTGTCTAGATCGTTAGAAATCTCCCTCGCATCTGATTCTACTCGTTTAGATCATTTCTACTCATTTCTGGATTTTGTTGGTGTTGTGTTTTGGTGATGGGTAATAGGAGAGAAGTAATGTTCTTTAATGTATTCTTTTATTTAGATGGTGGTGGTGGGGCGTGGATGGTGGAACGAGGCGATAGTGATGGTGTGTGCTTTGATGAAGACCAGGGCTGCAAGTTTTCAATGAAGAAGAGAATTGAAGTTTGTTTTGTTGACTTCTGTTGAACGTTTGACCCTTTTTTAGTTTGAATTAACTGACTAGAGTTTTCTTTGCTTTGTTGATTTGAAATATCTTGATAATTATAAGGGTATAATAGTCATTCTAAATACTGTTAATTTTGTGACACAACAAAATCTGACAAGCAATGGAGTAGACAAACAATAATATTTGTTGTCCTCACCCTTTCTGTAACGACTTTCTTTCCTTTTTTTTTTTTTTTTTGGCCAAAGAAATCCATCGATGCACATATTTTGAAAGGAGCTCCCATCTCAGCTTGAAGTGGGCTCCCTAAGAGCTCTCAGTCAAAAGCAGACAAACAACAATCTCAGAGAGATCCATGACCCAAGGACAAGACATTGATATTTATCCCACTAAAGAAGAAAAGAATACTTTAAAAAAAGCAATCAACAATACGACGACTTGCAAGAGTAGAGGCAGAAAATGCACCAGCTGTCACTTGGCACAGAAATTTTGGTTTATGTGCAAAATAAACACACAGCACTCCTAACAGCATTTTTCTAGAATAACTTACAAAGAAGATTGACTCTACCTGAGCAGACCTTTCTCCTTGTGGCATCCATGAAGAAAGGTTCCTCCATATGTTTCCAGAAAGCAGTCCACTTTCAGTGGGAAAAATATCAGATTAGCCTTCCCCATGGGGACAAAAAAAATGTGACAAACAAAATTTACCTGGACGTCGTATTTTGACTAGAATACGAGGGGATGTAGCCCGAAGTATTCCCACCAGTGCAAAGCATAAATTTTGGCCTCCTCACGCAAGTAGACTGCAAAAGAATATAGCATTACAGAGATGCAAAATCATCCAGTGTAGCGCAAACTATTTTGGTTGTTAACTATAAAAGGTCAAGAAAAGAAAATGAGCAGGCATAGCACTTCCCTAGTCACTGCAGACTAATGCAGAAAGTTGCCTGCAGGGAGTCTGCTATGTGGCTATTCCTTTGTGAGAAGACCAATGATGTTAACAAAGGAGAATGCAGCAAATGAAACAGAGAGCAAAACAGTGAACTATAGGTAGACCGAGAAAAGTAGGTTACTTCACCCAAATTTAAGGCCGTACGAAGACATCGAGGAAAACAGCTTCCTCAAAAATCATTATTTACCAACAACTTTTCCCTGTCAAAACCTTAGTTGCAGGAAACTCCTAATATGGTGACGTTTCTCTCTCGGAAACTCGCTTTTGCGATCCCAAGTTAGGAGCTCCATGGGATCTCGTCCCAAGCTAATATGGGAACTCGATCTCGTTAGCTGGATAGAGATGCATGGAACAAGTGAGAGAATACCTGAAAATCAGGCCATTTTCAACTCAATTCCTTGTTTCTCTCTTCCTTCAAGCCCTTAAAGCCTCCTTGTTTGTTGTTACTGGCTATGTAAACTATACTAAACAAATGATAATACTCTTTACGCATTTATTTATTCAAGCCGCTCCCAACCTTAGATTCTTCTTGGTGCTTACGCTCCCCCGCCCCTGTTCCCGCCCCCACCCCCGCTTTGTGCAACTAAGGTCAAAACATTCACAGTTTTGCTCTTATTTTGTTTCTCTAAATCCATGCTAATATGACGGTAAGGATTCATTCCACACAGTAGAACTTTGACAAAGGAAAAACTAACATAAGGGCATGCTTAATTGTATACCAGCCCATTTAGAGGCTAAAACCCATACTTAATGCTACTCTCTAGTTCCACGTCCCCAAGACAATCAATAACCAATTATCATTGCAACCCAATCATTTAACTATAGCAAGCAACAAGATAAGGATACGGTAGATAGTTCAAGGAAGCAATAGCGAGGACCATCTCAATACGAGGATCCTCCGCATTACTTTTATCTTTTTTGTTGGTGAAATTGTTAAAAAAAAAAATCTTACTCATCCACCCCCTAGGTGATATATCCTTAACTAAGGTCTAAATGTTGTTGAGTTAATGATTGCTATTTGATGTGTACGAACATGCTTGATGAGGGTTTGTCAAACATAGTCTCTAAATATATGTTAGCTTCAAAGAAAAGAGATCACGATAGCATACACATACCCCAAGTATGCAACAAATCCAAAAGTTGAGTGCAGAAAATAAAAGGAAGGACTTGAATTTATTTTTTAAGAAACAAAAGCACATTAAAGATACTTACAAGCCAGGAAGATGACTCAATGACGGAAAAGAAGGAGATTCCAGGAATTAGAAAGTTGAATACTCCAAAAGTATCTGACAGCAGAAACAATATACTGTAAATTATCACGGATCATTATATAATGACACTACAACGGGAGTGGTGTCTGTGTGTATGGGATTGGAAGCAGAAAACTGGGTATTAGTAGAAACGGATTGGGGACATACAGGCAAAACCAGATAAAATGCCGCATAAGTGTCCAAGTAATGAGACGTTTGGTGCAAGAAGCTGGAATGCCACCAGTAAGATCCATGGATACCTATTCCATGAATTGCAATTTAAATGTCATCTAGAAATACTTGTAAGAAAATAGCGTCTGGAAACATTTCAAAGAGGGCTAAAAAAAAAAATCAAATACATCATTAAGCAAATACTTTATTTACCATTTGGCAGGCACATTAAATAGTCCAAACACGCTGCAGCGAAAAAGACTTTAATTAGTAGAAATCCCAGTAGATTGGCAGATAACGTAAAAATTTGTTAAAATATCGGTTGACCTAACAAGCAAATCAAGGTAGGTTTAAAAACAGTCCGCATAGCATGAATATTGCTGGACAGAGAACTTGGTCAATTTTGTTTCCAGGAAAAATTATCATTCATAACATGATCTATGAATCAGCATTGCAAAACAAACCTTCGAGATTGGACTCCACTTAGGCTCGTCTCTATAACAATCATAGAAAATAGGACCCCTGAGAAGCCTATTGCGCATTCGTTCAAGAGATACTCGTAAGGATTAAGGGGATTATAGGCTATCAAGAAGGCAATAAGAAGATGAAACATGGCGTTGCTTGTAGCCAATAGGATTATAATATACAGCAAGCGGATGGACCCCATAACTCTCTCCATCTCAGAACCCAAAGGAACCAAAGCCAGCATATTGAATACAACATGCAGTAGTGAACCATGGAATACAATAGAAGTATAGATCCTGTAAACTGCAAAAACAAGAAAGACAATGTTAGTGATCATAAGTGTACTGTCTTCCCCCTCTGAAGAAAAATCCATATGCTTCAATGATAAGAATGTTTTTGGAAAAAATATAAGCTAGTAAGACAAAAATTAAATACAACGAAGGATTTAGGTGATCTAAGTACATAAAACGCCCTAAAACAGCCTCTTGAGGGGTATATAAGATCTTCTATGTCACCGGAGGAGGAGATAGTAGCTTTGGGAAACTTGGGACACCAGCCCACAACTAATTTGTCATGAATTTTGCTCAGCATAACAATCTTTAGCATTCTACATCTACAAAGTCTATGGAGTGTCTGGATAAAGAAAAAGTTCCATGATTGCTTTCCAATGTGTTGCAGGACTTTCAAGTATGTGTGCCCCATGTGTTCATCTTACAAGTGTTCAAGTGTACAGTAACCGAAGACCAGCTGTTTGAATCTTTCTCAAGGTTTCAAGTGTTCATCTTACAATAAAAGGGTAGTTAAATGGTTGAGTTTTATCGATGAAAGAAGAGTTATTGTGGAGTTGCGAACAGTAACCGAAGACCAGCTGTTTGAATCTTTCTCAGCGCTTTGGGTTCTTACAGACACACACTGTGAAGGAAAAAGTTTACAGAGTTTGTAGGCAGTGTATACGGGTGGAAAAGTAAAGAATAAGAAATGATGCAGGAAACAGAATCTAGATATAAGGCCACATTAAGCATCACGCAATGCTTCAGAATTCCAAATTTAGTACTTCTGCAACGGTTGTATTTCTACTTTCTATATCAACCAGTCTTCCTACTTAGCTCCAAGACTATTCTAGCCAAAAGGAATCATTTAGCATGAACTTGAAAATATGCAAATCATGAACGAAGAATCTTGTCGTATCAACATATACTGCAAGACACCCTAGACAAAACTCGACTATTGGAGAAAGATCCAAATGTTGCCGCAAAGGGGACCCAAGAGATCGATGGGGCAACCCAGGTAGCCGAACGTCCAAAATCCATGAGATTAGGCCTTGGCTTCCTCTTCTTGCACGCATCTAAGATGGGATTGACATGTGACTATTACAGCAGTTCCATCTTCTTAAAAAATAGAGATAGATCTGAGCAGCAGCTTTGTAATCATAAGACCACATAACTAAACTTTAGACCTAAACTTGATTACACAATCCAGTCCTTTTCTTGTTTGTTATTCTGCTACCTATGGGCGTCGTTTTTCATGAGCTCTTTTATTGTGATTGAGTAAGGATGGATTGTTTGCTCTCGCTTTTTTTAATCTCTCGCGTCTCTATATCCTACTCAACAAATAACCAAATATGTGAGAGAGATGAACTTATACCAAACACAATGTTGCATTCACTGTTCAAAAGCAACATCTTCAGGAAACTCTTTGTTGATGCCTACCATGCAAGTCAAGTTATACATCTAATCAGGTTTTATGTCGCAAAGAAGGGTCTCAGTATTACTCTTCGCAACCATACACACTTCGATTCATCCAGGATAGCAACGGGCTATAACAACTGAAACTATCACTATGCAATTGTTAATGGGGTAAATAATATCCACGGGGCTATTTCACCAAAAATAAATGGAGTATATTACCATTATGGACCTCTGCCATTAATGCATTTCTGAAGGCCATACAATTAGTTAGGATTTTGCTGGAGAGTTGAACTGCTAAAAGTTGGAACTCATGAATTAGGATTATGTTTTTTTTTTTATTATTTAACAAGTAATACTCTGGAAGATCCCATTATTTTATTGACATGATTATTTTAGTAAAATAATACAAACAAATAAATAAATAAGGTTAGTGCCCCTTTCGTAATTTTAGAAAAGTTTTCGTGCATTTTGAATAAGTATCTAAAGTTGGGGGGTGTTTGTGTAATTCACCAAGTAGGATTTCCTTTAATTAGTTTCTACTTCTTTCCAGCATCAACTTTGCTGCCAAAGTGCTGTGTGCTTGCTGGTTTGCTGCTCCTTACCATTTCCTCACTTCATTTTCATCCAAGGTAAGCCCCGAATTGGAATTTAACCCCATAACTAGGCTTGTAGGGATTTCTGTCGCTATAGATCACGTAAATCAGAAAATAATACTCTTTTTTGGATGTGGATTTAGAGTGTTTCTTCTTGGCTTTTGACGTTAGGTTTTGCGATAGTGCAATCACGTCACAGTTGCTTTGGGATTTAGCGTGTCGAATCGCTTGAATTAAGGTAAGAAATTCTAGTTCTTGCTGTGGTAAGGGATTTTTTCGTGACTCTATCGTTATTCCCTGTATTTTGATTGCCGCAACAGATTGCTCCTTTTAAAATTGGTAGCACCCATGCGTTAATTTGATTCCAGTTTGATTTCATGCTGTCCAATGTCATTGCAAATCACGTGGAGCCTTTGGGATGGGTTAACAGGTCATAATTGTTAGTTTTATGTACCTTCCATCTTGGTTCTTGTAGTGCTTTTCTAATAGGGAATGGAATTAGAAATTCACCTACCATGTACTAGGTTTATGAAGCAGGACAGCCTTATGTTCTGGTTCCTAAAACCCATTTCTGTACACTATGATTGACAATAAAACTGTAAATAGTGATGCTTCTGTCCACCACAATTGCCTGTGCAATTAGAGAAAATGTCTCTTATTCACATTCCCTCTGATGTATCATGTTCCATTTCCTTTTTCTCCATGTGCTATATTCAGTTGTTCACCCTTTGCTCTTGAAGACTTTCTCCCCTTAGTGCTACTGTTTGTTTCTTTCGCCAGCCATTTTAGATAATTCTGTTGGCCCACTAATGCTTTATTCATGAAAATGTCAACTCACATACACATTTTCTTTGAAACTACATGTTTTAATTGCTTCAAGCTTGCGCCAATTACCTCCAATCAGCATTATTAAGGCCGTATATCGATTTTGGCCATCGACATTCATTTCATGTAACTTCCTAGTACTTCTCTTCCTCAATATTTTGAGTAGTTAAATATGAAAGTTGCTTCTATGTGTATAGCCACCCTTCTATCATTTTATTTCCTTGCTATGACATTGCTTTGTGAGACTCAAATCTGTCGCTGCCACTACATGTTCGTCAACTATTCATTATGTTTTGGTATGTGATCATTAAGAAGAACAATTCCTTTTACACAAAAGGGGGGGGGGGGGGGGTCTATAAGAATTTTGCAGTCACAAAGTGGCTTTTGTAGTTACTTTTGCAGTCACCTCATGGCTTTTGTAGTTACTTTTACAGTCACCTCATGGCTTAAAAACTTTTGTAGTCAGTTTTTACTTTTGGATAGCCCTTGACGACAACTGTTACGTTACCGGTATGCGTTTCGTACCTTCAGGTTTTGCGTTCAATTTGGGTCCTTTGGACCACTTAATGTTCATTTCACATATTTGTTTCGCCTTATTTGTGTTCTTGTGAAGCGCTATCACTTGTTCGTCAAAGCTTTGTCTTTGTTTTGGACTTTGGATTATTGTATTGCTTCCCATTTGGTTTCCCCCTTACTGGGCTATTCGAGCTCACCCCTCTTTATTTGCTTTGTCCCTTACCACAGGTAGTAGACGCGATTAGAGGCTTCGGCACGCTTGGGGAATTAGAGAACTTACTTTATTAGTATCATTGAACAATGTAATTCATTTTGAGAACTTTACCAGGATGTGGGTAATATGATTTGAGACTCGAATTTTGTAATGGCTGTTAGCCTTAATTATTATTTTGTGTTAGTTAGATTATGAAGAGGATGGATTCTAATTAAGGTTTTATCTTATGAAGATATTTTTGTCGCTAATGGATTAGATGCTCTACTTTATACCTTGATGTATTTGAAAATTTAGTGGAATGTACTTCACTTTAGGACTTTGAATTTTAGAAACGGCTTCCAAAGTCGGAAGTGTTACATACTCCCTCCGCCCCACAAAAATTGCTACATTTTAACTTTGCACCACATATTAAAGATTTAAGTCATATATTGTGTGTTTTCCATTCTACCCTTTAGAGCGAAGAGGGGAAGAAAGTGGGTCAGGAGAGAGAAAATTAGATAATAGAGTGTTAAATGTGGAGAGAGAAATAGAATAAAACGTGTAGGAAAGTAGGCCAGGAGATAGAAAATGAGTTAGTGGAGAGTTAAATGTGGAGAGAGAAATAAAATAAAAATGTGTAAAAAGGGTAAATAAGTAAAAGTACCTACAAAATCTTTTTTAATTTGGGAAGTGCGCAATTTTTGTGGGACAAACCAAAAAGGAAATATGATCAATTTTTGTGGGACGGAGGGAGTATGATCTATCTATCTATGTATCTATAGACTATATTCACAAAAACGGCCAAAATGGGGGGAAAACCCAGTACAAATAATTTATATTTTATACAGAAAGAAGCTGTCCAAGAATAAAAGTCTGCCTAACAAAATAGAATAGAAAAAAAAAACAGCCTTAACCCTTAAAACTGGTAATTCAACACCCTCAAACACACTTCGGTCCAGTTCCAGCTGTAAACACCAAAATAAGCAATGGGGATTAAATCCCATAACTTTTATTTACTCCTCCAGTCCTCCTCCTTTTATAGAAGGGCCAACACCTCAACACAACAGATCTATCACTAATCGCTGCATTACCCAGCGAAGGCCCAAAAGGCAGAAAGTCATACTCCATAACTCCCTTGCAGCCTGACATTGAAGGAGGAGGTGGTCCACCATCTTCTATCCTATTTGCACATATAGCACCCGTTGATGTATATTTTGCGCTTTGATTGTCTCCAATAGGGATCGCATTTCTGACCACTCCAAAGTGAAAAAACAAACTTTCACTGTAGCTGCTGCCTTCCAAATGTTTTCCCAAGAAACAGGATTACAAGTCTGTAACGCCTAGTAGTAAGACTTCACCGAAAAGCATCCCTTGGTATCCTCCCTCCACACCACCATATCCTCCTTCCCCCCAACACACCTCAGTAGAATACAACTTTTTCATCAAGGCCAACAATTGAACAACCTCCCAATCTTGAAAGTTCCTCCTAAATCCCAGATTCAAGAACAACCAGCTGAAGAAAGACAAAATCCCTGCCACCAAAATCTCTTTAGTGCTTGCTACTGAAGAGAGACAGAATGAATGACATACCTCAACATCACCACACAAAAGATCAAGCCAAAATATGACCCGCCTCCCATCTCCAACATTAAACCAAATATGAGTAACATAAGGCGCCCACCCTTCGCTTATACCAATCCACAAGCCTATGAACCTCCCTTGCAGACCCAAAAGTTGCTTCACCCTTAAACTTCTCAATTACTACTCTCCTCCAAGATGCATCCCATTCACACGTATCCAAAGAAATCCCAAGGAGTGGGTATTGAAATTGGCCAAATTCTTGATCCCCAAGCTCCCGAATCAAACCAGAAAGCATACATTCCTATTAACTAAATGATATTTCCTCTCCTCCTCAGAACCTTTCCATAAGAGAACTCTCTTTAACTTTTTCAGCCTTTCGGCTACTGTAAGAGACATGAAGTACGTTGGCAAACTGGACAGAATACTTTCAATGAGAGTCAACCTCCCCCTTATGGAGAGGTACTGTCTCTTCCACCCTGCCAACCATTTCAGAAGTCGTTCCGCCACTGCATTCCAACAAGCCATATCTTTATAAGAAACACCTAACAGGAGACCAAAATAGGTAATAGGCAAGCAGCTCACTGCACACTCAAATGAATTCGCAAGAACGGAGATACTAGTCACTAAACCAACCATAATAAATTCACTCTTTGCACCGTTAATTTTCAAACCAGAACAAGCTTGGAAATTCAAAAGCACCATACGAAAAAATTTAAGCTGTTCCACATCCGCATCACAAAAAGAAGATGGTGTTGTCTGCAAAACACAAATGTGATACCTCCATCGCCGCATCTTCTGAGTTCTGACTCCCTTTCAAAGAATCCTCCCTTGACAACTCTATCGAACAGTCTACTTAAGACTTCAATCACTATCAAGAACAAGAGAGGAGATATGAAGTCTCCTTGCCTTAAACCCCTCAAAGAGAAAAAGAACCCAATAGGAGTGCCATTAACCATGAACTTAGTTGTGGAGTTACTAACCATAATCCAGTCCCATCCATTTCTCTCAAAGCCCCGTCCTCTCTAACAAGTAAACAAGAAAACCCCAGAGGACGTAATTATAAGCCATTTCTATGTCTAGTTTGGATAAAATACAGGGAATTTGAACTCTAAAACTAGAATCTGCACTTGTTAGCAATCAGCACTGCATCAAGAATTTGTCTACCCCTGACACAAGGCATTTTGGGATGCTGGACAGTACATTTGTGACAAATTTATTGATGCTTCCAACTAAACTAAGAGGTCAGAACTCCCTAATATCAACAGCACCTGTTTTTCGGAATCAAGGAAATGAAAGAGTATTCAGGCTTTGCTCAGAGTGTCGCATTCATAGAACATTGAAAAGGGGCCATCACATCCTGAAAAAATGACATATTAAAACCACCAGGGCGTGGGGCCTTATTTCTGACCATATTTCTCAAAGCTGCCAGTATCTCCTCTTCACTGAAGGGTGTCTCCAAGAAAAGCCCTATCATTGAAACTAAGTCTATCTAAAAGCGGTCTACATTGGGGTAGTCTTCAAAAAGCTTCTCACAGACCCTACAACTGCTAACCTCACTTCATCTTCAGTAAAATACACCACCCCATCCACCACTATCTTGCCAATCTGATTCGATCTTTGATGAGCCTTGCCATTTTGGGAAAAGATTTGGTGTATCTATCTCCCACCTCCAAGCATGGATATCTAGACTTTTGTCTGCAGCTGACTTCCTCAATGATGAACAAACAATTAGCCTCCGCCTTGAGTTCTGCATGTCAACAAAATTCCTCCAAACTCAAAGAGCACTAACTCTCATGAATATCAAGCTCATGAATGCCGCACAACGCTTTCGCCAGTCTAACCTCAATACTACCCAAAACTTTCTTATTCCATTTTTTAAGGTCGCCTTTCAGCTATTTAAGTTTGCGCGCCAAGCAAAAACAAGGATTTCCTTCCACCGATAACTTTCTCACCATTCCCAAACCATCTCGAAAAAGCCAGGTCAGTGAGCCAAAAATTCTCGAGTCTAAAAGGAGATTTACCCCTGTGGAGTCCCCCACTATCAAGCACAAGTGGCAAGAAATGACACGGGTAAGACAAGATTAAGTAACACTGACACAGCGATCTTCCAAATCTGTTGCCTTCAGAACCTATCTAACCTCGAGCAAGACGCATTTAGCACCCCCCTTGACCAAGTGAATCACCCCCCTCGAGAGGGAGATCAATCAACTCAGTCAAATCGATGAAATTGTTGAACTCCAGCATATCTCAAGTAGAAGTATCACTCCCTCTCATTGCGGAAGCGAATGGCACTAAAACTCCCTGCAGTGCAACAAGGCTTCTACACTTCTGAACGACCTTGTTCAACTCTGCCCAAAGACGTAAATTTCTTCGGCATTTCCAACCATGTAGGCCGGGAAAAAAATCCAAATGAACATCTGCCAAACTGAACAAACAGAATATCAAATATTTATCTTTAACAACACCCAGTTTGGTAAACACACAACTACACCGCATAACAAGTATACCCCTGCTGCTCTCAGTGCTTCAAGGACAACCCAATCAGCCCATCTAACTCCACCAACAGATCTAGAAACCTCTCTTATGATGGAACCCATCTTAATTTCTTGGATGCACACCAAATTAGGTCTCCAACTTCTTAAAAGACTCTTAAAAATTTTCTGTTGCATGAAGCCCCACAAGTTCCAAGATATACTTAGTACATGCCTGCGCTTAATGAATCAAATCCCACTTCCACCATACACATCCCCCCAATCTCCCCAGCTCTTTGAAAGTTACTGTTAAGACAATATTCCAACTTTTTCAACTCCCTGTCCGTCACGACCCGAACTTGCTGTGGGCACAAAAGGCTCAAGGGTGATCGGCCGGAGGCTCAAATGACCTCTCATGGACACTGCAAGGCCTCACTCCCTCAAAACCAATACAATGTGCCGCAAAAACTTAAAACTTTACAACTCAAAATATAAATGTCATTGCTAATTTCACTACAACTTCTTTTCAGCGACACTTATGATACAATCCAAAGTTAACCAATACAGTCCTTGAAAGTCCTCGGGTTTCCCATTAAAAATTCCAAGGCCACAACCGAAATCGTCACCTTACTTTTAAAGCTGAAATGTTAAGTAAGGAGTGAACTTCCACATGTTCAATAAGTAACCAGTGACCCAACTAGCTGGACCATAAAATGTCAAAATAATCATAATCTGTTTTACATAAAAAACAGTTTTACCGCTTTCAAACGATAAGAACATTTTGCAAAGAAACGTATCTTTCAGAAAAAACCCTTGCAGTAAACAAGATCATGTAACAAAACAGAACTTGGTGAATTTACTATATCCAACCATTCAATACCAGCTGAATATAGATAATCAACCCAAAAGAATTATTTGCAAATGAGTGACATCCATTCGTGAATAAGAATGAAATGGCTCAGACAGCTTCTAGCATTCACTTCTGCAGAAGTAGTCTAATCAAAATTATTAGTTACTCTCATCCATCATATCGATTGTTGTGGTGATCGTACTAGCCCCACCATTAGGACCCAAAATCCCACCTCGAGATAATCATAAATGTGGTGCAGGGACAACCAGAGGCACCATTATTGTGCATTAACCGTCAACATTCAGCCCTGTTGGCAAGGGCCTGGAATCTAACTTTCCCCCGTTATATCTGGGGCACAGCAAACCAATCAAAAATGCATTCCTTTCACTTTCTCAATAGTATATTCCATAAAGTGTGATTCCATCGATAAATTTGACCATGAAATATAACAACTTCATTCATGGCATTTCAAAACATTTCCAAAACAATGGCCAAAAAAGAGTGGCATTTCCAAAATGAGATGTTTTGCTATTCAAATCATTTCAAACATTTAGATTGGTACTTTTAAAAGCGTGGTAAAGCAAAGAACACAGTGGTGGATACTTACTTTCAACGAGAATAATATACACTGTTAATACTTAACAAACAAACAATTGGCTCCACTTTGCACTAGAACATTTCAAATTCAAATTCCCATACAGTCTCTACCAAAAAGATATTTCTATGCACCAGTCCGATTTTAAAGAAATACAAGAAACTAATCCATTTTCATAGACCGATCATTCTTCAAGAAAACAGAAAAGCACATGCAGTATATAGAACACTAGATGAATCAAAGGTCACTTACCTTAAAGAGATGTTATAATCCCTAAAACGTTAAACCATTCAACTTTCCTTGATCGACCTTATGTATAAACAATCTCACTTGCTTGTGCACGTCACTGACCAACCACTTCTTGTGTTGCATGCAAAAATGTTTGGCCTCCAATACACAATCTACATGTTTATTCTTCTACCTCCCATCTTATCCCTCCTGTTTTCATCCCAATATCACCTTTCTTTCTCATTCTTTTCTCTTCAAACTCATAGCAACATACATTCTGCCCAACAGCAAGCACACACACATTACAAGCAGCACCACCCAAACACACACACTCTATCGTGCCGCCCAATAGCAAAAAACATATGTGTAAGCCCTATGGTTGGATAACCTACGCTTAAATCTTGTTCTTATGATAATTACACCTTGATTGTTCTAGTGTGTGCTTTGAGTGGATTCTTAATAGGTATATGCATACACACTCACGAAGACACATTTGAAAAGTTGGATTTATATGTCTTAAAGCCAAAAAAAGCTTATGGCTATACCTTAGTTGCAGGAAACTCCTAATATGGTGACGTTTCTCTCTCGGTTGCAGGAAACTCCTAATATGGTGACGTTTCTCTCTCGGAAACTCGCTTTTGCGATCCCAAGTTAGGAGTTTCATGGGATCTCGTCCCAAGCTAATATACGAACTCGATCCCGTTAGCTGGATAGAGATGCATGGAACAAGTGAGAGAATACCTGAAAATCAAGCCCTTTTCAACTCAATTCCTTGTTTCTCTTTTCCTTCAAGTCCTTAAAGCCTCCTTGACTGTTTTTTTAAGTTAAAGCCTCCTTGTTTGTTGTTGCTGGCTATGTAAACTATACTAAACAAATGATAATACTCTTTACGCATTTATTTATTCAAGCCGCTCCTAACCTCAGATTCTTCTTGGTGCTTACGCTCCCCCGCCCCCGTTCTCGCCCCCGCCCCCGCTTTGTGCAATTATGAGCTATACTAAACATGTTATGAAAGCTTCATCAAGTCCAATGTCAAAGAGCAACAAAGAATGCATAGGCTATGCTACTTTCAATTGTGACTGATCTTTACTATCATGTAACTAGTCTTGGTTTGATGCTCAGATTGGTAACTATGGCCTAAAATGCTCTTAGAACACCTTGTACATTGCATGTCAGTTCATACCTTTCACAAAAGTGTGTTTCTTGAAAATAGGTGAACTTCAGAGCTAACTGACACATTTTCTCAAATTGTTTGAAGCTAATCTTTTCATATTTTGATAAACCTTTTCATCAGCTTTCCAACAACAAAAAACGGCGCATCAATCCCATTTTTCTAAAGAAGGTTATGCCCAAATAAGAAAGGGGGTTTCGTGAGCTAGTCAATTAATACAGTCAATTGCATTTTGTGGTAGTAGGGTACTACAGTCAACTGCTTGGGAATGAAGTCGATTGCAATGACTCTTAGTGGAAAATACACGCAAAATGTTTTGGGGCTTTATCATACACCATGGAAACAACATTTTAAGCATCCACTCATTAGGAAAACATTAAAGCTTATAGATTAAACTTTTCTCTCATCATCTTCATGATTTTACATCATTAAAGAGAGCACCTTTGTAAAGCAATTCGTTGATTGAGAGTGAGCATTTTTTCAAGTCATCAATTCTCTCATCTCTTTATTGTTTTATCGTGCTAGAGCTTCATTTGTACTCATATCCTTTCAAGAAGGTTTCTTTGTACACAAATGATCCTTGTAAAAGAATTGTGATCAAGGCTTGGGTTTGTCAAGTCTTGGATGAGCTTTATCGATTCAAGGCTTGTGCTTGGGATGGGGATATTCCATATTGTAAAGGTTTTGATCTTGACCTGGAAGAAGATTGTTGCTAGTGGATTTTAGTGTTTATACAAGGGACTTTCTTGAAGAGGTGAATCTAAGCTTGAGGGTAGTTCAAGCCGAACCATTTAAATATCCTTGTCAAGTATCTCTAGTGCAATCTATTTACTTATTACTCTATAATTGCTTGAGATTGTGTAGTTAACATCTTCATTGAAATATTGCTTGGTCTGATGAAGGTTCATGATTGTGTTTTGTTTAAGTTACCCCCCCCCCCCCCCCCGGTTTGCTTGATTGGTTTCAACGTGCACCTCACACAAGCTACACACAGACTAAAGCTACACAATAGCACCCACACACACGGCTAGACAAGTTGTACAAGCAGCACCCAAACACACACACACACAACCCCCCCCCCCCACCCACCCTCGTAGTTGCGTAAGTAGTAAAGACGTACACACAAACTGCTTTAAAGCAGCGTAAGCAAGCAAACAACTTTACAAGCAGCGCACACGCGCGCCACACGGCTCTCTAGCAAAACAAGCACACGCATATCAAACATTCATCTTAACATTGAACGCGCGCGCATACACCAAACACACACAGCCGCACACACACACCCCATTCACTTCAGTCCACTCCAGCCACCGCAAGCATTGCCGCTAAACCGCCGCTGCACACCACACCAATATGACAACCACACCACCAAACCCCGTTTCACAATTAATACCACCAGAACACTTCAGCCCCCAAACTCGCCGAATCGGAAAAATTGGGTGCAATCGCAGCCACCAGCCCCAGAACTCCACCATATCTATACCAGTGATCATCAATTACCACCAACCAGCTACAGCACACCGCTCAACGTACCACCACCTGGCCGGAGGTTATCATAGCCCACCGCACTAAGTACCACCATACTATCCGTCACCAAACCACCACATAGAGCTAAAAAATTGCTCTCTACAACATTCATCGGTAGCCGATGTAAAATTTCAAGCGCCACCTCTTTCTCTTCTGTTATTTCTCTTCCTCCCTGCTGCTTTACCAAATTTCTCTCCCTCTCTTCTTATGTATTACCGGTTTCTCTCACTCTCTTATCTGTTCTTCTAGATAAAGTTAACGTAAGACTGATATATATATATATAGTGAGATAATCCCATCAGTTATAGGTTCTCCAAAGCAATCCACTCACTTTCATTAATATATCTATAGCACCCCACTTCATTAATTTGCAACTTATGGTCATTACACAAAAAACTAACATTTAATTACCCTATGACTAAAACTCGCTATCAACTCCTCCAGAAATCTCAATATCCAAAATGATAAAAGTTTTAGCTCACTTGCTAAATTGTCACCAAAGATCCTAAATCATCTCCTAACAACAATTGTTGCTAAAGATCCCAAATAACATCACTTACAACAAAGCAATAAGAAAATTTGCTAGAATTTACCATAAGCCCAACGCTAGGTGCGGGGTATTACACTCTCTCTAGGCCGTTTCACTCTTCCCTTTTCCTTTAGGAGCACTAGAATTAATGTGCTTCCTACCAGATTGTTCAATGTCAAGTAATAGATCCACTATATTTTGTTCAAAACTCTCCAAATATCTGCCAAACCCTTTAGCTCTCCTCCTTATTCAAAGAGACATCTCTTCCTTGACTTCTATCCTAACTGGACCAGTCTAAAAACCCTTCGTCCGGTGGCCAAAATCAGCTTCATATCTGACTTGACTGAATCTGGAGAAAACCCAGAGGCTTTGGCCTCTCTTTTAGAGTCACTAGGAACATTAGAGGAGGTCCAAAAGGTAAGAGCCCTAGCAAAACCTACATCATCATCTGACATAACGGCTGGATCCCCCAATTAAAAGACCCACGGATAAGAAGAAAATAATGCCCCCCCACCCCCCACCACACAAAAAAAAAATCCGCTGCCCCGAAAAGATGGCTCTTTAAGAAAAGGGAACACATAGCTACCCTGCTTCTACCTCCCAAAACAGCCACAAATTTTTTATCAACCCAAATCGTTGGCTTGAACAGAGGAAGACCCCGAAATACGGTCGCTAACCTGAATCAAAAGAGGGAAACTAGAGGAAGCTGAAAATTAACCAGCTCAGGAGACGAGAATCAAGAAGAAAACGGCCTTCGCACCAAGTCATCTAAACTAATATCTCCAGGGAATACTGGTTAAGCAACTTGACTCAGACCAAGCACTGGGCAAAAGAACCCACCTTTATTTGTGCTGTTACCCAATACATCAAGAGGTGACATATTGAAGGCCCATTCTTTGTTGCAAGAAGGGCCACTACTAACCACACCACCAAAAGAAGACTGACCCAAATTAGGAAAACGATTTGATAATTTGAAATTCGTGAATAAACTGATTTCACGTGGGACTGCTCCCCACCCGCAGAATTCTCAACAAGTGTAGAAAGCAAAGGACCAGCAACTGAACTACTAAGCTAGCTCCAGAGAGGCGTGACCTCACGCGTCATCTTCTTCCCAAAAGGTTCTCACAACCTCAACACTGAAGCATTAACAGAAACCTCCAAGACGCACAACGTTGCCACCTCTACCCAAAGCGGGACGGAGAATCTCACCCATTTTGATGCAATGTTGATCACCACCAGAATATTATCACTAAGTCTCAATTTATTGGAGATGGGATCTCGATGTTGTAACCTCATCGATCTGTAAGAGGCCACCACATTTGTCCACTAGTTATAGCCAGACGTCCTCACCCCAAAGGTGAAGAGGTGAGCCCACCGCCCTAATCCACAACGATTTGGGGGTAATTATCATCGATAATGCTAGTACTCATAAAAAAAAAGAACTTTTTCTGCTGTGCTAGGAGAACCCTTCGACCCTAATGGGACATCGACAACGACACTCCAACCATGACCAAGGAGGCAGGACTGCCAACGTCAAGATATTAATAAGCATAAAAGAAGTAACTAACAAGAATTTAATTCGTAACAGCAAAGAAAAGTGTCCTCAGCTGCAGGTCCTGTGGTTTAAGAATTCAAGCCCAACCAAATTAAATATTGGTGAGATATCAATAGAAAGAAAAAACATGAAGCCCTTAGCTGGTAAATGCCAAAGTAAATATAGGCCAATTTTTATTTTTTTTCCCTAATGTTAGGACTTCAGAAGATTAAAGATATATCATCATGATAAAAGTTAACACTTTCAAAAAGAACTAAGTGCCTTGAATGTCATTTCAACCTTTTTAAGAGAAAATCTTTCTAACCTCTCTCACTATCGACTTCTAGATCAAAAGAACAAAACTAATGTCATTTAAGAAAAAGGCAATAATCCAGATAGATGGAAATTAAGTTTCACGAGAATAATTTTCTTGGAATCTGTGATTCTAGTCGTGAAATGAGCAAGTGATTTCATGAATTCAAAGGAACTAAAGATTTAGTTTGCATTCCTTCAGAAAGAACAAGCCACAACTACAAGGAAATTTATTATGACACCACTGCACCAACAATTGTTTTCAATCGACTACTATACGTATCAACTATTCACCAAAATAGAAACCCATTCACATTCTGCCGTCAGATAGCTAGTACTCCCCACGATTATATCTTGCATCAATGACTAAAAACCATAAACTAAGGACTTGGACATCGCGATTGGTAAGCTAATACGAAACGTGCATGAAGACAAGTTTTGTGCAAATAAGTTAGAAAAGATTTAAGTGACTAAGCTACAAAGAAGATTTCTCCTGGCAATTTTGACACTGTACCTTCAAATCCAGAAACAACCTTTGAGGGCCAGAAACATACTTTGGCAAAAGAATCATATCCAACCAAAAGACAAACCAAGTATATAGCCCCAGAGACACCTACAACTGCAGAAGTAAGAAACGGAATGCCTTCCCACCACTGCATCAACCTAGTAGTCAATCCTGCCTGTGCTCACCAAAACAGCACAGCCCAAACCAAACAGAGCACTATTAATCAAACCAGTAAGGTAACATCAAAGTGCAACCACTGCAATTACTAAAAAGAAAATAGCCATGCGAGTTTTTGCTTTATAAGAGACTACATGTGCGATTTAGGCATTTATATGTGGTATAGAATTCAGGCTGGACAGGAACTCCCACGATAATATTAAGGCCCCAATACATAAACTACGACTTCAAAACATAAATTCTTTCATCTTCTTTAGATGGAGTGCTGTCGACCACAGAGCAATAACGATGCCAGAGCAATGCATACACCAAGGAAAATGCCCTGTCATTAGGGTTGACCTAGTCAATAAGAGTCGCCAATGTTCGACGTCCACTGTAATCTACAACCTCATAAACCCCATAGCCAGAAATGACAAATTAGGGTTTCTCCCATCTTATACTGGACCCTAATTTGATGGCGAAATTATGGTCACGAGGAACAATAAATATCTACTCTAAGACCCATTCTTAGAACTTGAATCATGAACATTAGCAGCCAAAAGAAAAATTATCCACTTTTGTGTAGTTCATGTAGAGAACACGAAAACATACAGTATTCACGCAGTGTGTCGTGGTCACTTGAGGAGTTTACCTCAGAAACAATGTTTGGTCTCATTTTTGATGCAGTGTGGTCTGCTTTGAACAATTCTCAAGACTCAAGAGTTGGTATCACTGAAGTTAATATACCATTTCATCAGTCTGCTATTCGCGACTTCTCTGGATCTTGTTCCGGTCTGACACAATATTATTATTATATATTCCTCAAAAGACAGATCACACTTGGTTGAATTTTCTATTAAAACCCAAACTTGGGTTTTAGTGCCCATCGGGCTACTTTACTTCCACCTTTTTTTTCCAATTTCTTTTGAATAATTACAGTAATGCACATGAGGTTAGGGTTAAACTACATACATGTCCATTAGTTTGGACAAATTATACTTATATCCGTTGACCAAACAAAATACGAAAATAAATAACAGCTTTGACGAAAAGACTTTATTGCCCCTAAAATTTCATTTTCTTTTATCTTTTTTCTCTCTCTCCTCTCTGTCTCCATCTCCGGTCTCTTCATTTCACGGTGGGTGTCGAAGACGGTGTACCAGCGGGGTAGGTGCTCAGTGACCATGTCCGTGTTCGGCAAGTCGCATGCCTCGAATATTTTCAGATCTAAGTAGAGGTAAATCGGCATCTGCTCCAGCGGCTCGATCTCGGCCATTGGAGTTTGAAGCTTCTACTAATGGAGGCCTGCATTATCGTTGAACGTGTTGATATACGGAGTGAAAGATAGGGGTGGGGCGAGGGAAGGGGCTGGCAACGTGGGGCGAGGGAAGGTGCTGGCTGCGTGGGCGAGGGAAGGCGCTGTCGTTGTGGGCCGAGGGAGGGGGCTGTCGCGGGGGAGCGAGGTGCGGGGAGAGAGAAGAGATGGAAAGGGAAGGGCGACGATGGGGGCGACGCCGGCAGGAGATTGGTCCCCGGCAATGGGAGAAAAAAACATATCAAATTTTCAAAACCCTAATTTTCAAATTAGGGTTTTGGTTTTGAAAACCTAATTTCAAAATTCGGGATTTTTTCCAAACCCTAAAAACCCTAATTTTCAAATTAGGGTTTGAAATCCTAATTTGAACATTTTTTAAATTATTCAGTATATGAAGTGCAAGGGCAATATTGTTATTTTGAAAATATGTAACAATGACGTCATAAAAAAATACATTTTTTTGACGAAACCCTGACTGATGGGCACAAGTGTTACGAAATTAGGATTTTTGGTCACAGTATGTTACATTTTGAAATTTAATGTCGTTGACTGTAATTTCACCCTAACATCAGGGATATTGCTATAATTATCCATTTTCTTTTCTTTTCTGGTTTCTGTCTTGATGTATTCAAGAAAAAAGTTAGGGTAAAATTATAGCCATGTCCAATAATTTGGACAAATTACACTTATGTCCGTTGATTAAACGGAATCATAAAAAACCTAAAGGTTTTAAGAAAATGATTTTATTGCCCTTGAGTTAGAAGGTTATTTTCTTTCAAATGCCATTACTGCATCTCCTCTTCTTTCTCTTCCTTTTGGAGAACCCACACTGAAGAGCGGGTGGAGTAAGGGGAAGGGCCTACCAACGTGATGGGGTGTGGGAAGGGTTGCTGCCATGGTGAGGTGAGGGAGAGGCTGTCGTCGGGGTGGGGTGAGGGACAGCCTGCTGGCGGCGTGGTGGTGGGAAAGGACTGCCAATGGTGGGTATGTGACTTGAAGACCGACCCTGCTCCCTTACGCTGGGCTTTGATAATCCGACCCATTTCTTCTCTCACCCCTCTCTCACTCTCACGCTTTAGGGTTTGGGACGGCGGGTGGAAATAAGATGGTGAGGAGGTGAAATTGGGTTTTAGAGAGAGAGGGTTGCCGGCAGCGTGGGTGTGGGAAGGGATTGTCAGCGGCATGGGGGTGGGAGAGGACTGCCGGTGAGGTAGGGAATGGCACGGACCTATCGGCGTGGTGGGGTAGGAAAGGCTGCTGGCGGCGTGGGACGAGGGAAGGGGCTGCTGGCGGTGATTTCAGATATGGAGATGTTATTTTCTCTTAGGGTTTCTAAAGAAATATGGAGAGAGAAATTTTTTTTGAAAATTAAGTATTTAACCCTAATTAAAAAATTAAGGTCTTAGATTTTTGTACAGCAATATATCATGTATATACAATATCAGGATAGTATTGGCATTTAAAAAATAGGCATGGATGACATCAGCTAAAATGTATATTTTTTTTAACGGATCTGGAACGGATGGACATAACTGATAAATTTTCAAAAGTTTTTTGGTCATGGTTTATCATATTTTGAAACTTAGTGTCCTTGACTATAATTTCACGTTAAACTTAAGGACTTTTCTGCAAGTATCCTTTTTTAATATCAGCCAAATCAAGGAAAATCAGCACCAATATATCACATCAATTTTTTCTTTTTGATTATTATTTTTTTGACATCGACCATATAAAAAAGCCACAACCTCTAATATCTGTTTTTCGTTTTTTGGACATCAATCATATAAGAAAGCCATAACAATAACAAAGTGAAAGCTTACCATTTTACAAGTAAGCTAAATAACTGTGACACTCCCAACCCTAGTGACATCACCGGAGTTAGGTTGCCAGTCATAACTGCATCACAAATCCTACTGGACAACAGAGCTACTCTATAGACACCCTTAAATATACATAAAGTTTCGAAAAGCCATTCTTACAAAAACTTTCACCATAAAACTCAACACGAGCACATCGAAAGTTTTAGACAAAACATCTAAATCCCCAAAATAGGATGTCACCGTCTTACTTTCTTTCACAAATCAAGTCACCTTCTCCTTCCCTTTCCTTAATGTTCCCCCTACCTCGCCCTGACTACTTGAAACATCACAGGTAAGGAATGAGTGCAAATCGCCCAGTAAAGATAATACGAAGAGTAACACGTACAACGAAGTGACAATCTTAGGAGAAAATAATAGTCAACCCCAATGATATCAAGGAATCCGGAATTCAATGGATAACACGACATCAATTTAACGATCAAGCAACATATATTTTTCTTTAACCAAACTGAGCGGCTTCAAGGCCCAACAGAACAACATTATCACCATATTTTGTAAATTGGACTATGCACATGAACGTTAAATCTGAACCGCCAAATTAAACATCAATAAAATACAAGCCATTAAAATCGCTAACATCATAATAAAATAAAATGCAATACAGACGTCGACCCGACTGACTAGACCGATTAACACGACCGACTCGACCTGCACGCCCTACATCCTTTTTGCCGTTGATTACATTTCACTGGCCCTCCTTTCCCATAATATCCGTACTTCAGGATGTTCATCTTAGTCTCAGATAAATAAAAGAAACATCAAGCACAAGAAGGGAACTCACGAAGAGTGTTCGTCCCTGAACCACGCTATTGTCGAAACACAAATCACAGAAACTAGACGGACTAAGGGAACTGGGGTCACCTTATGTCCTCGGTCAATCAACTACTCAATAAGAAATTCTGGTCATGAACGCGACCGGGGTTCAACACGATAATTTGAACTCACGCCAACAATATGCACAGAGTGGACTAGAGAACAAGCTAATCGCAAACCTCAACAATATTTCAAGCGAAGAAAGACATCGGCACAACAACCACCGACTTCTCATATCCACAATACAACATTCACCATACCAAACACTATCAACGTTAGGTATGCCACGAGGAGCAATTCGTAGCATACAGAGAGCCGCACTACCCTTACTTGATTGGCTTTTAGCCGATGAGCCTAGCAGCTTCAAACCACCACGAGCGGGGTCACCTAATCAAATAAGACCTTGCTCGTTAGCCACTAACCATCATAAATACACAATTATTCTACTCCTATTTTATCAATTATTTACAGTATTTTACAGTTGTCGGTTACTCCGACCCGACAATAAGGTCTTTAACCCAGCCTAGTACCGCACCAGAGCCGAAACCCCTCGTTTAGGGGTATTAACCCCATTCCCCGCTTCTCATTGCTCAAAACACTCAATTTAATGTATTCCCTAAAGATCGGAGTCGACATGTTAAAATTACCAAAACACCCCATAGGGATGGTAAATTACCAAAATGCCCTTGATGGACCTCTCCCGCTACCCCAAATCTGCTTCAAAACAACCCTTTGGATGTTTTATACCCCTTCCTAGACTAAAAAGTCCTTCGGAAAAGTTTCTAGGGAAAGTTACCAAAATACCCCCCTCCGGGTGGCAAATTACCAGAATGCCCCCTGGGGGTTTCCGGCACCAGAAAATTCTCAAAACATCTAAAAATGCTATTTTAAGCATCATGAAATCATTTTTGAGCTAGAAAGTATTTTAGAATATTTTCGCCCAAAAATCTCGAACCGGTATCCGGACTGATGGCTTGAAAGCCTGTTCGGCCAAAAATAGCTAATGGTTTCGGAACAACCCAAAATTTTGGTAAATGGAACTTCTCAGAATCCTAGGGTCCTCATAAAATTTTCGTGCAAAACCGCCTAGTTTGGTATTTTAAATTTTACTAAAAAGTTCCAAAATCATAGCGCTCGTTAACCCCCTTTGCGACCTCGAAAAAATCTGAACTTTTTTCACTATGTAGGTCTCCTAAAAATAACTAGGGTCTCTATTTGCACTTTGGCTAGATCTGACTCTAACTATTTTTTAAAAATTCGGATTAGAAGCTGTTCATTTAATTTTCTATTTTTAGCGACAAAAACATCTACTGTTCAAATCACTACACACACTAGTTCACTGTGAACTCACACACTCTTCATCTTCAGCCTCTCTCCCTTCACTGCCGATTGCAAAATTCATCCCAATTCCACCTACGCACATACGGCTACACCTAATCCCATATATTTACCCCTAAACATACACACTAACACATTTTTATACATCTAATTCATATAATTAAACACACAACCATATCCACTTGCAATACCCGAAGAACACACACTAAACACCCTCCAAACACACACCGAATGTGGAAAACCTAACTAATTTTTCTTCATTTTCATTCAAAGGTCTCATATACACAATTATCACAAGAATTCATCCCAAATTTCCCCGACCCCAAATACATATACACCCACCGAAACACATATATATACATATAATATATGTTCAACCGAAATTCAACCCAAATTCCCACAATTTTTGCAATTAAGGGTTCAAGATCAAGGGATTTCCCTGATGGGTTTAGGGTTCTTTTTTTTTTTCTTTCCTTCCCTTCCTTCTTCTTCATTTTTTCTCCCCTTTTTTCTTCTCTTTTCTTCCCGCTGTTTTCCCTCTTTGTTCTTGTTCTTTGGTTGTTCCACACTTTGTTTTACTTACATTTTCCACCCCACCAAATTTCTTTTATATTTTTTCTTCATTAATCCTATCCCACAATATTTTATAATTGATAACACTTAGTCAACTTGAACTTGACCAGGAGGTGGAAACATTCGACTAACTTCCCCCAAGTTTATGACACCTTTTGACAATTTTAAAAAATTACACTTTGGCCCCTCAAGTTTTCAAAATTGCACTTTGACCCCTCTAGTTTAAAAAATTATGCTTTGACCCCAAAGCCACACTAACCCCTCATTTCACTCCTTAACATCTAATTATCATCAAAATGACGCTACTTAATAAAAGAACCCCCATTAATTAATCAAACTCGTTGTTAGATTAAAATCCGATATTTTTGGGGTATCACATTAACCTTTTAAACCTTGACATTTAACCGAATTAACCACTTGAGGTCATAACTTTTTGGTCAATTAAGCTTTGCTTTATTAATTATTCGCTAACTGTGTTATTCACCATTGTTTTACTTCAAACAGTAAGAGGTGATTGTGCAAATGCAATGATTTACTTTTATAACACAAACACAACAATTAAAGGTCTTGTTAGGGTGCTAATGCATTTGATTCGAAAATGTCCTTTCTTTATATATATAAGGAAAGAACTATATCAATGGTCACTGAACTATAGGCCAAATTTCGCTTTATTCGTTGAATTTTAAAGTTTGTCATTCTGGCGAGTAGACTCGTCTGATTTGGTCAATGAGGCAATCTTGTTAGCTGGCGTTAGAAATAGCACCCGTTAAAGATCACTTCACCCTTTTCTAAGTGGGACCAAACTAAGCAAGTTCTTTTTGCTAAAGTCGTATTCTTTTGTGGCTAAAAAGAAGCAATAAAGTTATTTTTAGACTCTTTAGCAACAAAATTGCGTGTATGTAACCCTACATTTCTGTTTAGGTAATTAAACCCAGTTATCTAAAGTTAAGGTAAAATTTTGGTCAAGGACACAAATTTTGGGAAAGGTAATAGAGGGTGAGCAAATAAAGCCATGAAAAACGTATCAGCTGTGTCCACCTAATTGTTGACCCGTTTGAAAAGTGTATTTCTTTGCTCGGGTCATGAATAGGTATTTAGAAATGCCAATACGACCCTCTAGTCTAACACACTATCTCTCTCTTCTCTCCCCCCCCCCCCCGACCCTCTTATGCCTTATCCTTCCCCCCCCCCCTCCGGCCCTCTTATGCCTTCTCCTTCTCTCTCTTCCCCTTTTTCTCCATCATTAGGGCCACCATTCCACGCCCATGACCAGCCGCCACCATTAGTTCCCACCATCAACCACCACTCCATCGCCATGCAAAGCAACATCGTCACATATCATCACTTCTTTTACATATCATCTACATTCCCTCCCTCCTTCCTCTATCTCACTCTCTCTTTCACACACACATAGCCCGAACTCACGGGTGAGCCCATGAGCTAGGTCCGTGACTGGCGACAGACTCACTGGACTCTAAGCAAGGACTCTGCCAGGTTTTACTCGCTAAAACCAATACAACTGCAGCGGAACAAGAATACATTTTCTTTCTAATTCCAGTACAATAATTTTTACAACAATACTTATCATCCAATGCAGTCTCTGGAACTCCACTCTATATTTCCAATCACTCGCTTGTCGCGATCATCTTACTCTCAAACCTGAAATGATGAGTAAGGAGTGAGCTTTCACGCGCTCAATAAGTAACTAATGATTCAACTGGGTGGACTATAGCATGCCAGAAAATAACTCTCTTGTATTATAGCGACATAAAGAAATTTAAAATCATAGAATAAGTAATCATCCGGTAAAATAAAATAGAGTACATGGGACAAAACAGGGGGCATAAAATCATTAGCACAAAACCTCATGACAAACAGTTCCATCCAAACATCAACTCAAACAATATGTTGCGGTCAGTGTACAAGCCATCCTGACTAGGGCCCGAAATCCCTCCTACACCTGGATAAATAATTCTGTGGATGTAAGCGCAAACCACAAGCAATAGTACTGTGTATCAATGTACAAGCCCCATTGATCAGGGCCCGAAATCCAACTTTCTCCCGTTAGATATGGGGCACATCAATCGAATAAACAAAAACCACTTTTTGGTTCATTGTAAACACAATCACTCATCAATTGATGGTCAAACCATCCTCACACCCCTTTCGATAGTTTTCAAGTTGTTCAATATTCACAATAACGTCAAATACCAAAAGATCTCCCTTGCACCACACATTTCAAATCTGAGTTTCATTATAATTTCTAAGCAAAATATTAGTTACATGATGGTCTGGTTTTTAAACAGAAATAAACCATTAAAAGATTTTTGGTAATTTTTAACGTCATAATAAAATCAAATGCAATACAGACGCCGACTTGACTGACTGGACTCGATTGACACGACCGACTCGACCTGCACGCCCTACATCAATTTTTGTTGGTGATCATATTTCACTGGCCCTCTTTTCACATAATGTCCCATACTCTGGGATGTTCATCTCAGTCTCAGAAAAATAAAAGAGACACCAAGCACAAGAAGGGAACTCACGAAGAGTGTTCGTCCTCGAACCACGTTACTGCCAAATCACAAACTACACCAACTGGACGGACTAAGGAAACTGGATTCATCTTATATCCTCCATCAATCAACTACTCAACAAATTTCAGTCATGAACACGACCGGGGTTCAACACGACAATTTGAACTCACACCAATAATATGCACATAGTGGACTAGAAAACAAGCTAGTCGCAAACCTCAACAACGTTCCGAGCAAGGAAATACATCGGTACAAGGATCACCGACATCTCATATCAATCATACAACATTCACCATATCACAACACTATCAACGACAGGTATGCTAGGTAGAACAATTCATAGCATACAAGGAGCCGTATTATCCTTACCCAGTTAGCCTTTACCCAGCGAGCCAAGCAACCACAGACTATCACGAACGGGGTCACCTAGCCAAACAAGACTTTGCTCGTTAGAAACTAATCAACCATAAATATACAAATATTCTACCCTTTTCCTACCAGTTATTTACAATATTTTACAACCGTCGATTCCCCAACCCGACAGTCGGGTCTTTAACCTAACCTGGTGGTACACGAATGTTGATGCCCTTCATTTAGGAGTACAAACCCCATTCCCCGCTTCCCGTTACTCCATACGCTCAATTTAATGTATTTCTAGAAATTCGGGGTCGACACGGTAAAATTACCAAAACACTCCCCCTTAGGGTGACAAATTACCAAAACGCCGCTGGTGGCCACTATCCCCCAAATCCACTTTAAGAGAACTTTTTGGATGGTTTACACCCCTTCCCGGACTAACAGGTCCTTCAGGAAATTTTACCAAAAAATTACCAAAATACCTCCCTTCGGGTGGCAAATTATCAAAATGCCCCATGGGGGTTTCTAACACCAGAAAAATCTCAAAAATACCGTAAAATGTCATTTTGAGCTAAAAGGTATTTTAGAAAATTTTTGCCCGAAAATCCTAACCGGTATCCGGACCAACGTTTAGAAGCTTGTTCGACCAAAAATAGTTAACGATTTCGAAATTATCCTAAATTTTGGAAAATGGTACTTCTCAGCATTCTAGGGTCCTCATAAAATTTTTGTGTGAAACCACGCTAATTTGGTATTTTAAATTTCACTGAAAAAAGTTCCAAAATCATACAATTCGTTAACCCCCTTCCTGACCTTGGAAAAATCCGAAATATTTTTCACGCTGTAGGTCTCCTAAAAATAACTTGGGTGTCTTTTTTTCACTTTAGCTAAATATAACCCTAACTATTGTTAAAATTTTAGATTAGAATCTGTCAAATTAATTTCCTATTTTTAGCGACAAAAACACCTACTGTTCAAATCACTACACACGCTATCACACCTTAGCTTCACACACTTGTCTTCCTCCTTCAACCTGTCGCACACCAGGGCACACACTACTCACACCCACGCACTATTTTCTCATTAAACACATCTTAAATCACTTAAACACATTACAACATACACATTCATGCCCCATACATACTTATTTTACACAATTACACACATACAAATCCATACCCACTCATAAAAGTCGAAGAACACACTGTGTTACACACTGCACGAACCTACGGAAACCCCCAAATCTCACCAAAATTCTCACATACCCACTTCGCACAGCTCAAACCTTCCTAATTCTCACACTTTTGTATCCAAATCCCCCCCACCACTTTACCCCGTAACCCACCCCTGTCACAGCAAATACATAGTGTCCAAACACACACACAAAAATTGAAATCATACCCTAAAACCGATACAACGTAAATTGAGAAAACTACCTTATGGAATTCCTTTAACTTTCTCCGTCTCTCATTGTCTTCTTCCCCTTTTTTTTCCCTTCTTTCTTTCCTTCCTCCCCGGCTCCCCTATTTCCATATGTTTTCTCTTTTCCCCTTTTTTTCTTCTTTTCATCTTTCTGCCTAATGCCTTCTCTTCTCTCCTTTTTTTTCTTCTTCAACCCGAGCCTCATTTATCCACACCATCATTATTTTAATGTTTACTCTAGCTTAGTCATTACAATCAAGTAGGAGGTGTCACTAGTGTGTGACAATTTCTCTAAAATTGACACTTAAGGCTTTAACTTTCCAAAATTGTATTTTGACCCCTCTAGTTTAGAAAATTACACTTTAACCCCAAAGCAACACTAACCCCTCATTAAACTCTCTAACACCTAATTATCATTAAAGTGACGTTACTTAATAAAATAACCCCCATTAATTGATCAAACTTGCTGTTAGATTAATTTATGATATTTTCAGGGTATCACAGTCACTTATTTGTTGCTGACCCATTTCTTTGATCCAAAATCTGGCGCGATGGTCATCTGTTACCTCTGACCAATACAACCGTCAAGGCCATCCCTTTCATCTCCATAACCCCAACTTCACTATAACCTGAAGGGCATTGCTGATGAGGATGTAGAATTCCTGTTGGATATTTTCCCAAACAACTTAGACGCCACATCCAATCACCCATTACACAACCTGTCCAAAATTGTGCCCAGTTCACCATGTTATTCTCGGGCATTTCGTCACAGTTATCGAGTCCCAGATGCTAGGATGAGGAAAGCCGATGACCCTTCGGACCTCATTGCCCTATCTTTGAACCCTGAGGATAAGCTATCCCTCAAATTCAATATGTCAGAGATGGATAAGTTCGACTGGACCACATATCCCAAGATTCATGTGAAGATATATGTGCGAGCGTTGGCCCTATACAAGGTACATCAAAATCAGTTGATGTAGTTGTTTCACGGTACCCTCACCGGAGCCTCTTCCCGATGGTTCCTTACTATGGATGAACCCCGAGTCCGCACATAGAAAAATGTTGTGAGAGAGTTTGTCAAATAGTACCAATACAATGCCAACCTAGATATCACTCGGAGAGATTTTGAAACGGCGAAGCAAGAGTCGAGAGAGTCCCTTTCAGCCTTCATCGATCATGAGGTGGAGGAATAAGGTAGCCCAGATGGTAAACCGTCCGACAGAGGAAGAGAAAGTGAACATTGTGAGGAGCAATTTTCTTCCAATTTACCACGATTATATCTTTGCCACCACCATTCGTCGTTCAAAGCTCTCATGGGATCCCTCATACAAATAAAAGATGCAATCAACAAGGGAATCATCTCCCGTGAGTCAAAACCACATGTGTTATACCGAGCCAGCCCAAGGCGTTCCAATGTGTAGTCTAAGCCAGCGACAGCCAATAACATCAACACCGTGCAAATGCCTTGAGCCGTGACATAGGAACCCACTACGGAACCTAGGAGAAAGTTCACGCCATTGAATGCACCACTCCTTAAGGTTTTCGAACAGTTGTTGAGAAGATGAATGATATCCAAGCTACCACCTACCCTGACTACAACAACAATGATACCCGAAGGATATGACGTGAATGACATTTGTGATTATCATCACGGAAAGGGTCACCCTATGGAGAAATGTATCACCCTCCGACACGCCATACAAGACCTCATTGACAAGGGCAATATTTCCCCTTCTATAAGACTAAATGTCTGAAAAGAGCCCTTGCCACCCCCATAGGGTTAACTGCATTTATGATAGATAGTCAGCTATGGATTCGACCATTCTTATTGTTCCAGCTAGCCAGTCAGTTTTGAAGTTAGCGTTTGCTTACAATTCTCTGCCGCAGTTTTGCGATGTGATTACTTGGGAAAAGTTAATGGAAGGTGAAACCTTCACAGTTTAAGTAGAATAAGACAAAGAAACTGGGTTTATGTTTCGACCAAGTGCCAATGTATCCCACTTAACCAGATCAAGTCGAGTATACTAGACCCCGCCCCAACCAGTCACGTCTGACCCACTATTCTCACAAGACCCTTTTGATGATGAGGTCTTTAGATAGCTAAAAAACACCAAAGCCAACATTTCTATATGGGGATTACTGTCAGCCTCATATTCCAACCGCCAAGCTCTTATCAAACTTTTCAATAAAGACCAGATACCAATCTAGACCCAGCCCGAAGACCTATCCCAAGTGATAGGGGCTATACACTACGGAAATGTTCTCACATTTTTTGAGTATGATCTACCTAAATCCGGACCCAAGCCATAACGATCTACTCCATATAACTACGAGAGCACTTGATAAGAAAGTTTCACTGATCTTCATAGATAATAGTTCTGCTTTAAACGTATATCCCCTACACACCGTTCAAGCCCCCGCCATTAACCCGTCAAAATTCACCTTTCCAATTAAGTCGTTCGAGCCTATGATAACACCCGAAAAAGAGGTGATTGGTATAGTGAAACTTTTAATGTTGCGTTTCAGGTATTGGATATTTCGACAGCCTTTATTCTTTTGTTAGGAAGACCTTGGATACACTTAGTGGTTGCGATCCCCTCTACATTGCACCAAAAAGTCAACTTTGTGTTGAATAATGTCGTTTTTACTATAATAGGACATTCTCAGTTGCCACAAATCGGACATGTCAAGAAGGACAGTGTTCAGGTGCCTCGTGATTCTTTGGATCTTTTTCTTAGTGGATTTAGGATACATCACCCAGTTTAGTGTCTCAAGTATGAGGAAGTTTGTCACGGTAAAAACTTCCTCACCTTTGCTACATACATCAATAAAACAGTGCTCCCCATGATGAGAAAATTTTACTACTTTCCCGGAAAAGGCTTAGGTCGAAACTGTCAAGGAATTCCTAGTTTTTTGAATATGAAGAACAAGAAATATCAGTTCAGCTTAAGATATAAGGCAACCAGAAAACAAAGGAAGAAAGCTCACCTAGACAAAAAAATGACAAGGAAGATGAGAAGTACATGACCAAAACTTATACTATAAGCGTGCGCTTCATCAAGGAAGGATAGAGTGAGCCCTTCTACAGATTTCCAAAGCCAGTTTACAGTGTTGACACTGAGAATCAACTCAAAGGTTGGGAGATATTCGATGACTGCGAGTGGGTCAATGATGAAGAACTGCCAGTACAAACTGAGTCGCGTACCGAATAAGTCTCAGATTAGATGGGTTTGATGGAGCCCAGAGCAATGACAACATGCTTCACAGATATGACTATCTCTGTGCTTATCTGTGAGGTGGATGACCAAATCATGGACCCAGTAGGCCTAATGACTCCGGCATAGGGCAACATGGAAGATTGGTTGATCGAGTATAGAACGTTGACTATGGGAAAGGTTATCCAAGGAAGTCTTGTCGCCAAAGATGCTCCGAAACTGGAAGATTTGGATGTTATGTCCCCTTAGCCAATCTCAATTTGTTCACCTATGTGTTTCCAGACTACCTAATTGATAATATAATGCTTGCTTTTGATTATCCTTTGGTTGCTGATGTAGGTTATTATGAATTAATCAACTATGTTACTGATTAGTCACACTTAATAAACTTAGAAGGGAAAAAATATTTAAAAGAAATGTTGAAAGAAATTGAAAATAAAAAATCTAGTCGTGCCAAGCCAATGGTCGAGGAAACAGCCAAAGTGAACATAGGCTCCCTTGAAGACGTAAAAGAAATAAAAATAGGGGCTAGTCTAGACTAGAAAGAGAAGTGAAAAGATGACTACACTCCTTAAGGAATTCATCAGTATTTTTGCTTGGTCCTATAGGGACATGCCCGGTATAGACCCATCCATCGTGGAAGACTATCTACCCATCTTACACGAAGCCAAAACTGTCAAACAGAAACTCTACAAGTTGAGACTGGGGTGGTCCCTCAAGGTTAAGGATGAGGTTGATGAAGTTACTCCACATTGGGTTTATCTGAGTGACTGAATACCATACCTGACTAGCCAATATCGTACCCATTCCTAAACTTTCATGTCAATTCAGGATGTGTGTTGACTACCGGGACCTAAACCAAGCTTCTCCAAAAGATGACTTTCCTTTATCCATCATAGACCTAATCATAGACAACACAACCAAGCATAAGTTATTATCCTTTGTAGATTGTTTTGCGGGGTATAACCAACTAAAAATGGCTCCTGGTGATTAGGAGAAGACAACCTTTACAACCCCTTGGGGTATCTTTTATTACACAGTAATGCCTTTTAGCTTGAAGACAGTCGGAGTTATATACCAGCAAGCCGCTACTACCTTATTCCATGATATGATATATAAGGAGGTGAAAGTGTATGTGGATGATATAATCTTCAAGTCGAGAAAGAAGAAAGATCATTGTACGATGTTGTTAAAATACTTTGAGAGATTGAGGTAGTACAAGGTGAGACTGAACCCTCAAAAGTGTGTGTTCGGAGTCAAAGCCGGGAAGCTTCTAGGATTCATGGTGATAAACGAGGGATATAGGTGGATTCAGCCAAAATCAAAGCCATAGTTAATATGCCCTCACCCAAAACTAAAAAGGAGATTCGAGGATTCTCGGGAAGAATCCAATACATTAGTCGGTTCATATCCTAGTTAACCATGGTCTCTAAGCCTGTGTTCAAACTGTTGAAGAAGGATTTAAGAAAAGAATGGAACCCCCTATGCGAGGAAGCCTTTGATAAGATTAAGCAGTACCTTAGTAACCATCAAGTCCTAAGCCCCATATACCTAGTAGCCCTATGTTACTATACCTAACCATAACCGATACTGCAGGCCAAGCCATGTTAGCCCAGCATTTGGAGATTTCATTAGTGGAGGGGACCATATACTATGTGAGTAAGAAGATGACCCAAGGGGAGGTGAACTATTCAGCCATAGAGAAAGCATGTGTGTCTTTGGTTTGGGTATTGCAAAGATTGAGACACTACGTACTGGAATACCCCATCAGATTGTTATCCAGAATGAACCCCATGAAGTACTCGTTTGAGAAGCCTGTCATATCTAATCGTACAACCAAATGGCTTTTTGTTATTGTCAGAGTTTGATATTACCTATGTTAGACAAAAGTCAATCAAAGGAAATGTCATGGCCAACATGTTAGCCAATTGTCCAACAGATGATACCAGTCGATGGGAAGCAAAGTTCCCAGATGAAGAGTTTGCATTGTGGAAATATAGATGAGGTGGCAGTTATATTTTGATGGAGCAGTGAACAACAAGGGTTGTGGAGTAGGGATATAGTTAATCTCATCAGATAGACCCATTCACCTATAGCTATCCAGCTGACCTTCGACGGTACTAACAACACCGCCAAGTACGAAGCTTGAACGATCGGTTTAGAGATGGCCCTAAATCTAGGAGTTCGGGAGATCACAGAGTATGGAGATTCATCATTAATCATATACCAAATCCAGGGTGTATGGAGAATTAAGGATGAACGTTTACAAGCATATCATGCCAATTTAGAGACAATTTTAGACCAGTTTAAAGATGTAGAATTCTATTACCTACCTCGAGCCAAAAACAATTTTGCCGATACCCTAGCCACCTTTGCCTTAATAGTAACATACGCGAAGGATATAAGGTAGAACCGTTTGTCTTATAGAGGAGAGACCAGCTTATTGCTTCATGATAGCTCTTGTAGAAGAAGACGGAGTAGTCAAGCCTTGGTATACATAATCTCATTTGAAACAGAAAATATCTCGAGGGGTGTTCCACAAAAGATCGAGTAGCTTTGAGAAGATGGGCATCACAGTTCATCATGTGTGATCGAAGGTTGTATAAGAGACATTATAATGGAGAGCACCTGCTGTGTGTAACTGGAAGAGAAAGTGGCCAGATCATGGAAGACATACATGTCGGAAAGTATGGACCACACGTGAACGGGTGGATGCTAGCAAAGAAAGTCCTCCGACAGGGATACTATTGGAGTACTATGGAACATGACTGTGTCGAGTATGTGAGGAGGAGTCATGAGTGCCAAGTGTACGCTAACTTGCAATATCTTCTTCCCCCAGAGTTATACAACATGACATCCCCTTGGCCATTCTAAGTTTGGAGAATAGATGTGATAGGGAAGATCAGTCCCAAGGCCTCTAATTCATACTGGTAGCCATAGATTACTTTATGAAGCGGGTAGAAGTTGCTTCGTACGTTGTGCTCAATGCCAGGAAGGTGGCTTAGTTTATTCAAACCAATATCATCTGCCGATATGGAGTACCCCGAAAGTTGATCTTCGACAATGGGCTACATTTCGAAGGAGAAGTTTCAGACCTAGCCGAGGAGTATAATATCGTCTGACATCATTTGTCACCGTATCGGCCGCAGACCAATGGGGCTGTTGAGGCCGTCAATAAGAACATATAGAGCATGTTGAGTAAAATGATGGATTCCTGTAGGAGTTGGCCAAACAAGCTTCCCTATGCCCTTTGGGGCTATAGGACATCGGTGAGAACGTTAACCAGGGGTATCCCATATTTAATAATCTACAGCATGGAGGCTATACTCCCAGTAGTATTGGAAGTCAACCCTCTTAAAGTATTGTTGAAAAAATAGATAACCGAAGAAGACTGGTAAGACATAGATTCAAAGAATTATCGTTGGCAGATGAGAGACGGTTAAAGGCACTCTATTATATTCAAGCTTACTAGAAGCGGATTGTCCGAGCATTCAATAAGCGAGTGAAAGGACACAGATTGAGAGAGGAAGACTTGGTGTTAAAGGATAACATTGGGCAAATTTAAAAATCGCGAGGAAAGTTTGAACCCAACCGGTCACGTCCCTTTATGATCAAGCAAATCATGACTGGGGGTGCAGTATTGTTAGTTGATTTAGACGGGATTGAGTTGTCACAACTAGTCAATCTAGATCGATTAAAGAAATAGGGGTAATTAGTTAATGACCCATGTACTACACCCGATGTGAAATCCCCCCCCCCTCCCCCCTAATTTCAAACTTAAGCACTAAACCCCCCACACTTACTGAAATTAGGCACCTTAGACGGATTCGTTATGAACTGCGTGAAATGATCAAAATACCCTAATGTCCTTACCCTATATTAGCTAAATTCCATTTTTCCAACTCATTTATCTTCCTTCTCTCACGCCAACCTGTATCTCCCACCTTGCCACACCCACATGCACCACACACAAGGGTTCCCCTCCCCCCCTCAACCCCACTGCACATGTACACAAACATGCCCAACACACCCACACCCATAAAATCCCCCCGAAGCAGTAACAACATCCCCCCCTCCCCCAAAAAAAAAGAGGAAAAAATGGCAGAAGCGCTGCCACCGGCACTGTCGCTAACCGACATATACACCAGCACCAAATTGGCATCCTCACCACCACAGCAGACAGCTCCGTTGTCAGCCCACGGTTATTGCCCCTCAATTCATAAAAGGCCAACGACGCTGCCACAGAAATTACAGCGTCCATCGCCTATATCTACTCCACCGTGTTCACCGCCTTTCTGACCAAATCCCCGTCAACACATACGGGGAACAGTCGACCAATGCCGATTGGAAAGAAGATCTCACAACCGGGGGGAATGTGTGCAGCGTTGAAGGGGGGATGAAGGGGCGGAGGGGCTGGCCTGACGAAGGGAGTGCGTGCAAAGTTGGAAAGAGGGGGGATGAGGGGGTGAGGGGTTAGGCTGGGGGTGGTGGTGTGTGACATAGTTGGAAGTAAGGGGGCTGGAGAGGAAGGGGTCTGACGGAGGGAGTGAAGAAGAGGTAGAAGAAGGGCAAAAATGTCATTTAAAAAAATAGTTAGTCAACACATTTGTTGACCACACAGTGTTAAAATTGATGTTTTCCTTCTAACATGCTCAATTTTTGTAAGTGTGGGAAGGGGGCATCATACATCACGTATAGTACAGGTAGACCTGGCAAACAGATAACCCGCTGGGTACGGGTAATACCTGGTCGGGTTCAGGTAAAATTGGTTCGGGTAAATTTTACCCATTTTTTTCAAGTAGTGTTTTTCAGAATCCATAAGCTACCCAAGCGGTTTGAGTATTACACGCGCGTAAATAATTAAAATTTTGATTTTTTTATTCATGAATATTCACTAAATTATTTTTCTTGAAATATCACTTAACTAATTTCTACAATTATTTGAATGTGTTTTTGGGTTATTATAATTAATCCTTCCTGCTGTAACACAAAACACAATTATCTCAACACTCAAATCCAACACAACCATCTAAACTCCATCACAACAAGCACATACATCTCTTCAAAATCCCAAAAAATAACCTAAATATAAGTTCATGAGTCTGAAGCAGTAAAAATTCATACAAAAAAGTAACAAAAATATTACAAGTAAATCAAACTGTTGGTTAATAAAATTAATCTTGCTAGCTCCACTACTCCAGTTTGAGTTACCACTCTCAAAGTGGATTGGAGGCTACGATCGGAGCTCGTTTTCTCTGTGCAATGCTAGGCATTAAGAACCAAAGGTTGAAGAAAAGTTTATCTCTCTTAAAGTCGATCGGACACCAAAGCCTTAACCTTCAACAGTTGAAAGTTGAGGCAGATCTGGGGCAGAGCTGTGGCCGATTTGCAGCGAGCATGAGAGGGACGGGCACTGTTGATGTGGAGAAGAGTGGACTAGTGTGATCGTCGGTTAATCTGGCTGTGGTGGGTGAGAGAGTTAAAGAGAGACCAAGAGAGCAAGGTTGGGGGTTGGGGTGGGGGGGACAGAGAGAGAGACTTCACATGGAGGAATTGGAGAACGACGACAGAAGATGAGAGAAAAATATGAGAATGACTGCAAAATGAAAATCCTATGCTTTATATAGTAAAAAGTTTGGGTAGCTCGGGTAACCCGTACTTGACCAGGACCGAACCGAAATTTACGGGTTGGTTCAGATACATGTCTATTTTTATTGGGTATCCTATATATGTAGGTCTAAGTACAAGGGGTCATTAGCTAATTACCTCTAAATATTATGCCTGAGCAAACTTTTGTAATTGAACTACAAATGACCCGATCCTCCTTTAGAACATTTTTCAGCATGCGCTAATTGATGTAACACATAGATGTAGGTCGTACACAGCCCGTAAAGTTATCTCAGGTGCGGTCAAATTTTAATAAAATTCTTTTATTCCACTGGCTAGGAATAAAATTCTTTTATTCCTGAGAAAAATAAAAATGTCTGCTAGGAAAAAAAAACCTTACAAATGGTGACAAAGGCAAAAGTTAGAGAAAAAGATAATGAAAAAAATACTAGAGAAAAACAAAAATGCCTACTAGGACGAAAACCCTACAAAGTTAACACCTTTTCAGTTTTGCCCTTAGTATGCTCTCCAAAGCTAACACTTTTTCACGAACACGGGGCCAACGCCAACAGATGTATGCATTAGGCAACAAGGGAGAAACTGGCACTATACTAGTAATGAAGAGTCTGTATTCAACGGAACTATGGGTATAAGGTGGAAAGCCCCAGCCTCGCAAAATAACCTTGATGGTGGAAGGACAAAGGGCTTGCTCCCCTACAAATTTTCCATAGACTTTTGGAATCACGTGCTCATAACCAAACTGCATCAAGATCCGGTAAGCAAAGTAAAAGGATGTGTAACGCAGTCCGAGGAGATAAACACATGGATATTCAGCTATTCTTAGAACATGTCGTGAGCCCTCCACCATTTGTAATACCAACAGATATCGTTGGACTCTCATACACAAAAGAAGTGAGTGCACTCGTCTATGCCAGAATGATCTTCGAAGAGTAAAGGTCGGGAGCAGAAAACGTTGAGGCTATACCCAATCATAGCAGGTTTGGCTATTAGACGCATATGGTCCAACAACAGCATGTACAAAAGTAAAGAACTACCTCTGAAGGGGACACCTGGATCTTTATGATAATCAACAATCCCAATTATAGTTTCAGCTACCACTAAGGGGATAAGGGTTTTACCTCAGGTAGACACTTGAAGCACAACATCAACTAGCCTCACATCGGCAACCCTAAGGCTAGAAAATATGAGATGTCTGGCTACTAAGCATAGTGCGATCAGGGGAGAGAGTTGAATACACTCACCTCGAATGATAGACCGGGCGCGTTCGTTTGGGACCTTCAATAAAGTTTTGAGAGACTTGACATAACCATCCTGAACGGTCGGAACAGTAATTGGAATATTGGCTGGGATGTCTACCAGGGCAGAGAATTTTTAATAGGGCAGAGTTCGATCAAACCGAGGCGGAAAACATGATCCTTAACATCCCAGAAATTGCAAACAGCGCGAAGAATGTCTTCATGAACCACTGTGCTCCTCAAGCTCATAACGGGTTTCAGTTTGAATCTCTTGTCCACATGGATCAATTCAATCTTGTTGAAGGAGTCCGTGAATGTGCGAAATTGGAGCTCAAAGATTGTGGAATCATCTTCGAAAGCCATTTAGAGTTTTGGAAAGGCGAGAAAGGAAGAAATTTGTTCTGAAAGGACGGGTCCTGAAAATATCTATACTCAAGTAGCCCTAATTTGTATAAAGTTAGGAGTCAAAATTTTAAAAGCATTCATAAAATTTTATAAAAAAACCATTTGGTTTTCTATTAAATGACCAGTTTTCCTTTTTAATTTGCACATTTAATGGTCCATGTCTCTGATCAACCGTTCGTTTCTCTCAAGAAACATGTCAATTTTCTTCTGACTAACTGGTTGGTTTTGGCTTGAAATTTGAGTTTGTCTCTAACCAACCACCTTTTGGTTTGACCTTAATGCTGGATTTAAGCTCTGACCAACCGACCGGTTTTCGTCGAGGATAGTTTTGGTCACTGACTAACTGGCTAGTTAGTCTTTGTTAAGTTTTCACAGGGTTTGCCTATTTTTAGGCCAAACCATGTACATATCAAACTTCAATTCGCAATTCTCAAACTCTAGTTTTCATTCATTCCGGTCCCATCATCTTTCTTTCTATGCATGTGCGTGAGCATATAAGCAAACTATATATTAACATAGGAAATTGAGTAGTCATTAACTAAAAAGATAGAAAAATAAGTGTTTATCAGTACCATTGTTTGAAATTTAGTCCTTAAAGAACTCTAATCAATATTCTAACAAAGGGCCTAACTCTAGATCTAAGGGCTAACATCAGTGGTTGTCCTTAAGGCTTCTTCCGGGATCTCCTGTCGATGGACACCTCGTCGTTCGCAGACTCTAAGGCCTCCTAGGCTTCCTCTTCAATCTCTTTGCTGAGCTCTTCCTCAACCTCTTCACTAGTAGCTTCGGTCTCCGTTACCTCGCCCTTACTTTCCTCTTCATTTTTTCCTCTTTCAACTCGGGGGAGGACTCCACTGTCACTGTTTTATTAGAATGCGGTTTCTTGTATGTGTGTTGAAAAATCGCGGTGATCGGGGATGATTTCTGTCTTCGTTTCAAGGGAGGGGCCAGAGCTTTTCTCTTACTTTTCTTAGCTACTTCTTTGTCCTTAGGTGGGGCCGGCACCGGTGTAGTCTTCTTTTTCAAGTCAGGGTCATCACTATATTTTTTATTTGCTTGCCTTTGGGAATGACTGGAGTCACCCTAGGGGTACCAGTAGTAGCAGTAACAACAGCTGGGGGGCTCCATAGAGCTCGGTCGGTCACTGGATCCACATCCTGAAGGTGTCACCAAGGGAGTCCGAGTAGGCATATGTGTACCTCCCTCCGAAGTCCCGTACAAAGAGAGCATATTCAGATAGTAGACACCATGCCCTTTAGGCTGTGTATCATCCTGTAGGTGTCTTAGAGTATGGAGCAGGGGGAACCTGTATAAGGAAAAGCACCAAGTCATGACTTTGCATAAGTATCAAGAAATAAAATAAAATAAAATAAAATTGAGTTGAGAGATTATCGTATGGATTTGAGACAATTCTTTGAGGCCAAAAACCTCAAAGTCTTTCTTGATCACGGGATAGGCTCCTATTCAGGGGTCTTTCTTTTAGGGTAGTGCGGCACTGCCCATTGAGGAAATGGAAGACCTTCGGCCATGTAGTCATCTTTTTTCCCCTTTTTCTTTTTATCCCGGGTTGCTCTCTTGCGCTGAATCTTCTTCAGCATTTCCAAGTTCAGGGAAGGCACAAAATCCTCTCGCACGAACGCCTCATATGTCTGAGGATCGTTTAGCCATCGTAATGACTAGACCAAGATGCCCCTAAGAAAAGTCTGCCTCAACTCCCTATCCAACTCCGAGGTATGGTACATCTCCTCGGGATGAGCAGTCGGTATCCTGAAGCCCATACCCTCCAAATAATGTCGAGGAAGTACCTTATCCTTATGGTAAAACTCCTTTTGCGAGGGTCCCACCAATAGCATTTGCCACCGAGTGCGTGTCAACTCCTCAGCATATTCTCCCACCTTGTGCCATCACCAAGACAGGGATTCCTGAATTGAAGAAGACAAATGTGAGAGTTTATAAGCATGTCTTAGACAAAACAAATTGTATGAATTGTCAGTTTGCTTACTGGTTAACCCACTAAAACTGTCTCGGTATAGAAACTCCAAGACCCTAGCCCGTTCGTCTCTAAAGTTCCACCGGATCATCGCTGGTGTAGTCACAGAAGGAGTCGCCTCTGCCAAGTGAGGAGCGCGAGAACCTGAAACCTCTAAAGCCCAAATCTGTGAGAGAAAACATGGCGCATGTGAGTATATGTCTAGAATGAGCATTGAATCATTAAGAAATAATCAAAGAGCTTAAGACATACCTACCAGACATCATAAAATCCCATAAAGCTAAGCGATTGCTTCCGGGATACAGCACCCATCGATCGATATAGATAAGCCAGAGCAAGAGTGCCCTAGTCGTACCCCCTAATATCCTCTATCACTTAAGGGCTCGAAGGCACCATAGCTAGACAGAGTCGTCCCCCTTGCTAAATAGGGTTTCCTCTATAGTGTAGAGCAGAAAACCCCGGATAAACTGATCAGCCGCTATAGGCTTCATCTCCTCCAAGTTCATGTGTTCGTAATGAAAATGGATGGAATCTAAGAGTATCAAACCGCCCTTCTTGAAAGATGGCTCGTAGTTGGGCAAATGGACCATAGAGCCTCAATCTAATTGAGATGAATCGCGGTGACCGTGGCTTCCCCGAATGGCATATGAAAAGTATTGGTGGAATCCCATCAATGCTCAGCAAGGCATAGGAGATGCTTTTTACTTCTAGTAAAGGCGTGTAATCCATCCAAAAAGGATGGAAGCCCGTAGTGGCTACTCTATCCTTAATGGGACATGTATTTTTGCCTACCAATCTCTCACAAGGCTACATCGCATATTCCTGGGAAGGAGCTGCAAATCTGCAAAACAAAAAAGTAAACCTAAGGAAACGTGTTTATGAAAGAATTGCATGAAAACCCTACAACATAAGACCTACCGTGTGGACACGGTACATGTCAAGCAAGGTGAAATAGTGTACGCCTAGAAAGAAAATAACCTCCTCTGCTAAGTAAAGTGAGCTAAGATGAAAGCCTTGCTCTGGGGTGAGCAAAGAACGATCATCAGCTTGATTCTTCAGTTGGATTCGACTGATTTTGCCGATTTGGGGACCTCTCTCATGCACCTTGCGAGTTTGCACATAATCCTCCATGTTTATGCAAAATTGAGAGAGAAAAGGAGGAGATTAGTTGTATTTATAGACTAGGAGTGTGATTAGGGCTAGAATATATGACCTAGGACTCTTAGAGAGAAACAATTTGAGAGATATTGGAGTGGGATTGAATTGGAAGTGTTTTGAAAAACTCCTAAAATCGTGCACAAAACTGGGCGGCTTAACTGCCCAGTTTTGTGATTTAAGTCGGTCAACGTTTCTGACTAACCGCCCGGTTTCGACTCTTTAAATTTCAAAAATCCCAAAGTCTCTTACTAAGTAGACGGTTTTCGTGCCAAATTTTTAAAAAATTTCAAAACCTGCTGGCTAATCGGCTTTTATCGGTTCTGACTAAACGGCGAGTTATCGACCCCCTTTCAAAAAAAATAAAAATAAGTTAAGAATGCATGTTTGTGTGCTTCTAATAATTGCATTGTCAATATCATTTTTGGATTGTTTGCCAACGCGTTGTCGCATGATATATGTTCATTCGCCTGAGGGCACAATTATCCAGCATTTATATGCTTGCATGTGCATGTCCGATATTTCCCCCTTGGGTTAATTCATGACCCAGATGTCTTCCAAGTCCAGTGTTCCATTCATCAATCCTTGTATGGTGCAAGACCAATACAAGATTTCGCGCTTGTTGTCAATTGTAACCATGTTCTTTTCAATTGAATTGATTTTCTCCACTCAAAGTCCAATAGCTTTACATGTCTAGGCAACCCTGTCAGATCAATTTGGGGGCTTCGGTATCTAGACATGTACTTGTATATGAAGCATCTAATTCAATTAAGTGGCTCCAGTAACAGACAAGGTGTTTGTTTTGATATATCATCCGTCGACCCTTTCAAATTGATTTGGGGGCTCCGACAATGGACTGATCTTTTTCTTCTTTCTTATGTTTAGATGACCCTTTTCAATTTGATTTGGGGGCTCCGGTATCTAAACCTAAGTTTTGCTTGTCGACTATTCAAATCGATTTGGTGGCTTCGGTAACAAGCATAATTTCTCTTGTTCGATGGCCAATCACTGTTACTGTTGGCTCCGACTTCGAACAATATCCGTATCTTTTTCGAACTACGTTGGCCTGATTCCTCTTGGGAGGATACGTAGGAAACTTGTGAAGGTCCGACCTCCCTATGTGCAAGTTTTTGAGTCACGTGGTCCTTTTCCGTCAACAAAATTGTGTCGTCCTTCTTTTCTAGTAATGTTCGCCCCGCCAGCGTGCTCCATTCCCGAGGGGCTGTGTAGAATCCTCATTTTTGTAGGCATTCTTCATTAATTAAATAATGGGATTCATTATTAATTAAAATGGCAAATTACACTTATATCCCTGAGGTTAGGGTATAATTACAGGCGATGACAATAGTTTGGACAAATTACACCTATGTCCATTAACCAAACGAAATCTTAAAAACCCTAACGGTTTTAATGAAAAGACTATATTGCCCCTAAACTGGAATCTTGTTTTTTTTAATGCCATTATTTCATCTTATTTTAATGTCATTAATGCTATTACTTTTCTTCAACCCCCCCCCCCCCCCCCCCCCGCGCACGACCCCAACCCCATTTCTGTCTCAAACTCCCCGCCGCAGCACCCCTTCGCAGTCTACCTCCCCGTCGCCACACCCACCTCCCCATTTCCCCTTCCCGTCGCCGCCCCCATCTTCCCCCTTCCCATTCCCCATCGCCGTACCCACGCTCCCCCTTCCCCTTCCCCTTCCCCTTCCCCTTCCCATTCCCCATCACTGCACCTCCCGTCGGAAAGCCCCGCAGCACCACTTCGAGGTCTGCCTCCCCGTCGCCACACCCACCCTCCCCATTCCCCTTCCTGTCGCCACCCCCACCCTCCTTCTTCCCCTTCCCCTTCCCCTTCCCTTTTCCCATTGCTGTACACACCCTCCCTCTTCCCCGTCACCGTAACGCCGCACCTCCCGCCGCAAAGATATTCGACAGTCGCCGATGATATCCCCAATGTCGTCGAAGAGGCTACAGGACTATGTGAGGGCGATGAGGCCTAGTTCAGTGTGGTAAAGGTAGATGATTAGGTTTGGATTGCCGGGAGTTGGCACCGGCGATGGTGGCGACGCGGCCGCTTTGGTGGGGATTGCAAACAAAACCCCAATTTGCAAATTAGGGTTTCAACAAAATCCTAATTTGCAAATTAGGGTTTCAAGAAAACCCCAATTTGTAAATTATGGTTTCAACAAAATCCTAATTTGCAAATTTGCAAGGTGATACATTGTGACTTGAGAAAATTTTAATTTTGATGAAATGGACTGCAAATTGAGAAATTTTTAAATAAGGAACAAATCAATTTTAGGGTTTTAAAACCCTAATCTTTAAATTAAGGCTGAAATCAAAGATTAAAATTTTTAAAAATATTCAGTATATACAGTACAAGGGGTAGTATCGTCATTTTAAAAATACGTATTGCTGACATCACTAAAAAAGTATACTTTTTGGACGGAAACCTGACGGATGGACACGGCTGATACATTTTAAAAGTGTTTGGTCACGGAATGTTACATTTTGAAACTCGTTGTCCTTGGCTGTAATTATACCCTAACCTCAGGGATATAAGTGTAATTTGCCCTAATTAAAAAGAATCCTTGGGTATGGGCTTGGTGATGTAATTTAATTATTTAATCCAGTCCAGTTTTATTTACTTAATTTGGTCTAGTTTAATTGTCTAGTCCAATCCAGTCCTGTCTAGCTTAATTGTCTAGTCCATGGCATGTCTAGTCTGGTCTAGTCTGTTAGTCAAGTCCACTGCATTTGTCTAGTCCATGATTTAGATTGTTTTAAGTGATGTAATTTGTCTTGATGATTTGGGGAAATAATCCATAATTTATCCTTGATATAAAGATCAAATCAATTTATTTATTGCTTATGAAGTGACTTATCCCGAATCTGGTACATCTCATTTACGATTTCAGAAATAATTACCAAAATTAGGATCAGGTAATACCCGAAAATTTAGGAATTTTTTTTAATAAATAGGGTGAACTGAACAACTTTTGACTAACCGGTCGGTTAGTTGATTTTTATTAATTGCAATTTTATTACTTATTTTGATTATCACTAGCCATGCAGATTGACATTGCCAATCTTATTAGATTATGTGACCTTGAGCACTATAAAAGGGGTCTTGGCCCTCATTTTCAAGGGTTGATCTCTGTGGGACCTCTAAGCTTATTCTCCTTAGAGTTTGCATACCATTTCCTTTCAAAAGTAACATCCAGCCTCTCTCGATGATCTTTGTAGTATTCGATATTTTTTCGAGCTGTTTGAAATATCATCTATGCTCCGAAAAATAAACATACGATAATTTTGAGCAATGCTTAGAGATTAGTAGAGTATGGAAGCTTAAAATGATTTTGGGGCCAAAATATGATTTGAAAACTTTTGGGGCCATTTTGTATATTTGGAGGGCTATTTTGCAAATTATGAAAAATGGCATATATGTGTCAAATTTTAGAGAAATTGGTCATAATGTGACAAATTGAATTTAATTATAAATTAATGGTTATTTTATAGTTTTAGGAAATTAAACAAAAGAAAAAAAGTGAATAGAAAGTAGAGGAGTTCGGGCAAGTGAAGAACAGGGGAAAAAGAGAGAGGGAAAGGGAGAGAAATTGGAGAAAAATTTAGGGGGGGTTTCTTGAAGGTAATTTCTCACCTTTAGTGTGTGTTTGTGGGTGTGCAGTGTGTGTGAGTGAAGGGTGAAGACTCTGTGTGTGTGTGTGTGTGTGTCAAGTGTGTGGTTTTGTGTAATTATGTGTGTATGTGTGGTATGATGTGTGCAACAATGTGTAGGAGAGAAATTGGTGGAGGTTTTTGTGTGTTTGTGTGTCGTATGTGTTAGTGTGTCAAAGTGAGTTTGTATGTGTAGTGTGTAAAATCTGTGCGTGTAGAAGATAGTGGGTTAGTGCTTCAAGCCTTGTCGTGCTTTGCTTAGCCTTGTCGTGCTTGCTAGGTGACACAACCTTGTCTTGCCATCTCGTGCTTCAAGCCTTATTGTGCTTAGCCTTGTCGTGCTTTGTTTAGCCTTGTCGTGCTTGCTAGGTGACACAACCTTGTCTTGCCATCTCATGCTTCAAGCCTTATTGTGATTTGGTTAGCATCGTCGTGCTTGCTAGGTGACACAACCTTGTCTTGCCACCTCGTGCTTCGAGCCTTGTTGGGCTTTGGTTAGCACATTGTCGTGCTTGCTAGGTGGCATAGCCTTATCTCGCCATGTCGTGTTTGTATCCACCTCGTGCTTCCTAGAAATTTCAATAAATAGGCTTTTGATCTTTTCAAATTACTTTAAGTTATCTTTGACTTTCATCAGTAGATTGACAACTAAAGAGTAAGAGAAGATGATTAGCCGGGGTTATGAAAAAGGAATCATAGGGCCTGATTGGGAGCAATTGTATAAGTGGATTCTTTGTGATTTAAGTAAGGGGAATTCCATATCACTATTCTTTTATGCCACGTGGTTATTTATTTATCGACGTTCGTTGTACTCCTAAACACTGTTGTTCTGAAATCTTGCTCAAATGCTTTGTTTTGAATATTGGTAAATATCTTAATTTTGAAATATGTTTGCGGGACGTGGTCTAAGTACTTTTGATCAATGACAGTGCTCCAGTGATTTGTCTAAGTGCATGGTATGTTATGATACAGCTGAGCTTTGGCAGATCCCTCTGAGGATACCGGAAGCATGATGCTGAATTGGTATGTTTGATGTGTAACTTGGATATTGAATTGGTTTACTAATTGTTCGGAGTATTAAGCCACGGTTGTGTTGACGGTTTGACTGTCAAATATATTGACTGATGTTGAATTGTTTAGCGTGTTTGATCCTGATCTTGTGGTGCTATGATTATTCCACTTACTAGGCTACCCAGCTCACCCCCAATCATTTACCCTTCTAGTGCAGATGATTAATTAGATGAGCACATGCAAGCGGGACTTGCAGTTTTGGAGTTTTAGAAACGTTCGCAACTTATTTATAGGACTTGTAATCTGATTGGGAATATTTGTGCTTGTGTTGAAGATATAATATCAGCCATTTGGGTCTTGTAATCTGATTGGGATTGCGTTGTGATTTTGTTTGAAAATATTGAATTGGGCGATTAACTACTCGGGTCGTCACATAAACTGTAACGCCCATAATTTTATTTATTAAAAAAAATCATTTTAACCTTAACCAAAATTAATTGAGGTCTTTAAAAAAAAAGGTGCGGGTGAAATTGAGAAGAATAACCAAGTCTAAGGGTATTTAAGCAAAGTCTTTCTAGGATTAGTATATAAACACTAACCTAAAAAAATGTAGCCGCCACTTCAGTTTTGTTTTATCAAGCACGAAGAGGCCCTGTAACTTAATATTAAGTTGTGTTTTCTTAAGTTTAGTGATGATTTAGACAATCCTTTTATAAGTGAAAGGTTTAACTTTGTAAGCATGTACGTGGATGATGATTCTATTTCTTTAATAATAATGATTTTGGTGTATGATATGTTTTAGCTTAATGATAATTGGTCAAGTTTTATATTTTGTGTCTTTTTACATAATATTAATTGATACTTATGCTAGATATTTAAGATAATGGAAGCGAAGGAACAGGTGCTAGCGAAGAAAAAAAGAAGGAAACCGATAGATAGTGACTGTGATGATGCAAAATACGTGCAGTGGAACTTGGATATGGATCGTGCATTGGCTGACATACTTAGGGATGAAAACAATATGGGCCACAAATCTGATGCGGGTGGAAGCCAATTGCATATATGACAGCCTCTGTTAAATTAAGGGCTCATATGAAGAAAGATATCAGTGTAAGCAACGTGAAAAATAGTGTTAAGATTTGGAGGGAAATGTACGCCATAGTGAGTGCTATGCTGGCGCAAAGTGGATTTAGTTGGGATGACAGAAAGAAGATGATCTCAATCGATGACGAGAACGCATGGAATGTATATGTTGCGGTTTTTTTGCGTTTATATTTTGTCTATTAGTTTATGTCAACTTAATATTTTAACTTCTGTTTTGTATTTCGCAGTCACATGACGAAGCAAACCCATATAGGTATAAAGTGATACCGAATTGGGATGACTTGGTAGAATTATGTTGGAAAGATAGTGCAATTGGAGAAGGTGCTGAAACTGTTGTAGATGCAGATGAGCTAATGAGTCATATTGCAGATCTTTATGATACTGATTGGTATTCCAGAATTCAAGGCTTAGAAGATTTTCCTTTGCTACCTGACAATCCTCTTCCAGCTACTAAAGAAACTCAAAAGAGAAAAGTAGCCTCCTCAACGCCAACCAACGTGCCTCCCAAGAGAAAGGCAGGGAGTAAGGATGTTCTTGCTTCTTCAGTTGCTAAAACGGCATCATCTCTCGATGATTTCATGCGTGCAACAATGCAAAAACTGGAAACTAGTGGGTTTGTGAGAAGGTGATGGCAATACCAGATCTTGAGGAAAACCAACAATTTAAAGCTATTGCCTGGTTTATGAAGAATGAAAAGCAGTTTCGCGTGTTGAAGACACTACCCATTGAAAAGAAAAAGAATTGTGTACTGATGTTTATTCCACCGACATAAAATTTTAGTTAGATGCAGAAATTTCATTTGTTTGCCTTTATTTTGGTTTGGATTATGACATTTTATTTCGATCTTAGCGTACCCTGACTTTTGTTATGATTCATGTTCTTAAATTCATAATAAAAGTTTAGATTATCTAACTATTGATTTGTGTAGTTTCGGATATATGGAATAAGCTAGTTCATAGATATAATTTCACGGGTGTCTTGAATCCATTGGCACTCATCCAAACAAAAAATTTGCAAAAATACTCACTTAGAATTTACATAATAGTAAAAAATGTCCAAACAAGATATTTTAATATGATGGGATTCGTAAATCAGGGGATTTCGAAATGAGGGCATTTAGAAATACTCAGTATTTCAAAATTCCACATCCAAACACACTCTAAGTGTTTCCCTGCACTTCTTGTGTGGCTTTGCATTTCACTCATGTTCAATATCATCTGCATCGTTTCAGTGTAATTGGAATTGTTACTAACTATATTTGGTTTAAGGGATTGAGTTGAAGCTCTTCTCTATCATTTGAAGTGAATCTGATAATCATTGTATTCACATTCCCTTTCTGGATTTTGAGCGACCTTACTGAGCTCCCGAAAGCTCACCCCGTTTTTTCATGTTCCCTTCTGTAGTAAATAATCGTCAGTAAGATTATGGAAATTTGCTTAAGCCTGATCACGGAGTTAGCTTGGCATTTTCATTATTTGTTTATTTAAGCCATTGCGAGGGAACTAGTGTCTAATTTAATAAATTAAGTACTTTGAATTTCGTCTATGTCTTTGGAATGATTAGCCGAGAATTTGAGTTATTGTAGAGCTCTGACATGGATATAATTGGGGTATCCTTAGTGATATTGAAATGATTGGATGATTGAGAATTGATCGATTGATCGGCTAACACTCTGGAAATTCCGAGGTGTTATAGTTGGTATCAGAGCATAGGCTTTTGATTCTATAGACTTAGAAGCTTATACTAGGAAACTTGTTTGAGTAGTTAGAGTACTCGAAAGAAAACCTAATGATCTTAGTTAAATGATAGGGTAGTTGATCTGGACGATAGAATATTGAACGAAGCTTGTATTTTCGTTATTGTAGGATATGGCTGGGGTACCTAACGATGCACAACTTGGTATCGGAGGATGGATAGAAGGTGATGAATTTGAGGAGGAACCCTTCGAAGAGGATCCAGAGGAAGATCCTGAGGAGGAAGGGCGGGAAGAAGAAAACCCTATTGTGCTCGAATTGGAGGGGTCTGTCGAGGATGACTTTGGGGTCGAACACATCGAACGCGACGACTCTGTACCTTGTAAATGGGTACAGAAGAACACCCATATGGCTAATGAGCTAGACGATCTGATCTGTCAGATGATGTCCCTAGAGGTGGATATCAGTCAAGTGAGGGACGAATGAGATTAATTGAAAGAACAACTGAAGTTTTTGAGGAGAGGTTTTGATAACGCTTGGGGGCAAAGGCAGTACGACTATAACTACTACTTCCGGAAGAAGATTATGGAGTTACAGAATCTGCTAAGTGATGCTGACTCGGTGACGCTCTCACAGACTCAAATACAACAATGGATTTGGGAATGTGACAACTACATTGAGGAGGAAAACAACTAGGGCAGAGAAAGCAAGATAGAGTATGAAAAAAAAATCATAGTATCAGTAGAGAATAGGTTTATGTCTTTGTAATCCGTAGAAGTGCACGATTTTCCTTTACATTCGAATAATGTTATTTATTTTGATAAGTTTTAATTTGCATTGTTTATATTATATACAATGGTGCGATTCTGATAGTAGTTTATTTTATAGCATGGCACGCACGCGTAGTGGTATCGCCAGAGGTAGAGGAGGCCGTACCGGGGGTAGTACTGGAGACCAAGAGGTTCCAGTTGGGGGGGATGCCTTAGGAGGTTCCAGTTGGGGAGGCACCCCCTGCAGAGCAGCAGCAACCAAGTCAGAAACCCGTGGCTGCTGCCCTAAACATCATGAACCAACTTCTGGCGTTCATGGCTTAGAATTTGGTCAATCAACAATAGGGTATACAAAACCCTGTTCAGCCGCAGCTGTAAGCATAGGAAGGGAGTACCCTAAGCAAATTCAACAAACAGAATACGGTAAACTTCAACGGGTCAGTGGACCCTACAGAAGCATAGTCCTGGATTGCAGAGTTGGAGAAGATATTCTGAGCTATTAAGTGTACAGATAAGAAGAAAGTTGATTTTGCGGTATACAAACTAAGGGGCGAGGCTGACCCATGGTGGAAGAAGGTGGATGCTAGCAAGACTGTGCAGCAACGGCCTAAGGTGACTTGGGAACAGTTCAAGGAGCTGTTCAACAAGCGATACTTCTCTACGAGCTACCCCGAGCAGATGCTAAGAGAGTTAGCCAATATAACTCAGGCGGATAGAGAGATAGTGGATGAGTATGAGATGGGGTTTTCACAATTGGCCAGGTTTGCAGAGAGGATGCTACCGACCGAGGCCGACAGGCGTAAAAAATTCGAGTGGGGACTTAGGCCTGGTCTGAGGGATGGAGTAATATCTGCTCGGTTGCCGAGCTACATGGAGTGTGTGGATTTAGCACGTACATTAGAATAGTCTAGATCCGATAACAAGAAGAGGTTTGAGCAGTGCCAAGGTGGCCAGAAGAGGGACATACATGAGGGTAGGTCCTCAGAGGCTGACAAGCGTCAGCAGCTTTCTTTTGCACTACATCGGGGTGCCCATAATCAGAGGACGGGGCAGAATCAGGGGTTTAGATCCACTTCATATCAGGGATTTAGACCTGGACAAAGTTATGGGGGTAAACCAGGGTAGAACATGGGTTATAGAGGTGCATAGAGTCAGAGAGCTAGATCGGCACAGAGTGTTAGGTCTAGACCGCCAGAGGGGCCAGGGCATCGATCTACACAGAGTGCGGGTCAGAACAACATGACAGTTTCTTAAGCTGCTCATTGTACAATGTGCAGAAAGAACCATGGCGACAGACCGTGCTATAAACTTACTAGGGGATACTACAAGTGTGGGAGCACGGAACATTAGGTTCGAGATTGCACATCAGTCAGGGAGAACCAGTCAGCCTTACGTCTTGCTCCTACAGCTAGCACAGCAGCGAGCAGCACTCCTCGTCAGGCAGGAGGACAGAGTCAGCAAGTCCCTACACAACAGCCTCAACAGGGGCAGAGGACCAGGATGTCAGCCCGTCTATTCTCTATGTCAGCCCCGGAAACTGCGGCATCCAATGATGTGGTGTCAGGTACACTACCAGTAAACTCACTAGACGCTCTTGTATTGTTTAACTCAGGAGCATCATACTCTTTTGTATCACCTACTTTTGCACGGTGGTTGAGGGTGAAAACCCATCCTTTAGAGACTGACCTCACGATAGGCACTCTGTTGGGAGAGTCCTTGATAGTATCGACAGCTCTTTGTGATTGTAATGTTGATATTGGCATGAGGATAGAGATCTTCCTGTAGACCTCATCCCATTAGTTATTCGTGATTTTGACATCATATTAGGCATGGATTGGTTATCTGCCAATCATGCGTCTGTGGATTGTCATGGAAAAATAGTTCGTTTTGATATTCTGGGGTAGTCTAAGTTTGTTTATCGTGGGTCTAAACCGAGTGGGCTGGTTAGTATTATTTCAGCCATCAAAGCACAACGATTATTGCGCCGGGGTTGTCAGGGATATATAGCACATGTCATGGATATGAGTCAAAATGGTCCTGAGTTGTCATCTATCCCTGTGGTAGAATGATATCTGGATGTCTTTCCTGAGGAGTTACCAAGGGAACCTAATGACCGTGAGATAGAGTTCGTGATCGACCTCGTTCCGGGTTCAGATCCTATATCTAAGGCTCCGTATCGTATGGCTCCTGGTGAGATGAAAGAACTGAAGGAGCAGTTACATGAGTTACTAGATCGGGGGTGCTCCAGTCCTCTTTGTGAAGAAGAAGGATGGTACACTGAGACTTTGTATCGATTACAGAGAGTTGAACAAGATTATGATTCTTAACAAGTATTCATTGCCCCTTATTGAAGACTTGTTTGATCAACTTCAGGGTGCTTTTTACTTTTCGAAGATCGATTTGAGGTCCGAATATCATCAATTGAAGGTAAGAGAGGAGGATATCCGAAGATAGCATTCCGAACACGCTATGGGCACTATGAGTTTATTGTTATGCCTTTTGGTTTAACGAATGCCCCAGCAGCGTTTATGAATATGATGAACCAGGTGTTCAGAGACTATTTAGATCAATTTGTCATTGGGTTCATCGATGATATTCTAGCGTACTCGAGGTCAGAGGAAGAGCATAGGGAACATTTGAGGCTAGTGTTGCAATGGCTGAGAGACCACAAGTTGTACGCGAAGCTCTCAAAGTGCGAGTTTTGGCTTCAGCAGGTTGGTTTTCTTGGACACGTGGTATCTAAAGATGGTATTTTTGTGGACCCAGAAAAGATTAAGATGGTGACAGAATGGCAGAGACCTAGCATGGTAAAGAAGGTGCGCAGTTTTCTGGGTCTAGCATGTTATTACAGGCGATTTGTAGAAAGCTTCTCCAAGATTGCAGGAACGTTGACTCGTTTAACACGCAAGAATGTGCGGTTTTTTTGGACTGATGAGTGTGAGTCCAGCTTCCAGGAGTTGAAGTAAAGACTAGTGACAGCACCAATGTTGACATTGCCATCAGGTTCATGATGGTTTGTAATTTATAGTGATGCTTCTAAGAAAAGGCTTGGCTCTGTTTTAATGCAGCATGGGAAGGTTATTGCCTATGCATCAAGGCAGTCTCATGAGCAGAACTATCTGACCCATGATCTAGAATTGGCAGCGGTTATCTTCGCCTTAAAGTTGTGGAGACATTACTTATACGGTGAGACTTGTGAGATCTACACAGACTACAAGAGCCTCAAATATATATTTACTCAGAGGGAGCTTAATATGAGGCAGGACATATGGTTGGAGCTTCTAAAGGATTATGACTGCTCCATCCACTACCATCCGGGTAAGGCCAATGTAGTGGCCGATGCCCTTAGTAGGAAGAATATTGGAAACCTAACAGCATTAATTACGAGATAACCTCAGTTGTTAGAGGAAATGAGGCAATTAGACCTAGAGGTCAGATGCCCAGGATATGATGCAGTATTGGCAGCTATGCATGTTCAACCCACATTGATTAACCGGATTAAGGAGGCACAGACAAGCGACCCTGAGCTTTCCAAGATCATTGGGGGTAACGGAAGCAGGAAACAAACAGAGTTCGAGGTTGACTATGAGGGAGTGTTATGATTTGGCCGTCGGTTGTGTCTCCCAAATGATGAGGAGCTGAAGCGATTGTTGTTGTCAGAGACACATACTTTGCATTTTTCAGTGCACATAGGAAGTACCAAGATGCATCATGACCTTTGAGAGCATTTCTGGTGGTCAGGAATGAAGAGGGACATAACGGAGTTTATGTCTCGATGTTTGGTCTATCAACAGATAAAGGCCGAACACCATAAGTTAGCAGGAACGGTACAGTTATTAGAGATTGTCGAGTGGAAGTGGGAGCACGCCACTGCAGATATTGTGGGCGGTTTGCCAAAGACGATTCGGGGTTATGATATGATATGGGTTATTGTGGATAGACTCACTAAATTGGCACACTTTTTGCCTATTCGAGTCAATTTTACTATGCAACAATTGGCTCAATTATATATGGATACCATTGTGAGACTACACAGAGTACCGGTTTCAATTGTGTCGGACAGGGATTCACATTTTACTTTGAGGTTCTGAGAGAGTTTCCAAAAGGCTATGGGGACTGACTTGAGGTTTAGTACGGCTTTCCATCCATAGATGGATGTCCAGTCAGAGAGAACTATCCGAACCTTGGAGGACATGCTGAGGGCTTGTGTTTTAGATTTCCAGGGTAGTTGGGATAACCGTTTGCTGTTAGTCGAGTCTACATATAACAACAACTATCAGGCCAATATCCAGATGACGCCTTTCGAGGCCTTGTATGGTCGGAAGTGCAGAACTCCATTGTGCTGGGATGAAGTTGGAGAGTGTTGGCTCATCGGCCTAGAGCTAGTTCAGGTAACCTGTTAGAAGGTTGACTTGATTCGATCACGCATGAGAGCAACACAGGATAGACAGCGTATGTATGCTTCAAAGCGTACATGGGATTTAGAATTTGAGGTTAATGACCGAGTATTTCTGAGAATATCACCTTGGAAGGGAGTTATGCGCTTCTGGAAGAAGGTCAAGCTCAGCCCTAGATATACTGGTCCCTATGAGATCCTTGAGAGGATTGGACCAGTGGCGTATCATCTGGCACTGTCACAGGACCTGTCACATGTTCACAATGTGTTCCACGTGTCAGTGTTGAGGAAGTATGTGCATGATCCAACTCACGTATTACAGCATCGTCCCGAGGATATCCAGACGGATTTGAGTTACGAGGAAATACCGGTGAAAATATTAGACCGTCGTGAACAAATACTGAGCACCAAGGTGATACCGCTAGTAAAGGTACTGTGGAGGAATCACACTACCGAAAAGGCTACCTGGGAACCAGAGGAGGCCATGCAAGTGCTTACCCTCAGTTATTCGACACTATAGGTGCGTAAATTCGAGGATGAATTTTCTTATAAGTTGGGGAGAGTATAATATCCTGAACCTTAAAATACTTTTAACACATTAAATTAACATTTTTAGCAACGATATATATGTTTTTCAAATACTTTGCATCGACGTGTATTTTTTGGCGACAAATTATTTTTCTTTGCATTGATATACTTTTAGCGCGATTATATTTTTCTTTAGTATCAGTTTGCTTATTAGCGACAATTTGTGAAACGGGATGGCGTAACAACCCGTTAATAAGTTTCCTAGAGCATAAATTATCGTAAATATTTATTTTGGGCCATTTCGCAATAATAAAAGCTTTGGGTAAAATGTGAGCGACTAATGAAATTTAAAAGGGGATTACTTGAAAATTTTATTTTATAGGGACTATTGGATAATTAAAAGATTACAAAACCTGATTTTTATTTTGTTTAAAATATTGTTAAGTCTCTAATTTTGGAAAAGGAAATTAAGCCTTTCCGTAAGGCATTTTCGGTTACAGCAAGAACGAAGGGACTGAGAGAGAGTGATACAGAGAGAGATTTCGGTTACTTGAAGATAGAGAAATAGAGAGACGGAGTTGCAGAGGAAGAGGGAGAGAGAGAGAGGGAGAGAGAGAGAGAGAGAGAGAGAGGGAAGGGACCGAAGGGATTTTTCCGGCGAAGCTTTTTTGGTAAGCTTGCTTTAAATACATGTGTATTTCGGTAGGTGCATAAATGGGTATTGTTCAGTATGAAGGGCTATTAAAGGGTTCGATTTTGGGTGAGTTTAGGGCTGCTGTGACCCTAAATTATGAGTGCAAAATCATTGATGTGTTAGTGTGTAAGAAGTGGGTTCAAGGGCTGCCATGGCCGTGGAGCAGGTATGAGTGAGTAATCTGCCATGGCCGTGGAGCGGGTATGAGTGAGTGATCTGATATATATATATATATATATATATATATATATATATATATGTATGTATGTATGTATATAACCTCCCCCCCCCCACACACACACATGTGTGTGTGTGGGTGTGGGTATGTTTTGCAGGTAATGGGAGGGTTGGTGAACTAGTGAGTGGAGGTGTGTGTCTATATATATGGAGTGTTTATATATAAACTGTGTGCATGGGTGGTGAATGTGCGTGTTCTAGGATATGTGAACCTGTGTGTGCGCAATTACTGTGGCATGTGGGTTAGAGATGTGTGTAGTGTGTGCTTGTCTTTGGGTGTATACGAGTGCATGAGTGCATGTGTTGTGTGAGTGAAAATGTGAGTGTATGGTGTGTATTATGTATATAAATAATTATATGGTGGATGTCCAACGTGAGGAGGTGGATTAATTAATGTTCTGAGGGTGTAGAGAATAAAGAAAATGAGATGAATTGGGTTTTAAGGCACAACAGTAAAGAAATTATGTACCCTGTGCTTACACAAGTGTACCACCTACTAGTGTTAGGATTCGACGCATGTGTTGGGAGGTGCACGATGATCGTTGGCATGTCAAATTTTACAGTAGAATACTTTAGGCTAAGTTGGAATTTCTAGCAAAAATCTGTAATTTTCTGAAAACGTATGTATTTTTAATATTTTCTGAAAGTTCAAATTTGTAAAATCTTTTGAAGTCCTTAAAATTCATGAAAAAGTTTTGGAAAAATTAGACTAATGTTTTTATAGTATAAATAAGTCTCAGTTTAAGTTTGGGGATTTTTGGAGCTGAATAGTTATCATTTTCTGTATCGCATTGAATTTAGCAAAACGAAAATTTTAAAATTAGTTTTAATGCCTTTTAAATTCCAATTTCAATTTCCATAATTTTAATAAATATTTTAAGTTTCTTAAAAAATTAGAGTCTTTATTTCCAGCTAGTAACAATTTTATGGGCTTTTAGTGTATTTAAAGGAATTATTTTTAATTCAAAAATATTCAAAAATTATATTTTTATTTATTATGTTGTATTAAGCCATAAAGCATGCTTAATGAGAAATAAAATCATTTCTGAGTTATTTTTGTGCCTTGAGGAGTGTGACAGGTCTTTTGTTTAGGTTAGCCGTGTGTGGGGTGCGCTTTGAGTTGTGTCGTTTCGGGTTGAGGGATTACGCTGTGGGTAGTTATATTTGGTTTATAATATAGTAGTGTGGATAGTGTTCTGATAAATGATTTGTCAACCTAGGTTAAAATCTGAGGATTTTGGGTCGAGGGCGTTTTGCTTGGATTGAGATAATGGATTTATTCTGAAACCCAATTTCATCTATTTGTTCTCGTGAATATTTTTTTCTAAATTGTTATTAAAATTTCTTTGGACTCGGTTATAATTGTTATGAAAATGCATCGTTTGCCCTTAATGCATCGTTTTGAGCCTTACACGTTTATTGGAAATCCTTATCGATGCTCAGAATTTATTACTCATTGTGCATCGATTTATTCATTCTAATATTAATTATTGCATTCTGCATATTGACATGAGTTAGTGTATTGAGGAGTTATAAGGATGGTCTGTATCGGGGGGTGATATAAGGATGGTCTGTTATTGTCGAGAGATGCTATCGGATGGTGATATAAGAATGGTCTGTACCTTAATGATATAAGAATGGTCTGTACGATTGTCGGGAGATGCTAGTACCTTAATGGTCTAGCTAGTGTCTATATGCATATGTAACCACATTGTTAGTGAGCACTGCTTGTGTGGCTTTGCTAAGTGTTTCCCTGCACTATCTGTGTGGCTTTGCATGTCACTCGTGTTTAATATCATATGCATTGTTTCAGTGTAACTGGAATTGTTACTATTTATATTTGGTTTAAGGGATTGAGTTGAAACTCTTCCCTATTGTTTGAAGTGAATATCATAATCATTGTATTTCCATTCCATTTTTGGATTTTGAGCGACCTTACTGAGCTCTCGAAAGCTCACCCTTTTTTTTGTTCCCTTCTGCAGGAAACAATCGTCAGTAAGATTCCTGAAATTTGTTTAAGCCTGATCACGGAGTTAGCTTGGCATTTTCATTATTTGTAGAGCTCTGACATAGATATTATTGGGGTTTCCTTAGTGATATTTAAATGATTGGATGATTGAGAATCGATCGATTGATCGGCTAACGCTCTGGAAATTCTGGGGTGTTACATCCCATCCTTTTAAATAGTCAAGGCGATCAACTTCACATTATATTTTGTTTCAGTATATCCTTCTTGTTAGTCATTGATATAGCCAACACAATGCAATTAGGCACAAAATTTGTTTACAATTTCTCTATTGTATCCTATTTGTAATCTTAAGTGTCATATTCTATGCAAAATATGCTTTAGGGATTGGCTCTTCAATTCATTATTTGCTGATACCTCCTTATTTGTTGCTCAAGGTTAATAGTTGTTCATAAATTTTGCTTTCAGCATCCAAAAAAAGGTGAAAATCATATAGAAAAGTGAAAGTAGCATTTTTACATATGTTAATAAGAAAAGGGAAAAAAAACATTAAAACCTTGCTCTTTAATTGGTTGCATGAATTAAGGTAGGGATTCTTATAAGAACGTAATATATTATATTATTAGAAATAAAGGCCATGAATGCTATAACTACAAAATATGTGAAATCTCTCCCCTCAAACCCCTAATTTTTTTTCTCCTATAAGATTCACAAAACATTTTTTTTCCAAATAATATCCTTGTAGTTAATTTATCCCTAACTTTTGATGCCGATAAATCATGTAGCCCTTCGTGCAGAGCCCTCATACTTTACTGTAGAAGTACTAGGAATGAAATTGTAACATTTTGGAAATCCGGAGATCCATCGCCTTGAATTCCCAGAGTGTTAACCTACCACTTCCCATCAAACCTGTCAAATCTTGTTTACTGAGCCATACTTCAAAGCATCTACTATACATCAACTCAAACTCTTCAAAATACAAGATTACAAAAAGAACAGTAACACCCCGAATCTGGATATTGCCTAGCCAGTTAGTTTACTTTTAAGCGACGACTTTTATACACAAGATTTAGCGTCATTTTCTAAGAGTGAAAATCTATCGGCAATCTTTAGCGACAAAATTTTTAGAAACCAAAAGTTATAATTTAATGATGGCAATTATAAGTGATATTTAATGATGTACTTAGTGACAATTAGCGTAAACAATATTTTTAAATATTTTTAGCGATGAATTTTCTTTTAGTACCATCGATATTTCATGTAGCAACCTTTAGCGACGATTAGTGCAGTGGGGTAGCGTAACAACCCGTTAATAATTTCTCTAGCGCATAAAATATCGTAAATAATTATTTGGGACTTTTCGCAATAATTAAAAGTTTTCGGTAAAAAATTAAATTACTTATGATAATGTAAGGGGGTTTACCATAATTTTCCTCATTAGGGTTTCATGTATATTTATATACTGTTAGCAGCCGTCCTTGGTTCTTGGGGGTGACATACGATCCAGAGAGAGAGAAAGATATTGGGAGTGAGGAAGGAACGTGGTGAAGAGATTTTCGGCGATCGAGAAACAGTTTCGGTAAGCTTGCTTTGAAATTTAAGTTTCATGTGAATATAAATTACGGGTAGAGGTGTAAATGGGTTGAACGGTGGGTAGTTTGGGGCTGCCATAATAGGAGATCATGAGAGGAAGTGTTACTTTGATTAAGGTCTTTTCTTCTCTTTATGTTCTAAAGCTTTGGATTTTTAAGATGCAGTTTTGATTGTTATCACAGTGCCGTCAATTAGAAAATTGGTACCCATAATTTCTAGGGTTGTTTGTAATGTGGAACTCTCCTTAACCTCACGTTTGCAAGATAGATGATTTGCCGATAGGGTAATGACAGTGTCCTGAGAAGTAGCTTCAACATTTCGAATGGGCAGCAGAAATAAAAAGACCTTTGGGCTGCCCTTAAACCAACCAAAACAGGGATCACTTCCAACCAAGAAGAAATTCGGTGAAAGCTTCCATTTCGTGAGAAAGAGTGAACAAGAAAATTCATTACATGGTCTAAAAAGGATTCAATTAGTGACTACTTTACTCTGTTTCAGACCATAAGTATACACAAAAAAAGCATCAATACATCCTCTATTTTGTCACGCCAGTTAACCAGCTGGCTTGCCTAGTCTCTAAATGGACCAAGGTGAGGGAGAAACGAAGCAGCAGGAAAAGAAAAGAAGCAGAAATAAGAAAGAAGAGGAAGAGTAAAAAATAAGAAGCAGAAGAAGGGAAGACCCACTGTTGTGGGTGTGGGGAGGTGGAGTGCATATTGTGTTTGTTTGATATGTGGGTGTAATATGTGTAGTGAGATTATGGTATATGTGTTGGTGTGTTTGTGTATGTGAAATGAGGGGCAAGAGATGTTGCACGACTGCCATGACTGTGTATATTGTGAGGGGTGTTTGAGGTTGGGTTTTTAAAATGTGAAGAGAGGGGTGCGTTTGTGTGCTCAGGTGTGAAGATGGTAAGTTATGTATATTGTTGAATGTGTGGTAATGAAGGATGAAGAAGAAATAGGAAAAAAAAATGGAAGTGGGTACTGCTTCTTGTGCGAACCTGTGTGTTTGTGTGTGCTAAATGGTGTGAGTGTGTATTAAATAAGAGACGGCGGTCGGTGTGGGAAATGAGATTGCATGAAGTGGGTTATGTATTGCATGTGTTTCTAGTGGGTATATATACAGAGACGCGCGCGCGCGCGCACACACACACATTGTGTATATAATATAAGTGTGTGTGGTTGAAAGAGAGTGTGTGAGGGAATGAACGACTATCCGTGAACGGGGTGTTGAGTTTTTAGACTGTGGGCAGTGTAACGACCCGGTCCACGGCCCCACCACAGGGCATTGCCTCCCTCAAAAGGGCTAACCAAGTAGGTACTTATGAGTTCATAGGCAGGGTCTTATAAGGCCAATTATAAACTCTCCCACAACCGATGTGGGATATTACAATCTCCCCACCTTATTCCTTAGCGTCCTCGCTAAGGTTCGATCACACATAGCCCAGAATCTTCCTCTCTAGCCAATGTGGGATATACCCAGCTCACCCTTCGTTGCCCCAACCATCCTCTTGATGTGGGATATACCCGGGCTTGCCTTCGTTTCCCCCAACCATCGGCAACCCGACTGGACACCCCAGCCCGAGCTTTCGAGAGTCGGCTCTGATACCATCTGTAACGACCCGGTCCACGGCCCCACCACAGGGCATTGCCTCCCTCAAAAGGGCTAGCCAAGTAGGTACTTATGAGTTCATAGGCAGGGTCTTATAAGGCCAATTATAAACTCTCCCACAACCGATGTGGGATATTACAGGCAGAGGGTAAGGAGAAGAGAAGTGCGGATCGGGTATTGAGTTAGCGTTAAGTACGGCATGAGAGTTCGATAGTGTACGGTGATTGTTAGCACGTGAAATTTTAAAGTATGATACTTTAGGCTAAGTTAGAATTTCTGGCTAAAATTTGTAATTTTCTGAAACTATATGTATTTTTAATATTTTCTGTAAACTCAGATTTGTAAAAAAAAATTGAGTCTTTAAAACTCATGAAATGTTCTGAAAAAATTAGAGTAATGTTTTTATAGTATAAAGAAGTCTTAGTATAAAATTTGTGATTTTTGGAGTTGATTTGTTATCATTTCTGTATCTCATTGAATTTACCAAAATGAAAAATTTAAAAATAGTTTTAATGCCTTTTAATTTATGATTTGAATTTATATAATTTTCATACATATTTTAAAGCTGTTAATGGGACTTTATTTTCACCTGGAAACAATTATGGTTATTTTATGGGCTTTTATGCATTTAAATAAATTATTTTTAATTCGAAAATACTTGAAAATTTAGAAATTTTATATTTTCATTTTATATGTTGTTTTAAACCATAAAAATGATTTATGGGAATTAATATCCATTTATTGTTGAGCCTCAAGTAGTGTGTAGGGTTTTCAGACTAGGTTGGCCGTGTGTGAGACCCGCTTCGAGTTGCGCGATTTCGGGATTAGAAGTGAGCACACGATGATTAGTCGATATTAGGTTTATAGTATTGTAGCATAGATTGTGTTCTAACAAATGGATTGACAATCTAGGTTTATTTAGAGAATTTTGATCGAGGTTGCGTAGCATTGCATAGTTTGGATCGAGATAAGGAATTTTATCCGAACCCTATGTCATTACTCTGATTTCAAATGTTTATAATACCAGCTGTACAGACTACATTGATTGTTAATTTTTATGATTGATATAAACATATTTTTAAACTGCCCATGAAACCCTAATTTGAGCCGTATAGCGATCGTTTGAAATTCTGGTTCATTCTCATTTGTTTATTGACTCAATCATCGCAAAATATTTTCAATTGTATTTATTTTTTCTAAATGTTGACATGAGTTAATAATGCTGGGAGTTATAAAGATGGTGCGTATTGTTGGAGTTATAAGGATGGTCTATTGGTTGTATTAAACTAATACCTAAATGAACTAGTTAGTGTACATATGCATATGTAAAGCGTATCGAACGCTGCCGGGGTGGCTTTGTTATAATGTACTGCTCATGTTCAATGTTTCATGTTTCTGTTTTATTGCACCTGAAGTGTTTTGAAATGATTATTGATTTAAGGGATTGAGTTGATACTCATCCCTATGTTTATATTGAAATATTGTGGTTTTATTTGAAAACCCTTTTAAAATTATCATTTGATTGTATATAGAAAATCATTTGAATCGCTATGTTTCTCCGCTTTAAAAGTTGTTATTTGGCTTAAACATAAAATCGTCCGAACCGCTTTTGATTGTTTTGAAAATCCTCGATTGACCTTATTAGGCTCTCAAAAGCTCACTCTCCTTTGACTTCCTTTCCACAGGTGATAACCAGCATTAGGTTGAGGTTGCCTGTGTGGATTAGAGCCAAGCAAGAAAAATTGATTTAATAAAGTATTGGATGTTAGAACCCTCGTGTTGGTGAACTTTTCTGGCTCATCATTTACATTAGTTTATCAATTATGGTTGTACACAGAGAGAAAAATACATTGATAGATGTTTTAGTTGCTCTGAAAGTTATGGTACTATTTGGTTAAGTTTTGAGGATAATATTGTTTAGTGTATATGATTGAGCGAGTGTTAACGTTCCGAAAATTCTGGAATGTTACAAGAACTGCTTAAACTCATACTATTAAAACTTAGGTTCTTTACAGAACGACAAGCTAACAATGTTGACCAACACAAAGGTCTTACTACACAACATTGGTGGGCTCACCGGAATCTCACACAGACTCTAAGCCTATTCCTGAGCATATTACTGCTGATCACCTATAGAAGGGAGTCAAACGTAGGGTGAGCTTTTAAGAGTTCAATAAGGTCGTTCAATGACAACTGAAAGATTTACAAACGATTCAGGAGTCTAGACAATGATAATGTTTCAAAACATTTCAACAATTAAGAACACTTTGATAAATTTCAAAACGATTATAATAAGTCATACACATATGCCAAAAATGACCAAAGACAATCATAGACAGACACTAGAACAAACATTAACAATCATCCTAGTTTCCAAAACGAACATTAACAATTATAACCAAGTACCAAACCGATCATTTGAAAATCATTTTCAAAGTCATCGTTTAAAAATGCAATGATGATTTTCCAAAGGATTTCAAAATGAACCTAGATACTTCAAAGGACAATAGGGGAAATGTTTCAGACAATCACAAACAATTTGATCACGATATGGGGATGAGTTTTACTCAATCCCCCTTCAATCAAATAACAAGATATTCATTTGAACATCATTCTCAAATCAATCATTGTAAGATACAATGTAAACAAATTCAAAAATATTGATCCTGGGCAGAGACAATGCCATTAATGCAATGCACAAATGTACACAACTACACATGCATGATGTACGCTAATAACTAGCCCTTTCTATCGATCAAGGGACTAGTCTGCATTCCCCGTAGGAAGTAGTAACAATTCTTCCTTATAATGCCTCCCTCAGAACAGAGCCCCAGTTCAACAGATAAGGCACAATCATAGAATCAACAAGAAATTCAATGCTTTAACTTGTAATAACGATAAGCATTAATGTGAATTCAAATAACCAGTATCAATTAAGGTTTTGGTGATAATTAAACATACTGTGTCAATTCATCACATATAATTCAAGAATAACCATAAACAAATAACAAGAACTATTACGAATAGTTATCGAATTTAGACACAACAATTCATAAGAAAGAATGCAAACAATTATCGAATTTGCTCAGCATGCAATAATAGGTGAGCATCGATAAGATTTTCAAATAACCAATATCAAGTCCAATATTGGGGTTTTCTTGGCAATAACATGCTGACATCAATGCATATATATCACTTTTTGACAATAGTCATAGACAAATCGAAAGGATACTTATGAACACAAATTATCGAAATAAGGGTCATGATAGAAATCCTTACCTGGGTTTCAAATAGAAATCCTTACCTGGATCCGAAGTTAAGTTAGTCTAACCAGAAAGTCTGTTACTTTAACCTAAACATAACAATTCAATTATTAGTATACATAATATACTACGATATTATGAATTCAATACTGACTCACGCCCCCTCACCGGGTATGTAAAATTTACCAAAATGCCCTTTGTGTGTAAAATTACCAAAACACCGCTCTCACACTTAAATCACCAAAACCGCATTTCTGTAAATATAATCACTAAAATTTCCTTACTGTATGTGAATTGACCAAAAAATACATTTTATATGTGAAATTACCAAAATACCCCCTAGGGATTCTTGGCACCCTAAAAAATATAAAAAACACATCAAAATAATATTTTAAGCATCTCGAAGTCATTTTTGGGCTTAAAAGTATTTTAAAGTTCGAAAATCTCGAACCGGTGTCTGGACCGAGCGCTTAGAAGCCGGTTCTGCTAAAAATAGATATCGACCTCGGAATGATACGGAATTTTAGAAAATGAAACATCTCAGTAGGATAAGATTTCACAAAAACATTTAGATTAAAATAACTTGATTTGTTATGTTAAATAAATCAGGAATTCCTCTAAAGTGATACCCATATTTGCCAACCTTCACGGACATAGAAAATAATTGGGGTTACTGTTTTGGACTTTATAAAATTTTGATCCTAAATATTTATAAAAAATTGCACAAAATTGCCTAACTTCCTTCCCGTTTTAGTGTAAAAAACAACTACTATTCAAATCATGACACACTAATTCACCTAAAACACACATCCTCACTGTATTGCTAGAACACACACACACACACACTTATGCACACAATTCTCACGCGCACACACAGACTACCACCCTTAAATGCACTAACTACATCTAACTACACATACTAACACACATTAAAACACCTATTAACATCAAATTACACACACATAGCTCACATAATTCACATTCAAACACACATACCCACTGTCACTCCATGCGCACACTGTCAATACCAAGAACACATACATACCCTTCTCAACACATTGAAAACTCACAACCATACCCAATTTCCCCCTAAACACACGAATATCCACCCACAAACTCACTCCTATACCAAATTTACACACTTAAAGTGAGGATTTACCTTAAAGATTCAACCCCAATTCTCTTTAATTCTCTCTGTTCGAATTCCTATTCTTCCCCTCTCTCGGTTTTTTCTCTGTTTCTTGTTCTTAGTCATTGTTCTTTCTCTTTTCCCCTTTTGTTTCTCCCGAATTTGTTTTCTTTTATTTGTTTTCTTTAATTTCCTTTAAAGATCTTTATCCAATTCTTTAGTTTATAATTTAAGTGATTAGTCACCAAATAAACAACGAGGAGGTGTCATCTTCTTAAGACCAATTTCTCTAAAATTTGACATATAATGCCTAACTTTCAAAAATTGCAAATTGGGTCCAGAGTTTTCCATAATTACAAATGACCCTAAAACTTTTCAAAATTATACTTTTGCCCCAAAATCCTTTTAAACTTCCACGCTCTACTAATTCCCGAGCATTGCTCAAAATTAACGTTTTTTTTTGGATCATAGATAATTATTTTTAAACCGTTCAAAAAGTACTGGATATATATATTATATATTACAAAAATTTCCATTTAGTCCACGCCCGTTTCACAAAAACCCAGCTCCTCCCGTAAGCCACGTCACCCACTCAAATGACACGTGGCAAAACCTCATACGACTGTCACACACCAACAATTCATCAAAACTGAACCCTGCCTCGTCCTTTTCTTTAGTTTCCCAATCTACCCTCCACTTTAGACATTATCCCAACCATACCCCCTTCCCCATCGAAACACAAAACTCAGAAGAACTGATGCACAGAGCCCTCGCTCTTGAAACTCAGTTTTTGGGGGCTGTCGACCCCATTGTTATACTCCTATATCTCTCTATCTCTCTCTCTCTCACACACACACACACAAACACAAATACACACTTTACACACCCACTTTCTCCTCTAAAACTTCCTTCTCAGATTCGTTAATCGGACGGACCTCCTTTAACCGCCATGACTATGATGACTCCTCAACCGTTGGATGTAAGTCTCTCTCGCTCTAAATCTCAATTATATATAATCAATTATATTCGCTTTATCTGCACTAGTTTCTCTTGTAATGGTTGTTTTTGTGTTAGTGTTGGTTTCATGATCACCTAGGGTTTTGGTACGGAGGAGGTTGAATTGGATTTATTTTTTAATTTTAACTGCCCCTTCTTTGTTGGAAAATTAGGGTTTTTATTTGGTTTAGGGTTAGGGTTTATAGGATCAGATTTCTGATTGGGGAGTTCATTATATGATTTGGCTTAATAGCAAGACGACGAGGAGATGCTCGTCCCCCATTCGGAGCTTATGGATGGCTCTCAGCCCATCGAAGGCTCTCAGCCCATGGAAGTTCCTCTGCCTCTGCCTATTGAAGGTCCTCAGCCTTTGGGAGGTCCCCAACCCATGGAAGGTCTGTTTTAGAAATCCGCTACTGTAGTTCTAACTATTTTGCTTACTTGTGTGTTTCATTGTTATTGATGTGGTGTAGTTTTTTCGATTGATTAGTAGCAGCAACACAAGCGGAGAATGACAGTACTGTGGAGAATCAAGCAGCGGATGAGCCTCAGACATCTAGGTTTACGTGGATGATTGAGAACTTCACTAGGTTGAACCTCAAGAAGCTTTATTCCGATGTCTTCACAGTTGGTGGATATAAGTGGTAATTGGAATGGAGCACCCCGCTTTTTATATTTATTATGCTCCTGGTGTATTTATTGCACTTGTGATTGATATCTGACTGGTGATGGTGTGGCCAGGCGCGTGCTTATTTTTCCGAAGGGAAACAATGTGGACCACTTGTCGATGTACTTAGATGTTGCGGATTCGGGAACTTTGCCATATGGCTGGAGTAGATATGCACAATTCAGCTTGGCTGTTGTTAATCAACATCATAGCAAGTATACAGTGAAAAAGGGTATTTTCAAATGTTCATGCTTACACAATTTGCGTTTATATGTAGACTCTAGTTAATTCTCAATCTGAATTTCTCCATTTATAGGAAATTTTTGCAATTCGTAGTTATAGCAATAGGCATTACTCAGCAAGAAATTTTTTTATTTTGGTGGTCGCGTTCTTAAAAAGTATGACGTGTCTGTTTTCTCACCACATGGTATTTTTTTTCATTATGTGAGTAATACAACGTTTTCATTTTAAGGATGTCACCAATGCGGCACTGAATTTTTTGTTCCTACTCAAGGATACACTTCGTAAGACAGCTGTAATAACTCATATATCGACGTTATTTTGTTATGTATATTGTTCAGAAAACACTAAAAGTTTTTTCTGATTTTTTGAAAAATTGTCTTGATCTTTATACTCTTCAGGTAGTCTGTTGTCAATTTGTTTTTTTATTGTCTTAGGGAAGTATGATATATACCTTACATCAGTTTATCAGCTAACCAGAATGTGGACGGCTATACAACTGGCGCAGAGAATCTCCTTACCTCGTTTTTCATAAAACATAAAGAAGATACACATAAAGGGTTAGCATGGCCAACGGCACAAGAGAGTATGCAATAAACACGTTGGGAGATGTTGAATACTCGTTCGATAGTGTTATCGTAATTGTTATAGAATAGCGACAGACTAATCATAGTAATAAAATCACACGGAAAGATTCTTACACTTGTGGCTTATGTCAAATGTTATAATTTTTGCACACAGAGCAGACAAGTGTTCAAAAGTGTGCATGCTTTATTGACTGTCAGACACTAGAACATGGCGCTGCCATATTATAACCTTCTGTAGCCTTGAAATGCTTGTGTTCATTTTCAAATTGAGTCAGTAGATTCAAATGGAATAGACACTTTAAGAAAGAAGTGGCTTGGCCACATCTATATCTATACTATATATAATGAGAATGAGAATACCCTTTTTGGTGTAATACCTCTTTTCGTGTTACATAACTACCTATCTAAAATGGTGACAAGTGGCATTTAATTTTTTTTTTAACAAGGGAAATAAAGTAAATATTTTAAATAATAAATAACTACCTATGATGACATGATTGCTTTTCACAATTTAAAATTTATTTTATATAATGGTGGCATTAACTACTTATAAACATATCTTTGATTTTCAAAAGATGTGATTAAAATACACCTAAAAATTAAATTTTGGTTGTTATGATAAAAATATCATATTTTAACCTCGTGTTTGCACACGCATCGCGTGTGCCACGGTGACTCGTGTCAATAAATGGACCTTTTTTACCCTTGAATGTGGTGATAGTAAAGCACAAATATCAGTCTTAGTTAAGGGAATGCATGGGAAGGCTAAAGTTGTCCTCATTGACTTAGCCCACATTTCAGGAGAGCTACTTGGATGCAATTAATGCCACTTCAAACTGCTTTCATTTCCAATGTTACACCTTGATAATGCTTGAACTAGAGGATATAAGTGGAACTTTACATTGAGTCGTGTGACTTTTCAAAGTGGACAATATTCAGTAGATATCCGAAAACTAAAAGGAGGAGAATATGTTATGGAGGACAAGAACTGATTGGGCATATTTGGTGATCTTTAACCATTTGCATGGGAGGACATGAATACAAATTTAGGAAACTGAGGAAGTTAGTTTCGTATATATATAGAGTTAATGTTACTTTAAAGGTTTATAGGATCCTGTAAGTGCCAAAACTGTTATTACAGCTTAGAAGTTAGCCCTCCTAATGTATGATCAATAAAGTTCATAATGCCATCTGCTAACACTTTCTTGATGTTTATCTCACCTTCTAATCTTGATTTTTCCAGACACACAGCACCAGTTCCATGCAAGAGAAAGCGATTGGGGCTTCACATCTTTCATGGCTCTTAGTGATCTTTATGATCCCGGCAGAGGTTTTATTATGAACGATACAGTTGTTATTGAAGCTGACGTTGCTGTACGTAAGGTTGTTGATTACTGGACATATGACTCAAAGAAGGAGACTGGTTATGTTGGACTTAAGAATCAAGGAGCAACTTGTTACATGAATTCTCTCCTTCAGACCCTGTATCATATTCCTTACTTTAGAAAGGTGAGGATGTTTTGCCATATTTCTTCGTGATCTCTTTATATGGTGGGGAAGTTTTTAATTTTTGGGAGCATGTATATCAGGCTGTGTATCATATGCCAACAACAGAGAACGATATGCCCTCTGGAAGCATTCCTTTGGCTCTACAGAGTTTATTCTATAAGCTCCAATATAACGAGACGAGTGTTGCAACTAAAGAATTGACCAAATCTTTTGGATGGGACACGTATGATTCCTTCATGCAGCATGATGTTCAAGAACTTAATAGAGTTTTGAGTGAGAAGCTTGAAGATAAGATGAAGGTAAAGTTTGTCTGCCTAATGCAGCCTTAACCCTTTTTATGTTATAATGCTTGTTATGACATTTTGAAATTCTTTATTGGTTCAGGGAACAGTTGTTGAAGGCACTATACAAAAGTTATTTGAAGGACACCACATGAATTACATTGAATGCATTAATGTGGACTTCAAATCTACAAGAAAAGAGTCATTTTATGGTACTTATTGGTACAGCGGTTTAAATTTAGCGGTAGTTGTTCATGGCATGAGGGCATGAGCTAAGATTTTTTGAATGGCAGATCTTCAACTTGATGTGAAAGGATGTAGGGATATTTATGCTTCTTTTGACAAGTACGTGGAGGTTGAACGTCTTGAGGGTGATAACAAATACCATGCTGAAGAACACGGTTTGCAGGTTAGTGGCTTATGACTTCAAGATACATTGAGTTGCATCCCATAGATTTGGTTGCTGTTTGTTGGTTTTAACTTCATTTTGTTAATTATAAAGCCTTAGCCAATTCTGCCTGTCCCAAACTGAATAACAGAATGAGGTGTTATTGATATTATATTTAACTGAATCAGCTAAGGTATTAAAATTGACTACATAAATTGAGGAACTTGTGAGCAAGGATTGTTACAAATATGTCATGAATTTCAGAATGCTGTAGCTGCACTTTTTGCTTGTTTCATCCAACGTACTGGTACTCGTATTTTTGAGGAAGTTGGACAACTCATGCTTTCTTTTGTTGATAATTCTTAATCCCAAGATACTTCCTCAACCCTATTTTATTTGTTTTTTGTTGAGCTGATGATGAGTCTAGTATATATGTTGGCGACATTTTCTCGTGTTCCTCCAAAGCGGGCACATGCCAGCCAGTTTTACTAAATAAAGGCAGCATGAAAATATAACAAAGAGTTATAGTGGAACGTGTCGTCTCTATTTCAAGGTGAAAAGCATGTGTAGTCTTTCAATTAAGGTATGAATGTGACTTGAGAGAGTAGTTGCATTTCGCTATCAGTTCCTGTACTTTTTGTGGATTGTTTGTCTTGGTTGTTTATTTCCTCCTATAATAGTTAGATGCCTAATTATATCAGCTATATATGTTCTTTTCTTCTGTAATATATGTGAGTGCCAATGGTGTCGGTTATATTTTCAGGATGCGAAGAAAGGTGTGTTGTTTATTGACTTCCCTCCTGTTCTACAACTTCAGCTAAAGCGGTTTGAATATGATTTCATGCGGGATACCATGGTAAAGGTCAGTATCAATATTTTGGGTCTACACCTACTCAAATACAGAAATTTGTTCTCTTTTTTTCTTTTGGCTTATTTTTTTGATCCTTTGTTAAGCAGGCCTCTCAGAATTTTATAAAGATTAGCTTTACAGTTTTGAATTATATTCCTCTACTAGCAAGGGAATGAATACTTTTGGAGAATAGAATATCATGCGTTTGAGGGGACAGTGAGTGTGACTCCTGCTCCTAGTGATGTGTATCATGTACTCAAATAGTTCTTGCTACCTTTGTGCAGATAAATGACCGCTATGAGTTCCCTCTGGAACTTGACCTCGATAGAGAGGGTGGAAAGTATTTATCTCCTGATGCGGATAGGAGTGTTCGCAATCTTTATACCCTTCATAGGTATCCAATGAGATTTGTTGCACGTATATTCGTATTGATTTACTTAGCTGGTTCTTTTCCCACATTGTTTGACGGTTGCACGTATAAGATCTAGATCTTCCATTGTGCAGCTCTAGTGGATTTTTTCAATTTTGCCATCTTCAGAATGTGCAAGGCCTGTCGTTTTGTCTGCGTTTCTTTCCTTTCCTTCTTAAGTATTTTTCTCTATGTTATCAGTCTTCAAATTCTTCTTGCTTAGGCCAAAAAAAAAATAAAAACGAGAGAGGGAGGAGGAGGGAGGGAGGGAGGGAGGGAAATGAATAGATATTCCATCACAGTTGAAGTGGATCCAATTTATTTATGTAAGAGAAGGAAAATGAATGCTGTGTGAAAACAGTTATGGAAAGGGGTAATGGCATGCCATTTTTCTAAAATTGCAGATAAGATAGAGCTAAATTTATTTGTGCGTTACTTGTACAAGCCTGTCAAAGTTAATCGTCAACCTGGGTAGTTGTATTCGCATATGGTAATTTAAATGCATCTGACTGCATTTGCCACGACTGATTCTTTTTTTCTTGTTCGGTCTGCAACCATTGCCTCGTAACTTACTGTTTCTTTTTTCTTCTTCTCTCCTTCCTCTTCCAATAGTGTATTAGTCCATAGTGGTGGGGTGCACGGCGGACATTATTATGCTTTTATCAGGCCTACTTTATCTGATCAATGGTAAGAAACATATGCCCATAAGATTCTCTCCCAATCTCTTTCTTGTGTGTTTGTATTTATCCTTGTAAGGCATGTGCATATGTCGTGTGTATGTGCATGAATGCATGCCGCATTTCAATCAGATTAGTAGGATAACAGAGAATTGGAGGAAAGTCCTGGGTAAATTTGTCTATCAAATTCCAGGAGTGGGTATATAAGAAGTTAATGTACAGAACTGCATCTTTTTAAATGTATGTCAACATTCGAACATGTAGTTGTTCGCTTGAGTATTGATTCATTGCTCATTTTCTATGGTTGGAGTTCTCAGATATTAGCACTGACTTTTAAGATTCGTACAAGTATCTCAGAATGTTGTAAGATATGTGTGAACTGTTTTCATAGTGGCTAGTATGTTGCAATCTTTACTTCTGTACAGCACTTCTTCACTTGTTAAGAACTCCCTCATTGTTTATGTCAGTCCAGCAAAAAGAGTTTCTTCTGGAACTCCCGATGAATTAAAGAAGAACAGATCAAATAAACCAAGTAAAAAAAGAATTTGGCGACGCTTAGGGTCGGGCTTAAAGGAGCCCAATTGAAGGCGGGTCAGTTATGCTTTTTCTTCAATGTTGAAAGGCAAACAAATAGAGCATGTTGTCGTAAATTGTTTGTAGTTTTTTGTACCACCTGATTAACTTGTAGCATAGTGGCTTCGAGCAATACCATTGATCCCCACAGTTGTAGATATTATTACAGTACCCGAGAAAAATGTTTTATCTAGAAACATATACATGTATTTTTGGAACTGTTTAGGGTGTTGTCCGCATTAAACAACAGAAATAACAGAGTAAGAAAAGACAACAGACTTTAGAGTCTCACAGAGGAGTCTCATCAAGAAGATCAATGAAGTCTCACCATTGGAAAGAAAAGCAAATCTGCTTCAGAAGATTCTATTCATCAACTCTCTAATTCTGCTTGAAATGCTTGCTTATATGGAGAAATGCAGAGACCTTTCTACAAAGAAAAGGATTTTATAGAATCTAGAAGAGTACTAAAATAAGAGTAGATCAACTTGTAATACATGTTCGTCATGTTCAATATGTTGAAGTGATGCTTACTCTAAGTTGTGCACGTTAATCGACATTGACATCATTTGGGGTTTATTTTTTAGGTTCAAATTTGACGATGAACGCGTAACAAAAGAAGACATGAAGAGGGCACTAGAGGAGCAATATGGCGGTGAAGAAGAGGTACTGTCTTTACTTTTAGTATCATTTACAATTTACAATACTTGTTTTACTCTCCGCCAATGAGGTTGTCTTTGCTTGTCTTTGTCCAACAGTTGCCCCAGACAAACCCTGGTTTCAACAATGCTCCGTTTAAATTTACAAAATACTCGAATGCTTACATGCTTGTGTATATAAGGGAAAGCGATAGGGAGAAAATAATCTGTGATGTAGATGAGAAAGACATTGCAGAACACCTCAGGGTAAGATTGGCTTCATTCTTTTGAGTAGATGTGGATGTGTTTGGAGATTGATACTTTAATCATATCATTAAAGATAAGGTTGAAGAAAGAACAAGAAGCAAAGGAGGACAAGCGAAGATATAAAGCACAAGCACACCTGTATACAATTATCAAGGTAATAGTTTCTTTTGTGACCAATTTTATAATAGTAATTGGAGAAGTGAAGCTTGTCCATTTATATTGGGAACTAATCATTGAAGCCTTCAATTGACTCATCTAGGTTGCCCGGGATGAGGACCTATTGGAACAGATTGGAAAGGACATATATTTTGATCTTGTTGATCATGACAAAGTGCGTAGTTTTCGTATCCAGAAGCAGACGCCTTTCATCCTTTTTAAGGTACATGTTACTCTAGTATGTCTTTAGGTACTTGTTAGGAACTGACCTTTTTTTCTCCTACAGTTAGTCATCTAATTGAGCTATCTAGAATTTATCATTCTGCTTCCACTTTCTTTTTCTGATCAAGAAGCTAGCTTGTCGTCCTTTACCTTCAGCCATCATTTCCTTAGTTTTCTGATCTCTTAATGTAATGCATATATCGACCGCTCTTATTTCCTATACTATTGCATGAAACAAGCTCGCTTAGTAGCAAATTGTTACTAATGGAAGTCACGCGTAGGACGTGTTTTGCATTTCGTTTGTTGAGTTGGGTTTATAAACTTGTATTCATGGTTGGTTTGCAGGATGAGGTCGCCAAAGAATTTGGTATACCAGTTCAGTTTCAGCGTTTCTGGATCTGGGCAAAGAGGCAAAACCATACTTACCGCCCTAATCGGCCCTTGACCCCACAGGAGGAAGCACAATCAGTATATTTTTCTTACTCTTGCTTCTTCTGGCTCATAGTTCCTGTTCTATTTGTTACCTCGGCATGGCCATGGATGACTTAGTAAATTCATTTGACAATTTGTATAATGTTTTTGCATCTTCGTTTTGTGTTTAGTTGTGCGACTTTAGCCCTCTACTTTTCCCCTGTTAAGAAAACTTTTGAAGGTTTGAACTTTGGATTATATCAGATTCTTTTCTAAAATCCTGCCTTTGTTGTAGTTTGGGTTCTGTGCAGTCTAGCATTAGTTCTGGCCCTTCGGGGAAAGTATAAAGGACTGATTGTTATCTGACATGTAAAAATACAGTCATCCTGAGAATTATGCTTCGTTGTATCTAAGAATCGAGCCAACTTGATTTATGTTTGTTTTCTGCTGTGCCTTCGATGTGTGCCAGAGTATTTCCAATTTTCTTTGAATTATACCATTTCACCTTATTTGACCTTTTCTTTGGTTCAGGTTCTTTTCACCTTGATATATTTCTCTCCTTGGGTACCTTATGATAACCATTTATGAATGCAGGTCGGGCAGTTGAGAGAGGTTTCTAATAAGACGCACAATGCAGAGCTAAAGTTGTTCTTGGAAATAGAGCTCGGGCCGGTAGGTGTTGTCTTAACAATTGTAACTTGTTCTTGTATGATGTATTGGCATTGCAGTTGAGAGGCTGCGTTTTAGCTTCCCCATACTTCTGTGATGCTTTGTTATCTGTTTCAGGACCTACGTCCTTTTCCGCCACCTGACAAAACTAAAGAAGATATACTTCTTTTCTTCAAGCTTTACAATCCAGAGAAAGAAGAGCTTCGGTAATTTCTTTGTGTTCCGGTTTTCAATTTTGTTTTCTTATAGTGTCAGTCACACCTTACCTCTATGTGAAGGCCTAGCTCATGTCTCTTTATCTCCTTCTCTTCTAGTCAGTTTTACATATATTTATTACTAGTTTATTTAGGAAAGAAACTAGGGGGAGGGAGTTGTTTAAGGGAAGAACAGGTTTACTTTTCGAATTGTCCTGGTGCCTGTGTGGGGGGTGGGTGTGAAAGGGCATGACGTGAATAAAAGAAAGGGTAGGGTTAAGGTGAGGAGATATTGAGAGGTAAGAGAAGGGAAAATCTTGGACACTGTTGTTGTCTACCCTGGCTTTATTTATTATTGTTATTCTTTTTCTTTCAGCTTACCATCTCGATTAATTCTTGTTCCCAGGTATGTTGGTAGGCTTTTCGTGAAGAGTTCGGGCAAACCAATTGAAATTCTATTAAAATTGAACGAAATGGCTGGATTTGGTCCTGATGAAGAAATCGAACTTTATGAGGTTTTATTATCTCAGACTGTGTTTAAATAAATCTTTACTTATGAATTCAATATGTTAGAAGAAATATTTCGTGCATCCTGATCTCTCTCTCTCTCTCTCTCTATATATATATATATCATGTCATTGCTCAGGAAGTGAAATTCGAGCCTTGCGTCATGTGTGAAGGCCTTGACAAGAAGTCTTCATTTCGATCTAGCCAGGTATACGTCGCTTTATTGCATTGTTTGAAGTGGTCGTTTGCAGTTTGTAATGAAAAACTCCTTCCATCTTTTGCAGATTGAAGATGGGGACATCATTTGCTTTCAGAAATATCATCAAACTCAAAATGAAGAGCAATACCGATATCCTCACGTTCCTTCATTTTTGGAATATGTGAAAAATCGCCAGGTTCAATATGTTAAGATGTTTTTTATCATCATTTTTTTGTGGTTATTATTTCTATTATGCTGGCATTACAATCAGTATTCGCTACATGCCATTGGCATGTATTAACAATTTTAATAGAATTAAACTGTCATTCTGAGTGTGATGATTAATGGCTCTATCAAGGCTCCTTACATTAAGATACTAGACCTAGTAGCAAACTGTTCTTTCCTAGTGATGCATTTAACCTTCTTTCTGGAAAGTGTTCGAGTAGAGATTTATTACAGTTTTCAATCAGATGTTAGGCAATCATGATTTCATATTCTTGGCAGTAATTTAATGTTCTCGAAAGAGTAAGAGATTTATTTTAGAATTGATCATTAAGAAATGTGGCCAGGCTTTTGGTTACGTTTACAGTACTAGGTACTAAAAGAAATTAGTTTAATTGTTAAATCTATAGGATAGGATAGGATGGTTGTTAACTAATTCATTTTGTTAAGATTTAGTTAGTGAAAGTGAGCCTAGGCTTAACTGTTTGCGGTCAGGGTTTCCAAATGCAAAAGCTTCTCCCCTTGCGCTTTGGAAGTGGAGGGCAACCCTAGTGTTTCCGCATACGAAGATAAAATATTTCTGCTATTACAAATTCTTGTATTCTCTTTGTGATTTGATGGATGCTATTTATATATTTGTAGCTGAAATGGGGGCTGTAACGCCTTTATAAATCTCTCTTTCACTCACTCTCTCACTCAATCAATCACTTTGCATGATTACATCCTTTGTAGATTGTTCATTTTCGACCTTTGGAGAGGCCCAAGGAGGATGATTTCTGTCTCGAGTTGTGAGTACTCTTGCCCGTGTTCTATATTGTCGTATATGTCTGTGTTGCTGCTTTAAATATATTTTCACATGTTTCTAGGTCAAAGGCGCATACTTATGATGATGTTGTGGAACGAGTTGCTCGGCGGCTTGGTTTGGATGATCCATCCAAAATCAGGCTTACTTCTCACAACTGCTATTCTCAACAACCTAAGCCTCATCCAATTAAGTATAGAGGTGTAGAGCATTTGACAGACATGCTGATTCACTACAATCAGGTTGCTGTGACATCTATACGGCTTAGTTTAAGTTATTGCATATTCTATTGGAGAAGGAAATACATTATGATGTCAATGGGTTTACAGGCTGGTAATTTCTTTTGACAGATTTCTGATATTCTATACTATGAAGTGCTGGACATTCCTCTGCCAGAATTACAATGTCTGAAGACTCTTAAAGTTGCTTTTCATCATGCAACAAAGGATGAGGTTTGTTGGAAAATGCACAAGACATATCGTCCTCATCTGCCATCCTCTCATTATAAGTTGTTTTAGTTACAGTACCTTCTTTACTTTCTTTTGCAGGTCGTTATTCACAACATCAGATTGCCTAAACAAAGCACTGTGGGAGATGTGCTTAACGAACTTAAGACCAAGGCAAGTATCAATACTGGTAACAGCAATCTGATTACCCATTAAATTAAACTTCTGCAGCTTATAAAACTTAAATTCTATGGCCATTGTATTCTATTTAGTCAAGTCCTGCAAGTGCAGGATTGGCGCTAAGGTACGTTTACTGGACCTGTTGTAAACATGGAAATGAAGAAGAGGGCAGCTGGGTTCGAACAAGTTAACCTCGACCTAGTACTGTGGATTGCAATGGCCTAACTTGAAAAATATCGCTAAAGTAGAGGTCCAAACACAATTTACTTTTCCTACCCAAGTTTTCGAGGCGCGCCTTTTCTCTGTCATCACCTCTTGATAGATCAAGGCCTGGTATGTGCCACTAATGTCCAAATCACGCTCCACCAGAAAGAACCTGTCAACTGCCCACACCGAAAGGTGCGAACAGGGGAAAGGAGTGAGTTTCATTAACTCAGCAGGATTTCTATACATCTATTAACACACAACATCCAATTACATCATGAACAAGTGCAGACAATAGATGTGTAACACATGACATATTAGATCCTAACATAATAAGAATATGTAATTTGTATTATAATGTTTAGCATATTCTGAACATAGCACAAGTAAACATGTTAACACATCACATGTTGTCAACCATTCATCTCCAATGGTCCCAAAGCAGCTGAGCATGGATGTTTGATCCAACTTCCAAGTAATAAAAAATATAATCATAATCAAGTATAAGTAAGGTCATAAGTTCGCGTGCACCTATGCGCGGCATATGATCTTATGGTGAGCGAGACAAATCATATCATAAATCATAATGGACGATGCTGATGTGGGATATACCAGGCATAGCCATCGTTTGCCCAACCATCAATAACCACATATTATATGCTCGTTCACCTACCATCCTTCCTTTGTGAAGTATTAGACCAATCATTTATAGTCTGAGACGATCAAACCCAGTCCATAATTGATTGTGCAACTGTTGGATTTTATAATTTGCACGACTGACACAGAATATTATCCTTATTACTTGTTGTCTTAGGGTAAAGCTGTGTCTTATGCAGTATATTGTCTGGAGTGGCAATTTTTTTTTTCATTCTAAAGCATTAATGAGACAGAAATATGAAACGAAAGAAGCTTAGAAGATGGTTTTTCTTTGGTTGACCCCACCCAAAGAAAGAAAAACTAGTAACAGAAAAAATTCTGCCGTGTACAATATATTATTCCCCTTATAGCACCAGGAAAAATCATGTGCATGTCTTTGAGAGGAAAAGGCCTTGCGGAGCAAATCGTAATTAAAATTACACACGAGGAAATTAAAATACTTGCGCGTTTGCTCCTTGTCAATCATATTAGATGCAATACAGTATATCTTGTTGCCGGGGTAAGTTCTCATCTACCGTTGCCTCTTGAACAGGTGGAATTGTCTCATCCAGATGCAGAACTTAGACTGCTTGAAGTTTTCTATCACAAGATTTATAAGGTAACGTGTCAAATGTTGAGATTATATCTTAAGAGTCCCGGTGGGGGAGTCAAACTTATTGCAAGCTACTTTTTGTTTGTATATGTGATCCTGGTCATTTGCTAGGCTCTAGCCTCTATGCTTCATGCATGTGCACCTTATATAGGCAGTTGCTTTTTCTCCTCATCTTCTTCCCCTCCTCCCTAAATCAGAAATATAATATTATGTCATTTATTACATAGAAGGGTCTCAACGTATCCATATTAACGCTGATCAGAATCATAAATTACTTGCGGTAGTGTCTTGTGGACTCATTGCCAGCCTTATTATGAACATTTGCTTTCTCATTTGCTAGAAAATCCTATTTATGCTCTCTTGTTCTTGTAGATCTTTCCACTGATTGAGAAAATTGAGAATATAAATGACCAGTACTGGACACTGCGTGCAGAGGAGGCAAGTATTATTTCTTTTCTGGCCTCAACTTTTTGCAATTTGCTTGTCAATTTTTGATTATCTTTGTTATAAAGTCTTGGCACACTCGGTGAGTGTGCAGACAGAGAAATATCAACTTTGACCGTTCGAGAAAATAGCAATTATGCTCAGGATATTTGTTCACCACACCCTTTGAAACGTAAAACTGATGCCAAGTGTCACTCTCCTAGAGGGTTGCACCAAACCTGCTTCCACATATTAAATGTATGGGGTGCTTCCTTTAGAAGTAGCATACAGTATTGGTGGACTCATAGCTAGTGCATGATCATTACCTATGTTGTCATACTCTGAACGGTTAAAATTTTCATTTGAATACTCGTATGCAAAGTCATGAAATTACCTTGTTTTTGTACCTCAGATTCCAGAAGAAGAGAAGAACCTTGGTCCCGATGATCGTTTGATTCATGTTTACCATTTCACAAAGGAGACAGCGCAGAACCAAATGGTAGTTATATTATCATGAGTTGTGTTGGCAACCTTGTCTGGGGCCATTTGCTGTTGTTTATATGCAACTGAACTATGTTTGCTTCAGCAGCAAGTCCAAAATTTTGGAGAGCCCTTTTTCTTGATCATTCATGATGGCGAAACTCTAGCTGATGTTAAACTGCGCATCCAGAAGAAATTGCAGGTTCCGGATGAAGAGTTTTCTAAGGTACATACTCGAAGGTTTTCTAAAGAAGTAAATATATTTCTTGTGAATGGCCACTTGTTTCTGTCTTCACCTTTTTTTGACCTCCTTTGCGCTGGTGATTAGTGGAAGTTTGCATTTTTGTCACTTGGACGTCCGGAGTACCTTCAGGACACTGATACTGTATCTAGCCGCTTTCAGGTGTGTATTGACATATTTGTCCAGGATCTTCTCATATATTTTTGCATTAGGTTTAGATCCCTGATTTGCCTTGTTTGTATCTTCATGCATAGTGTAACTTAATGCTCTGGTCAATTGTTCTGTTCCAGAGGAGAGATGTTTATGGTGCGTGGGAGCAGTACCTTGGGTTGGAACACTCTGATACTACCCCTAAGAGAGCTTTTGCAGCAAATCAGGTGAGTTTTTGGTATACGTTTGGCATCAAGATGCACTAGTGTAGACTTCCTGACCTTAATTTTTGTCTTGGTTTTGTTAAGCTGATGTCCTGAGAATAATCAGGAGAGCATCCACTTACTTCTTTTCTTGAAAAATTGCAGAACCGCCACACATATGAGAAGCCAGTTAAAATATACAACTAGAGAAGACTAATTGGTGCACTGGTTGAACCCTGCATCCCTCCAAGTCAAAAGTGCATAAAAATTGGAAAGGACAAGATGGCAAAAAGAAACTGGAAGGGAGCGAGAGAAGTTGATATGAGTTCTCCATATTCTGAACAAATTTCTGTGCATTTTGATCGTTGGTTTTGTAGGCAATTTTTTTCTTTCCCTTGACAGGGTTGGGGGAAAGAGGTTTTTATCTAGAAGATGTCTCGCGCTTTTTCATGTTGATACAAGCCAACTTGAGCTTTTGCAGGTCTTATCGTTTTGGTGCTTTCCTTAGAGGGTTTTGGGGGCTTTATGTATCCGGTTCCTCTGTAATTTAGCAGTATATAAGAATTTTTTGACTGAAGGGATGTAAAGTGGATATAGTTGGGTGCCTTTGATATTCATTCTTTTTTCTCTCTTATCGTCTTCCCCCACACTCTGTGGTGGTGTTTGATCTTCTTCTTTGGTTACAGTAGTAATTATTATTATATATATATATATATATTTTTTTGGGTTAAAAGAGAGTGATTTTCTAACATGGATGGGGTGGTTTGTAAACTGGCTGATGTAACCTTTTCTTAAATTTTTTTTTTTTATCGTAAACAGGAGAATTACCATAGTAGATCATCGAAGCAGAGTTCAGCGTCCCCAGTTAAAAGAATAGCAAGTGAATCAAATTATATTGTAAGTTGCCAAAGGTCTGATAACAGTGAAGAAGAAGCTAGGCACAGTGGTCTGGAATATTCCGAGTTAATAATATGTGGTCTCGTCGGCCGTGGCCCGCGTAGGAGCATTCTTCAGTCCGGAGTCTCAAGTGGAATTCGTATAGATCTTCCGTAGCAAAAGGGTCCAAGAGCTTTATTTATAAGACGGGATCATAAATATAATCTCATTTGGATCTGAGAGCTAAAGACGTTGGATACCAAATGTCGCTCACTTTTACTCTGCACAAATCTCAAGAACATGGTCAAATTTACTTGTCTTTCCCATTCTAGCCTCAGCAGTTCACAACCTTTCATTCACCCTGCAGCCCTCTGAAGCTATCTATATCCTCTCTCATTTTCGTCTCTTCCTTAAACCAGCAACACAATAGAACTCAGTTTCTTCGAAATATGCTCTCCATTACCGATCGTGGTACATTGAAATATGGAATCCAGTACAAAGACCTCATGCTTTTTGGAATCCTCAAGCTTTTTGTATGTTTTTCAATTTTTTAGTCTGATTTTGGTTATTGCAGAATTTAATGTTGGCTATTTTTTTTTTGTGGTAACAAGAGAATTGCATTGATAAAGGAAGAAACTACAGGGGATAAAATAGTGCGGCCTTATGGCCTTACAGATAAAAAGTGCCAGAATAAAATAATTATCAGAGTATAGAGACCGTTATTAGACCTGGCAAAATGATGTTCGTACCCGTTACCCGAACCGTACCCGGTCCAAAATGCCGGGTACGGGTACCAATATTCAATACCCGCTGAAATTAGACCCATACACGAACCGACCCGTAAAATCCGGGTAAGTTTGGGTCGGTTACCGGGTACCCGAGTTTATCCAGTTATGTGAGTATATATATATACCTTTTAGGGCTAGCAACTCTCATTCTCTCTTTTTCTGACTTCCGCCGCCCCTCCTCTCAACTCTCAAGTCTTTCTCACTCTCACAAGTCCTCTTTTTCAAGTCCTTCACTCTCTCACAGATCTACCAAACATGGCCACCCTACTCCACCCACGGCGCCACATCGTTCAGTCACTCCCGGATCTACCGCATCTCCGCCGCCAAGTCGTCACTCCGTCACTCTGTCACATCGTCGCCACCAATCTGTCACTCACCCCTTTGCCACTGATCGGTCACCCCGTCTCGCCGTCACCCCTGATCCATCACCCAATCGCGCAGTCGCCAGAGATCCATCACTCCGTCGCCCAGTTGTACCGATCGGTCACTCCGTCGCCTTGTGGAGTTGTGGTTGTTGGTTCAGATTTTTTTTTTCAATTGAAAGATTCAAATTTTTTTTTAATTGGAAGATGTTCAGATTTTTATTTTTTTGTTTTGATTGAAGGACGTTCAGATTGATGTGTAGATCGTTGTGTAATGGAAGATTTTCAGATCTTTATTTTGTTGTTTTGATTGAAGGATGTTCAGATTGATGTGTAGATTGTTGTGTAATGAATTGATGGAGATTTTGAGGTCAAAATATGTATAGTTTGTAGGTTTTTAAAATTTGTTTATTCGAAAAAACAAATAATCAGAAAATGATTGAGTTACCCGCGGGTAGTACCCTACCCGCAAGGGTAGGGTACGGGTTCTCAAAATGCCTACCCGAAAAAACCCGGGTAAAATATGTCCGACCCGTCTTTACCCGGACCTGGCCGGATTTTACCCGTATCCGGCGGGTGCCGTTTGCCAGGTCTAACCGTTATACACTAACAAAAGGAGCGGTAATACTACTACCCACTATGCATTCCATCATATATCTGAATATTTTTAGTTGCGCAGGTTGTCACATACCCAATCTTGGTAGACTGAGGTGCGTGCCTGACAGGCAAAATGAGCTAAAGATCGTGCTTCCTTCAGGAGGTGTGGGGCTGTCCTGTTAATAGTATACTGATGGAATTGATTCAAAATATGGCAAAAGTCATAGATAATAGGTGCCACTGTATCCAGTATGTCTTCAGATCCCGACATCTGATGTAAGAGGAATTGAGATGTGGTTAGTACCTGAAGATGAAAGAATTTTTATTTCAATGCCCAATTAGATGTAAGTAGCAGGCAATGTGACAAAGCAATATAGTTATCAGATGATATAATGGAGAAAGCTGCCGATCCACAACGGTTGTTATTTGTGTAGCATACTAAACCAATGCCGGCCGGCCCGCAGTCATTGAAATTCAAACATACATGGATGACCATGGTAATAGGGACTGCTTCTGTGCATGGACAAGGTAGTTGGCTGGTATGCAAAGAGATTGGCCCGTAGGTGGTAATAGAATGACTGGCAACACGTTCCGGTGAGCTGTTAGGTTATGGTAGATTTCTAGGTGAATTTGGTAGTCTATGAGAGTATTGATAGATGTTGTTAGTTAAGTGACATATTTGGCGTATCACATCCATAGGTTGGAAGTGAATTTGCTTAAAAATAAAGTTATTTATGTGGTTCTAGATAGACCAGATGGTGACAAAGAAATATAAGACGGTGCGCCAGTTGTATGGGGAGTTAGACAACAGATTGATCCAAGCAATGAGCCATTCTTTGAAGGTGCTGCCCACATCGTCAGTTTTGATACCAAGTGGTATGCCAAACCAAACAGGTCTTACCATGGGGTAGGTTAGGAAAGCATGGTGTGTGTCCTCTGGTAGAAGTTGTCAAATAGGACAAGTTTGAAGGAATAATCTGGCGCTTATAGAGATTGGTGGATAAGGGTAAACTGTCCCATAAGATTTTCCAGATCAAGAAATTAAATTTTAGCTGTAGATTGAGTCTCCAAAGCTTCCGCCAAATGTCATTGGGGTAATTCGGTGGTCGAGAGGGAGGTTTGGTGTGTAGAGTGAGGGTGCAATCCTGGTGACAATATAACATGTGGTAAGCAGATTCGACTGTAAAATTTTCATCCCTAGCATGCCCCCAAACTTGTTGATCCTCAAAATCATGTGTCGCCACATGAATGGCCTTAATTTTGAGTATGACTTCAGCAGAGAACAAAGTATCATTCTTCAGGTGATCCCAAGTGCCATTTCGAATAAGATCGCTGACAAGTTGAGGCTGGTGTTCAGTTGATGTGGGATGGAGGTATGTGAGCCTAGTCCCATCTGACACCCAACAATCATTCCAGATATTGATTTGCCTACCATTTCTCACTTGCCAGCGTGTTCCCTTTTTTGTGAGAGTCTGTCTTCCGAGGAGGATGCCTTTCCAGGCCCTCGAGAAGTTACCAGCAGCAGGGGAATATAGGAAATCATGGTGTACACAATACTTACCTTGAAAGACTTGAGCGAGAAGGGAATTTGGTGATACCCAAATACGCCATGTGTTTTTTGTAAGTAAAGCAGTATTTAGGAGTCGCATAGATTTGAAAGCTAGTCCCCTAGTCTCTCGTGGACCACACAAGGCGTGCCAGTTGATCCAATGTATTCCACGATAGTTTTCATTGCCAGACCAACATAAGTTACTTAGCAAAGTATCACTCTGACGACACACCTGTATTGGAAATACCTGCATATGGTAAATGAGTAGGGAATTTAAGACTGACTTGATAAGGGTAGCCCTTCCAGCTTTATTTAGGAGTATGCCTTTCCAGGTATTGCACCGGTCCCTGATTCAGTTCCAGAGTTTCTCCCAAGTATTTTCCAAAATCATTGGTCATGGTGAAGCCCATCTTCCGGCGAATATATAAATGTGTGGCTAAGTTAGCATTTGGGCTCAGAGTGATAGACGATTTTTTCAAATTGACTTGCTGTCCCGATTCATGACAGTAGCACTGTAAAAAAAATACTTAATTGATGATATAGCTTGGGTTCTGATCCGTGTAAAGATCATAGCGTCATCTGCAAAAAAAAAGGTGATTGATCAGTGGACTTCGTATCCCTGCCTTGATTCCGGGTACCAGTTTCAGATCTTATGCACGTATTAATGCAAAGGAGAGGGCTTCTGCACATAGAATAAAAAGATAAGGGGAAATAGGGTCCCCCTGTCGGAGACCACACCTAGGTTGCAAGCGTGGTGACGGTGAGCCATTAACAAGGATTTCATAAGAGACTGTAGAAACACAACACATGATGAGTTGTGTAAGGTATGGGGGAAAGTTCATCTTTCGTAGGACAACCTCCAGAAATTTCCAGCATACTCTGTCGTAGGCCTTACTCATGTCCATTTTAATAATCCATAATCCTTTTTTTGCGTTTTTTATCCCCCGAATTTTGTTCGTTAGTTCCTGGGCAATGAGGATGTTATCCACAATATGCCGATTAGCAGCAAAGGCCTTCTGGTAAGGTGAGATGAGGTCATTGAGCACACCCTTTAATCTGTTGGATATGGTCTTCGATATAACCTTATATATGGTATTGCAGAGGCTGATGGGCCGAAAATCACTAGGGGTTCGGGGGGCTTTGCACTTGGGAATTAGCACAATAAATGCTTTATTAGTTATGCTAAGCATGTGGCCTGAACGGAGAACGGATAGAACAACAGCAGTGATCGGTCGTTCCATAAATTCCCAACACTGCTGATAGACTATAGCAAGAATGCCATCCGGTCCTGGGGCTTTAAGGGGTTTGACTTGGAAAAAGGGCTAATCTGATTTCTTTGGGTGTAAAGTGCCTGTCAAGAAAAATTCTTTGGGTTTCAGACAAACGTCGTGTAAGTCCATGGACTAGAGACCCTTGTGCATTCAAATCCATTGCATTTGTTGGCGGTTCAAAAATTTATTTGAAGTGGTTGAATAGACATTGGATAATGACATGCTCAAAGTTATAGGTAATATTGTTCTCATCCATAATGGTCGAGATGCGATTTCGATTTCGGCGGATAAGCGTGGAAGTGTGAAAAAACTTATTATTTCGGTCCCCTAGTTGCAACCATTTTAGATTAGCTTTCTGTGCTCAGAATATTTCCTCACAATCCATTAGCCAGTCTAGCCTGTGTCTAGCTTGTATATGTAGCCTTTTCATGGTCCTTGTTACGGCCCAATCTAACATTTGCTTGTTGAAAGCCCTAGGAATTGCTAGGCATGTCAGTGCTCAAGTCGGAACCTCCAATCTTCTCTCCTTGCCTCTTCTCGCCACTCTTAGTTGTCGGTTTTTGGGCCTTGGGGCTCTGGGGTAGCTCGCCTAGTACTTACTAGATCGGGGTGTTTTGGAGGGGTCTTTGGGTACCCGTTTGGGGTTTTCTTTTCTCGCTTTTTTCATTAGGGTTCTAGATTTAGACTTGTTGGGTAGCCATGGATGTCTACAAGAGGGGAGGGTTCTTAATTCCTACTTTGTTTTCATCGTGGATTCATGGGTTTAACCTAATTTTGGTTATTTTAAACATGATTTATATCCCCTTAATCGTCTGATTCTGTGAGTCACTTTCAAGAGGTTGGTTTTAGATGTCCTTTTAGTGAGAAAGGGTCTGAATCGTGCTCTGGGGTGCCTGAGGCAAGGTGTTGGGCCTAAGAGATGGTGTGCCTACTAGGGTTGAGAAACAAGGGTGGATTCCCTCATGATCATACAGCCTCTTGAGATCTTTAAAGTTTGAATTTTCGGTTTTAGTTTTAAGGGTATTGATGTCTATTTAGTTTATTTTTTGGCTGCCTTCTTGTACTTTTAGGGCTTGTTTATAGCTTAGTGTTGGGTGCGATTTTGCTGAACCCGGGGTAACGTTGTTCTAGCGGCCATTTATGGGTTTATTACTTTTTATAAATGTTTCACTTGGATTTTAATTAAGCTAGATGCTAATCACTTTGTCGCAAAGATATTGATGAAATTTCCTTTGTAGGCTGTCCCAAATATATTGTTCAATTTTTCAAAGTTTTAAACGTAACCTTCTACTCTCTCTCTCTCTCTGAACCACTTCTTTCTCATCCACTTTCTTTGTCATCGTCTTATCTTTTATGTAGTGTCCTTCACCATTTACCCATCTCCATAATCAAGCTTTCGTCAGCTACACTCTCCTCCTTGTCCAGTCGATTACTGCCATCGTTAAGAGCCATGATTTCACCGCCAATTTGATTAAATTGTCATTCAAAGCTTCATTTTCGGTATCCTAGCAAAGGCATTCAAAAGCACCATTAGAGATCTGCAATTTCTTAATGTAGTCTTGGTTTAATTTGCTTAAACTCCTACTTTGCTCTACTATCTTGGCCAAATCCAATCAAGTTATGGATGTAACTGTAATCAACTTTTCTGGCTACAATAGCCGACATCGTGTGTTAGAGAGAATCACTGTGTGTGTCAGATTCTCTATCGCCTTGTCAGATTCTCTTTCTTTCCTTTCCCTGTTCGTCCCCTGCAACATTTCCCTCTTTAGGCAAACAACCCTTTCTTTTCAAGGCCCACCATTCACATGCATACACTATTTCCTTTTACATTGCATAATTCAACTTGTTCGACGTTTTCTTAGCTTTTACTTCCTTCTGGACCACCAACTCATACATGTCTGCCTTTATTGTTTCCTGCATGTATCTAATGGCCGACCCTTTCCACTTTGACGGGAATCTTGTCGCGGAGGAGCATTTGGATTTATGCACTGTCATGCTCCCACTCAACCCCACCCTTGTCTACAACAGACATGTGGGAAAAGACCACGTCTTGATAGGTAAATTCATTGATAATCAAACCTTTTCTCTAAGGAAAATTTTAAAGCAGGGTCGACGAGTGTTGGCTCTTGCAAGGCTCTGTTCGCGTCCAAAAATTACCCAATGTCTTTCTCTTTACCTTCACAACTTCGGCTGAAGCTTGGCTCGTTTGCAATAATGGGCCATGGAATTTCTTTAGCGCACTCCTTATAATCCAACCTTGGTTTCCACATGTCATTTATTCCTCTGTCAAATTCCCAAATGTTGACCTATGGATACGGGTCAGCAACGTACCGAATGACTGTTACATTTATTCGCTTGCGAAAATGATTGGTGAGGCGCACACTCCTCGCAATTGACTGATCAGAGACGCGAGTGACGAACACCGATTACTTCCGTATCAAGGTGAGAGTTCCTGTCGATCTTCCACTTCTCCCAACAGTCTTCCTCTCACTCCTTAACGGAATGGGATGGGTGATGCTTCGGTGTAGCTACGAACGGGTTTTCAGAGCTTATTATCATTGTGGAAAAATTGGACATGATAACACTACATGCCATCTTGACTTATCCGAGGTGGTAGAATTGCTGGCTCGTTGGACTGTGGCCTTACAAGGTCCAAATATATATCATGTTTACTATTTGTATGGCCAACCTATTTTCGCTCATCCTTTACGTGCCTTACCTAATTCCGATTGGGATCGGTCGTCTCAAATTTCAATCTACATGGATCATGTAGGATTACATATGAACCATTTATATGATGCTTTTTCCCCTGCACACTCTGCAGCTTATAGCGATGACCAATCCTTTGCCATGGCCACTGAGTCCCTACAATCAGATGCGGAATCAGGGGACATTAATGCTTCGGAGGAAACCAATTCTACAGCAGGCTCCTTTGTACCTATGGAGGCCGATGTGGACCTGAATGGCGCTAATGAGATTGCTTTTCCACAGGAGGTGGATATTATACTTGAGGTGCCCATAAAAAATGCAATGGAAATTGACAATGCAATGGAAATTGTCATGAATGATCTGGGCCAACCTGCGATGGAGGAACTTGATGATTTGGCAGCGACTGTTGCGCTGGATGCGGCATCGTCGGATATCGCTTCTTCCGAGGACCCAAATGAACAGAGTATTGCGGGCTATTCAGCAGAAGAACACTCATCGGCCAGCTTGGATTCCCGATGATAGTCCGACATTAGATGCACCACCAGTAGTGGATTGTGACCCCCCCCAATATGCGCCAACAGAATCAATGTAAAGGGATAGCCAAATCGGGGGAATTGATTCATCTTTATCCTTTCTTAACCCACTTGCACCACACACCTTCCTCCAACTGCCACGTCAATGTTCAACAAGCCACTTGCCATATCTTTACTTGAGTTCCAGATCTACGAGAGATCACATCCCTCTACTTCCTTCACAAAATCCCTTCTACCTTCTCCTACTGGACCCCATTATCTTGGATGGGTCTTTAACCGACATGGACCAACTTATGGGCCTGCCACCAACACTTGAAACCACCACTTGGGTCACAGCCTTTGGGCCTGGGCCAAAATTCCCTCTTCTCAATATCAAATTAAATAATATCTTATTGGGCCTTTCCGAATTTGGACGACAACTACTCATGGGCCCAAACAATCAATTAATTCTACCGAATGCTTTATGCTCTTTTGAACCTCCAATAAACCAGCCTACTCTACCTCATGTGTTTGATGAGGCCTTTGCATCCAGTTCTACTCCTCATATGCATATGCCTGCCATGGATGAGACCGTGCTTCGTGAAATAAACATACCGGCGCAACAACAGGGAGGTGTGCCTATAACTCCTCAGTATCAACTTCTACCGCATGACATGGCAACACTGATTGAAGGACGCCGTAGCCAATTGGCAGGGATACTTGAATCTCCCATGATGGAGACTATGAGCTTTGATCTAGAGAAAATTCGCAGGGACCTTACACTTGTAATTTACTCACCTCCTCATGTTAAACTAGCTCCTTGTGTAAATGATCTTCCATCGCAGGAACCTATCTCTACCATGCGTCCACAGACTAATCTTGCAGCTGATGGCATTCCATTTACACATGGAACTTGCTATTATGCTCCAGATTATGAATCGGAGGATGAAAGAGTCATGGACGATCATATATCAACTGAACTTCAAACTCAACCGACTTTATTGGCATCTCCCCAGGACCATGCACTCATTAATGTACCATATGCTAACACTCATCACAGTAAACGTAGCTCTATGGTTGTCGAATTATCTGAAGGCGCTCACAGTGGGAAAAAATCTCGAAAATATCTTTGAGCCATCCTCCCCTCCACTAGGTTCCTTCTTCAATCCTTACTCAACAACAACTGCTAGACCTACATATGAGTATGCTTGTTTCCATTTATTGCATGTGAATATCCATCTGAACTTGGTTAACAAAAAAAAGTGTACCTATTGTGAAACAATGGCGGGGTTTGGGACTTTTGCACCACATCGGAAACGTACTAAATATGTCGGTACCAATTATGCCGCTACTGAAGCTACTTGTCATAACTTGCTACCCATCTTGGCATCAACGCCATGTTCCGATAGAATGGACCACAAAGTCATATACCATCAGGGTTTGTCACCATGGCTAAAAAGGCGTAGGGCTTCTTCTGGCTGACCTATCACGCATGTTTTTAGTGGCCACCTGAACCGTGAGCTAATTGATTATTTGTACATGGATCTGGATATCTTACCTTGTTGTATGTGGAAAAGGACATGTTTTCCGCGAGACAATCCTTTCCGGAACCAAGCTGTGTTTCCTTCAAACCAGTTGTTAACCCTACGGTTATTTAACCTAGGATTATATTTGGTTTTGATGATAACTAACATTGATGTTTATGTTGTCTAAAATGCATTGAGTTGATGAAGCAATAGGAACAATCTCATACTCATGCAAACGGATTATTAGACGAGCAACACAGTCAAAGACTTTCAACGGAACGCATCAAAGAAGGAGTTCGTCGATTGAATTTTACAATGCTTTATTTCCTTCTTTGTAAACTAGACATAGAGAGATGATCGTTACGATGACTGTATACCTAGAATTTGCCCATAGGTTTCCCTTGCATGCATAAAAGTTTTTCATGCTTTAAAAATAAGGAAACTGCATTTTCAGGAATGCAGTCGACTGCAAGTTGGGCAGTGAGGTATTACAGTCGACTGCATTGGAATGCAGTCGACTACAATACTTCCAGTAGCCTATTACAGTCGACTGCAAGTTGGAAATTTGAATTTCCAACGGCTACTTTGGGATTACTGTCGATTGCAATGGTGCATTACAGTCGACTGTATTTACCGTTTGGCGCATTAATTGCCCTACCTAACTCCAAACGGTCACATTTATTCCCACCTCTATAAATACTCATCTTGGCCATAGTTTTGATTCGTCAATTGCATTCAAAGCTCTCTTATCTTTCATATTCTCAAAGATCAAAGCAATTGTTCAATCTCTCTTGGTTTTCATTGATTTCTCATCCATTTCAAGAGAGCATTTATTGTGAGCTTACATTTGAGAGATATACACTTTCATAAGTCATCATACACTCATCTATCTTGTTCTAGTACTTTAGCTTGTACTCATCTACTTATTGAGAGTGAAATCTTGTACACATTTCTTCATCTAAAGGTTCTTGTATCAAAGCTTGGGGTTGTCAAGCTTTGGAGCTTTGGGATTGTCAAAGCTTGTTCTTGATGTGGGCATAACATTAAAGGATTGTAAGTGGTTCGATCTTGACCCGTAAGGAAGATCATACTAGTGGATTCTAGGGCCTTTCAAGGGACTTCCTTAAAGGGGTGGACGTAGGCTTGAGGGTATATCAAGCCGAACCATTTAATTCTCCTTGTCAAGTATCTCTAAACCCTTCTCTCTTTATATTATCGTTTTACATTTGTGTTGAGATTGGTTGTTTGCTTATTTGAGTTATTGAGATTGAGGTTTGTTGTTTGTTAATTTTTAAAGTAGTCTTAAAACCCTATTCACCCCCCTCTAGAGTTATTTTATTGGTTTCACTAGTTTTCGGGTGTTGTACCACACAACCCCTTCACCATCAATGATTCAACTTTGCTAGAACTGCCGTGGGCTAGGTCACACCTTATCAGTTCGTAAAGCATTCAAGTTGACCCGGTTATATACGCCATCAGGCATATTTTTTCAAGAAACTAAAACCAAAGTAATTTTGGTTACGCAAAAATTCCTGAAATTAGGTCTCAACTCTTCTACGGGGGTTGACCCTAGTGGAGAGTGGAGTACTAAAGGAGGCCTATGGGTTGGCTGGACTGAAGAACTTACTGGTTTCGTTTTGTACAAAGACAAGAATTGTATTCTGGTGCTATTCAGTTTGGATAGTGAGGAGTTTTGGGTCTCTGGTTTTATCTACGGGCACCCCAATCTGGCCAAAAGGAAGAAGAGTTGGGATCATATATCAGCTGCCTTCACAGCTTGTAACTCCCCCTACTCCTAATAGATGATTTCAACCAAGTATTAACACATGCGGGAAAAACTGGTCCTAATTCCCTCTCCACACCTGGCCATGTGTTCTTAGCTAATATCCTACAAATACATCATTTGATTGCTTTAATATGGGTGGGACCCGCTTTTACGTGGACCAACAATCGACTGAATATAGCTTGCACTTATGAGTGTATCGACCGGGGATTTGCGAATCCAGCTTGGATCACCATGTTCCCCGCGGTTACAATAACCAACCTGAGCATTCAATCATCTGATCATGCTCCCATCATACTTGACTCAAGCCCGACTCATTCCTCAGGTAATCGCCCTAAACATTTCAAAGTTATATGGCTTAAGCACCTGATGAGTAAAATGATCATTTTCAAAGCTTGGCAAACTCCAGTACATGGATCTCCTTTATTTCAGATAGCCACCTGGGACTCCATAATGATGAAGGATTTGGCTGTTTGGAATAAAGAGTGCTTGGGTCAACTGGAAACCCAAATCAAAGACAACATGGCCATGCTACAACATTATCAATCTTGTCTTCCAAATCTGGAAGCACAATATGTTAGGAGAATGCATCTCTAGACGACAAATTCAGTAACAGCTTGGGCTCGTTGAGATAAGGCAACAGAGTGGGCAGCGAAACCATAGGAGTTATAGTTTTCTGTCGTTCTGTGAAGTGTACGCAGAACCGTAAGTATGCAATACATAGCTATGTTAAGATAACACGCCTCTCGGTGATGAACTTGGCAATAATTTGGACTCGTTGTTTTGAGGTATTAGAGTGTACATTAAAAGCCTAGTGGCTACATTTTTGCTGTCTGTTGTGAAGTGTGAGTGCTTATATGAATTGGTTACCCTACCCATGTTAGCCTTGGTAAACCGCAGGTCATGGGTGACCATCGTTTAGTATTTTAGTATGCCTTGATCTTAGAGTTGAGCTTACATTCATAAGTAAATTGTGCAACTGATGGGATCTCTAGTGTGGTATCAGCATAAGATAGAGGAAGTCTGTCATATTAGAGTTTGACTTAATCTGTTTGATATGCGCAAAATTCGGAGCGGTGTAGGTTATGCTCAGTGGGTTTTGTACCCATGAAGTCATCATTCGTGAAGTTCTGGAATAGTTAGAGTGAAGTGATTTTATGATAGGGTTTCAGTTTAGCATTATGATTTAAATTTAAACAGTTGCGTCTAGGTATTCATAGGACAAGAATCTGGGTGCAAAAGTCAGAGGTAGCTTAGCTACTATGACATAGTTATCAGGGTTCTGTAACGGAAGCGTGATACATAGATGTGATAAGTTATAGGCTATTCGAGAGCAAATTTTGAGGACGAATTTTTATAAGGTGGGGAAAATATAATATCCCGAACTTTGGGAGCAGTTTAAAATGACTATCGGAGACCCAAAAAATAAACGGGCATTAAATTTGATTAATGCTCGGGTATTAGTAGAGTATCAAAGCTCAAAAGAATTTTGGGGCAAAAATATAATTTTCAAAATTTTGGAGGCATTTTTGTAATTTTGGGAAAACTTTGGGAGCAAAAATGTAAATCATGTTTTAGTGATGAAAAAATAACGAAATGAGTGATAGTACATGTTTTCAGTAGTGTTTAATTAAGTCAATAAATATTAGAAAAGTTTATGGGTCTTAAATGCAAATATGTAAAGTTTGGGGGTCATTTGTGCAATTTTATAAAAAAATTTTAGAAGCTATTTTGTTTAGTGCGCCACCTCCTGCTAGCTTAAGTGACTAAGCTAAGTTAAATATTTGAATAATGGGTCTTGGGTAGACCTGGCAAAAATCTACCCATACCCGCGGGTCGAACCGTACCTGGGGAAAAATCCTGGGTAAGGGTACCTATATTTATTACCCGCGGAAAATAGATCCGTACCCGAACCGATCCGTAATATTCGGGTAAGTTCGGGTCGGATACGGTTTACCCGGATTTTTTTTACTATATAAGTGATAGGACCTCTAGGGTTTTCATTTCACTTGTGCTTTCTCAGTTTCTCTTTCTCTCATCCGGCGCCGTCCTCCCTCCCTCTCTGAACTCTCTCTCTCTCTCTCTCGAGTCTCGATCGGCATCGCTCCATCTAACGACGTCCTCTTCCTCACCCACAGTTAGATCCATCGATGGCCTGCTACTCTATCAACCCGACGACATCCATCGTCCTTCTGACGCTCCGGCGCCAGATCCGCCATCGATGGATCTGCCATGGCTCCGCCGTTACATGGCTCCGCCGCCATTGATGGAGCTGCCTTCAATGTCTCCGACCAGATCTGCACGGATCTGCCATGGCTCCGCCGTTACATCTTCGTCACCGCCGTCTCCGATCAGGAAAGAGATATAGTACCGAAGACCGAAGTGGTCTCCGATCGTGATCTCCTCGACCGATAGCTTTGTAACGCTTAATAATTTTTTTTCCCGATATGCTTGTAACATTTTTTCAGATCTGCTTCTATTGTTTGTGTTAATGTTTTGTATGTATTTAAGTGTTTAACTACTTTAGACTTAGGAATTATTTTTGTAGGTTATTTTCTGGTAATTGTGTTAAGTTGTTTGCTTATTGTCTTTGGAGGCTTGGAAGTTGGAATTGAGATGATTGGGTTGATTTGAGAATTGAGATCATCATCCAACCGAGAGATAAAATCATAAAGTGTTTATTGTATGAATAAAAAAGAGAAAAAACTCAAAAAAATGGCATGAATATCTAATAATAGAAAATTATTAAAATTTAATAATTTACCCGCGGGTAATACCCGCCCCGTCAGGGTAGGGTACGGATTCCAAAAATCCCTATCCGTGAAAAATCGGGCAAAAATTACCCGACCCGATTTTATCGTATCCGGTCGGATTTTACCCGTACCCGGCCGGGTTACCCGTTTGCCAGGTCTAGTCTTGGGTGGATAATGGAGTTTTCGGGTAAAGAAAGAAAAAGAAGAAAAATGGGAGAGAACAAAGAACAAAACAGAACAACAATTATTGGTCAGGTTGAGTTTTCGGGTAAAGAAAGAAAAAGAAGAAAAAGGTTAATGTTTCGCTATTTATTGAACTATTGATTATTGGTATCGTTAAGTTGATTATTATTCCCTCGAGGCTGTCGCATCGTCTGTGCACGTTAATCCTCGTGTTATCTTTACTGGGCGATTTGCGCTCATTCCTTATCTTTGTTGTTTCAGGTGGTAAGGTCGAACTGGGTGAGACGTCGGGAAAAGGGAAGGAAAAGTTATCTTGATTTATATGGAATCATATACCTAAACTCTTAATACCCCAAGACCGAACTGCTCTGGTACCAACTGGAACATCTCGAAGATCCAGAGCTCCATTGCCCCGAACTCCCGGAGCGTTACCCTATAACTTCACATAAAACTTGTCAAATCCTGTTTACTGACACATACTTCAAAGCATCTAACTAGACATCAACTCCAATTCAATGTACAAAATTACAAAACTGCTTAAACTTCAACTATTAAAACTTAGGTTCTTTACAAAATGACAAGCTAACAGTGTTGACCCTCGTAGGGTCTTACTACACAGTACTGGTGCGCTCACCGGAATCTCACACAGACTCTAACCCAATCCCGAGCATTCTACAGCTGATCACCTACAGAAAGGAGTCAAATGAAGGGTGAGCTTTTGAGAGCTCAGTAAGGTCGTTCAAGGACAATTGAAAGAAATACAAATGATTCAGGAGTCTAGACGATGATAATGTTTCAAAGTTTGATAAATTCCAAATTGATAATAATAGGTCATATGCATATACAGAAAATGACCAAAGACAATCATAGACAGATACGAGAACAAACATTAACAATCATCCCAGTTTCTGAAACGAAGATTTACAATTTTAACAAAATGCCAAAACGATAAATTGAAGATCATTTTCAAAGTCATAGTTTAAAAATGCAATGATGATTTTCCAAAGGATTTCACAACGGACCTATATACTTTAGGGCAATAGAAGAAGGGTTTCAGACAATCACCAACAATTTGATCACAATACAGGGAGTAGTTTTACTCAATCCCATTCAATCAGATGATAAGACATTCATTTGAACATTATTCTCAAATCAATCATTGTAAGATCAATGTAGAAAAATTCAAAGACATTGATCCTGGGCAGAGGCAGTTACATTCAGGCAACGCAGAGTGTACACAGGCATGATGTACGATAACTAGCCCTTTCCATCAATCAACGGACTAGCTTGCGTTCCCCGTAGGAAGTAGTAACAGTCCTTCCTTATAACGCCTCTCTCAGAATAGACCCCCAAGTCAACACGAAAGAACACAATCATAGAATTAATGAGAAATTCAATGCTTGACATGAAATAAAAATATGCATAAACATGAATTCAATTAACCGAAATCAGTTAGTGTTTCGATGACATTTAAACATGCTGATATTAATTCATCACTCAGGATTCAAGGATAGTCTCAAACAAGTAGGAAGAACAAAAACAAACAATTATCACATTTAGGCACAACAATTCGGAAGAAAAAATGCAAACAAATATCGAATTTGCTCAGCATGCAATAACAAGCGAGCATCGATATGATTTCCAAATAACCGATTCAGGTTCAATGTTGGGGTTTTCTTGGCCATAACATGCTGATATCAATGTAAATCTCAGCGTTCAACAATAGCCACAATCAAATCAAAAGAATAATTACGAACACTAGTTATTAAATTTAAGGTTCGGATATAAATCCTCACCCAGGGTTCAGATAGAAACCTTTACCTGGATATGAAGCTAAGCTAGTCTAATCGAAAAGTCTGTTGCTTTAATCTAAATGGAAAAATCCAATTATTAGTGTATAGTATATACTATGATATTTTAAATTCAACACTCACTCACTCATACTCCTAGAACGGCCCCCTCACTGGGTATGTAAAATTACCAAAATGCCCCTTATGTGTAAAATTATCAAAAACACTCCTTTCACATTTAAATCACCAAAACCGCATTTCCATAAATAAAATCACTAAAATATCTTACCTTATGTGAATTTACCCAAAAATACCTTTGTAGGTATAATTACCAAAATACCCCATAGGGTGGCAAATTACCAAAATACCTCTTGAGAATTTTCGACACCGGATAAATCTCAAAAATACATTAAAAATATTATTTTAAGCATCCTGAAGTCATTTTTGGGTTAAAATTTATTTTAAAAAATATTCGCTAGAAAATTCTGAACCGGTGTCCAGGCCGAGCGTTCAGAAGTCAGTTTTGCTAAAAATAGCTATCGGCATTAGAATGGGATGAAATTTTAGAAACTGAAACATATCAGTAATATAAGGTTTTTCTTAAATTTTCATATTAAAATAGCTTGGTTTGCTATGTCTAATAATTCAGGATTTGTTTTAATCAATACCCTAATTTAGCATCCTCTGTGAACATTAAAAAATCCCAAATAATTTCACAGCATAAGTCTCGTAAAAATATTGTTGGTTACTGTTTTGGACTTTGTCTAAATAAATTTCTAAGTATGCTTTAAAAATTTGGGAAATAAATTACCCAAAAATCCCTATTTTTAGCGACACAAACACTGTTCACGATAAAACATGTAATTAAAGTTTTGGAGAAGTTTAAATTTCCGCTGCAGCATATGTTGGTTTAGCGAGTAAGGCCTGGCAGAGCCCTTGGTTAGAGTCTATTGGGTCTGCGGTCGGTTATGTGCCTAGCTCACGGGCCTACCCGTGGGTTCGAGTCTTGACACACGGGCCTCATCCTTATAGAGCCAGACAATGTGAAAGTTTAATATGCGCTTTGATTCAGGTTCAAGGCCTCAAACTACGAAGCCAAACACGAAGCTTTGATCGTAGGAATGCATCTCGCCAAGGCTATACGAGCAGAATCCCTCTCAGCATTCAGTGGCTTAAAGTTGATGGTAAAGAAGATACAAAGAGAATACGAAGCATGTGATCCCAAAACAGTAACCTATTTGAGCAAAGCCCTTGCAACTATAAGCACATTCAAGAAGTTCATGATCCAACAATCCTCTGGTAAGATAACGGACAGGCTGACGCACTATCCAGGTTGGCCTCGCTTGACTCTTTTGATCTTCAACGTACGACTCATTTGGTGTTGCTACCTAAGCCGAGTATAAATGAACCGAGCATTATGGATATAGATTCTTGACCAAGTAAAATTAACATAGTTCACGCCTACCCAAAAATAAGGTCGAGGCACAAAAAACACATCGGCAAGCTTCGCATTACTTCATTCTGGATGGAGTCTTGTATAAGAGTTCCTTTACTTTCCCCTACATACGATGCTTAACCCCAAAGCAGGCCAATTTGCATTGTGTGAGGTTCAGGAAGGCATCTATCGCTAGCAATTGGGTGGACGAGTGCTAGCATACAGGGTTCTTAGGCAAGGCTATTATTGGCTTAACATGCACCACGACGCTCTTTAATTCACCAAACGTTTTGAGAAAAGGCTAATGCTTCGCACCAGTCCCTCATCAGGCAGTGGCTCCATTCACCTTTAAGGGAAGTCTTTTTCCATACGTTGTGTGAGGCATGGATCTGCTCGGACCGTTTCCCCTTGCTAGTAGAGAGTGCCGCTTCGTAATCGTAGCAATCGACTACTTCACAAAGTGAGCCGAAGCTGAGGCCCTAGCAACCATCATCGAGCAGAAATACGAAGACTTATTTTTGAGTGTTTTTGTTCGTCGCTTTGGTATTCCCCACATTTTGGTCACGGATAATGAGTAGCAGTAATAATTGTAAATATATGTAATGCTTCAGAGAGGACATTTATTTTGTTCGCTTTACTTTAACTTTATCGCAAGATTGCATAAAGATTATGAAACCAATAAAATAACCCTAGAGGGGCGGGGGGGGGGGGGGGGGTGAATAGGGTTTTAAGACTACTTTAAAAATTAACAACCAACAAACCTCAATCTCAATAACTCAAATAAACAAACAACTAATCTCAACACAAATGTAAAACGATAAAGTAAACAGAGAAGGGTTTAAAGATACTTGACAAGGAGAATTAAATGGTTTAGCTTGATATACCCACAAGTCTACGTCCACCCTTCAAGGAAGTCCTTGAAAGGCCCTAGAATCCACTAGTATGATCTTCGTTACGGGTTAAGATCGAACCTCTTACAATCCCTTGATGCTATGCCCACATCAAGAACAAGCTTTGACAAACCCAAAGCTCCAAAGCTTGACAACCCCAACCTTTGATACAAGAACCTTTAGATGAAGAAATGTGTACAAGATTTCACTCTCAATAAGTAGATGAGTACAAATTTAAGCACTAGAACAAGAGAGATGAGTGTATGATGACTTATGAAAGTGTATATCTCTCAAATGTAAGCTCACAATAAATGCTCTCTTGAAATGGATGAGAAATCAATGAAAACCAAGAGAGATTGAACAATTGCTTTGATCTTTGAGAATATGAAAGATAAGAGAGCTTTGAATGCAATTGATGAATGAAAACTATGCCCAAGATGAGTATTTATAGAGGTGGGAATAAATATGACTGTTTGGGGTAGGTGGAGCATTAATTGCGCCAAAACGGTAAATACAGTCGACTGTAATGCACCATTGCAGTCGACTCTAATCCCAAAGTAGCCTTTGGAAATTCAAATTTCCAACTTGCAGTCGACTGTAATCCATTGCAGTCGACTGTAATAGGCTACTGGAAGTATTGCAGTCGACTACATTCCAATGCAGTCGACTGTAATATCTCACTACCCAACTTGCAGTCGACTGCATTCCTGAAAATGCAGTTTCCTTGTTTTTAGAGCATGAAAAAATTTTATGCATGCAAGGGAAACCTATGGGCAAGTTCTAGGTATACAGTCATCGTAACGATCATCTCTCTATGTCTAGTTTACAAAGACGGAAATAAAAGCATGAAAACTTCAATCGACGAATTCCCTCTTTGATGCGTTCCGTTGAGAGTCTTTGACTGTGTTGCTCGTCTAATAATCCGTTTGCATGAGTATGAGATTGTTCCTATCGCTTCATCAACTCAATGCATGTTCAGACAACATAAACATCAATGTTAGTTATCATCAAAACCAAATATAATCCTAGGTTAAATAACCGTAGGGTTAACAATCTCCCCCTTTTTGATGATGGCAAACATTGATCCAAATAATATGAGATATATAAGATAATAAAGCCAAAGAAGCATAACAATCTCAATTATAAACCATAAGGGGTCATGAGAAGAAATCATGACAAAAATCTCCCCCTATCTTAAGCAATATAGGGCTCCCCCTAACTTAAGTAATATATGCTCATATCAAGTTCACACAAATATGAATCAACAATATTTTCTCCCCCTTGTGACATCATTGAAAAAGGTCAAGTGTGTGTGTGAAAGTGATCAACTTATGTATCCATCCATGGATAATCAATATTGCCAAGAAGGGCATTCAAACAATAAAAACATAAGTACTTGAATACCCATCGAAAGATGTACCAAGCACTTTTTACAAAGATAGCACAAATAGGAAGTGTAAAGGATTTAGAAATATGAGTGTGTGCAAATCAAATGAGATTGAATGAATATCAACAAAATCAATAATTTTGAAAAGAGAAACATCAACCAAAGCATGCTTTAAGCATATTAAATAATGTTCAAGCATGAGAAGTGCAACTTGCATGATTAGCACAAGAGATATAACATTTAGTCACATAGGTGAAGACATGCCAAGTTGTCTTCTAAGAGCGGTAAACCTTTTCGAATCTAAAGGTTTAGTGAAGATATCCGCTAATTGGTGATTTGTGTCCACGAAATCTAGAACAATATCACCTTTTTGCACATGATCACGGATAAAATGGTGTTTGATTTCTATGTGCTTTGTGCGTGAATGTTGGATGGGATTTTTGGTCAAGTCAATGGCACTTGTATTATCGCATAAGATAGGTATGTGATCATACTTGAGTCCAAAGTCTAAAAGGGTTTGTTTCATCCAAAGAATTTGTGCACAACAAGCACCAACCGCCATATATTCGGCTTCGGTGGTAGAGAGTGCAACCGAGTTTTGCTTTTTGGAACTTCAAGAAACAAGAGAGTGACCTAGGAATTGGCAACCTCCACTAGTAATTTTCCGCTCGGTTTTACAACCGGCATAGTCGGCGTCGGAGTAACCAATTATGTCAAAAAAGGAAGTGTTTCTAGGAAACCATAACCCTAAATCGTGAGTGCCTTTAAGATATCTAAGGATTCTCTTGACGGCAATCAAATGAGATTCCTTAGGACAAGCTTGAAATCTAGCACATAAACAAACACTAAACATTATATCGGGTCTACTTGCGGTAAGATAAAGGAGTGATCCGATCATACCTCGATAGCGCTTAATATCAACATCCTTACCCTTTTCATCTTTATCAAGCTTTAATGAAGAGCTCATTGGAGTGTCAAAAGCATTTGATGCTTCCATGTCAAATCTCTTGAGTAGCTCTTTGGTGTATTTGGCTTGGTTGATAAAGATTCCATCCTTGCTTTGTTTGATTTGCAATCCAAGGAAGAAGGTGAGTTCTCCCATCATGCTCATTTCAAACTCCTTACTCATACAAGAAGCAAACTCTTCGCACAAGGATCCATTAGTAGCACCAAATATAATATCATCAACATAAATTTGCACCAACAATAAGTCATTGCCTTTAGATTTTATAAAAAGAGTGGTGTCAAGTTTTCCTCTTGAAAAACCATTTTCTAAAAGAAAACTACTTAGCCTTTCATACCAAGCTCTAGGAGCTTGTTTTAAACCATAAAGAGCTTTGCTAAGTCGGAAAACATGGTTTGGAAATTTTTCATGTTCAAAGCCGGGAGGTTGAGCCACATAGACCTCCTCCGAAATAAAACCATTTAGAAAGGCACTCTTGACATCCATTTGAAAGAGTTTAAAATCTCTATAGCAAGCAAAAGCTAATAGCATTCTAATAGATTCAAGTCTAGCTACCGGTGCATAAGTTTCATCAAAATCAATTCCTTCCTCTTGGTTATAACCTTGGGCCACTTATCTAGCCTTGTTTCTAACCACGACTCCGGATTCATCAAGTTTGTTTTTAAAAATCCATTTTGTGCCTATAATCCTAAAGTTTTGAGGTTTAGGCACAAGGGTCCAAACTTGATTTCTTTCAAATTGAACTAGCTCTTCTTACATAGCAAGCATCCAAGATTCATGATGTAGAGCTTCGGAAAATTTATTCGGTTCAATTTGGGAAAGAAACGCTATATTAACATGTTGTTGAAGAGAGCGTCGAGTTCTTACCCCACTCGAAGGATTATCTAAGATTTGATCGTTTGGATGATCCTTTTTGTAAGTCCAATCTTTTGGTAATTCTTGAGAGTTGTCCAAGTTAGAAGCATCATTGATTGCTTCCTCATTTCCCCCTTGAGAACTTGATTGTTGCTCCCCTAGATCAATTTCTTTGGGGTTGCCTTGTAGTGTTTCACTTATGTCCAAAGTTCTCAAGTCATTATTCATGTCATCTACATTAACAATGTTAGTCCTCCGAAGAAAAGGATTAGTCTCATCAAAAGTAACATTAATGGATTCTTCAACAACCAAAGTACTTTTATTATAAACTCTATATGCCATACTATTATTAGAGTAACCAAGAAAAATACCCTCAAAGGTTTTGGAATCAAATTTTCTAAGGTGATCCTTGGTATTTAAAACAAAGCATTTGCAACCAAAGACTCTAAAAAAGCTCACCTTAGGTTTCTTATCATTAAAAAGCTCATAAGGGGTTTTTAACAAAAAATTTCGCAAGATAACTCTATTAAGAACAAAACAAGCACAATTGACCGCCTCCGCCCAAAAGTATTTAGGTAAACCATATTCGTTAAGCATTGTTCTTGCCGCTTCTTGCAAATACCTATTCTTTCTTTCGGCAACACCATTTTGTTGAGGAGTTCTAGGAGTCGAAAAGTTATGTGATATCCCAAAGTCATCACACAAGGCTCCTATTTTTGAATTTTCAAATTCTCTACCATGATCACTTCGAATGTTGGTAATCAAATAACCTTTTTGATTTTGAACACGTTTTGCAAATGAAGTGAACACATTTAGAGATTCATCTTTGGTAGCCAAAAAGAAAGTCAAAGTATAGCGAGAATAGTCATCAACAATAACAAAACAAATATGATTTACCACCAAGACTAGTAGTAGAGATTGGTCCAAACAAATCCATGTGAAGTAATTGCAAGGGTCTAGAAGTAGATACCATTTTCTTCGGTTTGTGAGAGACTTTCTTTTGCTTACCCATTTGACAAGCATCACATACTTTATTTTTCTCAAACTTGATCTTTGGGAGACCCCTCACAAGTTCTTTGCTTGAAATATCCTTCAAATGCTCCATGTGCATGTGACCAAGTCTTTGATGCCAAAGCCAAGATGTTTCACTAATAGCACTAAGACACTTGACATCTTGGTTAGCTAAATCATTTAATTGAATGGAGTAAACATTATTATCTCTACTACCGACCAAAATAGTTTCATTGTTCTTCAAGGATAGTATAGTGCATTGAGAAGCCTCAAAGATAACTTTAAAACCTTTATCACTAAATTGACTAATACTAAGCAAGTTATGCTTCAATCCTTCAACATATAACACATTCTCAATTGAATGTGGTTCCTTACCAATAGTTCCTTTACCTTTGATTTTTTCTTGAGAATTGTCACCAAAGGTCACATTTCCTCCTTCTTTAAGATCAATCGATGTGAAAAGAGATATGTTGCCGGTCATATGTCTTGAGCATCCACTATCAAGAATCCACTTCTTGCTACTAGATTTTGCTTTGAGACATACCTATAAACACAAATCAAGTAGTGACTTTTGGTACCCAAATTTTCTTGTGTCCTTGGATGTTAGTCTTGCATTTGTATTCTTGACCTTTCACAATCCACATTTTGTTTCTACCTCTAATAAACACAATTCTACAAGGACAATGATTAGTCGTATGCCCTTTCTTGTTGCACCAACCGCAATGTGTAAAAGGTGTGCAATAGTTCTTTGGTCGTTTTGTATGAATATTCAACCTAGCTTGTTGTTGCAAAACTTTAGGAGGCATGGCCATGGGATCTAATCCAAGACCACCTTTGTTTAGGCCAATTCTTTGGCGTCCAAGCATGACATCCAAATTGTTTTGACCATCAACAAATTTTTAAAGACTTTTTTTCAAATCACAAATCTCAACTTTTAAATCTTCATTTTGTTTTTCTAAAGCCAAAGTTTTGGAAGATATTTGTTTTGAGCTAGGAGTGTTAACAAGTAATTCAACCAAATCGTTATTCACATGCTCTACATATAAATGGCTAGACATGCATTCATTCTTGGCATGCAACTTATCATTTTCCATTAACAACTTCTCAATTTGCTTATTAGCTTCAAGGAATTTCTTAGACAAAATAATATTTTTCTTGAAAATTTTCTTGGATTCCTCATATAAGCTATCATAAGCATCTTCAAAGCTTTCATTATCACTATCACTACTGGAAGAAGAGCTTACCTCATCATTTGCCATGAAGCATACATTTGCTTGATCATTCTCTTCATCACTTTAATCAAAATCACTCCATGTTGAAGTATGTTCGGCATTCATTGCTTTTTACTTCTCCTTGTTCTCTTTTTTTTAGAATTGTCTTCTTTTAGCTCTTTCCCATACATCTCTTCTTTCCTTCTTCTCCCTTTTGTAGATAGGACAATCCATCTTCATGTGTCCCAGCTTGTGGCATTTGTAGCAAAGTTTTTCTTCGTTGCTAGCATTTTGTTGTCTTCTCCCAACATTTCTTCTAAATCTTAAGAACTTCTTGAAGTTCTTTGCAACCAATGCAATATCCTCTTCATCAAATTCTTCATCATCATCACTTGACTCAAGGTTTGAAGATGAAGCTTTAAGAGCAATTGATGTAGGCTTCTTCTTGACGTCCTCTTGATCAAAGGTCTTGAGTTGCATTTCGTACGTCATGAGTGAGCACATCAATTTATCAAGAGGAAATATATTAAGATTCTTTGATTCTTGGATGGCGGTGATCTTTGCATCCCAAGCTCTTGGTAAGGACCTAATCACTTTTCTTACTAGATCACCATTAGTGAATTCCTTACCCAATTGCTTCAAAGGGTTCACAATGTTAGTAAAACGAGTATTCATATCCGTAATGGATTCATTTGAAAGTATATGGAATAACTCATAATATCTAAACAATAAGTTCATCTTGGAATCTCTAAGAAGAGAAGTCCCTTCATGAGTGACTTGAAGAGTGTCCCAAATACTCTTAGCGGAATTACACATAATGACTCTATTGAGTTCATTAATGTCTAAAGCACATACAAGACAATTTTTTGCTCTAGCATTCATACAAATCATCTTCTTGTCATGATCACTATACTCCGATTTTGATTTAGGCTCTTCAACCTTGTCAACCACCTTTATCGGAACGAATGGGCCATTCTCAATAATATCCCACATCTCATAGTCTTGAGATTCTAAGTAGATTTTCATCTTAACTTTCCACACACTATAATTGGCCCATTAAACAATGGAGGCCTAGTGGTAGAACTACCCTCCATACCCCCAACGTAAGCCATGATCGATTAACTCTCTTGGCGTTACCCAATATAACAAGAGCCGAGGCTCTGATACCACTTGAAACCAATAAAATAACCCTAGAGGGGGGGGGGGGTGAATAGGGTTTTAAGACTAATTTAAAAATTAACAACCAACAAACCTCAATCTCAATAACTCAAATAAACAAACAACCAATCTCAACACAAATGTAAAACGATAAAGTAAAGAGAGAAGGGTTTAGAGATACTTGACAAGGAGAATTAAATGGTTCGGCTTGATATACCCACAAGCCTACGTCCACCCCTTCAAGGAAGTCCCTTGAAAGGCCCTAGAATCCACTAGTATGATCTTCCTTACGGGTCAAGATCGAACCTCTTACAATCCCTTGATGCTATGCCCACATCAAGAACTAGCTTTGACAAACCCAAAGCTCCAAAGCTTGACAACCCCAAGCTTTGATACAAGAACCTTTCGATGAAGAAATGTGTACAAGATTTCACTCTCAATAAGTAGACGAGTACAAGTTTAAGCACTAGAACAAGAGAGATGAATATATGATGACTTATGAAAGTGTATATCTCTCAAATGTAAACTCACAATAAATGCTCTCTTGAAATGGATGAGAAATTAATGAAAACCAAGAGAGATTGGACAATTGCTTTGATCTTTGAGAATATGAAAGATAAGAGAGCTTTGAATGCAATTGATGAATGAAAATTATGCCCAAGATGAGTATTTATAGAGGTGGGAATAAATATGACCGTTTGGGGTAGGTGGAGCATTAATTGGGCCAAAACGGTAAATACAGTCGACTGTAATGCACCATTGCAGTCGACTGTAATCCCAAAGTAGCCGTTGGAAATTCAAATTTCCAACTTGCAGTCGACTGTAATCCATTGCAGTCGACTGTAATAGGCTACTGAAAGTATTGCAATCGATTGCATTCCAATGCAGTCGACTGTAATACCTCACTGCCCAACTTGCAGTCGACTGCATTGGAATGCAGTCGACTGCATTCCTGAAAATGCAGTTTCCTTATTTTTAGAGCATGAAAAACTTTTATGCATGCAAGGGAAACCTATGGGCAAGTTCTAGGTATACAGTCATCGTAACGATCATCTCTCTATGTCTAGTTTACAAAGACGGAAATAAAAGCATGAAAACTTCAATCGACGAATTCCCTCTTTGATGCGTTCCGTTGAGAGTCTTTGACCGTGTTGCTCGTCTAATAATCCGTTTGCATGAGTATGAGATTGTTCCTATTGCTTCATCAACTCAATGCATGTTTAGACAACATAAACATCAATGTTAGTTATCATCAAAACCAAATATAATCCTAGGTTAAATAACCGTAGGGTTAACAGATTACTTAACCCGGGGTTATTAACTAAAATATGTATAAAATGAAGAAATACTTAGCTTGTATGTATGTATTGTTATCGTTCCATTTCAGTGACAACAGTCTTTTTATTTTTGTGAAAAAGAATTGCAATCCCTTTAATCTTCAAATTTAAATATTTAACATAGAATATCCATAACAATGACGGTTGTTCGGGCTATCTGCTAGGTATGACCCCTATTCGTTCATCTAATTGATAAAATCAAAATGGAATCAATAAGGACCTAAATCTTGCCTTAAACTAGCCTTTTTATCCACCTTGGAAAAAAGTTGGATATAATTGTTAGATCTATATATCTACTTTACCTTTTCAATGCTTCTATCAAAGATTTATATTTCTTTCTTTTGATGATTAAATGTAGTCTTTACATTGAAATTTTAGTCAATTAATGATGTCGAAATGGGAAACTTTTTCAATTATAAATATTTGTAATGATTTCTTGTGAGTTGAATCTTTGGTACTAAAAAAAGTAGGAAATGGGTTGATCCTATTGAGTTACTTAAAGCTGCCGCTTCAAAAAGATACTAATTTTTTGTGTTATTTCTATTTATGTATAATTATTTCTATTAATTCTTTGTTTTGATAAAAAATGTTGCATTCATACAGTAAAAAATGGGGTCTTGCTAAGATTTCTTCAGAAAAATCTTTACCATCTATATGGATAGAAGAAAAAGTATAGATTATTATGTCTATGTATAAACTAAACCAATGATCATTCATGATTCCATAATTGAATCAAGTCCATGTTGGTTCCAAATTAAGGGAATGTTATGGTAAAACTTCGTTTAAAACAACGTGGTAGAAAGCAATGTGCGACTTGAAGGACACGATCCAACGTAGACTTTTATCCTTACATCCACCACTTTATATAAAAATGAAGGTTCTCTTGGCTCGACATTATTTTCTGTTCCACTAGAACCCACTTCTTTCGATAGGCACTAATGTCAATAGTACATGATGGAGCTTGAGTAGAAAGTATTGATTTATTTCTCAGGAGCAAGGATCTATGGTTAATGCCAATCAATCAATTGGAACAACTTCGTAAGTATATCTTTGATATAGAAATTAATAGGATCCGATTCACACAATTTTCAATTAAATTTTTTGTTGTTGAAATTGATAAAACTCTTTCCATCCAAAGTGTATCACCCAAGAATCAACCCCTCATATGATTCTTTAATACAAAAAATGGGTATGCTACTGCTTGAAAGGATTAAGAAGCACTGAAGTGATGCCTAAACCCAATGATTTAAAACAAAGATAAAAGATCCCAGAACAAGAAAACACTATTTCAATTGTCTTAATAACTAGATCAGAATAATGAATCCAAATATATTTTAAACAAGACAAATAAAAGGGGGTTAAAGACCACTCAATAAATCAAATAAATTGCCTAAATATTTTATTTTGAGCTATTTGATCATTATCCAACTTGAGTTATGAATAAAAATGATTTTTTGTTCTTTAGGAAAGAAAAAATGAGTAAAGGGAAAAACTGACGGAAAATAAAAGGTTTCAAGGACAAGTAAATCTTACACTATCTGGTGTTGGTTCCACAGGATAGCGTAGGTATGAAAGTCTGCTGTGGGATCGAACCAGAGCTGAAATTGTTGCTCCCTGCCTGCTACTCCATTTGTTATAACATTTGTGCTAAGGGTGTAAGGCATGATGTTATTACCCATGAATTCAAAGTCAAGCTCGTCGTGATATGCCGCCTCCTTGTTAACTGGCTTGGACGTTAAATACAACCATAAAGGAGAAACAAGATTAGCAATGTCAAGACGGCCAGAAGGCTAGTCCAAAAGCCCTTTAGAAGGGAAAAAAATGCAACGTCACATGATTAAAAAGATTGAAAGACCAAGGTCAATTAGCCTTGTTACTTACGTAGAATGTTGTGAGAACTCCTTTGCTCTTCTTGTTTGGCATCTTCATCCTCATCTAGAAAACTCCCGAACCATAATCATGAACATAAGCAAATCCAAATCCTGTTTTACAGAAAAATATGTGTTATCTGTGTCTTTACGTACTTTGAGCACGAATATATGCATGCATGGAGCGATCCATATAATGGCATGAGAAAAAGTAACCTGTGTATTGGTCTATCAAAAGTTGAACTTCTTTCCCTTGGTCAAGAACTGTTGCATGGTTAAATCCCCATGTAAAGTAGTAGTTTTGACCAAAGGTAATTTTATCAGCTCTGCTTGTAAGTAGGAGAGTAGCAAAGAGGCTAAGTAGCAAATGATCCATCACACTATGGTAGAGCGTAATCAGTATGCACTGGCTGACTTAACCATGGTGTTTATATAGACAAAGATATAGCATTTGTGGTTGCTTAGAAAGAGTTTCTTCAAACATTTTGCCGAGTTAAGGAACTGCAGATTGTTTCTTTTCTTTTTTTCACACTACGGATCGAGCCATACGCACTATCTAGTATCCTTGCACCACTAGTCGGAAATATATTATCTACAAACACCTCAATCGGATTAGTAATGAAAGAGATATTAATAAAACCCTAACACACACTTATGCTGCTCTACAACAGCCTTGTTCTCAAACACACAAAATCCACCCTTTCCACACTCACGGTCACCTTACACCTTTGCACAACAATACCACACCCAAAATTCACGTCCAAAACAACCCAAAACAAACTCACATACATACATAATTAACAAACAAAATGATAAAGAGAATTGGTTAAGGATCTTACCTAGTTTTTTACCGTAGAAGTCCAGTATTTTTTGGTTTCTGACAGCCATTTTGATTTTCATAGAAAATTAATTACTCATGGGTTTTTTGTTCACTTTATATGTCTAGAAAACTGAAAAACTGTTATTCAAATTTCTAGTTTTAATTTTTCTGAGATTTGTAGTATTTTTGCTCCAAAATAACCATTGAACAAATTGGTCTGCGCAGAGATGTGTTGTTTCTATCAGCCACTTCAATTTTTCTATAGAAACTTCATTACCCATTGGATTTTTGTGATCCTTATATTTCTGAAAACCTCAGCAAGTCTAATTTAACTTTGTAATTTTGAGTTTTATAAGATTCATCATGCTTCTACCTCAAAATGGTCAATGTACAAAAACTAGAATTTGCTGAAAAATGTTATTTCCAGAATTACAGATTAGTCTATTGCCCAAAACTTTTTGAGCCATTTCTGAGCATATTTGGGGAAAGTGCAAAACTAAAAGTATCCTTATGTTTGTGAAAACTTCTATGCAGAATTTTTTGGGATTCTTTTGGGCATGCGAAGAGCTTGAAATGATTTTATTTTGAAAATAGGCTTTTGAATTAATTGTCATAGTAAACAAAATTAATTTTAGTTGAAAATTTTACACTAATCTGATCTTACTGAGACGCTTGAGTGTCTGAAATTTTGCAACGTTCCTATATTGTTTGGTATGCTTTTGAAATAAGATCCTTAGCGCTCAATTTAAGGTTCCAAACGAAAAATTCTTAGAAATGTCCTTTTTGTCTGAAAACCCACCTAGTCGTTTAAAAGAGTGTTTTGAGTTAGTTTTGGGGGGTGTAATAGTTTGTTAGGCGTTGGAGATACTTTGTTAATTTGGCACAAGTTCGAGGGTATTTATGTAATTTCACTCATTTGGGAGAAATTTAGCAGTTAGGCATGATTGAGCGTCAAGAATTAACACTCATATGGTTTGCCGTTTATGTTTGATAGACAAGATCTCGGACCATCTTTTGAGCAAGTAACAGAATCGGTTGTCGAGTCAGGTAAGTACTACTGCCATGTTCCTCCATACAACCTATTTTTCAATATATGTATATGTATACGTGATTTTACCAAATAAAAGTTTTAATAATTTGTTGTGCTTATGTTGTTCTAAAATTAGTTTGATGAGAAAATGAATTAAAAATGTCATGGAATGTTTCTATGAGTAGTGTTTAAAGTTGGCTTATGTTGGATAAGACAATATTTCTGGCTTGGTTGTTGTGCCCCATATCCACGAGGGAAGTTGGATTGTGGGTCCTGGTCGACGAGATGGTACGTTGACGCACGGTAATGGGTGGATGTTGGAATGAGTCTGCGGTCGGTCATGGATCTAGCCCATGGGTGATTGGGTTGTGACACCTCTCTTGCCTCAACGTTATCCAAGCTAATTACTAGCCACAATCAAAGAGCTGGTTGGCCCTGCATCCTTTAGCTTGCGAACACACTCCTAATTAAAAGTGATCAAAAGTGTTCTCATTCATCTTATTTTGAGGGGTGTGTCGGCAGGAGACATGCTCCACTCTCTCGGGAAAGATTCGCCCCCCACGGGTAATATGAGCAATAAATACTTGTCTTTCCATGGGTGGTTGGATCACGAAAGGTCTGCCAAAAGCGTCGCACCCGCACAATGCCTTCGACTAAGGTAATCCCACCCCGTCTGGTTGCTTATTTGCATAAGGCTACAATAGTGCCTAAACACTTTGAACCTAGGCTCTATGTCAAAGGTGTGACAGATATACACGAAGTGTAACGACCAAAAATTCAGAGCTTTAACACCCTAAATCTTTCGAGCGCGAAAACACTCACTCGCTCAATCTATCACTTAATGACATGAAAAGATCGATTCAAATAACCAACTTTCAAAATATGTGTCATAGCTTCTAATCAGTGCAATGCCTCAAATTCATTAAAACATATTGTCATAAATAGAAAGACTTAAGCTCTCTACAGAACGAGCGAAATAGTGTCTACCTATGCAGGGGTCTTATAAATTCAAACAGTGGCGGGTACTCCAGATTTTCACTCAGGCTCTGAACCTATTCCCAATCAATCTACTAGTGACCAATACTTGCAAAAGGGAATCAAACAAGAGTTAGCCTTTGAGAGCTCAATAAGGTCGCTCAAGGACCAAGCGAAGGAATTACCACGAATCACAGATTTAGTTCAATAATGATTTTATAAGAGTTTCAGATGATCATAATTAATCTGATAACAATATAGGGAAGAGTCTCAACTCAATCCCTTAGATCAGATATCAGAACAATCTTTTCTAGATACTATGTAAACAATTCATGTCACGACCTGAACCCACAGGTGGGCCCATGATGTAGGTCTGTGACCGGCCGTAGACCCGCTGGACTCCAACCAAGGGTTCTGCCATGCCATACTCGCTAAAACCAACCTGAACTGCAGCGGAAATTAAAACCTATACAACTCCAAATAAAATTCTACTATTTAAATGTCATTGCAATCCTTCTTACAAGAATGCATATACTAGAACTCAACTCGTATAATGCAGTGTTCGGAGCTCCACCCTAAGGTTCTGATCCCCTATTCACCGCCATCACTTTACCTTCAAACCTGAAATGATAAGTAACGAGTGAGCTTCCACGTGCTCAATAAGTAACCAATGATTCAACTAGGTGGACCTTAGCATGCCAGAAAATAACTCACCTTATATCATAGCAACATTAAGAAATCTAAAATCATAGAGTTTGTAATCATCTGGTAAAATAAAATAGAGTACATTAAACAACACTGAGGCATAAAATCATTAGCACAAAACCTCGCGACAAATAATTCCATCCGAACATCAGCTCAAACGATATGCCGCGGTCTGCGTACAAGCCCCCCTGACTAGGGCCCGAAATCCCTCCTACACCCGGGTTAAATATTTATGTGGATGCAAGGGCGAACCATAAGTAGCAGTACTGTGCATCAACGTACAAGTCCTGTTGACCAGGGCCGAAATCCAACTTCCCCCCATTGGATATGGGGCACAACAATTGAATGGACAAAAACTAACTTTTGGTTCATTGTAAACACAACCACTCATTGATTGATGGTCAAACCATCCTCACACCGCTTTCGATAGTTTTCAAGTTTTTCAACATTCACAATAACGTCAAATACCAAAACATTTCACTTGTACCAAACATTTCAAATCTGAGTTCCATTACAATTTTTAAACAAAATATCATTTACAAGCTGATCCGGTTTTTAACGAAAAATAAACTACTAAAAGCTTTTTGGCAAATCAAGCCAGAGCAGTTAAACGTAATTAAAACAGTCAAAACTGATAAACACCATTTTTTAACAGTAGATAAACATATACATTATATATAAAAACACTAGTTGAATCAAAGGGCACTTACTTGATGCTGACACATTTCCTCGATCTAAAATCCGGTGCGATGGTCAATTGTTACTTCTGACTAACAGAACTGTCAAGGTCATTCCTTTCATCTCCATAACCCCAACTTCACTATAACCCGAAGGGCATCATTGATGAAAATGCAGAGTTCCTGTTGGATATTTTCTCAAACAACGCAGACGCCGCATCCAACCGCCCGCTACACAACCCGTCTAAAATCGTGCCCAGTTCACCATGTCATTCTTGGCATTTCATCACCATTGCCGAACATCCATCAATTCACCCGTTTTAATAACCCACCATGCAACCTTACGCTAAATAGTACTCAGTTAATCTCTAGAGCTCACATGACACTTCCTCTTACAAAGACACACATACAAACCAACTACACAGCAAACACTCGCACCCATAGCATTCACACAATAACCCTTGTCCAAAATAAACAAATGCATGCATAATGCACACTTCTACTAGCATACGATAAACTTGCGCACGATACCACTAAATTCACCACCCGATATGAAAAATTACAAAAACACACCCGAGGTAAAATTACCAAAACACTCCCTGTCGGCCATCACACCACAAAAATTTCATAATACCTCAAAATAGCTTATAAAAGTATTAAGCTGAAACAGGCCAAAAAAAGTCCTTTGGAGAACGTTCTTTTATTCCAAATACTCCATCCAGTTCTTAACGGCGCACAAGGCGACCAAAGTCACTACACACGATAAACGATACTGAAAAGTCTTGAAACTTTAGACACAAACATTTCAGTGGTAAAAAGTCACTGTAAAATTTTCAGGTAAAAGTAATCTAATTTACTATTTTTAATGAATCATCATATTTTCAGATAAAATCATTTCACGCTCTTCGAGGATACAAAAAAAATCAAGAAAATTACATGTCATAGATCTTACAAAATAAATTAAATGAATTTACAGTTTTGCACTTAGCCAAAATCAAAGCAGAAATGGCTTTTAAAAATTAGAATCTAGACCGTAGGAAATAATGGACTTGTAGCGACGCTTTCCACCATCTTCTCCTTCAACATCCTAATTCAAACACACTGTTCACCCACCTTCTCCATTTCCTGCCACTCACACCTTCACCTTACACAGCACAACAGCTCCATAAAATTACATACACCTATTAAAACACTCTAGAAATCATACATCCCATACACATTCATCACCTATAATCACAAACACACTCAGTATTACACACATTAACACGCACTAAACTCATGCACACGCTCTAAAACACTCACACACTTCCCAAAAACGTACACAGAAAACACACACTACACCCCCCCCCCCCCCCCCCCCCACACACACACACACACACACATACAGTCATTCATGCACACACAGATTCACACACAAATTCTTAAGGGGCACCCACTAAACACACTTTATTACACACTATCATCCAACAACCACACTTCTACAATCAGCCAAAGACACAGAGCGTACACCCACTACTGCACGCATACAAACCCCCCACTTCATTCCATTTCAGCCACTGCAAGCACCGCCATGATGCCATTTCAGCCGTCGCACCAAAATCACCACACGTCCCCAAAACTATATGCACACCACCATGGTTGTCCCTTACAATACACAAATAGCGCACCCCATTAGCAATCACCGCTAGACCAGCATTGCACACAACACCTAACACAAGCACACTACCAACACCCATTTCACACAAATCAATCCCTAACCTATTGTATCGTGGCTGACATCAAGATTGGGCCGCCTTCATTGGTCAGCATCCCGTCACCAAAATTTATGTCGGTGGCGGTCGTGAGTTCTTCCTGCCTCCCCTAATCAAGTAGCCCAGCCACAAGCCACCCTTTCTTGCGTCGTTAGGTAGTGCTCTAGGTGGCGCCGGCTAGATTCAGCCATTGGAGACCGAGTATGTAGCCGGTGGCAACGATCGCATGGCTGCTTAGAGGTGGCGGTAGGAATTCTTGGAGGTGATGGTTGCGTTGATGTCCTGCACCAAGGGGATTTGACACCAACAACCGTAGGTGTAGCTGGAGAAATGGGAACCATCGGAGATGGCACCGGCGTTGCAGAAGTGTTAGGGTCGGCGCCTCTCTCCCCCGTTTTCTTCTTTCTCTCTCTATTTCTCTCTCTACTCCCCGTCTCCGCCCCTTTTTTTTTCCTCTGTTCTTTTTCTTGTTGACTCCATTTATCCTTATTTTACTTGTGTGTATATATACACACACACACACACACACACACACAAACACATGTATATTTCTATTTGTACATTTTACTTGCTTCCAAACTCTCCTCCTTTTTCTCCCCAAAATCTCTCTGCCATGTAAAAATAACCAACAAAGATTTAACATCAATTATATACTAAACCCTAATTAATAATAATTTCTCAAGGTGCTTCCCTCGTCTTCCTTAATTAACAATCACAATTAGACCTGGCAAACGGGTATACTCGTTGGGGTACGGGTAAAACCGGGTCGGGTAATTTTTACCCGGGTTTTTACGGGTAGAGTTTTTCAGGATCCGTACCCTACCCTTGCGGGTAGGGTAATACCCGCGGGTACATGCCTAATTTTTTTTTTTTAAACAAACAGATTTTAATAGACTTTTTGTTTATATATTAGGCCTTTTTTAACTACTTAACATAAACACTTAACAATAGACTACAATCTCTTTCTAGTTGCATTGCTACACGGCAGTGATATCTCAGATTCTCAATTCCAACACAATCACGCCTATCTCCGGACAACAATATCTCAACAAAAAAACCAAACATTACCTACAGGCTACAAATTACTTCTTACTTTTGAAGTAATAAAAAACTTAAATACGTACAAAATAAAAACACAAATAATATAAATAGATTTGATCGGAACGGTGGCAGCGCAGTGGTGGCGGATCTGATCGAAGACGACGGTGGCGGCAGAACGACGGCGGATCTGATCGAAGACGACGGTGGCGGCAGAATGACGGCGGATCTGATCGGAGACGACGGTGGCGGCAGAACGACGACGGATCTGATTGGAGACGATTGTGGCAGCGGAGCGACGGCAGGTGGAGGCAAAGCGACGGCAGATCTGATCGGAATGACGGTGGCAGCGGAGCGACGGCAAGTGGAGGCAAAGCGACGGCAGATCTGATCGGAATGACGGCGGCGGCAAAGCGACGGTAGATCTAATCGGAGACGACGGTGGCGGGATGTTGGTTGTCGATGGATCTGATCTGACTGGTGGCTAAGAGAGATCGTGAGAGAGAAAGAGAGATCGTGAGAGAGAGAGATCGTGAGAGGATGCCGGCGTCATGCGAGGAAGAGAGTTCAGAGAGTGAAGGAAGAAGGAAGAGCAGCGCAATATGAGAGAAGAATGAGTGAGTGACCGAATGAAACCCTAGCACTTTCTTTTATAGTTTAAGAAAACGGGTAAACCGGGTAACCCGCAATCCGACCCGGACCGACCCGAAAATTACGGGTCGGTTCGGGTACGGGTCTATTTTCGGCGGGTATTCAAAACATGTACCCGTACCCGGTATTTTGGCCCGGGTACGGTTCGGGTAATGGGTCCGGGCAACATTTTGCCAGGTCTAATCACAATGCTCATGCCAATCGTCGCTAAAAGATGCAAATATTCTTACTTGTAAAAATTTGCCACTTAAAATTAAGTAAAATTGTTAGAAATACTAAAAAGTTCAAACCTAAGATTGGGATATTATAATTTCGATGATATTGAACATGAGCAATTGCAAAGCCACACAGGCAGTGCAGGTAACACTTAGCAGCAATGCCATAAAGATTATGCTCAATAGCACTTAACAAAGCCATGTAGGCAGTGCTCAATAACACTGGCAACTACATATGTGTATACACACTAACTAGTCCATCAAACTACTAGTCCACGTCTCCCGCAATAAACAGATCATCCTTATAATGCCCCCAATACAGACCATCCTTGTAACGCCTCAATACACTATCTCATGTCAACATGTAGAAACCGATAATCACCAAATCAACGTGTAAATCGATGCTCGATGGGCAATAACTGATGAGCATCGATAAGAGTTTCAACGGTCGTTTAAGGCTCAAAGTAAGGTTTCAAAGGCCAATAATGCATTCTCATATCAAAGCATAAACACAATTCAATGATATTCGATAACAATTCAGAATAAACTATACGAGGTCAAATCTAATAAATTGGGTTTCAGATAGATATTACTTACCTCGGTCGAAAGTTACGCTAAGCTAAGCAACCTCAATCGGGATTCTTTTGGATCTACCTCAATTGAGCAATTATGATAAGAATACATTCAAGTCGTACGATACAATAAACCCAATACCAATTGCCTAAACACTGCTCACTCCTACTCTCGGAATAACCAAAACTAAAGCGGATCCCACAAATGCCTAAACCTAGCTAGAAAAATCCACACACTCCTCAAGACTTTATAATAACCCAAAATTCTTAATAAATCCTTATAAACAATTTTTGTGGCTTGAAACAACATAAAAAGTCAAAATATGAATTTTCTGAATATTTTCAAACTAACAATAGTTTCTTTAAATGCAATAAAATTCCATAAATTGCCTTAACTATTTCTAACTCAAATCAAAGTCCCATAGTATTTATAACCGCTTTATAACATATATGAAATTATATAAGCTGAAATCAGAATTAAAAAAGACTAAAACCATGTTTAAATTATTCATTTTTATATATCTAATACGATACGGATAAAGATACCAAATCAACTCTGAAATTGCTCGAATTTAAACTGGAGCTTCTTTGAATCATAAAAATATTACCATAATTTTTTCAGAATTTAATAAGAAATTTTAAGACTCCAAACAAATTCTAGAAGATCAAACTTGCAGATAATACTAAAAATACTAAATGACTTCAGAAAAATATGAAATTTTTTCAGATATTCTAATAACATCAAAGGTACTGTACTATAAAATTGCACAACCTAACAATTACTGTGCGCCAACACACGCACACACTGAACACAACCGAGAACGTGGTACACTTATGCAAGCATAGGGTGCCACCCTAATGCACAAACCCTCTTCTCATCTTTTTCTTTTCTCTCTGCCATAGTCAAGAACACCCACATTCACACACAGCTCATGGATGCCCCTCCCCTTCCTCACGCACACTCATTTTGACACGCGCGCGCGCGCGCATGCATACACACACACACCCATTACACTATATTACACACACATCAAACACACAATAGACACTCTTGCTCACAGATTAGATACACACATGCACACAATACAAGCCCTCACAAACATAGTGGACAACACACACCAAAACTGTAACATCCCAAAAATCTGGAGGTCCATCGCCTCGAATCCCCGGAGTGTTAACCTACCACATCACATCAAACCTGTCAAATCCTGTTTACTGACACACTTCTAAGCATCTAACTAAACATCAATTCAACCTCTTCAAAGTACAAGATTTACAAAACTGCTTAAACATAAACTATTAAGGCTTAGGTTCTTTACAAACTTGAGTTTTTATAGAATGAGTTGACCGCATCGACCCATGCAGGGGTCTCACTACACAGTAGTGATGGGCTCACCGAAATCTCACACAAAATTTAAACCCATTCCCGAGCATGCTATAGTTGATCCTTACCTGCATAAGGGATTCAAAATAAGGGTAAGCTTTTGAGAGCTCAATAAGGTCGTACAAGGTCAACCAAAGGAATTACAAAATGATTCAAAAGAATCCATTTGATGATAATGATTGAAAACATTTCGACAGTCATGAACAGTTTGACAAATTCTAAAACGATCAGAATCAATCATAAGTATATACCAAAAATTACCAAAGACAATCTTGCACAGACACTAAAACAAACATTGGCAATCATCCAAGTTTCGGAACGAACATTAACAATCATAATCAAATACCAACACAATCATTTGCAGTTCATTTCAAATCCATTTTTTTAAACACACTGATGATTTTTCCAAGGGTTTCAAAACGAACACATGTACTTCAAGGGAAATAGGGGAAGCGTTTCAGATGATCACAAACAGTTTGATCATAATCTAGAGAGGAGTTTGACTTGGTCCCCTTTAATCATATAACAAGACATTCATTTGAACATCATCCTCAAACAATCATTGTAAGATACAATGTAAACACATTCTGAGATGTTGATCCTGGACAGAAGAAATGCCATTCAGGCAATACAAAGATGTACATATGCATGATGTACAATAAATAGACCTTCTCAATAAGGTACTAGCCCTGCATAATTATGCAGGTTTAGACCCCTTATAATGCCTCCCCACAGAACAGATTCCCATGATCAATACAGAAACAACAGTCACAAAATCAACAAGAAATTCACTATTTAACATGCAACTAAATGAGCAACAAGTTGAATACAAATAAACGAAACAATTAAGGTTTCAATAACAATTAAGTATATTGATATATCTCGTCACTCAGAATTCCAGAATAACCGCAACAAGAAGCAAGAACGGTTGCGAATAATTATCAAACTTAAGCATAATAATTCAACACAAGAATTGTCACAAACAAATAACAAGAACGATTATGAACAGTTATCAAATTTAGGCACAAGAAATCAGAAGAACGAATACAAACAATTATCAAATTTGCTTAGCATGTGATACAAGGTGAGCATCAATAAGATTTCTAAACAACCGATTCAGGATCAATATTAGGGGTTGCTTGGCAGTAACATTCTGATATCAAATGCATATCTCATTGTTTGGCAATAGCTATAAGCAAATTGAAAGCAAACTTACGAACACTAGTTATCGAAATTAGGGTTCGGATAAGAATCCTTACCCGGGTTCAGATAAAAACTCTTACCTGGATTCAAAGCTTAACTAGTCTAAACGGAACAATCCAAAAATTAGTATACAATATGTACAACGATATTATGAATTCAATACTGACTCACGCCTACTCCCAGACCCCCCCCCGCCCCCAACCCGAGTATGTAAAATTATCAAAATGCCCCTTATGTGTAAAATTACCAAAAGCACCCCTCTGACACTTAAATCACCAAAAATGCCTTTCGTAAATGGAACCACTAAAATATCCTTATCATACCTGAATTTACCCAAAAGTACCTTTTATAGGTAAAATTACCAAAATACCCCCTTCAGGTGGCAAATTATCAAAACACCCTCGAGATTCCCGACATCGAAAAAATCTCAAAAACATCTTAAAACACTATTTCAAGCATCCTGAAGTCATTTTTGGGCTAAAAAATATTTTTAAAAAATTTTGCCAGAAAATTCCGAACCAATGTCTGGACCGAGCGCTTGCTATTGACCTCAGAATGGCACAAAATTTTATATAATGAAACATATTAGTAAATATAAGTTTTTTCTAAATTTTTAAGATTAAAATAACTTGGTTTGGTATGCTAAATAAATCACTAATTCTTTTTAATTGATGCCCTAATTTAACATCATTCGCCGACACCAAAAATTCCCCAAAAACTCCAAAGTGTACATCTCATAAAAATAATTGGGGTTACTGTTTTGAACTGTCATATTTGGATCCTAATTATTTATAAATTTCATACAAACACTGCCTAAATAATTTTCTACCGTTAGTGACAAAAATAGTCACTATTTAAATCTAATGCGCGCGCACACACACACACACACACTCTTGTCTTCTTCTTCCCCCACCCCCCTTCCCACGAATACACTCAACCACACACCAAAGCATTCAAAAACACATTTCTGCACTAAAATTACATAAGTACATAATATCCACAATTCCACACACAATCACACACCTACTCACACACACTCTGCAAACACACACCACATAAACTACACCTCCAAGTTTCATGCACCCCCATTAACACCCACTAGCATCCACCGCATTCCACGCATGTACACATTACAAACACATAATTACTCACACAAATAGCCACTATTGTTCCCCCTTCCCTTACCTTACTCTCGGCTGCCATGAACACACACTAATACCCATTGCAACCCACACAGAACTCCCACGACACCCAGTGAAATGCACACATATTCTCAATGCAGCTAAACACACTCATACATGCTAAAACATACCAATTACTCTCACTAACCCCACACCCGAAGTACCTGCACACCTTAACGCACACACATCACACATATTGAAAAAAAACATACTAAACCCCTCTAAACACACGGTAAAACACACACCAAATACACACAAAAGGGGTAGAAGAATTACCCTTCACGAGTGTCTTCAATCTCTGTGTCTCTTTGTTATGGCCCTGAAATGGGCCTGACTGACTAAACCCATCATTAGCGAGTCAATCTCAAAATAAGTAGAGCATTACTATTATTCTTTAAACATATGCGAAAGCGGTGAATCCAAATGTCTCGCTCAAAGTATACTTCTTAATCGGTAGTATTTCATACTTAAACAATACAGCCAAATACCTTTTTCTAGACAAACTTATACAAATCAAATATGCATCAAAACTAATCTATTGGAAGCGCCACTAATATCGAAATAATGCTCCTCTGCCAAGAACCTGTCAACTGCCCACACCGAAAGGTGTGGATAGGGAAAAATAGTAAGTTTCACCAACTCAGCATGATGTCTATACATCTATTCACACAAAGCATTCAATCACATCATAAACAAGTGCAGACAATAAATGTGTAACACATGGCATATATTAGATCCTAACATGATAATAATACATGATTAGGATATCTATAATGTATAGCATAACCTGAACATAGCACAAGTAAACATGATAAACATTACAGGTTGATCAACCATTCGTCCTCAACTGTCCCATACCAGCTGAGCATACCAGGAATAGCCATCATTTCCCCAACCATCGTTAACCACATATCATACACTCGCTCACCTACCATCCTTCCCTCTGTGAGGTGTTAGACCAATTATTTAAAGACTAAGACGATCAAACCCAGTCCGTAACTGATCAAAGCCTAGACCTCACAAATAAACCCCAGAGAGTGTCAGTACACGTCACATGCAACATATACCCCTGGGAGGTCGACCTGCTGAGTAAACTCAACATATACCCCGTTACCATATAACCCAATCTAGCGGCCTTCATCCCGCGGCGCTACTTCCCGGCACTCACTCACACAAACTCGTATGCATGCATAATTATTATATCAATCAGACAAACCCAAGTAATCATATTTCGTGACAAAACATATTTAACATGTACAAACCGTTTATAGATAGCATGTGGTCCAATTAAACTCATATTTTCTAAATACACAAATATGCATACTAGGTACACTAAACATATTTCAAATGCATTCAAATCCTATAAGCACCCATGTAACAAGCAACCAAGCAATTAACATGTGGATAATAATTACACAATTAAATCTATAGAATCAATTAAGCAAGTAGCAACCAAGCATATAATCACAATTTACATGTTAAACATATTTGGTTAAACTTCTAATGCATTAGGCCGCATCAATAATTACTCTACGCATACAATTAAGCATGATATACATAATTGTCATTAATCACGCTAAGTATACATATTACATATAATCCATGTAAATAATCATATAACTAATTGCCAAGCAATTAAATACAAATATCACATAATTTAGACTTAAGAAATAATATTACACAAGTAGATATTAACTTCAAGTAGTATAACAAACATAAATATGTGCACAATGAAATAGAGGTATAGATCTCCTACCTAAACACGTCAATCCACCCAATCCAAATTATAAATTTGCATTTGAGAGCAATTAGCGACAATCTCGGGAATAACTTCCTGTTCATTTTATTATGCTACAAATTTGAAATAAAATGTAAAATATACCAATAAATTTGTATAATAATGAAAGGCTAAATGACTATAACTAATTTAAATTAGAAAATTAGAAATGACAAGTAAAAAGAGAATTAATACCTTCCAATTTAGAGACAAGGAGAAAAGGGAGAATTCATAAAGAGGGAGAGAGAGACCTGTGTAGGTGAGGAGAGAGAGACCTGTGTAGGTGAGGAGAGAGAGACAAAATCAGGAGAGGGGGAAAGAATGAAGAAATTAGAGCTCACTTTCCATTAATGGAAAGTTAAAGAAAGAAAGAGAGATTATAACTTTTTGTAAATGGAAAGTCAGAAGAGAGGGGGAAAAATTCATAGAAAGAGGGAGAAGAAGATAGATAAGGTAAGCTTTCATACGGTGTAATGCATTCACACTGAATTAATCATTTTTAACAGTTTAGCTTAAGTCAACAAAAGATCAACGGATATGATTGGCCACTTAATATATTATTAAAGAGAATGGATTCTCATTGGTTAGTGAAATAGGTTTCAAAGTAACTCAACCACACCGCATAAAACTCAGAAGACAAGAGCTGGCACGTTGTCACGTGGCGCGGTGCGTGTGGCACATTCTCGTGAATCGCGCGCAAAATTATCCAATAGACTTTAATGGCGCGTATAGGCTTCGTCCCATGTCCGATTGAGCCTATTCAAATTGCGTTGGACTCTTCCTATCGAGCTCTTTAATTTGATTATACTCGGACAAATATTTATAAGAGTCAATAATTTACCATTTTACCATTGGTTAACGATTAATACCTCTTTAACCATGCTTGATCGCAAAAATTACGAAACACGTTTTATTTTATTTTGACAACGAACGTAGCACAAAAATAATATTTCATTCAAATTTAAATGTTTTTAAAGTTAATAAAATAAGTAGAAGCTAATTAAGATTAGAGCCCCACACTCTTACCTTAATTTCTGCTCGAATTCCTGCCCGAGCCCCTTTTTTTTCTTTCTGTTTCTTTCCTTTGTTTTTTTTGTTCTTAGTTACTGTTTTTTTTTTTATTTATTTTTTTTGTCAGGTTTTGTTTTATTTTAATTATTTTCGTGACAATATCTACCCATTAGTTATAGTTCATTAGTCATCATAAAACCAAGTAGGAGGTGGCTCTATATTGTGAACAATTCTCCAAAATTTAACACATAAGTGCATACTTTTCAAAATTGCGCATTGGCCCCCCAAGTTTTTCAAAATTAGAAAATGAGTCCAGAATTTTTCAAAATTACAGTTTTACCCCCAAAAACTTTTCTAATTTTTATTAATTTAACACTAACCCTAGATATCACCAAAATATATATACATACCACTCATTTCATTATTTTTCATCTAATACAATGATATATACAGTTTAGTCCCCCAATGTTTCTCATATTTACAAATGGCCCCAAAACTTTACAAAATTACATTTTGACCCCAAAATCATTTCAACATTTCATTCTCTACTAATCTCCGAGCATTGCTCAAAATTGTCGCCCGTTTTTTTTTCATGTCACAGATAATTATTTTAAATCGCTCAAAAAATGAGAGATATTACATTTTTCTCACCTTATAAAAATTTCCTCCTCAAAATTTGATCTCAAATTTCCTAGGACTTACAACGCGTCTAGGCACTATGCTTTTGCTGCGTAACTCTGATAACCACATGGTAGTTGAGCAACATCTAACCTTCGGACCCAAATTCATTCCCACGAATACCCGAATGCAACAATTAATTCTAAATTGTGATGCTAAACTGAAACCTTGTCAAGCACTCACTTCGCTCTAACTGTTCCAGAACTTCTCAGAAGATGACTTAGCTAATACAAAACTCACTGAACTAAACCTATACTTTTTCGAAGTCAACGCATATCAAACAAATTAAATCAAACTCTAATGTGACAGGCTTCCACTACATTATACTAATATTATACTAGAGACTCGATCATGTGCACAATTTATTTAACGATGGTAAGCTTAACTTTAAGCTCAAGGCGTACTAAAATACTAATCGATGGTCATACATGACTTGCACTCTACTAAAGCTAACATGGATAGGATAACCAATTCATAGAAGCCCTTACACCTCACAGAACGACAGAAGACTATAACCACTACGGTTTCGCTGCGCACTCTGATGTCTTAAATCAAACGAGTCCAACTGTTACTGAATTCATCACCGAAAGACGTGTTACCTTAACATAGCACAAAATATGATTCTGCATACCTATGTATTGCACTTCACTAGAGTGTAAGTCGCTAAGTTATCACATCACTTGAGATTCACAGTCACATTATTTACAAATATCTTATAGCCTTATCCTTCAATCATTTGTTTTAGTTAAACATTTAAAATCTTTTGGTTCTAAAAGCAAGTACATGGGGTCGACTATTAAGTGCTGAACTAAAATCCCAATCTTATACCAAATTATCAAATAGATTATCCAAATTTAATCCACGTTCTTGAAGTCTACTCTCACTCACTGATCATCTGAGGCTTAAGAGTGTATATAATATCACATTATGGCAGGTGAAACTATGAAAATCTTAAAGCAGGTAGAGATACACATACATGACATATTGTTAATTTTCAAATCATTTGAGAATAAAACATAGCAAAATTCTGATAATCAGATTAATTACAAGCAACAATTATAACATGTTACCATTTTGGAACATATTAAACAAACACCTATCACAAAGAAACAATGATGGTTGTATAACAAAGCATCTAATGTTGATCACAATAAATGAATATCTCAGTCAAGTATTTAGGGGTCAAATAATAACAATAATCGCAACCAAGCAATCAAAACGCGAAAATCTTTAACAAAACCATACCTATTGACTTTCGAGATTCACAATACAATTTTATAACATTCCATAGAGTGACAAGTACATAAACGATGGTATAAGTATGACGAAGCAAAGTTAACCCAATGACTCGAAGCAATTACGATCAACAGGAGTTATTGGTCCTTAACAGGATTCGTAGCTTTTCCATTGCCAGATGTCCAGATACTATCCCATCAAGTGCAAATAGATCCGGAAGAAGAGGATAAATATCCTAGAAAAAGAATGAGACGACTCACTATGAATGACATCTTCTCCAACGTCTCAGAGCACGTTAGCATTCAATCAAGTCGCAATTGAATTCAACATACAAAAGAATGAACGAGATGACAAAGTAGGATTTTCCACTTCTTATCGTACTCTCAAACCAATTCTCGGTCTTAACAACAATGACTTCCCAAAACGTCATTCTCAGACATGAACCGAATCACTAACTTAAACTACTACTAATAACTTACAAGCTTCCAAACACTACTAGGGTTTCCCCTGACAATCTATGGATGCGTGATTAGAGGATAACCAATCACCGCCTAGTATGATATCAAAGTCTCAAACAAAATATGGGATGAGATCCACATATAGATCTCTATCCCAACGTGGACAGTACAATCACAAAGAACCGTAAAACAGTAAAAGAATCTCCCAACAAAGTACTTATCACTGGATCAGTTCCTAAAGTATGGGTTTTCAACCTCAATCGCTATGCAAAAGTAAATGATACAAATGAATATGATGCCCATAATCAAACACTATACAAATATCCAATGAGTTAATCTATAGTGTACCTGACACCACGTCATTGGATGTAGTAGCATCATGAGTAGACATTGAGTAAAGTCTGGCTAATGTCCCGGGCCTCTGCCCCTGCTGGACTTGAGACTGTTGAATCCGCCCCTGTCAACCTTGTCCTCTTTCCTGACTAGGACCTCTACTTGTTGATGCACTACCTGTAGGTGTGGGACATAATGTTAACTAATTATTTCTAACAACTGGACAGTCTCGAACCTGATATTCACAATGCCACACTTAAAACACCCTCCGATAACTCTATAACATGGCTTACCACCATGAATTCTCCCATGGATGACACATGGGGTGGCCGAAAAAGCTAACCGCCCCCTTGACCAATACTCTGTGTAGGTCGAACTCCAGAACTCTGTGATAGTCCAAATATCATACTCTTAGCTGATCGAGCGCCTGCACTCGGTGCTCCTTCGAATCTCGTATCTGCCCAGGTTTAAATCCCTAAGCTAATGCGGGCCTGAATCCTTGATTCTGCCCCATTCCAGGGCTTTAGGCACCATGCTATGCCGACTACCAAAATTGTTGATCCCTATCACCTCCTAAAAATCTGCACTGGGAAAACTCTTTCTTTTCTCCCTTCTGTCCACCCTGTGTTTACTCATACCTTCTTCTATTATCAGACTGAGATGACTCCAACTCTTACTCCAGCCTAAGCCCTCACTCTGACTTCTGACAGCTATCTGCCATTGTCGGTAACATCCTGATGCCAAGGAAAGTGGGTTTGTACCTACGTGGAGGTGCCACAAAGGCTGCAGTCCGAGTCAACTTCCAAGTATGCAAAGTGAGAGACAGTGAGGGCGGAGTAAGGGCAAAAAGCAAGGCTTCCTAGACAGGTCGTGAGAGATGGTAGTATTTTGGAGTCAAGGCTGAGAGGAACAGGGCCGGCAGTCGACAGTCCAAGTCAAGGTCCAAGTCAGGGTCCAATGTTACAGTCCAAAGTTATGTCTAATTTATATTTCTCTCTCTAGAATCCAAGAGCTCTCCAATTCTAGAGTGAGAAGTAATTTTGTAAGAATGAGAAAAAGTCCTTGAATGAGTCACAAAGTCCAATATTTATAGGAAACAGTGCGCCTGTATCATAAAATGCCACATGTCATCCCCTGGGAGTGACACCTCACTAATGTCCGAAAATACTGGTTCTCCGCTGGACTGTCGGTTCCCAAATTCGAGCTGCCTGCCCCACACAGCATCGCTCTATCTGTCTGAGATGACTGACTGCACCATGACAGCATGATCAGAGTAAGCCCGTTGCCCCAGCCACCGGTCCAAGCCCTTACTGAATCCCACAAGGTGCATCAAGAGACGCGTGGAGAACCTGACAGCGGTGAGGGTTACCCCTATAGCCAAACTGCCAGGCAGACTAGGCGCGATGCTCTCCAAAGACTTGCTCCTGTCCCGGAGTAACCCGGGGGTCATCGTCCTGGGGGCGCCGATGATCACCGGTAACGTGAGTGGACATGGTCGCGGCTCAGTGCCTAGCGTCATGCAAGTCACCCCAGACGGCGATAGCTTTGTGGTAATGAGCCTATCCCGTTGCGAAGGGTCCTCATGCCGGAGCATTACGAGTAGAGCCCCCCGATATAAAGACAACGATAACTTTATGGTAACGAGCCTATCCCACTGCGAAGGGTCCTCGTGCCAGAGCACTACGAGCAGAGCCCCCCAGAATGAAGATGGCGATAGCTTTGTGGTAATTATCCTATCCCGCTGCGAAGGGTCCTCGTGCGGGAGCACTACAAGCGGAGCCCCTCAGAATGCTGTATACTCCGAAGAATGGGTCGAAGCATGTTTCACGTCCATGGCGTGGGCACATGGTGTGGTGAATGAGTGTGGTGCCCGGAGGCATGTAACATGATTGTGGCGCATGGGCGCGGTGCCTACAACACGAGACATGATTATGGCGCATGGGTGCGATGCCAACGGCATGAGACATTGATTGTGGCGCACAAGCTCTGACAAAATCAATAATACACGCTCTCAACATATCCTCAGATATTTTTATGGTACGTTCAGATTGGCTATCCGTTTGAGGATAAAAGGCCAAACTCATGGTTAGCTTTGTTCTTATTTCTTCTTGGAAACGTTTCCAAAATCTTGAGGTGAACCTTGCATCTCTGTCGAACACAATGGTTACTGGCACTCCATAACGACTAATCACTTCCTTAATCCCCTACTCAGATAGGAATAAACTGAGCTGTCTTAGTCAACCTATCCACTACCACTCAAATAGACGTGTATTTACTAGTTGTTCTTGGAAATCCTTACACAAAATCCATTGTAATGTGTTCCCATTTCCACTCAGGTACAAAAAGTGGTTGCAGCTGTCCGGCAATCTTCTTATGGTCCACTTTCACCTGTTGGCAAGTCAAACACCGGGATACATATATCTTTTCTTACCAGGCCGTCAAAATTTTTGTTGTAGATCGCGATAGATTTTTATTCCCCCATGGTGGATCGAGTATTTAAAGTTATGCGCGTCTGTCATAATCTCTTTTCTCAACTTGCCGCCAGGCGGCACATATACCCGACCCTCATACTTGTAAACGCCCTCCTTATCATAATGAAATTTCTCTTTCTTATTCCTTTCAAAACCTTTGCCGAATTTCATGTATTCTTTATCTTGACCTTGAGCTTCCTTAACCCGGTCAAAAAGTGTTGGTCTGACTTATAAATGAAATATGGTACTACATTCTTCTCCACTGACTCGAACTTCAATTTCGAGTTTGTCTAAATCTTCGATGATGGCCTTTTGTGTGGTAATCATCGCAGTTAGGTTTTCTATTTGCTTTCTACTCAGCGCATCTGCAACCACCTTAGCTTTTCCTGGGTGATATTTTCTATTGCAATCGTAGTCCTTAAGGAGTTCCAGCCATCTCCTTTGTCTCATATTAAGTTCCTTTTGGGTAAATATATACTTCAAACTCTTATGGTCGGTATATATCTCACATATAACCCCATACAAGTAATGTCTCCATATTTTTGGAGTAAACACCATGGCTGCCAACTTCAAATCATGTGTCGGGTAATTCCTCTCATGGTTTCTAAACTGGCTGGAGGCATACTATAACGCCTCAGAAATCTGGAGCTCCATCACCCCGAACTCCCGGAACATTAACCTACCACAACACGTCAAACCTATCAAAACCTATTTACTAGCGCACACTTCACAGCATCTAACCCGGCATCAACTCAAATTATTCAAATACCATATTACAAAATTATTTAAACTTAAACCTTTAAAACTTAGATTCTTTAAAAACTCGAGTCCTTATAGAACGAGTGGACAATACCGACCCATGTAGGGGTCCCATTACATAGTAGTGGTGGCTCACCGGAATCTCACACAGACTCTAAACCCATTCCCGAGCATCCTACAGCTGATCATTACCTGCAGAAGGGAATCAAACGAAGGGTGAGCTTTTGAAAGCTCAGTAAGGTCGTACAAGAACAACTGAAGGAATTATCAAACGATTCAAAAGAATCCATTGGATGATAATGTTTTAAAATATTTTGACAGTCATGAACAGTCTGATAAATTCCAAAACGATCATAATCACGCATAAATATATACCAAAAAAGACCGAAGACGGCTAAACAGACACTAGAAAAAACATTGACAATCATCACAGTTTCGAAATGAACATCATCAATCATAACCAAATACCAATACGATCATTTGAAGATTATTTCAAAGCCATCATTTTAAAATACACTGATGATTTTCCCAAAGGGTTTCAAAACGAACACAGATACTTCAAGGGAAATAGGGGAAGGGGTTTCGAACAATCAAAAACAGTTTGATCACAGTATGGGGAAGAGTTTCAACTCAATCCCCTCCATTCAGATATCACGACATTCATTTGGACATCAATCACGATATAAGGAGGAGTTTTACTCGATCCCCTTCAATCAGATAACCAGACATTCGTTTGAATATCATTCTCAAACAATCATTAAAATACAATGTAAACAAATCAGAGATGTTAATCCTGGGCAGAAGCAAAAACGTTCAGGCAATGCACAGATGTACACATTGTAATACACCGAACCTTGGTATTTCTTGCCGGTTATTTAGTTTTTTAGCGACAATTAGTGTTAGCAATATTTTTAGAAATATTTAGCAAATTTCTTTTATATAGTTAACGTCGACACTTTATTAACAAGTTTTAGCAATGAATTAGTGTAGCGGGGTTAGGTAATAAATTGTTAAATTATTTTAATACGTCATCTTTCATAAATAACTATATTGGGTATTTTTGTAACAATAAAAGTTTCGAGTAGAATTTAAATGGCTCATGAAATGGTAGGGGGATTTATGGTAATTATACAATTTAGGGTTTGTTATATATAATATACACATTCTGGACAGCCGACCTGTGATACCTCGAAAATACCAAAAATTAATATAATCGTGAGTTTGATTAATTAAGGGGTGCTATTCTTATTAATTAGCAATATGTTAATTATGATTAAGTGTTAGGGAGCTAAATAAAGGATTAGTGTGGCCTTGGGGGTCAAAATGTAATTTTGAAAAGTTAAGGGGCAAAAATATAATTTTGGAAATATGATGAGCGGGATGCAAATTTTTATTAAGTAATATCATTTCGATGATAATGAGGTGTTAGGGGCCTAAAGGAGGGGTTAGAGTGATTTTGGGGTCAAATTGTAATTTCCCAAAGTCAAGGGGTCAAAATGCAATTTTAGAAATTTGAAGGGCCAAAGTGCTAATTTTGAAAGTTGGCAAAATGTGTCATAATCTGAGGAAATCAGACCATGCACGATGGCCACCTCCTGGTTGCAATAAGCTGAGTCAAAGTGGGAAATATTAAAATACTTTGGGAGAAAATCTGGTGGGAAGAAAATAAAAAAAAAGAAACTTGGGGAGGAAAGTAGAAATTTGAGAAAGTGAAGAACACGAAGAACACCATTGTAGCAGCTATGGGAAGGAAAAAAAAGAAAAGAGAAGGAAAAAGGAAGAAGAAGGAAAGGAAGGAAAAAAAGGGAAATTCAAACCCTAACAGAGTATGATTTTGAACCAAATTCGTGGAATTTGAATGAATTTATATGAGTATATGTTATATATATATATATATATATATATATATATATATATGTCATGTATATATATATTTCCAAATTCGGTTGAATAATCTGATTGGGATGAAGGAATGATGATGAAATCTTGTTGGAATCATGGATACAAGACCTAAAACAACAAAGAAAGGGGAAAACGAATTAGGGTTTGAATGGGGTTGATTTCAGTGGCATGGGTGTGTGTTCTTCATCCTTGAAGACTTAACTCGAATTGTTGGAGCTTAATTTGATGTAATTACATAAACCGAATTGATTTTGAGCTTGAAAGTATGGAAGGCAAGGGAATTAGGACATGTAAGTGTAAGAAAAATGGAAAGCCATGTGAAAATTAAGGAAGAGTAAACCCAGGTATACTGCTGGTTCAGGGAAGAAGAAGGTTGGTGTGTGTGTTCAAGGTGTGATAGTGTGTGTATGAATCTGAATAATGACTTGTAATTGTCGCTAAAGATGAAACCTTAATAACCAGGTTTTAATTCGAATTTTTAAAACTAGTTAGGGTCATATTTAGCCAAAGTGCAAAGAATACGCCCTAGCTATTTTTAGGATACCTGCATCATGGAAACATTTCAGATTTTTCCGAGGTTGGGAAACGGGTGAACGGACGCGGTTTTGCGCAAAAATTTTATGAGGACTCTATAATTCTGAGTCCTTCTGTTTCCCAATATTTTGGGTCATTCCGAAGTCGTTAGCTATTTTTGGCCGAACGAGCTTTTAAGCGCTCGATCCGGATACTAGTTCGGGATTTTTGGGCGAAAATTTTGTAAAATATTTTTTAGCTCAAGAATGAATTCAGGAGGCTTAAAATAGCATTTTAAAGTACTTTTGAGATTTTTCTGATGCCGGGAACCCTCATGGGGCATTTTGGTAATTTGCCACTCGGAGATGGTTATTTTGATAATTTTCCCGGTAAAGTTTTTCAAAAAACTTTTTAGTCGGAAAGAGTTGTAAAACACATGAAAGGTTGTTTTGAAGCAGATTTGGGGTGTTTGAGTGGTAGTGAACCGTCAGGGGGTATTTTGGTAATTTGCCGCCTAGAGGGGGTGTATTTTGATAATTTGCCATATCGACGCCAAATTTTAGGCAACGCGTGTAATTCAGCGTTCGAAATGGTGGGAAGTGAGGAATGATGTTAATACGTTGAAATAATGGGATAGTGGCTATTGCTAATGCGTTGGTAAGCTAGGTTAAGGATCCAATTATTGGATCGGATTAACAAGCTGTCGTAAGACGCTATAAATGATTAAATGGGAAGGGGTAGAATTGGGACTCCGTATATGTGGAATGATTTCTAAAGAGCAGAGTATTATTTGACTAGGTGATGCAGCTCGTTGCGATCAGAGATTGCGAGTTGCTTCGGCTATAAGCCAATCAGGTAAGGACAATGCGGTTCTATTATGCTAATTCATTGTTTCAACTAGCATACTATGTTGATAACGTTTATGTTGGACTCTTACTGTTATGGGTTGACACCGGTAGTCATTGTGACCGGTATACGTATATTTGAATTGTGCTGTTGAGGACTTAGGGTAGAATAATTCCCTTAGTCCGCCTTGTTGGTAGAATTTAATGTGGATGATGCGTGTTCTAGTATGCTATGATTCGATTCGATTAGAATACCTGAAGTTGAGGATGATTTTCTAACACGTGCCGGTAATTATTCATAGCCGATATCTCTTCTCTTTGAGAACACCATTGAGGACTTGTGGCAGCTTCTCCTGAGTTCGCCCTATCGTTGATGATGATGCTGTAGAGATCGTTGTGTTGTTGTTATGAAATGTCGGCACTTATTGATAACCGACATTTCTCTTATGTAAGAACGCTGTTGAGGGCTTGCGGCAAACTTCTCCCAAGTCTGCCTTGTTGATGATGTTACGTTGAACTCTTGTTACTAGGTCTGAACACCAGTTGATCTTCTGATCCGGTATTCCTTGTTGAGCTCTGTTGTTGAGGACATAAGGTGGAATAAATTTTCCCTTAGTCCGCCCCATTGATGAAGTCTTGTTGCTTGGCTATAACATGGTTAGGGAAATCACTCTAAATGAGTTCCTTGCTTGTTGACAGTGTTTCTTCTATTTATTTGAGAATGAGATGAACATCCCGTAAAATGGGACATAAATATGAGGATGATGGCCTATGAATTATGATCACTAGCCAAAGAGGATGAATGTCGCTCGAGCAGAGTCTGTCATGTCTGGTCGAGTCATGTATGTCGTGTCCACGTGCATTGCATTTGATTTTCTTTTGATGTTGATGATTTTAATTATTTGTATTTCAATGACGTTTATCTTTACGACCTTGGATTTTGGGTCCACTTGCATAGTCGGTCAGTTAGTCAGTCAGTCCAGTCCATGAGGAGGTGGCAGTAATGCTGTTCTGTTGGGCCTTAAAGCCGCTCAGTCTAACGAAAGAAAAATTATTGTTTGACAATTATGCTGATGTCAAAAATTTATCGGAACTCTTGATTCATTTCTATCGTTGAGATGATTATTATTCCTCCGAGTCTCTTGAATCATTTCTACACGATACTCCTCATGTTGTCTTTACTGGACGATTTGCCCTCATTCCTTATGTTGTATTGTGCAGGCTATAAGGTTGATCAAGGAGAACCTTCAAGAAAGGAAAAAGATACAATCTAGAAAAGTTGAGCAAGAGGATCAGTTGTGTGAGGTAAGAACAGTTAGGAATGGTGGAATAAAGAATGAGTTACGAGATAGGTTGATAAGAGTCTCACGACTACAGTCGTATATTAGGTTGTAACCATTCATGTTGGTTAAAGACCTGAAGGTCTTCCACTGCAGTATGATGTATGTTTGTAAGAATTTTTTTTGTAAGGACGCATTTTGGAGCGTCTATTAATGATGTATGAGTATGACGATGTAGTTGCTCTGTATTCAGCACAGGGCTTTGAATGTGATTATGGTTGATAACTCAGCCAGGTGATGTCACCTGGGTTGAGGGTGTCACATGACCTTGTCTTCTGTGAGGTACATGATCGAGAGAGAGACAGAAGTAGAGAGAAGAAAGAAGAGTTTCAGCAGATTTTCGGTAAACTCCTTCACCATATTACGATATTTTCAATGAGTTTAAATTGTATAAGTGTGTATTGTGGGTACGTTATGGGATCTGCCGTTTGAAAAATGTGAGTGTGCGTGAGGGGAAACCATGTAGTTGTGTGAGGCGTGACTGGAGGAGCAGCCAACAAAGCCATGTTGGCTGTCGTGATGGTGTAAGTGTCCAGATGCGTGAGTGGGTTCAAAATGTGTAGCATAGTCGTGTGTGTTTGCGTACAAGAGAAACAAGGAACCAAGAGAAGAATGAATGAAAAGAGGGAGAGAGGTTGTCACAGGCAGCCTGTATATTTTAGGTGTGGTGAGCGTGACGGGTAAATCCGTCGCTAAATGTTTTAGCGACGGATTTACCGTCGCTAAAAGTCCCTCGTATAAAAGCCAGACCTGTAATAAATTTTTTTTGAATTTTTTATTACCCAGACCTGTAATAAAATTTTCATTTCTAAAAAACAACGCCCAATAATCAATACACAAAAAATATATATAATCAATCATAAAAAATGTTTATTATAAAAAAGACTCATTATGTATAAGTCGGGAACCTGATACAGCCGGTTAGGGGAGGGGAGAAGAGTACAGGTCGGGCGTGGGGGGGGGGGGGAAGCTGGGAACGGCACGAGAAGGGGCTCATCAGGGTTGCTGAGTCCCGGATCTGGATCCTATTGATCTGGGGCCGGCTCAGCATGTCTAGTAGCGGTACCCTGCTCCCTGATCATCCTCACCACCACCGTAGCAATGCGCTGGATCTCCTCATCGTCCAACGGACGCCGAGGAGCCGGTGTCTGTGGAGGGGCAGCGGGGGGTGAGGACGCTCCTTTCACGGCACGAGCAGTTGTGCTAGACAGGCCGCGTATGCGGTCTTTTGGCCGATTGACGACCTCCGACTTATCCAGCCATCGCTTCAACGCCCCAGTACTCGTACCCGTACTAGTGGACGCTGATGGCTGTCCGGACTGCTGCTCGGACCCCCTAAGCTGTTCATACGAGGCCTGCAAAAACAGTGATTTAACGATATGTTAGGGCATTAATTAACGCAACAGACATTGAGGATATAAAGACAAAAAATTAACAACTTAAACAAATTGACTAACATCGATCTGCCAGGTAATATCTGAAATATAGTCGCCCGCCCAGTGCGCATCGTCCTTGTCTTTCTTCCGCACGTGCGTTTGACTATATGTCAGAGCTATGACCTCATCCTCCTCTAGATCCGGGTGCTCGACCGCGTTCATGTGTCAGACGATGTCGTGTGGCACCAACCCCCTCGTGTGCGTCGGATCTCTGTTCTGTCTGTTCTCGGCCCCGTTCTTACTCTTGGCGTCCCAACCTGGATCCGTAGCCCATCGATCTATCATCTCCCTCCATACACAGTGAGATATCCAATGTGGGGGATATCTCGTCATCTCCGTCATCGAGGCACCCTCGGGCAGCATCTTATTCGCCCGGTCCTGTACGTCGTGGAGCCTTCGGCTGTAATTCTTGCCGATGTAAGCAAAGAAGGCATGCTGCCCCAATGCCTGCTGCTCAGGCGAGTCAAACATGAACCCCTCATGTAAGGCATTCAATAACACAAATTAACTACAGAAAACAAACTCTAATTAAACAAAAACTATCGCTGAAAAAAATACTTCACCGTACTAGCCACTCCTCCCATAGGGACTCCCTCGCAGCGACATCCCAGTCCTTCCAGTACAGGCGTGGCTCGAAGAATCGGCCCTTCACAAGAACGCCGATCTTCGTCCTCACCTTATTCTCCAGGATCTTGCCAAATAAGTAAATAAATTAATTAATACAGTTCAAATATAAATTAACACCCCAAAATTTTAAATATAAGGCATGATGTGATATTTTTTTACTTACAGGCCCTCCTGGGTGAGCGTAACTCTCTGTTTACGCTGGGGGTCGATGCTTACCCCGCGTGTCGGACCACGGCCTCGTCGAGATCCTACAAAACACAGACATTAATACAGTTCAAATATACTTTAAATATAAGGCTAGCAAAAATGTACTAAACACCGTTATCAACTATACTTGAGGTAGAACCCACGGAAGAAGGAGAATCAACGCGCGTGTGGGATGAATCTGCGTCAGGCTGGGGCGACGGCTGGGGCTGGGGCCCCATCTATTGTACGCAATCACTCTGTGCCTCGTCATCAGTGGGCAATGACAAGGTGGGACCCACCGGGGAGGAAGCAGCTCGGCGTCCAGCCTGGCCACGAATAGCCCGTATCCTATCCATATCTGACTTCATATAGATAAATTACAAAGACATTAACACGTTAAAAATAATAATTTGGCAGAAATCATCATCAGCACTATATATATATATATATGAACGGAGGTGCAAAAACACATCAATATGAACCAAGTTGTAAAATGTTACTACATTTTTCCCGTGATGTTAAACATTACAAGTCAATCATTTTCAGTTTGAGAATCATCATCATCTTCATCACTTTCCTCGTCGTCCTCTTCATCTTCTAATTCATCCTCTTCATCAGTAGACTCGGTCACATCATCTCCAACACTTTCCACGTCTTCCGCGTCATCATCTACGACTTCTTCTCCTACATGAAGTGTTGTTGGAAGAGGAAGACCGTCCTCCTCGTTGTTGACCTCAACAGGGAACAAAACAGGTGGTTGGTCGGCTTGAAAGGAGTCTAGCTCACTGCCATATGTCACGGGCAATTTCTTGGAGTTGATAATTGTATACCAATGAGATTTGGGATTGGCGACGCCCTCCGCGTAAAAGACTTGTACAACTTGACTAGCAAACACAAAGGGCTCGTCTGATGCAAGTCTTGACTTGACATTGACATCTACAATCTCTTGAGAGCTAACACGGATTCCTCTACTGAATGTGACATCGAACCACGTACACTTGAACATTATCATGCGGTTTTGGGAACCCAGATATGTTAGCTCAATAATCTCATCTAGCTCTCCGTAAAAGTCCATGCAATTCTCGGCATAACAGTCGCCGTTGACCAAGATTCCACTGTTTTGGGTTTGTTTTGTTCGGTCATCATCTTTTACGTTAAACCTAAACCCGTTGATGATATAGCCTCTGTAACAGGATGTTTATTTGTTATGGCCTTCAGCTAGTAATTTTAAACAGGAGGCCACTGGTCTATCCATTGACTGAACCTATTGTAGATGACGGTAAAAATTAAGGATAAATCAGTATACTAATTGGCCACAGAACTGTATATAACACATAATATAATTTCGTTAAACAATCTTACACACCTTTTGAACCACTGTACAAATTGTGATTTCCGATGAGATTCAAGTCCAGCAGGATCAGTGATTAAAGATTCCGCATCGAACTCACTGCAAACCAATATAGTTGACTCGCTTAACACACACTTTCAATTATGTACATCAATGTAAGTGAATTAAGACTTTAACTTACTCAACGAATGCTGAAACTTTATCGCAATTTAGAAGGGCATATATGTTGCAGCACTGTACTCTTCATCCGTTAGCCATCGAGTTTACGTTCGGCCGAACGGACTACCTGACTGCTTGAATATTGACAGTTGCCCTTCCAAATTTGTGCTTGATCCGGGGTCATTTCGGCCTAGTTGATTTAATCTTGTACCAACATCAGGCCCGATATATTGACTACAAAAGTGTACAAGTTCTTCAATTACGTAAGCCTCCGCAATTGAGCCCTCAACCCGAGCCTTATTACATAATTTTTTCTTTAAATGGAACATGAACCTAGAAGTTTAGCGAATCGAGTTAGGTGGAATATCAATGATAATAGGTGTTGCATTAAGTGTAAACGAACAACTGTAACAATTTAAATATTACCTCTCGAATGGATACATCCACCGATATTGCACGGGTCCACCCATTTAGCTTCATATGCCAAATGAACAGGCAGATGCTCCATTGAATCAAAGAACGAAGGTGGGAAGATTTTCTCCAGCTTGCAAATTGTCACCACAATGTTCTTCTCAAGCACTTCCATGTTACTCACCCGGATCGTAAAAAAACATATATCTCGAAAGAAATGAGATAATTTAGTCAAAGTCTCACAAACAACCCGTGGCAGCAGTCCCCGGAAGGCAATAGGAATGAATCTCTCCATGAATACGTGGCAGTCGTGACTCTTCATCCCTTGAAACTTGCATCCCGACACATTGTAACAACAAGATATGTTGGACGCAAACCCATCCGGAAGCTTCAAATTCTTAACCCATTGATAGACCTTCTCCACTTATTTCTTGTCTAGACAATAAGGTGCTTTCGGAAGTATCGTCCTCCCACTGACTGTCCGAGGATGCAATACACGGCGTACACCCAACTGTTGTAGATCCCTTCTCGCTTTAAGGTGATATTTCGATTTGCCCTTGACATTCATCACTGTGTTGAACACATTATCAAAAAGGTTCTTCTTAATATGCATCACATCCATGTTGTTTAGGATAACGAGCGTCCTCCAATAGGCTAACTCACAGAAGATACAAAATTTTCTCCAGTTGTGCTTTTTCCCGTACCTTGGAATCTTCTGATCCGGCACACCCTTGCCGTGTGGTATGTCAGTATCAAGTGCCTCCAGGTGTGAGAGTACTTCTTCACCAGATGGGTAGTCCAGTGTGACAACCTCACGCCCGATTGTCCCGTCAAATTTATCCTTCTGCCTACGAAACTGATGGCCCGGTGGCAAAAGCTTACGGTGACATCCGAACCACGAGGCCTTTCCGCCGTGCTTTAATGTATGATCGGGGTTCACGCCCATACAAGCAGGGCATGCTAGCTTCCCATGTGTGCTCCAGCCACACGTCATTCCCAATGCAGGGAAATCATGTATAGTCCACATCAAAGCAGCCCTCATCTGAAAATTTTGTTTAAGGGATGCATCATATGTTTCGACTCCATGATTCCATAACTGTTTTAACTCATCAATCAACGGCCTTAAATACACATCTATGTCCTTGCCAGGACTCTTCGGCCCCGAAATAAGCAACGACAAGAACATATACGGCTTCTTCATGCACATGCCTGGTGGAAGGTTGTACGGGACAATAATAACAGGCCAACAGGAGTAAGGCGTGGTAGACTGACCGAAAGGGTTGAACCCATCGGTTGCCAGACCAAGTCTAACATTCCGAACTTCCTGAGCAAAGACTGGATGCATGTGGTCAAACTCTTTCCACGCCTCTCCATCAGCTAGGTGTGTCAGCACATCGGCATCGTTGCTACGAGTCTCACGGTGAGCCCACATATGTTCAGCCGTATTGGAGGAGTAGTACATTCTCTGAAGCCATGGTGTGACCGGGAAATATCGTAATATCTTCCATGCAATGTTTTTCTTCTCCCCTTTGTCCGGTTTGTACCTCGAATGATCACCTACTGGACACCGTGACAAATCCTTATTCTCTTTCCAGAATAATACACAATCGTTATTGCACGCATCTATCCGCTCATAGCTCAACCCAAGTTTCCTCATCATCTTATTCGCGTCATAGTACGACGGCGGTATCTTTTCACTTTCATGCAGTATTTCTTTGATTAAGGTAACAAAGTCATTAAAACCTTTCTCACTCAGCCCGTGGTCTGATTTCAACTGTAATAACCTACTAACCGCAGACAACCGTGTGTGTTTCGAAGCTCCATCCCACAGCGGCTCTTCCGTAGCTCTCAATAACTCATAAAACTGATGAGCCCCCTCTCGTTCGGCGGTTGTGGACTGTCGTTACCCCAGTCAACATTAGCATGCCCAGCATCCATAATCATATCTCGGTAATCATATCGTGCCTCCTCCCTAACTTCAGTTTGACTAGCCGGGTTTGACGACAATACTATCGTTTCCCCGTGATGTGGCCACCTTGTGTATCCACCCATAAAACCGTACCGACGAAGATGCCATTTTACTTCAATTTTTTTCTCTAGTGCAACAACTCACATCTACCGCACGGACACCTTATCTTATCAAGGTGTTGATGTGCAGGATGCGCATAAGCGAAGTCGAGAAAATTGTCAACGCGACACTCAAAATCTTCAGCATTCTTCCTTTTCATCCAACTTCGATCGACTGACATGACGACTGAATTATCGTACTGTATACCACCTTCAATTATGACCAGTCATTAGGCATTGTCGATGTAAATATGAATGCATGAATGTTACAACATGTCTATATATTTTCCCTCCACTTTCTAACAGGTAGTGGTCCTATCTCATTCAGAAAAACACATGTTTATAAAACAGTGAATAACTTATGCTTAGTCCCATGTCTGCGAAAAATTCGGCAGCACCTCCCCGTATTTCTCCAAGTACACGACATCGATTAGGTGTTCTAACATTCATCTAACCTTGTCTTGCAAGGTTTGACGGATGTTAGAACACCAGATCTGTATGCACCCGGAGAAACACACGATAACGTGCACCAAATATCCACGACATAGAACACAAAGCATGAGTCAAAACACTGTTTTATAAACAATTAGCTTTTTCAAATTGTCCAAACTGGACATCCAAAGACTCATTACAAGGCATTACTTTGTAATGAGTACCTTTGAACGGGAACTAAGGATTTTTATGCATGCATGCGTTCAGAAATTGATAACATATGCAAGAATCTTTCCGAAATATCAAAACTGCAGAAAGATCTTTACATATGTTACCAATTCCACATTAAATAGAATTTGTTGGCAACGAGTTGAACCATCTCGTTGCCAATGGACTTCTCAAAACAACAACTAATATAAAGAAGGCAGGGTTTGTAAACAACGAGTAATTGAACAATCTCTGGGCAATATGGAGTAATTATGGGATGTACAAGGGCTAATTAGGGCTAACTGGGTTATTAGGGTTAATTACGAGTATTAATTATAGCTAATTAGGGTTGATTAGGACTAATTAGGCTTATTTAGTCCTAATTAGGATTTAATTGTGCCGAGTAGTGCTGATTAGTCCTAATTAGGGCTAATTAGGCTTAATTGGGTTATGTTAGGGCTAATTATTGTTAATGAGGGCTAGTTTCGGATAATTATAGCTAATTAGGGTTGATTAGGACTAATTAGGATTATTTAGTCCTAATTAGGGTTTAATTGTGCCGAGTAGTGCTGATTAGTCCTAATTAGGGCTAATTAGGCTTAATTGGGTTATGTTAGGGCTAATTATTGTTAATGAGGGCTAGTTTTGGATAATTATAGCTAATTAGGGTTGATTAGGACTAATTAGGGTTATTTAGTCCTAATTAGGGTTTAATTGTGCCGAGTAGTACTGATTAGTCCTAATTAGGGCTAATTAGGCTTAATTGGGTTATGTCAGGGCTAATTAATGTTAATGAGGGTTAGTTTCGGATAATTATAGCTAATTTAGGGTTGATTAGGACTAATTAGGGTTATTTAGTCCTAATTAGGATTTAATTGTGCCGAGTAGTATTGATTAGTCCTAATTAGCGCTAATTAGGCTTAATTGGGTTATGTTAGTGCAAATTACGACTACTTAGGCTAACTATAATCAATATGCGCGTAATTGGGTTCATTTGGGCTAATTTGGGGTAATTACAGCTAATTTGGGGTAATTACAGCTAATTTGATTTTCATTAGGTTCTTAAGGTTAATTAAAACTAATTAGGCTCGTTAGAGCTAATTAGGGTTAATTGATTTATTAAAATATTGTTAATCAGGACTAATTAGGGCTAATTATAGCCAGTGCTGGAGCCACGATGAGATTCCAGGGGGTGCATGCTAAAAATGTCGCGTTAACCTAATTAACCTAAATTTAATGCACAGTCAACAATCTCAATTCCGACACCTCATATAGGGTGTCGATATGGTGTCCGATACGTGTCTGACACCTCCGGACACGTGTCCGACGCCTCCGGACACGTGTCCGACGCCCATCGACACGCACCTCTGGACACATCGGCATACGTTGATTTATTTTTTAAATGTTGGACACCGTCGATCAGACGTGGTGTCCGTGTCTGCGCTAACTAACAGGTATCTCAATCCAATTGGGTCCCATCCTCCGTCAACAATCTTAATTCTTAATTCTCAAATGCTCAATGCAATAAAAATTAGCAAAAAACACACATTCAATCCAATTGGGTCCCATCCTCCGTCAATAATCTCAATATCTCAAATGCTCAATCCACAATTAACAATCTAAAATCATCAATTAACAACCTAAAATCATCAATTAATAATCGCAAGTACTTCAAATGCACAACTAATAACCTAAAATCATCAATTAACAACCTAAAATCACAGATCAATAATCATAATTCTCAAATGCACAATTAACAACCTAAAATTATCAAACAAATTATCAATGTTCAAATGGAAAAAAATTGTTCAAAATGCACATATCCGATGCGCTTGAATTATTTCAATTTAGGGTTCGATTGTATTAGGGCATTCAATTTAGGGTTCAATTAGGGGATCAATTAGTTTAATTTAGGGTTCGATTCGATTAGGGCATTCAATTTAGGATTTAATTATGGTTCAATTACTTCAATTTAGGGTTCCATTAGGGGGTTCTATTAGTTCAATTTAGGGTTCGGTTGATTTAGGGCATTCAATTTAGGGTTCAGTTGGATTAGGGCATTCAATTTAGGGTTCAATTAGGGGTTCAATTAGTTTAATTTAGGGTTCAATTCGATTAGGGCATTCAATTTAGAGTTTAATTAGGGTTCAATTACATCAATTTAGGGTTCAATTAGGGGGTTCTATTGATTCAATTTAGGGTTTGGTTGATTTGGGGCATTCAATTTAGGGTTCAATTATGTCAATTTAGGGTTCAGTTGGATCAAGGCATTCAATTAGGGGTTCAATTAGTTTAATTTAGGGTTCGATTCGATTAGGGCATTCAATTTAGGATTTAATTACGGTTCAATTATTTCAATTTAGGGTTCAATTAGGGGGTTCTATTAGTTCAATTTAGGGTTCGGTTGATTTGGGGCATTCAATTTAGGGTTCAATTAGTTCAATTTAGGGTTCGGTTGGATTAGGGCATTCAATTTAGGGTTCAATTAGGGGTTCAATTAGTAGCGCTTCTCCTAAGGTTAGTTGCAGCGGGTGAAGGAAGCGAGAGCTTAGCGTACCCAGGTGCCAAAGTGCAAGGCACATCACAAAGCGGGAAGCTAATTTAGGTACAGGTTTACCCTCATGGCATTTACCTGAATCCCTCATTTTAGATGCATTTTTAACATGAATTCATATTTGACTGTCAAAGACAACGATAAAAGAGAAAAGAAAAAAAAAATCGACAATTCTGGTTGCATACAAGAAAAAGCTCTCTCTTGTCGCCAACCAAGTTTGGCTGTATTTTTCTCTCTACCTTTCTCTTCTGGAATCTCTCTTCTTCTTCTTCTTCTTCCAGTACCATCCTTTGCTTCTTTCTTGAGGGAATTTTTTTTCTTTAGCCAAATCGATGCCCTTTTTCTTTAATCAAGCAACTAACTGGAAGAATTGCTACAACTAGACACAATGATACTGCTTAATGTTTTTAGTTAAATTTACCAGTATGTATTGTTTTTATGTTTTCGCTTATCGCACCTTTTCTGAAATAATAACGCTGCACCACCCCCCAACCCCATCGCACCACCCCTGTTTTATAAACACACTCCCCCAACCTACACGAACCTTCTCCTAACGGAAAATAAAACATATGAATTCCTAACCGCGTTCAACCTATTCTCACAACTGAGATGCCTTAAGACCAATCCTGCACCACTTGACCCACAAGTCGTTAGTAGCTTTGGTTCCCTTCACAGACATAATCAAGTTCACTGTTTCATGAGCATGTTTAACCTTCTTGCCAAACCTTTTTTTGAAAAAATATCATGTCTATTCCGCCTAGCACTAAATCAAGTTTCACAGTAATACATGTGCACAATATGTTTTGCAAAATATAGCAAATCTCTCAGTATTATTTTCTGCACTAGCTCATACTCCAAAACAGAACAATAGTTGAATATAAATTTAACATTTTCTTCTGTTTGTTGCACATTTTCCTATCTTTTCCTAGTCACCAAGAAGATACTCAGTAGAAACAATCCATTAACCAAACAACTGCGAATTTTGCTCAAGCCAATTACTGAAACCCTAGATGCAAAACTAGTGAAGGAAGAAGCACAAAAACAGCAAAGTCAAAGAATAATCCAACAAATTTCTTCTTTATTGCAAGTTTTCCCACTTTTTCTCAGTAACCAAGCAGATTATCAGTACGCATAATCAATTAAACGAACAATTATGCGTTTACTAAAGCCAATTACAGTAACGCTAGATAGAAAATTAGTAAAGGAACGATAACGAATTCGTGTCTACATTATATATGTAGAAAGACACTAAAACAGCAAAGTTTCAATTTTTTACTTCCTGCACTACCTCATTTCCTTAAACAATCAACGGAATTCGTGAAATTCACTTCGCCGAATCACAGCAAGGAGCTTACCGAATTTTGAAATTCACTTCGCCGAAATCTGGTGACGGCGGCGGAAACGAAGGCGAGATCCTCCGGCGACCAGTTTGGGTTGGGTCACCTGCTTCGTTCTCTTTCCTTGATGCCCCAAGAAGCATACTCACCGTCGGGGGTGGGTTGCCGTCTATGACAGAGACGAAGGTGGCTGTTTGGCAGTGGTGGCGCGGCGTCGAAGGTGGGTTGCCGTAGATGTGAAGGTCGTCGGTGCACCGGTGAGAGAGAGAGAGAGAGAGAGAGAGAGAGACGGGAGAAAGGAAAAGAAAAAGGGGTGTGATATTTTATAAGACTTTTAGCGACGGACTAATTCCGTCAGTAAAAGTCCGTCGGTAAATCCGAACATTCAACGACGGAATTTTTACTAACGGAATTATTCCGTCGCTTATATATATTTTAAAAATTATCGAAAATTATAAAATTGTATAAAATATTTAGCGACAGTACTATCTGTCGAAAAAAGTGCGTCTGTAATAGTCCGTTGGCAAACACTTTTAACGACAGAATATTCCGTCGCTGAAAATATTTACCGACAAATGTTTATCTACGGCCTATTTCGTCGCTGAAAGATGTTTTTAGCGACGGAATGTCTTCCGTCGCTAAAAGTCCGTCGCTAAATCTGTCTTTTCTTGTAGTGTGGTAGAGTGAGGCTACCAAGGGCAGCCTGTAGGTGCTGTGTGTGTGCGTGTGTACTGGGTGCGTTCATGGGACGAAGGGTGGTGAAATAGAAACCCACTGTCGTAAGGCAGTGGGTGTGAGTTGTGTTGAGAGCATGTTGTGAGTTGTGTTTGTGAGCATGTGGGTGTTTGGGTTGTTGTGAGTTGACAAAAATGGCGGATTGTGTACAGAGTATGGGAGGGTGTGAGTGTAAGGCAAGAGATAGGAGAAAGGGAAGTACATTGTGGGTATTTAGTGTGTGAAATGGGTTCAGAAAAGTGGGAGAGAAAGTGTTAGTGTGGAGTTGTGTGGTGCGCGCAAGTGCTTTGTGGTTTGTGTAAGGTGTGCAAAGGGTGGGTGTTTGAATGAGTGTGAGTGTGAGTGTGAGTGTGAGTGTGTGTTTGTTGTGTGCGTGAAAGGGTGTGAACAAGGTGGTGTGTGTAGTGTGTGGGGCAAATAAGTGCACTGGGTGTGTGTGTATTGTATGTGTGGTATGGTGTGTGTCCATGAGTGCAAGAGTGCTTATAATGGGTGTTGAGCTTTGGGAGAAGAAGTAAGTGTGTGTGTGGTATATAGAAGTGGGTATGAAATATATATGAGGGTGTAATATAAACTGGTGAAGTGGTAAAGAGACAAATGGGTTTGTGGGAAGAAGAAGATATTGACGGAGAGAGGAAAAAGCTTTAGTTTAATTTGAACTAAAAAGTGTCACTAAAGAGGACTATTCTTTTAGCAGCTTCTTTCTTAAATTTTAAGGTATACCTAGAAATTTATTTGGACAAAACTCAAAAGAGTAACTTATATTATTTTTGCAAGATCTACACACAGGAAACATTTTAGATTTTTCTGAGCTCGGGAAGCATGCTAACTAACTTTATTTGAACAAGAGATTTCGGTGTATTTTAAAATAGTAAATTAAGTAATTAAATTTTGATACTTTTACTATAATCTTATGTAGCTAAGATGGATTATATTCCAGAGTTTCAAAAGTTTTCAAAGTCATTTGCTATTTTTAGCGTATTAGCAGCGCATCGCTCAATCGGTTATAGCGTAACGCTTCACTATTACAACAGTTTATTAAATTATTTCTAAAAACCTCTTCTGAGCAGATTTAGACAAAGTACAAAATTGAAACTTCCCTTACTTTTGCGAAACCTTCGACGTGGAATATTCTGGGCATGAAAAATGTCTCGAACAATTTTATTTTTAAAATAGGTTTTTGAATTATTTAACATAGTAAAAAAAATATTTTTAGCCTAGAATTTTACAGTGACCTAAAAGTACTGAGATTCTTGAGTGTATAAAATTTCGTGACATTCTGGTGCCGTTTGAAATATTTTTGAAAATAGGAACATTAGCGCTCAATTTAAGTAGCGACTTAGGATTTTGAGCGGAAAATTCCCCGAAAGGCCATTATGGTCCGAAAATCCCACCTAACTATTTAAAATATTCTTTTTGGTTATATCGGAGTATGTAACGATGGTCCAAAAATCCCACCTAGCTGTTTAAAATATTCTTTTCGATTATATCAGAGTATGTAACGGTGCATTAGATGTCGGGGTTAAATAGGAATTTTACAGAAGTCGAGGGACGGTTTGGTAATTTTACTCATTTGAGAGAAACTTAATACTTAGGCATGCTCGAGCGACAATGAATGACATTCGTGTGAATTGTTATTTAGGTTTTGATAGACAAGAGATAGGACCGACTTTTGAACGAGCTCAAGAACCAATTACTGAGCGAGGTAAGTATTCCTGCATATTCATCCGTATAGCCTATTTTCCATCTATGTATATGTATATACAAATGATTTGTTCCAATTAGAAGTTTTAAAGCCTTTCACACGCTACTGATTTTGTATAAATTGGTTGATGAGAAAATGCATCAAAAAAATGTCATGGAATGTTTTCTATGAGTAGTGTTTTAAAGTTGGCTTATGTTGAATGAGACAGTATTTATGGCTTGATTGTTGCGCCCCATATCCACGGGAGAAAGTTGGATTGTTGGGTCCTGGTCAACGGGACGATACGTTGACGCACAGTATTGTTGGTCGTGGTTCGCCCTTGCGTCCACAATAATATGTGAGGGATTGTGGACCCTAGTCGGGGGGGGGGGGGGGCATACCCTGACCGAATAATATTTATCCTGGGTGGAGTAGGGATTGTGGGTCCTAGTCAGGGGGGAATGTACGCTGACCGCAGCATACCTAAGTTATGATGAACAGTGATAGTTGTTAATGAGCCTTCTTGATCTCATACTTCGTTACTGTGAATCTTGGATGAATTAATTTCATAAAGTAGATATATGTATAATATCTCTTGTGACAATATTAACCAGTTTTAAATCGAAGAAAACGTTGGCATGTTTTTATGAATCCCAAAACCTATTTTAGGGATAGGGATAATACCATTTTAGTCCCCTGAACTATCCCCGCTTTTTTATTTCGGTCCCTGTACTTTAAAATTCGTTAAATCAGTCCCTGTACTTTTCATCGTCATTAATTTAGTCCCTCCGATAGCATTTCTGTTAAACATTTAGGGATATTTCAGTCAAGCCCTAACCTTATAGTCCTCAACCTCTCCCCCTTACCTTTCTATCTCTTTTCCCTTCCCCGTCTTCCTTTCCTCCCTGTCTTCTCCATCCTAGCAGCCACCACCAAAATCATGAACTCCAAATTTCATCCCTTTAAAACTAAACCCATCAATCATCTTCCACTACAATTACATATGACTCACCACATGGAACATCCCTTACCTGATTTAACATACCCTTCCTCCTCCCTCCCAACACCAACACCCCAATTACAGCAAAGGAAACTAGGAAGCCCACCCAATTCCTTCCATTCTCAGATCTGCAACAAAAAATGACAAGAATCTGCAAAGAAAACCCAGGAAGGTCACCCATATCTATGGAGGGCTTATGCATTCCACCAATTGCTAGAGAAAAGGCGGAAGCGGGGTAGATGAATCTGCAAAACCCAGGAAGGTTGCCCTTCTGATCTCCACGTTGGACGTCGTCTTCTTCCTCCGCGGTGCCGCCGGTGACACCATCACCCTTCTTTGCCCAGAGTCTCAATCGACTCACCACCTCCACAAGGCGAAGCTCCCCAAGATTGACCACAATTCCATCACGCCCATCACTGACGAATCGACGCCATTCACCATTTTTTTATCCGGCTGGTGGTGATGGTTGATTTACGGTGGTCGCAGCAGATGTGGGGGAAGAAGAATGGGGGAGAGTGGGGGGTTAATGGCAGGTATGATGAACATGTCTTTTTGTGGCTGAGAATGGTGGTGATCGAACGACTAGTGGTGATGGTTGATTTATGGTGGTGGTAGCAATGGTGGAATGGCGGGGGGGGGGGGGGGGAGGGGTGGTGTGGGTTGGGGGAAGGCAGAAAGGGAAGAGATATGAAATATTTTTTCATTATTTGACTAAAATACCCCCGAGTTTTAACGGAAATGCTAACGGATGGACTAAATTAATGACGATGCAAAGTACAAGGACTGATTTAACGAATTTTAAAGTACAGGGACCAAAATAAAAAAGCGGGGATAGTTCAGGGGACTAAAATGGTATTATCCCATATTTTTTCATTATTTGACTAAAATACCCCCAAGTTTTACAGAAATGCTAACGGAGGGACTAAATTAATGACGATGCAAAGTACAGGGACTGATTTAACGAATTTTAAAGTACAGGGACCAAAATAAAAAAGCAGGGATAGTTCATGGGAGTAAAATGGTATTATCCCGATAGGGATATGGTATGTGTACTTATTGGGCCCCAAGCTCATTTGTTTAAATATTTTTCAGGTGATGATCTAGATGGAACCGTCACTGATGAAGGCCACGAGGATTATGGTAGCCAACTACTAGAGGAGTCGTAGTCCTCTTAAATTATTTAATAAGTCTTTAGGTGGTATGCTAGTACTAAATTTGTAATTTAAGATTTTCGGGAGCTTAGATCTCCACCGGATTTAAAATGATCTATGTTAGTTGTTAAACAAAAAATGTCATTAGAGATTTATTGAGAAATTTTAAGCATGATTTTAGAAATATTATTAAGGAGATAGATTTAAATTATTTGGTTCTAGATTCTTGTGTACATGTTGTAGTAAGGCCTGGCAGAGCCCTTGGTTGGAGTCCATTGGGTCTGCGGCCGGCCACGAATCTAGCTCATGGGCCTACCCGTGGGTTCCGGTCGTGACACACATGCATAATGTACTAGAATACTAGTCCCACTGGGTGCTAGCTTGCGTTCCATGCAGGATTCAGACCAGCCTTATAACGCCTCCCCACAAAACAGATTCCCAGGATCAACACAGAAACAATAGTCACAGAATCAACAAGACATTCATTGCTTAACATGCAATAGGATGAGCACCAAGATGAATACAAATAACCAAAACAATTAATTGATTTCAATAATAATTCAACATACTGATATACTTCATCACGTAGAATTCCAGAATAACCACAACAAATAGCAAGAACAATCGCGAACAATTATCAAATTTAGGCATAACAATTCACAAGAACGAGTACAAAGAGTTACTGAATTTGCTCAACATGTGATACAAAGTAAGCATCGATAGATTTTCAAATGAACGATTCAGGTTCAATATTAGGTTTTGCTTGACAATAACATTCTGATTTCAAATGCATATCTCAATGTTTGACAATATCTATAAGCAAATTGAAAAAGTACTTACAAACATCAGTTATCGAAATTAGGGTTCGGATAAAAATCCTTACCCGAGGTTCAGATAGAAACCATTGCCTGGATCCGAAGCTAAGCTATTTAACCGGAAAGTCTGTTGCTTTAACCTAAATGGAATAATTGAATCATTAGAACATAGCCTACAGTACAATATTATAACTTAATACGGACTCACACATACTCCCAAAATGAACCTCTCTCACCAGGTATGTAAAATTACTAAAATGCCCTTAGGTGTAAAATTACCAAAATTCCCCTCTTGGACTCAAATCACTAAAAACAGCCTTCTCGCAAGTTGAGTCACTAAACTAAACTTCATGTATGTGAATTTACCCAAAAACACCATTTATAGGTAAAATTACCAAAATATCCCTCTGGGTGGCAAATTATCAAAACACCCCCTTTCACCCTTAAATCACCAAAATAGCCTTTTCGTAAGAAATAACTAATATATCCTTACCGTATGTGAATTTATACAAAAATACCTTTTATAGGTAAAATTACCAAAATACCCCCACTGAGTGGTAAATTACCAAAATATCCCCTGGGGGTTCCCGGCATTGAAAAAATCTCAAAAACATCTTTAAACACTATTTTAAGCATCCTGATGTCATTTTTGTGCTAAAAACTATTTTAGAGAATTTTTGCCATAAATTTCCGAACCGGTGTCCAAACCGAGCACTCAAAAGCTGGTTCGGCTAAAAATAGCTATTCGCTTCGAATGACACGAAATTTTAGGAAATGAAATATCTCAGTAGAATAAGGTTTTCCTAAAATTTTTAGATTAAACTAACTTGGTTTGGTATGCTAATTAAATCGATAATTCTTCTTAATCGATGCCTTAATTTAGCAGACTTTACGGACACCAAAAATTCCTAAAACATTTCAGAGCGTACATCTCGTAAACATATTAGGGGTTACTGTTTTGCACTTTGTCCAAATAAGTCTCTAAATAAATTTTAAAATTTGGGAAATAAACTATTCAAACGAGATCATCTTTAGCGACGTTTTGCAGTCCAAAGTTTTAAATCTCAAGTTTCCCTCTCTCTTTCTTTTTCTCCAAAACAGACCAGCAGTTCCCACTGTTCCCAAACACACAAACCTCACTTACAGTAACCCACTTTACCCCTTCCCTTTACCCACAAACACATATACACCCTTCACACATCCTAATACATACACTGACATACACATTAACACACTTATATACATAAAAACTAACTCTAACAGACATACATACACAATATACACACATATACACTGCCGAAACACACACCAAAATATTTCCACTAAAAGGAAAAAAAAGATTACCTTTATGAACTTTTCTCTAAATTCCCCCTTCTCTCTCTTCTTCTATTTCTTTCTTCCTTTTTCCTTCTTTGTTTTTTTTTTCTTCTTCTTCTTCCTTTTCTGGTCATTGGTCAGCCCAGTTCTTCTTTCTGTTGGTTTTTTTGTTTGTTCTTTCTCTTCTTTTTCTTCCCTTTTCTTCTTTTCCTTTTCTTCCCCTTGCCTAAGACCCCCGTGTTGGTTCTCTTCTCTCCCCACAATCTGGTTAGCCACCTCTTTTTAAACAAGAGGTGGCAACCATGCCCACTCAGTACACAGCCACACATGCACACGTGCACTTACTTTTTTTAATTTTGCAAACTAAACCCCCAAACTTTGTATAATTACGTTTAGACTCCAATTTAATTCTAATCTTTACTAATTTAACTAGATGTTACTAAAACATATACTATCACTCATTTTATTATTTTTCATTATCGAAAACATAATTTATATTTACACCCCCAAAGTTTTCCAAAATTACAAAATGACTCCAAAAGTTGTCAAAATTCCATTTTTGCACCAACATTCTTTTAAGCTTTGTTACTCTAATAATACCCGAGCATTGCCCAAAATTATTGCCCGTTTATTTTTCGGAGCACAGATGGTTATTTTAACCCGCTCCTAAAATTTGGGATATTACACATACGCAATTACTTTGCCACATTGCATAAGCACACAACATAATCCTTCCCGAGATGCATCACGATAAATGACAAATCCATCCAATCTTGACGGTAATGTAAGAACAGGTGCCATTACCAACCTTCTTTTCAGTTCTTGAAAGTTGTTTTCACACTTCTCCGTCCAGTTAAATTTCACATTCTTTTTTGTTAGATTCGTTAATGGGGACGCTATTTTAGAGAAGTGCTTGATAAATCTCTGATAGTATCTAGCTAAGCCTAGGAAACTTTGAATTTCAAACACCAAAGTCAAACGTTCCCAATTTAAAACTGTTCCACCTTTCCCGGGTCTACCAGTATGCCTTCACTTGACATTATATGTCCCAAAAACTGTACTTTCTCCAGCCAAAACTCACACTTTTTGTGTTTGGCGTACAACTTATGCTCTCGGAGAACTTGCAATATTTTGCCTTAAATGCTGAGCATGCTCTTCTTTACTTTTGAAATGGACCAAAATGTCATCAATGAACACGATGACACATCAATCTAAATATCTCCAAAACATTATGTTCATCAAGTCCATAAACGCTGCAGGGGCATTAGTCAGTCCAAATGGCACTAACAAAAATGCATAATGTCCATTACCACCAAATCTCATTCTTTCAAACCGTGCCCCTTCACTCTTTTATTAAAGGCCCAGGTTATTCGCTTCTGATAACCCTGAATGTGGTATAACGCTTTCAGTCTTTTCTCGTCGGCTAGCGGTAACTCTTCAAATATGTGTCTCACCTAATCTTCCTTTGCTATTTGTTTTCCAATAGTACCCTAAGGGAGTTCACATCCAATTCTACTGGGAGCACGACCTCCACGCCTTAGACTAGCTAACTAGAGGTAGCTCCAGTTGATGTTCTCACTGATGTCCAATAACCCCATAGGGTATAGGGATGCTTGTCTGGCCACTCTTACAGGAAACCGTCATCTTATTCAACATGTTCTTGATGGTGACTTCTACGGCCCCATTGGTATGTGGATTGTAGGGTGATGAGCGATGAGCGATGAGCAATGTTGGGTGATACCATATTCCTCGACTAAATCTGTTACTTCTCCCTCAAAATGTAATCCATTGTCACATATCGGCTCTTGGGGCACTCCGTATCGAAAAACGATGTTCGTATGAATAAACTGGGCCACCTTCCTAGCGTTGAATACTGCATACAAAGCGGCTTCTACCCAATCTATGGCTACCAAAATAACTCGTGTCCATTAGAGTCCTTGGGGATGATCTTCCCTATCACATCTATTCCCTAAATTGAGAAAACCATGGGGATGTCATGTTGTACAACTCTCGGGGAGGGAGATGCTGCAGATTGGTATACACTTGGCACTTGTGACACCTCCTTACATACTCGACACAAATGTGCTCTATTGTACTCCAATAATGTCCTTGTTGGAGTATCTCATTTGCTACCATTCGAACGTTCATGTGTGGCCCACACTCTCCTGCATGTATATCCTCCATGATCTGATTGCTCTCTCGCTCTCTCTCTCTCTCTCACACACACACACAGAGTAAGTGTTCTCCATTGTAATATCTTTTGTATAACTTTCGGTCGAACATGATTGTGAGGACCTTTGTTTAACATAGCTGTAAACTTCATTTCATGCTTGTTATTATGCATATAGCGTGATACCTCTCTTAATTTAAGATCTTATGCATTATATGAGTGGTCTTCCTGACTTATTTACGTAGAACAAGTTGCATGCTTGTGTTGGCATAGAAACACCTCAAGTTGGTGGATTGGCTTACTCTTAATCTTAATTAGTTGGTCTTAAGCATGATTAGTTATCCCTAAGCATGATTAGTTGAGCCCTATCGTGATTATGCTAATATGGATTAGTCAAGGTTAATCGTGATTAGTTAGTGACTTAGCTTGATTAGTTTGCCCTAATCTTGATTAAGCTAATTGTGATTACTTAGTTACTAATCTAGGTTAACTAGTACTAATTTAGCTTATTAGGTCTAAAAATTGATTTGTGTTATCATGTTCTTATTGGTAAGACTTGGAAGTGGTCTAATAACATTGAAACACTTGTTTCTCTAGGGAGAAATCTCAGCAGATTTCTCTAAACTTGGGTGACTCATGTCTTCTACCTTTTGAAGTAGAAACAAGAAGATAAGAGAGAAGGGAGCTGACTAGTTTTAGAGAAAACTATAAAAGAGGTTTAAGAGCTTGATGAAGGAAGAGAAAAGGAGAATTTTATGTGACAATTTCATATTAGTAACTATTGATGGTTAAATGTTCTCTTCTTGACAAAAGAGGGAGCTCTTGATGATTTCTACACCCTAATCTTGTCAAAGGTAGGGTTTTACATATGAGCAGCCTTGAGCATGGTTTTAATCATGGTTGGTGTATATATGTTATATTATGTGCTTATGGAGCGATATAATTGGATTAGAGAAATTCGGGCAGATTCTAGGTTGAACTTTAAACATGCATATCTCATTCAATACTTGCTAGATTTGAGTGTTCTATACCTTTATGAAAAGATGAAGATATTTTCTTTAACATTTCTTATTTTATCACTCTCTAATCAAAGTATATGATTCCCTAAATTGCATGAATATGAAACTGGTCGAAGCTGATTAAACTGGACAGATTCTGTGGTGATATTTAAAAACAAATATCTCATTCAATACTTGTTGGATTTGAGTGTTCTCTAACTTTCTGGAAATCGTATGATGTGTGCTTCAACATTTTATTTTATATTACTCTCTAATTCGAAGTGTATGCTGCCTTAATTTGCATGAATATGAAACTGGTCGACGCTGATTAAACTGGGCAGATTCTGTGGTGATATTTAAACAAGCATATCTAATTCAATACTTGTCGGACTTGAGAGTTCTATGACTTTATGGAAAGTATAAGATGTGTTCTTTAACATTGTCTTTTATATCACTCTGAAATTCGAAGTGTATGTTACCCTAAATTGCTTTGATTTGGAACTGGTCTGCTTTCACTAAAACTGTTTTGAGTTAAGAAATGCATATAAATGTTTTATATGATGCTTGAGGTGTTTAACATTCTTTATGCATGATAGCATGCTATAAATCATGTGAGTCTTCAGAAGTAGTGGCCGGGGGTTGAAGGCCAACAAATCGTCTTATATGGAAAATGGATATATGCTGAGCTTGCTCAGCAGGTTAACCTCCTAGGGGCATTACGTTGCGCAATGTATGCTGTCAATATGTGCGGAGTCTTGTGTAAGGTCTAAATTTATCACTCATAAACTGAATTTGATCAGCTAAGCTTTTGAGTGATCAATTTAGGGTCTTACCAAGAAAGGATGGTAGGTGAACGAGCATTCGGCTTATGATTTGGGCTCCTTAGAGTCATTATGATATGTGTTATGCTTGAGTTATTTCTTGCTCGTTCGCTGCAATCTATCATATGTCATGCATGAGTTAATGATAAGCACGTTTTGTTTGGTTTATGCATATTTGTTATGATTAAGATAGTATTTAAGTCGGTCATATGTCTGCTGTACTTAGCTGTGGCTAACCCATTTTCCATCTCTACTTTTTAGATACTAGAGAGCATCAAGAAGTGGTATGCGAGGGCATTGGTGAGGAAGATTTTGAGTACCCTTTTGTGCCCGAGAATCAGGGATAGTAAGTCTTTGTGCACTTGTAAATAGAGAGTGAGGTGTGCTAGTGTCATTTGTTATAGAACTAGTGTGAAAGTGTGGTGTGTTCGTGTGTATAATGGATTTATAAGGATGGACGAATGTAATATATTTTTAAAAGGCATGTTGTGTTGTTTATATTCGAATGCAATTAGCGCACTCTGATTACCTTCGAAAAAAGGTTAGCTGGTTAGAATATGTGTTGTCGTGTCCTGCTTCTTGAGGCGTGACAATGATGAACTGGGCTGCCCACCTTCTCAAAGATATACGATCTTTCTTGGAACATCCATTAGGGTATTTACCGTCTCGGATAAGGTTTTGAATATCGTTGTACCAAGGTTCGGCTACTCCGTCCTCTTCTGTGGGTGCTATCATAAAGCAGTACGCTGGCTTATCTCTTTTCTGTATCACGAACTGCTCCACTTCTTATCCTTCAGGTATATCAACCATCGACGCAAGTGTGGCTAAGGCATTGGAAAAATTATTCTTAAGTCGAGGTAGATAATGGAATTCCACGTCTTCAAACTGGTCTACAATTTTCTCCAGATGGGCATGGTACGCTTGTAGACGTTCATTCCTGATTCTCCACATTCCTTGAATCAGGTACATTATCAATGTTAAATCTCCATATACTGTAATCTCTCTAACTCTTAGGATTAGTGTCATCTCTAAACCGATGATACAAGCCTCATATTCGTCGATGTTGTTAGTACTATCGAATGTTAATTGATAGCTATAGGCGAACGGGCTCTGTCTGGTGAGATCAACAGTATCCCTACTCCTAATGCTTTGCTATTCACTACTACATCGTAATACATTTTCCATCTCATCTCCAACTCTATGACACAAACTTCTTCATCCGGAAATTTTTGCCCCCTCGGCCAGTAAGTCAGCCATCGCCCTCCCATTAACTACCTTTTAAGTAACACAGGTGATATCAAACTCGAAAAGCAACAAAAGTCACTTAGCAGTGCGGTTGGACAGTACTCGTTTCTCGAATAGGAATTTCATGGGATCCATCCTGGCCAACAGTCTGATGGGGTAAGCCAAAACTTAGTGTCTTAATCTCTATGTTACCCAAACCAAAGATACGCATGTCTTCCCTAAGGCCAAGTAATTCACTTCTCATTGGGTCAATTTCTTATTGACATATTATATGGCTCTCTCAACCAAGGAATTTTCTAAATGTTGTGCTAGCATGGCTCCAGCTATGGTATCGATTATGGTTAGGTATAACAGTAAGGGACTACCGCTATCGGAGGGCTCAGGACTGGAGGGTTGCTAATGTATTGTTTGTTCTTGTCAAATTCTTATTGGCACAAGGGTTTCCATTCTTTGGTTGAGTCTTTCTTCAACAACTTCAACACGAGCTTACAGATCATGGTCAGTTAGGATATGAACCTACTGATGTACTGGATTTTACCCAAAAACCCTCAGATTTCTTTCTCGCTTTTGGGAGGGGGCATCTCAACTATGGCTTTGATGTTAGCCAGGTCAACTTTTATTCCCTTCTTGCTCACAATAAATCCTAGCAACTTCCTGGCTGTAACCCCGAACATACACTTCTGGGGGTTGAGGCTTACATTATTGCCTTAACCTCTCAAAATACTTCTCAGGACCGTGCAATGATCTTTGTGATTCTTGGACTTGATGATCATATCATCAGCTGCAATGATCTTTGTGATTCTTGGACATGATGATCATATCATCAGCATACACTTGCACCTCCTTCTAAATCATATCATGGAACAGGGTGGTAGTGGCTCGCTGGTATGTAGCCATAGCATTCTTCAAACTAAAAGGCATCACGGTGTAACAAAAAGGGCCCTATGGGGTGGTGAAAGTTATCTTCTCCTGGTCGTCAAGAGCCATCTTTATTTGGTTATATCCCGCAAAACAATCTACACGTGATACCAACTCAAATTCAGTTGTGTTGTCTATAATCATATATATGATGGGTAAGGGAAAGTCGTCTTTAGGAGAAGCTTGGTTTAGGTCTCAGCAGTCGACACACATCCTAACTTGACCGGTTGGTTAACGAACGAGTACAATGTTGGCTAGCCAGGTAGGGTACTCGATCACTCTGTTGAATCCAATATGGAGCAACTTCATTACCTCATCCTTGCCTTAAGGGACCACTTCTGCTTGACAGGATTGGCTCGGGTAGAGTAGATAGGCGGTGTTGGGTCTATACCGGGCATGTCACTATATGACCAAGGAAATACATTGATAAATTTCGTAAGGAGTTCAATGATTTCTTCTTCTCTCCCTCTCTCTCTCTCTCTCTCTCACACACACACACACACACACATCTAGGCCAACCCCAATTTTTATTTCTTTTACATTTTCAAGGGTACCTATATTGACTTTGACTGTTTCTTTGGCTACCAGCTTGATACAGCTAGATTCCTGATTTTCAATATCTTTTAAATATTTTATCTTTTTTGGGTCCATTAGTTGTGAATCATCATTAATCGTATTAATTAACTCATCATACCTATATCAGCAACCAATGAGTAATCATAATTAACTATCATATTATCAATCAAATAGTCTGGGAAAACATAGTAAGTGAGAAAATTCAAATTGGCTAAGGCGATATAACCATCCAAGCCTTCTGGTTCTGGAGTATCTTTAGCAGCATGACTTCCTTTAGTAATCTGTCACGACCCGAACCCACGGGCAGGTCCGCGAGCTAGGCACGTGACCGGCCGCAGACCCAATACACTCCAACCAAGGGCTCTGCCAGGCCTTACTACAATCCTGTGACTCCAAAATAATTCTAATTTACGGACCTCTAAAAATTCGAATAAAACTCTCATTACATGTCTTTAAAACTTATAAAGAAAACTCGAGGAGACCTAAGCTCCTTACATCAGATCAAGCATAACGTAAATTAACATAGACTAAAATGTTCGAATAATGGACACTCATTATTCTAAAAGTTCTCTTCGGGCACTACTCCCCCGTGTGGCTCATACGGCTCCGCTTCCCTTAAGTCGTCACCTGAAAAATAAAGAATGAGCGAAAGCCCAGCAAATACACCAGCCATGTTCCTAAAATAAGTTTGAAATTTCTAAAACATGCCATGGGTTTTCTTTCAACAAATCAAACATTCGGTTATTGTCATTCGTAAAAACGTCCTTCATATACATATACACATATACATGAAATTTACGAAGAAAAGATGTTCAAATCTGAGTACAACCATCGTTCATTCCATTCACATCAGAAACATATATTTCTTTTCGTAGGTATGCTGCGGTCAGCGTACGAGCCCCCCTGACTAGGGCCCGAAATCCCTCCTACACCCGGGATAAAATAATCATGTGGACGCAATGGCGCACCACCAGCCATAGTACTATGCATCAACGTATGAGCCCCGTTGACCAGGGCCCGAAATCCAACATTCCCCCGTTGGATATGGGGCACAGCAACCAAGACGAGTTTCATAGCTCATTTCACATGTACTCAGAAAAATTCTATGACTCACACAACATTCCATGGCATTCTTTCAAATTACGTTTCTCATCAAATACTTTAGAAATAAAACATATGCAGAATAAAACTTTAAACTTCAAATGATCAAATCATAAATACATATTATAGGTTTTGCAAATAAGTATACGGAGGAACATGACAGGGGTACTTACCTTGCTCAAAAACGGCTTCTGGTATTTGCTCAAATGCCGGCCCTAACTCTTGACTATCAAAACCTAAATAACAAATCACATGAATGTCATTTATTGTCGCTCGAGCACGTTTAAGTATTAGGTTTCTTTAAATGAGTCAAAGAAAGAAACTGTTTACAAGAATAGCCCTTTTTAGCGACACTTCTTTGTTAATTTCTTAAAACTAGACTTTCCCTCTCTAAACACAGTGCCTTCTTCTCCACCATTAATCCCATTTGTCTCTTCCCACTTCACCAGTTTATATTACACCCTCACATACGTTTTATACCCATTTCTATACATCACTCATACACTTACTCCTCCCAAAGCTCAACACCCATTACAAGCACTCTTGCACTACTGGTCACACACACACTAAACCACAGAGAAATACACGCATACTCTCACCACACTCATGCACTTCACAGTTTCCATCTACACAACCCCCCACTTCCACCTTCTCTCATAAGCACACAACTAACCACACCTACAATACACACACACCCAGTACACTTACCTGCGCAGACTACACACCACCTTGTTCACACACACACACGTTCACCCTAATGGTCACAAACCAACATACCCACAAGTCAATACCCTTTTCCCTGTGCACGCCCCATCATCCTTGCCAACCCACAGCAACACCATCAACTTATACACCATAAAATACCCAGTACAAGCACACCCCCACTACCAGGGGCGGAGCTACAGTTGTACGTGAGGCAGATTTTGAATATATATATATATATATATATATATATATATATATATATACATATAGTATTTTTCCATATTTTTCACACTTTTTCGGCTTTCTCTCTCTCTGATCTGAGACTCTCTCTTCTCACCGACCGAGACACTGACCGGCGGCCGGCGCCTCACTCCGACAGCCATGAACCCACTTCGGCTCACTCCTCCGGCACCCACGACGAACCCACTTCGGCGCCTCACGGGCTCTCTCTCATTTTCTAGATCTACGCCGACGGGCGACGGCGAGTCGGCAAGGACCCAGTGATCCCGGATCTACGCCGACGGCGAGTCGACGACGACGAGTCGGTGACTTCGGTCTTCAGTCTTCACTCCAACAGTCCACCGGCGGCCAAGAACTCCGGCGAGCGGCGGGCGGCGACTCGGTGACAAGTATGTTCCAACTTCCAAACTTTAATTTCACCTTTCATTGAGTTGATCTAGTTGCCATCTCTATAAAATTTGTTTGTTATGTTTTTAGTATCATAGCTGAAATTAGGAATGGATTATGGATAATCTTGAGCATTGAATTGAATCAATTGATTATGGATAATGTTGAGCATTGATTATGGTTAATGTTTAGCATTGATTATGGATAATCTTGAGAATTGAATCAATTGATTATGGATAATGTTGAGCATTGATTATGATTAATGTTTAGCATTGATTATGGATAATCTTGCGCATTGATTATGGTTAATGTTTAGCATTGATTATGAATAATCTTGAGATATTGATTATGGTTAATGTTTAGCATTGATTATGGATAATCTTGAGATATTGATTATGATTAATGTTTAATATTGATTATGGATAATCTTGAGATATTGATTATGGTTAATGTTTAGCATTGAGATATTGAGATTGATGGAGGATGGGACCCAATTGGATTGAGATATCGAATGTGTGATTTAGTTGAATGGTGGGTTGAAATTAGGTTAACGCAATAATGAAACATGACTGAAAAAGTAAAAGAATAAAATATTTTTGATTAATTAGGTTATTTGATTGATAATTGATGGATTGATATTGAAAATAAAATGTGTTTTATTTTCAGAATGGATAAGTACTATAAAAAGAAACCAAAGTTTGAAGAAGTGCAGCCTAGTAAGAATGAGCGTATAAATGAAGATACTATTCAACAGTCTATAATTCCAACAGTAAGGGACAAGGCTCCCATTGTGCACCGTGATGTTCATTTCGGGCATTCAAGTAGAATTAGCGATGAGTTCAACTCGGATGAACTTATTACGGATCCTGGGTTGCGTCCAAATATTTGGATTATGGTCCTAATGTTCGAGATAAAGTTCGACGAGCGTATTGGTCGAAAGGTCCTTGCCAACCTCGTCACCACAGTTTTCCATTTACACAAATCAGAACTCAATCTCGTCGATTTGTTTCTTCTTGGTTTGACATTTATTCGAGTTGGTTGGAGTATAGTGTAGCAAAAGATGAAGCATTTTGTTTGTGTTGCTACTTGTTCGGAAGTGTTCATGGGGAGCAAGGGGGTGGTGGTGCTTTTGTTAAGCATGATTTTAAAGATTGGAGAAAGAAGGATAAATTCCAAAAACATGTTGGAGAAGTTTGTAGTGCACACAACATTGCTTTAACTAAGTGTCAAGCCTTTGATAACCCTAAGCAGAGTATTGAAGTAGTTTTGTCCAAGCAAACAGATGAAAGTAAGGTTCAATACCGTACTCGCTTGACTGCATCAATTGATGTCATTCGGTTCCTCTTACGTCAAGGCTTGTTTTTCCGTGGGCACATAGAATCTAATGAGTCTGAAAATCAGGGAAATTTTCTAGAACTTTTAGGGTTTCTTGCTGATCACAATGAAAACGTGGAAAAAAGTCACATTGTCAAACGCTCCTCAGAATCTGAAATTGACTTCACCGCAAGTTCAGAAAGAAATTGTTAGTGCCATTGCCAGAGAAATACGAGATGCAATTGTTGGAGACATGAAATCTGAATTATTTTCCATTTTAGTTGACGAGTGTCGTGATATTTCAGTCAAAGAACAAATGGGAGTTGTCTTCAGATATGTGGACAAAAGAGGACGTGTGATTGAACGTTTTCTTGGAATAGTCCATGTTGCTAGTACCACTGCCTTATCATTAAAAGACGCGATTGACAGTTTATTTGCAATGCATGAATTGAGCATTTCAAGGGTTCGTGGACAAGGCTATGATGGAGCAAGCAATATGCAAGGTGAATTCAATGGTCTTAAAACTTTAATTCAGAGGGAGAATGAAAGTGCTTATTATATTCATTGCTTTGCTCATCAACTTCAACTCACTCTTGTAGCCGATGCAAAAAATATGCTCAGATTTCATTGCTATTTAATTTGGTTGCTAAGGTAGTAAACACAGTGGGAGTTTCATGCAAACGAAGAGATGCTATTCGAGAGAATGAAGCCATTAGTCTTGCTCATGCCCTTGAGAGTGGTGATATCGTCAGTGGTCGAGGTTTAAATCAAGAAACTAGCATCAAAAGAGCAGGAGAGACCCGTTGGGGGTCACATTACGGTGCATTATTCAATTTGAGTCATATGTTTGCTTCAGTCATAGTCGTGCTTAATAAGGTTGTTGAGGATGCTACAGATTATGATCAGAGAGGTGAAGCATTGATTCTTTTGAATACAGTGCCAACTTATGATTTTGTCTTCAACATGCATATGATGATAACTATTTTGGGGTTGACGAATGAACTTTCACAAGCATTACAAAAGAAAGATCAAAACATTGTGAATGCAATGAAGTTGGTAAAAATAACAAAGCAACGATTGCAAAGGTTAAGAGATAATGGGTTGGAAGACTTGCTGGAAGAGGTCTCAGATTTTTGTGTAAAACACGATATTGATGTATTGGACATGAGTGTGAGGTTTGTAGCCCCGGGGAGGCGAAGACGTAATGCTGAAGAAGGAACAAATTATTACCACTATCGTGTTGATACTTTTTTAATGGTTGTTGATTTGCAAATCAGTGAATTGAATAATCGTTTCAGTGAGGTAACCACGGAGTTGTTTATTTGTATGGCATGTCTCGATCCAAGTGATGATTTTTCTGCTTATAATAAGAAGAATTTGATACGTCTTGCACAGTTTTATCCATATGACTTTTTCTCGATAGAGCTTAAGGTACTTGAAAGTCAGCTCGAGACTTATATTATGGATGTGCGCTCATGTGAAGAACTTTATGAAGTCAAAGGGATTGGTGAACTTGCTATAAAGTTGGTTGAGTTGAAAAAGGATGTGATATATCCTTTGGTGTACTTGCTTTTGAAATTGGTCTTACTGTTACCTGTTGCAACTGCTACTGTAGAAAGGGCTTTCTCTACAATGAAGATAATAAAGACTCGACTTCGAAATCGCATGGGAGATGAATGGATGAATGATACCTTGGTTTCTTACATTGAGAAGAATGTCTTCAAAACTATTGGGAATGAGGCTATTATCAAGCGTTACCAATCTTCGGCGCCTCATCGAATAGTTATTTAGTACTTTCGTTTGTAAACTCTGAAATATTTATTTTGTATTTGCTTTTGTTGTACTGTAAAGAGTCTTTAGTAGCTCTCATGAAATTAAATAAGACTTTTTGGATGTTTTTTCGTATTAATTTGTGTTTTGTCGAAAAATGCACTTTTTTTTGTTGTTGCTATTTTACTAATAAAAAAAATTATTAATTTCGATATATATTTAGCACCCCCTGGGATGAAATCCTGGCTCCGCCCCTGCCCACTACTGCCTTACGGCAGCTCATCTCCTTCCCCAGTTTCGTTTCTCTCTTGCTGTTACACTCACCCCTTTATCTCATCCAAGAAATATTACACTACACAGCACTCACGCACAGCTACAACTCACTCATAGACCTACACAATGTACCATATATTTTCCCACTGCAGTCCCCATATACAAGGCATACTCATTCGACACTACATCGCAGGTTTCTCTCTCTCTCTCTCCCTGAACCCACAACTCCGTTATAGATACTGTCTTTATCTTGGCCGCAGCTATTGGGTTTGCTTCTACCTTCATGCGATCCTTGACGGTGCCGTAAGTCGTATTCCCGACAGCCATGGCCGTTCATGGCTCCAACCCGTACACCCGTGACCGCCATGCACTCACCCTACCCAGCACTCTCATGGCATTATACTAAACCCATTAAAAACACTCAGCGATTTCCTCCCCTCTTTCACATATTCTCACAGCCAAAAGTGTACGTACCCATGGTCATATATACAATACAATATTCAAATCTAACTAAATTCTGGAAGATAAGAGAGAAAAAGCCAAGAGAGAGCTTACCAAATTGCTATTGATCGCCTAGCTCTCCTCTGTCTCCCGATGTCTCCCTCTAGGTAGAGTCTGACGGCTAAGGTTGGCTGCCCCCCCCCCCCCACAATCTTATATATTTATATAAGGGGGTGAAAACCCTAGTTAGAATTGTAAGGAACCCTATAAATCATTTGTCGCTAAAACTTCTAACCCAACTTATTATCATAAAATAAAATGATCCAAGAATAAAATACTTACGACGAATCATGTGTTAGCAAACTCATTAAAGACTGTCACGCTAACCCACTGACTACTTGTCGCTTAAAATGTCATAAGTTATTGATTCGCTAATTGCTACTAGTACCTCAATCGTTGTTGTTCATAATTTTTATCATAATTTATATCTTATGATTTCAAATTTATTTCTAAGATAGTAATTATATGTTCCCCAATTTTGTCGTTGTAAGCCGCTCAAGACTAATAATAAACCAAGCTAGGTGAGGGTTCGACGCTAAAAGTTTATTTCGATCTGAGTGAGTACTAATAATTATAAAAGAAAAAAAAAGAAAAGAAAATTTCGGGCATCACATTCTCCCCTCTTTTTAAAGAATTTGGTCCTCCAAATTTACGTACCTCAGTTTTGGAAAAGGTGGGGATATTTGCTTCTGACTTTATCTTCGCGTTCCCATGTGGCCTCCTCAACCGCATGGTTTCTCCACAGGACCTTTACCAAGGGGATCTTCTTAGTTCGGAGTGTCTGTTCCTTATAATCCAAGATTTGAACTGGTTGTTCGTTGTAAGTGCAGTCTTCTCTAATCTGTAAGGGCTCTGATTGTAATACATGTGTAGGGTCTGGGATGTACTTCCTTAGCACGGACAAGTGAAACACATTATGGACGCTGGCTAAATCCGGCGGTAACGCTACACGATAGGCCAGAGAACCAATTCTATCAAGTATCTCAAAAGGTCCCACATACCTAGGGCTTAGCTTTCATTTATTTCCAAATCGTAGTACTACTTTCATTGGTGACACCTTCAAGAACACCTGGTCGCCCACTTGGAACTCTAACTCCCGTCTGCGTATGTCTGCATAACTCTTCTGTCTGCTTTGAGCACCACATAACTCCTCTTTAATAACCCTGACCTTTTCCGAAGTCAATTGCACTAGTTCTGGTCCCAATAATTTCCTTTCCCCTACTTCGTCCCAACATATTGGCGATCTGCACTTCCTACCGTATAAGGCTTCAAAAGGAGCCATCTCAATGCTACTCTGATAACTGTTGTTGTAAGAAAATTCGATTAACGGCAAATGGTCATCCCAACTACCTTTGAAATCTAGTACGCAAGCCCGCATTAGATCCTCTAGTGTTTGGATAGTCCTTTCCGACTGACCATCTGTTTGGGGATGGAAGGCCGTGCTGAACTGTAGCCTAGTACCAAATGCATGTTGTAAGCTTCCCCATAATTTAGATACGAAACGAGGGTCTCTATCTGAAACGATTGAGACTGGAATGCCATGCAACCACACTTTCTCTTCTACGTAGGTGGTGGCTAACTTGTCCATCGAATAGGTCATTCGGATAGGCAAGAAGTGTGCACACTTCGTTAATCTATCTACTATTACCCAAATAGCATCATGTTCAGAACGGGTGTTTGGCAATCCTGAAACAAAATCCATAGTGATGTGTTCACACTTCCATTCTGGTATCGGTAATGGCTGTAATGGTCCGACTGGTCTTTGGTGTTCCGCCTTCACTTGTTGACATACTAGGCATCTAGATACAAACTCTGCAATCTCTCTCTTCATGTTTCCCCACCAGAAAGTCTCTCTAAGATCCCTGTACATTTTTGTGCCTCCAGGATGAATCGAGTAACCTGATCTGTGAGCTTCTTCTAAGATTTCCCTTTTTAAACTGGGGTTACGTGGCACGCAAATCCTATTGCCGAAACGAAGTATTCCATCTTGCAACTTGTACTCAGATTTGTCTCCTTTCTTGACTTCTTCTATAATCTTAACTAGATGTTCATCGCTTTCCTGAGCTGTCTTAATTCTATCAATTAGAGTGGGCCGTACCACTAGGTTGCTCAGTGAACTATCCTTGTCCGAGTCTCGGATCTTGACATCTAGGTCTAATTTTCTCATATCTTCCAATAAATGCCTATGTCTTGTGATTAGGGTAGCCATTGACGAAGACGACTTCCTACTAAATGCATCGGCAACTACATTTGCCTTTCCTGGGTGATACTGGATGTTGAGGTCGTAATCCTTCAGTAGTTCCAACCATCGCCTTTGTCTCATGTTTAATTCTTTCTGGGTGAATATGTACTTCAGGCTCTTATGGTCAGTAAAAATCTCACAGGATTCCCCATATAGGTAGTGCCTCCAAATCTTTAAGGCAAAAACTACCGCCGCCAGCTCTAGGTCATGGGTTGGGTAATTCTTCTCATAGGGTTTTAGCTGTCTAGAGGCGTAGGCAATCACCTTTCCATTTTGCATGAGTACGCACCCTAGACCCTTATGGGAGGCATCGCTATATATCGTGAACCCTCCCGAGTCACTAGGAAGTGTGAGTATAGGGGCTGTGACTAGCCTCCTCTTCAACTCTTGAAAGCTTTTCTCACAATCTTCGCTCCATTCAAACTTGACTCCCTTTTGGGTCAGGCGAGTCAAAGGTGTTGCTATACGTGAGAACCCTTCCACAAATCTTCAGTAATATCCCACCAACCCTAAGAAGCTCCGAATTTCTGTCACCGTAGTAGGTCTATTCCAATCGACAACTGCCTCTATCATTTTAGGGTCAACCGATATTCCTTCTTTTGATACCACATGCCCCAAGAATGCAACTCTATCCAACCAAAATTCGCATTTCTTAAGCTTGGCATACAACTTTTTTTCTCTTAGAATCTTTAATACCATTCTTAAGTGTTCTTCATGTTCTTCCATCGTCTTGGAATATATCAATATATCGTCAATGAACACCACCACAAATTTATCCAAGAAAGGTTTGAATACTCGATTCATTAAGTCCATAAATGCAGCTAGAGCGTTAGTCAATCCAAATGGCATAACCAAGAACTCGTAGTGCCCATATCTCGTGCGAAATGCGGTCTTGGGCACATCTTCTGCCTTGATCTTTAACTGGTGATACCCCGAACGAAGGTCAATCTTTGAAAACCATTTTGCTCCCTGTAACTGGTCAAACAAGTCATCTATGCGAGGCAACGTGTAACGATTCTTTATCGTCACCTTATTTAACTCTCGATAATCGATGCACAGCCTCATTGTCCCATCCTTCTTCTTAACAAATAGTACGGGTGCACCATAGGGTGATGCACTAGGGCGAATGAACCCTTTGTCTAAAAGGTCTTGCAGTTGTCTCTTAAGCTCTCTCAACTCCATGGGTGCCATACGATAGGGTGCCTTAGATATAGGGGCAGTCCCTGGGACCAAATCAATTTGAAATTCAACTTCTCTATTGGGCGGCATCCCCGGCAAATCTTCGGGAAACACCTCCGGGAATTCTCTCACCACCGAAATGTCTTCTAACTTCTGTTCCTTTTGCTGGGTATCTATAACGTATGCCAGGTACCACGACAACCTTTCCTAAGGAGTCGGTTTGCCTGCAAGGCAGAAACCATAGGTGGAGAGGGTGCAATACTAGATCCTTGGAAAAACAACTGATCTTGGCCTGGAATGTTAAAGGTCACTCTTTTATGAAAACAATCAACAGAAGCATGATATGTTGCTAACCAATCCATTCCTAGTATGACATCGAACTCCAACATGTCTAAACGAATCAGGTTCACTGCTAGTTCTCTCCCCTTAATTTTTATTAAACAGTTCTTGACCACTTGGTCCGCCACAACCGAGTCCCCCATTGGGGTGGAGATGCATAACGGCGAATCTAATGGTTCTAGGTGCTTGTCCAAGCGTTTAATAAAAACATGTGATGCAAAGGAATGTGTAGCGCCGGAATCAAACAATACTTTTGCAAATATGGAGGAAACGGGAAGTGTACCAGTAACTACCGAGTCCGAAGCTTGTGCATCCTGCCGAGTCATAGCAAAAACTCTCGCCGTTCCCCTAGGCTTTGTTACATCATTCTTCACTTGATTTTGAGGTCGCGCCCTAGGACAATTCTTAGCTATGTGGCCTTCTTGCCCACATGCAAAACATATGTTCGTCCCCCACCGACATGGTTGCCCTAGATGGAAGCGCTGGCATCTGTTACATTTTGGTGCTCCCATTTGTCCACCCTTCTCAGTTGTCGAATTCCTTTGAACGTTCCACCTTGGTTCATTTCTTTGTTGTGGTGGTGCCCTATTACCGGATCCCTGTCTTTGTTCATTCCACCGTTGAGTCTACGCTCCTCTGTTTCCTTCTTGAGGTTTCGGGCACTTGGAGGTATCTTCGAACATGTTGTTTCCTTGAGATTCGATATTTCTGGCTCTCTTCCTTTGTTGGTCCCTCATCCGGTACAAGTCCTCATTGTCCCTTTCCGCGATTAGGGCTCTATCCACCACCTCAGCATAAGTCCCTAGCCTTAATGTCGAAATGCGAGACTGGATACTGAGCCTCAGTCCATTCTCAAACTTCCTTGCTCGTTTGACTTCTGTATCCACTAAGTGGGTAGCGTAACGAGACAACTTAGTGAATTCGGCCTCGTATTCCTTAACCGAACGGTTCCCCTGGGTCAGCTGTATGAAATCGATCTCCATTTGTTCCTTGATGGTTTGGGGGAAGTATTTCTCGAGGAACAAGTTCTTAAAGCCTTCCCATTCCATATTGGCCACCTCATCGGCCTTCACTCTTTTAGTGGCCTTCCACCATTGGTTGGCTTCATCCTTGAGCATGAACGCTGCAAACACAACCTTCTGTCTCTCGGTACAACCCAGAACCTCAAAGATGTCTTCTAGATTCGATATCCAGGATTCCGCCTTGAAGGGATCAGTAGTACCCAAGAAAGATGGCGGGTCCATCCTTTTGAACTTTTCAATCGATGACCCCCCAGTTGCAGTCACCTGGTGCTCCACGACTCTAGCGAGGTTCTCCACCATCCTAAACACGTCATCATTTTGAGCTCCGTTTCTTCGTGCCATTTCTTTTCAACCTATAAGGGAGCTCTCGTAAAAATCTTTATTTTCCAATCACAATCAATTTATCACTACAATGATAATAATAATAATATCAAATTGTCGATGTAATTTACTCTACACTGGTCTCTTTCATTGACTTAACATACTTAAGTGGTTCAAAATTCTCGTCGAGTTGGCATTTCTAAAAACAAACAACTCAGATGTATTAAAATCATAAATATGACATAATTTAATTGAGTAACTTTATTTCAAACGATTCTAAAGATATCGTTCTAAAACAACGAGTCCAACACAATGGCACACACTGCTTATTTCCTAATTTAACTATTACGATCTCTCCTTTCTTTCCCATCCTAATTATTAGCGGGCTGGATGTAGGTTTCCCACTCCTGGATCCATTCTTGTACTTCAGCTCGAGAGAAGGTCATCCCATCTTCATCTCCCAACCGGTTTTGCAATGCTATGACCTTGCTTCCAAAATAATAATTGTAGTCTTTTTGCCTTTGCTCCCAGGTGAGGCTGAAGCTAAGCCTCATACTCTCCACTTGAGTCTCAAGTACCTTAATCTTTTCTTTCAAAAGTTTTATCTCCCTTTCTGATGGGCTCATTTTCTTTCCTGAATCTACCACTTCCTCTCTAGGGCGCTTCCCGGTTTTCTTCTTTCCAATGTAGGATGCATGGCTGGAATCTTTGGATCCTTCAGAGGGCATTTGACTAATCTCAAATGAAAAACTATCCTCGCTCCTGTTTGCCATCGCCCTATCACAACACAAACATCACAGATAACGTCCGTTAACATAAGGTTTTCTCAATCTACAACTCAAGGACTTAGTCGATTATCGAAAACTGCAATAAAGCACATCAAAAATCTAATCTCTTCTTAAATAGAATTCCTTTTTCCCTTTCTACCCCTGACCTTATTACCTAGATACTCATATACAAGGTTATATAACCTAATCAGCGAAATCATTTCTTAAACTCTAGTATCCCAAAACCGTAATGCTCTGATACCATTTCTGTCACGACCCGAACCCACGGGCAGGTCCGCGAGCTAGGCACGTGACCGGCCGCAGACCCAATACACTCCAACCAAGGGCTCTGCCAGGCCTTACTACAATCCTGTGACTCCAAAATAATTCTAATTTACGGACCTCCAAAAATTCGAATAAAACTCTCATTACATGTCTTTAAAACTTATAAAGAAAACTCGAGGAGACCTAAGCTCCTTACATCAGATCAAGCATAACGTAAATTAACATAGACTAAAATGTTCGAATAATGGACACTCATTATTCTAAAAGTTCTCTTCGGGCACTACTCTCCCGTGTGGCTCATACGGCTCCGCTTCCCTTAAGTCGTCACCTGAAAAATAAAGAATGAGCGAAAGCCCAGCAAATACACCAGCCATGTTCCTAAAATAAGTTTGAAATTTCTAAAACATGCCATGGGTTTTCTTTCAACAAATCAAACATTCGGTTATTGTCATTCGTAAAAACGTCCTTCATATACATATACACATATACAAGAAATTTACGAAGAAAAGATGTTCAAATCTGAGTACAACCATCGTTCATTCCATTCACATCAAAAACATATATTTCTTTTCGTAGGTATGCTGCGGTCACCGTACGAGCCCCCCTGACTAGGGCCCGAAATCCCTCCTACACCCGGGATAAAATAATCATGTGGACGCAATGGCGCACCACCAACCATAGTACTATGCATCAACGTATGAGCCCCGTTGACCAGGGCCCGAAATCCAACATTCCCCCGTTGGATATGGGGCACAGCAACCAAGACGAGTTTCATAGCTCATTTCACATGTACTCAGAAAAATTCTATGACTCACACAACATTCCATGGCATTCTTTCAAATTACGTTTCTCATCAAATACTTTAGAAATAAAACATATGCAGAATAAAACTTTAAACTTCAAATGATCAAATCATAAATACATATTATAGGTTTTCCAAATAAGTATACGGAGGAACATGACAGGGGTACTTACCTTGCTCAAAAACGGCTTCTGGTATTTGCTCAAATGTCGGCCCTAACTATTGACTATCAAAACCTAAATAACAAATCACATGAATGTCATTTATTGTCGCTCGAGCACGTTTAAGTATTAGGTTTCTTTTAAATGAGTCAAAGAAAGAAACTGTTTACAAGAATAGCCCTTTTTAGCGACACTTCTTTGTTAATTTCTTAAAACTAGACTTTCCCTCTCTAAACACAGTGCCTTCTTCTCCACCATTAATCCCATTTGTCTCTTCCCACTTCACCAGTTTATATTACACCCTCACATAAGTTTTATACCCATTTCTATACATCACTCATACACTTACTCCTCCCAAAGCTCAACACCCATTACAAGCACTCTTGCACTACTGGTCACACACACTAAACCACAGAGAAATACACGCATACTCTCACCACACTCATGCACTTCACAGTTTCCATCTACACAACCCCCCACTTCCACCTTCTCTCATAAGCACACAACTAACCACACATACAATACACACACACCCAGTACACTTACCTGCACAGACTACACACCACCTTGTTCACACACACACACGTTCACCCTAATGGTCATAAACCAACATACCCACAAGTCAATACCCTTTCCCTGTGCACGCCCCATCATCCTTGCCAACCCACAGCAACACCATCAACTTATACACCATAAAATACCCAGTACAAGCACACCCCCACTACTGCGTTACGACAGCTCATCTCCTTCCCCAGTTTCGTTTCTCTCTTGCTGTTACACTCACCCCTTTATCTCATCCAAGAAATATTACACTACACAGCACTCACGCACAGCTACAACTCACTCATAGACCTACACAATGTACCATATATTTTCCCACTGCAGTCCCCATATACAAGGCATACTCATTCGACACTACATCGCAGGTTTCTCTCTTTCTCTCTCTCCCTGAACCCACAACTCCGTCATAGATACTGTCTTTATCTCGGCCGTAGCTATTGGGTTTGCTTCTACCTTCATGCGATCCTTGACGGTGCCGTAAGTCGTATTCCCGACAGCCATGGCCGTTCATGGCTCCAACCCATACACCTGTGACCGCCATGCACTCACCCTACCCAGCACTCTCATGGCATTATACTAAACCCATTAAAAACACTCAGCGATTTCCTCCCCTCTTTCACATATTCTCACAGCCAAAAGTGTACGTACCCATGGTCATATATACAATACAATATTCAAATCTAACTAAATTCTGGAAGATAAGAGAGAAAAAGCCAAGAGAGAGCTTACCAAATTGCTATTGATCGCCTAGCTTTCCTCTGTCTCCCTCTAGGTAGAGTCTGACGGCTAAGGTTGGCTGCCCCCCCCCCCCCCACAATCTTATATATTTATATAAGGGGGTGAAAACCCTAGTTAGAATTGTAAGGAACCTTATAAATCATTTGTCGCTAAAACTTCTAACCCAACTTATTATCATAAAATAAAATGATCCAAGAATAAAATACTTACGACGAATCATGTGTTAGCAAACTTATTAAAGACTGTCACGCTAACCCACTGACTACTTGTCGCTTAAAATGTCATAAGTTATTGATTCGCTAATTGCTACTAGTACCTCAATCGTTGTTGTTCATAATTTTTATCATAATTTATATCTTATGATTTCAAATTTATTTCTAAGATCGTAATTATATGTTCCGCAATTTTGTCGCTGTAAGCCGCTCAAGACTAATAATAAACCAAGCTAGGTGAGGGTTCGACGCTAAAAGTTTATTTCGATCTGAGTGAGTACTAATAATTATAAAAGAAAAAAAAGAAAAGAAAATTTCGGGCATCACATAATCTCTCCCGCAATTAGCGGTCTGTACTCGATCATCCAATGTGAGAAGCTAATATTTCATATGCTTAGATTACATATTTACGTATGATTAGACGCATCACTCTATGTGAAAATGGTTATGATGAACTATGGAAGATAACATATTTGAATGTATGTTTAAATGTTAAACATCGTGAATTGAGTAAATTGTCTAAGAAGGTGAACGAAGTGCTAGCAATGATTTGGTTTGGTGGCCCTATGGGGATCAAGACAGACGCTCTCATGTGTCCTCTGCGGGAATGGCTCATTACATGGCTACAAAGGCCTAATTTACAAGGAAATTTTAGAAGCCAATTGATTATCATTATATCAACTCTCTAGGGGATTTGGATACATCGAAACCATATCATCTTTTGCCAAACTGAGTTCAACCCGGTTTTGGTTATTAAATACATTAGAGATTTATCCATCAATATCACCAATGCCTTTAAAAACTATACCGGTTCTTACACTTAAGCCAAAAAATCTTCTCCAAAATCTAATCACTTGCCTTTTATCTACCACAATGTCCCTCTCTTATGCATCTGCCTCAAAAAAGAACCTATCAAGCTCCTCATTGCAATAAGCTTCAACAAAAGTATTCGAAAAGCAGGAGTGGGGCTATCTTGTTTTAATCATTTATAGTAGAGATGCGGATATGCTACCATAATTTTTACCGCCTCGGATAGAAACAGTGCACTGGCAAAAGGACTCCTAACTGTGTTAAAATGGTCTGAATGTCAAACGTTGAAACACGTCACTATTTCTACTAACTCAAATTTTTTAATCTCTCAGATGACGGACACTGAGGATATATCCGATAAAGTGGCTCCAATTTTCTATGATATATGTCATTTTTGCAGCTACTTTACACTTTTGCAGTATCGACAGAGTTACAATCTTACAACTTCAAGAGGCCAGATCCCTAACAGCTTTTGCATGTAAAGCCCGCATCAACGTCTATCAGGACTGAGTTAATGCACATATGCTGCCATGAGCTCTCTCTCTCTTTCTTTATTTAAGTTGTACTTTTGCATGATCTCCTCTCTACTGGTGCCATAGTTTTGTTGTATCTGTATTTATTTTTTTACATCATGGCAAAGATCGTCATGATCTTGCTTGTAAAGCCTTATGGCTGCCTCTGACAAACTCTTGTAACCTTTTATTATCAATGCAATTCTCATAATTATCAAAAAGAAAAGAAAAAAGTATGCATGAACACTAATGCAACCGGGTATTATGTTTAGAAACTTTAAATGATCACTCGAAACGACAAAAAATATTTTTAGAAGAGTAGGAAACAAAAAAATAGTAAAAACTCTAGCTGGGAGTAACCAGTTGTTAACCGGATTGCCTGCGAATTATTTGTACTTTCTGCACAGAATTGTGCCACCTCGTGCTTGTGACGTGTCGATATACTGTCGCGACACATCTTGCTTCGAGCCTTGTCGTGCTTGTTAGATGGAACAACTGTGTCTTGCCACCTCGTGCTTTGAGCCTCGTCGTGCTTGATCTTTCCACTTGACACCTCGTACTTGCTTCCAATTTGAGTTAAAATACCTAATTGACCAAGTTTAAATCCTCTTACCTCGTTTTTTTAGAGAAAATTGCAAGAAAATCAGCTAAAAACCTTACAAAATGTAGAATTAAGGCTTGTTTTTTAAGGGGAATCTTAAGCAGTTGATTTGGAAACTTTCTATGAGCTTCAAACAACATTTTGAACATGATTTGAGGAGTCTTTAGAGGTGTTTCAAATCTGAAAATATGGTTCTTTACTCTCTTCTTTAAGCTAAGATAGTTAAAACTTTTTAATGGGCTTTTAAGACATGAATATGAATATATGTTATGTTAGTGTAATTCTTTTAGTACGAATTCTTTGTCAAACTTTTAAATACTTATTAGAGACTTGTTAATAAGTGAATCCATCCATGTTTAACATATTGGAGATTATGGAAGACGTGAAATAAGTTATGATACATGTAAATTATGGAATTATATTAAACTAGACATGGTTAGAATATGGTTTTGAACATGTTTGTTAAGTTCTATAATTGAAGCTCATCTGTTGAATATAAATGATTATATTACATGTTCAAGATGTTATGAAGAAGATGTTACATATGAAAGTGACTAAATATTTGATAGCTAAGTTTTATGGTGTAAGTAAATGGAGATTACAACAACTACATGTATGAAATGATCTGTTTGCTTGCACATGAGCGTCTTACATCCTTTCATTGTAAGGGATGGTTGATATATTGTTGATGATTATTATGTTACCCCTTTCAAATGATTGGGAGTTGGTTTGATTGTGTTTGAGTGGCGATGCACCGTATGAGCCGAACATTTGTATCTCCGACTGTTAGCTGAGGCAGTATCGGTGTTCATTTGTTTTCGGTTACTTTGCCTTTGGCCGAGGCAAAGTTTGTGAACTTAAACCCTGGGTGTGGTGACATAAGGGTAGCGTATTGATGAGACTGAATTTGAGAATTATATACTCTTATAATGCTCAACTGAGTGTGAATGTTTGTTATGTGTAACGTGCACATGTAGAACTACTTAACGTGATTGAATTTCATTAGTGTGCATAATCAATATTCTTGAGTTGAAAGTCACATGAACTGTCTTTGATTATCTTATTCAGCCAGTGAACTGCCAGATTTTATCCACAATATTTTAGATCAAAGAGCTGATCCTTCGAAAGGCAAGTAAAAGGTGTGAGGCACGGTGAGAAGACGGGCAAAAGGACATTTGTACATTTGTGAACTAAGTTGTATTTGATATATAACAGTAATGTCAACTCTGAGATCTAGCAGAGAACTTGTCAGGTATATTTTGTAAAAGTAAACCCTTCAATTTTGTATGATATGGTTTAATTACCAAGTGAGTTAGAATGAGTTGTATAATCAGAATGATGTGATTAGCGATTGTGTCGTAATACTCCAGCCGGGTTAAGGTAACCCTAAGTTGGGGTGTTACAGTTGTTGTATTAGAGCGTAGTTAAAGGCCGGGATAAAATCTTAAGGTCTTGTGTGGTTAATAATTATTGAATATTACGTATTATGTGGGGGTACTTATACGGAGTTGTGTGTGTAGGCCTACAACGGAATGAGAACACGGAGCGCGAAATCAAGGAAACAATAGAAAAATGGCCAATGAAGGAATTCAAAAAAGGAATAATCCTGAGTTTAATGCTGAAGGTCAGGGTGGGCACAACCCACGGGTAAATGTAGAAGAGCACTCCACTCAAAATAATAATCATGTGACTAATAGTGGATTACTGAAGGCTTGTCAGATACTCCAGCAAGTCGTAAATGAAATGAGACAAATGGGTGAAAATTCCCCTGTAAATACACATGTGCAAGAAGTAGTGAATGAAGGTAATGTTAGGGGTACTTAACAAGTCGAGCAACCGCATGAGATGTTGAATACTGCTCATGTGTTGGGTGAAAGTGGTCTTACCCTTGATAAGTCTGTTAAACTGATAAAGAACCCATTTTTTGGGAAGTCTGATCCAATGATAGTCGAGGAATGGTTGGCTAGAGTGGAGAAAATTCTTGATACTATTAGGATTCTAAATTCTCAGAGATTAGTATATACTAGCTTTATGCTAGAGGCTACTGCAGAAAGATGGTGGAAATTGTTATCTATGAAGTAGAAGCACGAAGGAGTCTCGTTGACTTGGGAAAACTTTAAAAGGGAGTTCACTAATAAGTATGTTTCAGCGGTGACTCAAGAAAAGAGAGAAGTAAATTTTATAAAGTTTGAACATCAAAATAAGTTGATATCAGTTTATGAATCATTGTTTACTGATTTATCCAGATTTTGTCCACATCTGGTGGATATGGAAGAAAGAAAAGTAAGAAATTATGTTAAAGGTTTGAATAAGGATCTTTGGGATAAGTATCCCTTTATAGTTACAAACTTATATGGCAGTTGTTGGTAGAGCATTGGCTATTGAGAATTATTTGGAAGAGCAAAAGAATGTTGATACATAACCATTTAGAGCATCATCATACGGTGGAAAGAGAAACTGTAACAGTGCGAATGTGAACCCTGGTGGAAGGGGTCAAGGGAATGCTTAGCAGGAAAATTTTCAAAGGGCTTTATAAGGAAGAAATTATAATTTCCATGGAAATGGTTAGGGAAGAGGTCAAGGTAGACAAATAAGTGGTTATACTGGTAGTCGAGCCAATTTTGCAGCATCATCCTCAGGTGACAATAATAAAACGAGAAATCAGACTGAGATATCAAACACGCAACCGTCAAAGCAGGCGAGAATTGGCAAGCAATGTACATATTGTAATTGGACTGGACATACAGAGAATGAATGTCGCAGAAAGATGGATTTGTATATTAGGTGTGCTCAGCCCGGACATATTGGGAGAAATTGCCCTTATTTTGGAAATCAAATTGTGCCTCGAGATAACCATGGTAGAGGGAATCTGCAAGGGAATGCTGAGAAACCCAGAGGGCAAGGACGAGCATATGCATTGGAATCTCAGGAGGTTCAAGATACTAGCGGAGTTATTGAAGGTACACTCACTATTTTTCAATGTTTTGCTAGAGTACTACTTGATCCTAGTTCTACTCTGTGACACCCTCAACCCAAGTGACATCACCAGGCCGAGTTATCAACCATAATCACTTTCAAAATCCTGTGCTGAATACAGAGCAACTACATCCTCATACTCATACATCATTAATAGATGCTAAAAATTGCGTATTTACAAAAACTTTCTTACAAACATACATCATACTGCATCGGAAGACTTTCAAGTCTTTAAACAACATGAAAGTATACAACCTAATATACGACTGTAGTCGTAGGACTCTTATCAACCTATCTCGCAACACATTCTTCATTCCACCATTCCTAGTTGTTCTTACCTCACACAACTGATCCCTTACTCAACTTTTCTAGCTTGTGTCTTTTTCCTTTCTAGAAGGTTCTCCTTGATCAACCTCATAGCCTGCACAATACAACATAAGGAATGAGCGTAAATCGCCCAGTAAAGACAACACGAGGAGTATCATATACAAATGATTCAAAAGAATCGGAGGAATAATAATCATCTCAACGATAGCAATGAATCAAGAGTAGTCAATAAATTTCAGCATCAACATAACTTGTCAAATGATAATTTTTCTTTCGTTAGATTGAGCGGCTTTAAGGCCCAATAGAACAGCATTACTGCCACCTCCTCATGGACAAGACTGACTGACCGACAGACAGACTGACTAACTATGCAAGTGAACAATAAAATAGGAAATTGAAAAGATAACATCAACGAAATACAAGTCATTAAAATCATTAACATCAAAAGAAAATCAAATGCAATGCAACTCAGACACGACAGACTAGACTTGACCAGACATGACAGACTCGACTCGCGCGCCCTACATCCTCTTTGCCAGTGATCATGTTTCACAGGCCATCCTCTTCATATTGATGTCCCATTTTACGGGATGTTCATCTCAGTCTCAAATAAATAGAAGAGACACTGTCAACCGGCAGGGAGCTCATTTAGAGTGCTTTCCCTAACCACGTTACAGCCATGCAATAATACATCATTAACGGGGCGGACTAAGGGAAAGTTTGTTCCACCTTATGTCCTCAACAACACAGCTCAACAAGGAATACCGGATCAAAAGATCAACCGGTGTTCAGACATAACAACAAGAGTTCAACGTGACATCATCAACAGGGCAGACTTGGGAGAAGACTACCGCAAGCCCTCAACAACGTTCTTACATAAGAGAAATGTCGACTACCAATAAGTGCCAACATTTCACAACAACATGCAACGACCTCAACAACATCATTATCAACTATAGGGCGGACTCAGGAGAAGTTGCCACAAGTCCTCAATAGTGTTCTCAAAGAGAAGAGATATCGGCTATCAATAATTACCGGCATCTCACAACCACCACACAACAACTCCTACACAATATCATCATCGACTTCAGGTATGCTAATCGAATCGAATCATAGCATACTAGGACACGCATCATCCTCATTAAATTCTATCAACAGGGCGGACTAAGGGAATTTATTCTACCCTAAGTCCTCAACAGCACAATTCAAATATGCATATACCGGTCACAATGACTACCGGTGACCCATCATAACAACAAGAATTCAACAACACGTCATCAACATGACATGCTAATCGAACAATGAATTAGCATATCAGAACCGTATTGTCTTTACCTGATTGGCTTATAGCCGAAGCAACTCGCAATCTCTGATCGCAACGAGCTGCATCACCTAGTCAAATAATACTCTGCTCGTTAGAAATCATTCCACATATACGCACTCCCAATACTACCCCTTCCCATTTAATCATTTATAGCGTCTTACGACAGCTTGTTAATCCGATCCAATAATTGGATCCTTAACCTAACTTACCAACGCATTAGCAGTAGCCACTATCTCATTATTTCAACGTATTAACATCATTCCTCACTTCCTACCATTTCAAACGCTGAATTACACGCGTTCCCTAAAATTTGGCGTCAACATGGCAAATTATGAAAGTACCCCATCTAGGCGGTAAATTACCAAAATACCCCCTGACGGTTCACTACCACTCCAACACCTCAAATCTGCTTCAAAACAACCTTTCAGGTGTTTTACAACTCTTTTCGATCTAAAAAGTCTATTGAAAAACTTTTACCTGGAAAATTACCAAAATACCCCTTTTCGGGTGGTAAATGACCAAAACGCCCCCTGAGGGTTCTCGGCATCAGAAAAATCTCAAAAGTGCTTTAAAACGCTATTTTAAGCCTCCTGAATTCATTCTTGAGCTAAAAAGTATTTTACAAAATTTTCGCCCAAAAATCCCGAACCGGCATCCGGACCGAGCGCTTAAAAGCCCGTTCGGCAAAAAATGGCTAACGACTTCGGAATGACCCGAAATCTTGGGAAATGGAACTTCTCAGCATCATAGAGTCCTCATAAAAGTTTTGCGCAAAACCGCGCTCGTTTGGTATTTTAAATTTCACCGCAAAGTTCCAAACTTCCCGCGTCGATTCACCCCTTCCTCGACTTCGGAAAAATTTGAAAATTTTCCACGATACAGGCCTCTTAAAAATAACTAGGGTTTTTTTTTCACTTTGGCTAAATATGACCCTAACTATTTTTAAAAATTCGAATTCTAAACTGCTTACTTAATTTTCACCTTTAGTGACAAAAACAGTCACTATTCACATTAAACACACACACTGGTTCACCTTGGACACACACACTCATCTTCTTCCTCCTTCAGCCGTCACACACACCTGGGCACATTTCTCCTTCAATCTCGCATGAATTTCTTATTTGTTTCACATTCCAATCGCTTGGTTACATCCCAAAGTACACATTAACACCCTAAACCCCTTTAATTTACACAATTACACCATATTGATCCATACCCATTTCCGAAATTGAAGAACACACTAGAACACACACCCACGCACACTGAAATCAACCCAATTCGAAACCCTAATTCGTTTTCCCTTTTCATTGTTGTTTTATGTCTTATATCCATGATTCCAACAAGAATCCATTACAAATTCTTTCATCCCCAATCACATACCAACATAACCGAATATATATATACATATATACGTATATACTCCCACGTCATATACTCAATTGAATTCAACCAATTTTCACAATTTCGGGTTCAAAATCATACCCAGTTAGGGTTCAGATTCAACCTTTTCTTCTTTCTCTCCTTTCCTTCCTTCTTCTTCCTCCTTTCTCCTTCCCTCTTTCTTCTCTTCCTTTCCTCTCTGTTTGCTGTGTTCTTCGCGGTACTGTTCAGGCCACTGTTCCTGTTCACAGCTTTCTTGTATTTGCATTTTCCTCCCCAAACTTTCCTTTTATATTTTCCTCATTAATCTCCATCCATCAATACTTTATAATTTTCCACAATGACTCAGGTTATGGCAAGCAGGAGGTGGCCATCGTGCATGGCCTGTTTTCCCCGGGTTATGCCACATTTTGCAAAGTTTCAAAATTTGCACTTTGGCCCCTCAAGTTTCTAAAAATGCATTTTGACCTCTCAACTTTTGAAAATTACAATTTGACCCCAAAATCACCCTAACCCTCCATGTAACCCCCTAACACCTCATTATCATCAAAAGGATGCTACTTAATAAAGATATGCATCCCGTTCATCATGTTTTCCAAAATTACACTTTTGCCCCTTAACTTTCCAAAATTTCATTTTAACCCTCAAAGCCACACTAACCTCCTATTTAACTCCCTAACACTTAATCATCACCAACATATTGCTACTTCATAAAAATAGCACCCTTTAATTAATCAAACTTACGGTTAGATTAATTTTCGGTATTTTTCCGGGGTATTACATACTCATTCATTTATTTCATCATATATGGTGCCCATGTTACCTCAAGAACCTGAGTTGCTACCATAAGTGTTGAAAGTTAGTACCCCTCTAGAAGAAAATACTCTAGTTAGTCTGATATATAAATCTTGTGCAATGATTATGGGTGAGTATACACTATATGCCGACTTGATTGTTTTGCATATGAGAGGATTTGATATTTTATTAAGGATGGATTAGTTGTCATCTAATCGGGTATCACTAGATTGTTTTCATAAGGTTGTGACGTTTACTACATTTGATGGAGAATTATGTAAGTTCCAAGGTAGAAAGGATGGGAGTATGGATATTATTTCAGCTATTCAAGCAGAGAAGTTATTCTCAAAAGGTTGTATGGGATATTTAGCATATATGGTGGATAAGCAGAAAGAAAAGGTTAAAATAGAAAATGTCCGTGTAGTAAATGAATTTTTGGATGTATTCCCTGAGGACGTAACAACATTACTGGTTGAGCGGGAAATGAAATTTGTGATAGAATTGTTGCCGGGAACAGCCCCGATTTCAAAAGCGATGTATAGGATGGCTCCAGCTGAATTGCGGTAGTTGAAGTTGCAGTTACAAGAATTACTGGATGAGGAGTTTATTCGATCTAGTGTATCACCATGAAGAGCCCCAGTTTATTTGTTAAAAGGAAAGATGGTACAATGAGGTTGTGCATGGATTACCAGCAGTTGAATAGAGTAATAGTAAAAAAATAAGTATCGACTACCCCATATAGATGATTTGTTTGATCAATTACAAGGGGGAGTGGTATCTTCTAAGTTGGCTTGAGATCTGGATACCAACAGTGGAGGATAAGAGAGGAAGATATTCCAAAGACGACTTTCCGTACAAGGTATGGACATTATGAATTTGTTGTCATGCCGTTTGGATTGACGAATGCTCTTGCAGCCTTCATGGACTTAATGCATTGAATTTTTAAGGAGTTTTTAGATCAGTTTGTAGTAGTTTTTATTGATGGTATTTTGGGCCATTCAAAAAGTACAGAGGAGCATGAGCGTCATTTGAGGAATGTACTGCAAGTACTACGGGATAAGAAATTGTATGCTAAGTTCAGTAAATGTGAATTTGGGTTAAAGCAAGTGGCCTTCTTAGGTCATATAGTATCTGAAACGGGGGTAACTATTGACCCATCTAAAATAGAAGCTGTTTTGTATTGGCAAGCGCCAAAGAATGTAGTAGAACTTAGAAAGTTTCTTGGGATTGGCGGGATATTATCGTCGATTTGTACAAGATTTTTCAAGGATAGATGCACCGTATGAGCCGAACATTTGTATCTCCGGCTGCTACCCGAGGCAGTATCGGTGTTCATTTGTTTTCGGTTCCTTTGCCTTTGGCCGAAGTAAAGGTTGTGAACTTATATCTCGGGTGTGGTGACATAAGGGTGGACTATTGATGAAGCTGAATTCAGGAACGGTAAACTCTTGTAATGCTAAACTAAGTGTGAATGTTTGATATGTGTAACATGCACATGTCTCAGTTTTGTTTAATGTACTCTATTTCGTTTTATAGGATGATTACTAACTCTACGATTTTAGATTTCTCAATGTTGCTATAATATAAGGTGAGTTATTTTCTGGCATGCTAAGGTCCACCTAATTGAATCATTGGTTACTTACTGAGCACGTGGAAGCTCACTCCTTATTTATCATTTCAGGTTGAAGGTAAGTTGATGACGGTGATGGTGGGATCGAGAACTTAGGGTAGAGCTCCGAACACTGCATTAGACGAGTTGAGTTCTATTAGAGGTATTCTTGTAAGAAGGATTGTAATGACATTCAATAGTAGATTTTTATTTGGAGTTGTAAATGTTTAATTTTTGCTACAGTTCATATTGGTTTTAGCGAGTAAGGCCTGACAGAGCCCTGGTGGAGGGTTAGTGGGCCTGCGGCCGGTCACGGGCCTAGCTCATGGGCTCACCTGTGGGTTCGGGTCTTGACACCAACCAAGCTGAGCTTGAACTATATAGAGAATTTTTTCAAAAAATTAATCACACAAACCACATAGATTGAGCTGGCTGGCTCATACCGTAACGAGGGCACGGTGAAAGTGTTTTTCAAAAGTTTGGGGGATAGGACTGATTAATCATCCGGTTATCCGAGGAGGAAAACCGATCGGTTGGTCAATATGGTAAGGGTTTATTTCTGGGATTTTTCTGGGGAGCAAAGGTTCTGATTAACCATCCCGTCATCCTAGGTAGAAATTAGGTCGATTAGTCAGTGTGGTTAGGTTTATTTCTGGGATTTTTCTAGGGGGATATGGTTTCTGACTAACTGTCTGGTCATCCTGATGGATAAACATGTTGATTGGTCATTGTGGTTAGGGTTTATTTTTGGGATTTTTTGGGATTTTCTAACTAACCGTCTAGTCATCCTGATGGGTATATCGGCCGGTTGATCAGTGGGTTAGATTAGGGTTAAAAACAAACAACTTTGAAGTTTTTCAAGCAATGCACTTATTGACAAACCGTTCGTCAGGAGTGCGGTAAACCGGCTAGTTAGTTAGAGTCTCCCATTTTTTAGAGATTATTAGTAACCTTATAGAATGTTGGCTGGTTTCCTGCCTAAACACCATAGGCTAATACAGGTATTCTCCCAACAAAAAGCAGAATACTGAATGGTCCCGGTGTGTGGTTCATCTCTCAACACCGATGTGAAGGTCACTCCATCGGCTCGGCTGTACCATATACCTCTCACCTGTAACTCAGAAAGTTAATAATGGGCGATCATCAGTACGCGTACAAGACATTTAATACACTAAGAAGACCATGTGGTCCCTTTAGGACGAGGCCGTGGAGTTGAGGGTACAATCGAAGAATTGCCTTGAGACCTGGAAGTCCGAGGGCTTTAATGGTTGCCCTCGAGTGGGAGGGTCGGGGTAAGACGTGCACATGTGTGAGGTATGAAAAGAAGAGCACAAGTATCATAGTTATATACATTGTACATGTCATACAACACACAGAGAAATACAACAAGGCCAACAAATCAATGAAAAATTTTCAAGTCTAGTCCTCTTAATTATTTTGCCCCCAACAGAGTCGCCACTATAGTGAACCACCTCTGGAAAATCTCCCGCTAAAGAGGATTTTAGGAGTCTCCACCTCATTTAATTTAAGAAAATAGCAAAAATAAGAAAAACCCTAGAAAATAACTTTAAATGTCCAAAAGGATGACTAGTCTATTGAAAACTGGGAGATGGGTTAGGAGACTAAGTTATGCAGCGGGAACGTGTTAGGCACCCACCACACCGTTTCGGTCTCTACTTCATTTTTATTAATTTTAGGCCTTTAAAACATATAACGGGCAAAATATAAATAAACTAACGCTAAGTTTATTTTTATATTTTTGGCTTGACTTGACATTAGGGATCGAATTGTCTACAAATCCAGTAGGACAAATCGGAATCAAAACCGCCGTAGTTCGACTCCGGTCACATTTCGACCTTAAACTTAAGCAAGGAAATGTAAAAAACTCTTTTTTGTACTTTTATAATGGAAACGTGATAACGGGAATGGGAGACAATTCTATATGATTCTCTAAACTACAAAGCTAATAAGGATTACCTCAATAAGTTGCTAGTTTGGAAGATTCAGGAACACTCTCCCAACGATCCATGATGTAAAGACTAAAAGAACTTTTTAAGGTAAATATGGATAGCTAAAATTCTCGAGAGAGATATAATACCACTTCATGGAGAAATGGTACACAAGCTCTAAATAGAATAAGCTTCTGAACCTTTCGACTCTGGCAAATGAAGGCCAAGTGCGCAATTGGCTGCCAATCTGCAAGACTGGAGATAAGTCAGAATATTGGATAAAATTGCAGATTGAGAAAAGTCAATTAACTGGCCGGTTAGACGAAAATCGATCGGTTCATCCTATAATTTAAAAATGATTTCTCTTGAATTCAATTCATTATTAGACCCTATTTTGGTAATTATCCTTGATTTTTTCAGATGGGATGTACCAGATTCAAAATTTATCACCTCTAACCATATAAATCAAGGATTTAATCTTGGCATTAGGGATAATTCACAGATTATCCCATAAATTATTTCGGAAAACGAATTAAAATAATAAATCTAGACATTGGATTGGGTTAGCCTAATTGGACTGGTTTGGTCCAATACAAACTGGACCACTAGACTGGATTGGACTGAACTGTTGGTTTGGACAAGACCAATGGACTTGACAACTGGACATAGAAACTTAATTGTTGGACTGGACTGGATTGGATTAATTAATTGGGACACATTAGTAGGCCTAAGCTCAATAATGGTCTCTAATCAATAATAATGTCCACTAATAAAAATAAGTACAAAAAGGGGATTTCTACACTTAGTTTTGTTCGTCCATGATGACAATGGCCACGCTTCTTGAGCACTACGAGTTTCAAACCCTAGCTCACTATGTCGTTCAAAATGAGCATGATGACTGCGCATCCTTAGGCACCAGTAGTCTAATCGTCGGCCTATTTCGCTCGTCCAAGATGAGTGGGGGATCATGCGTCATAGCCTAAAGGGGGTTTAGGCTCATTGGTTCTCCACTTGCACAAAAAGCCTAGCACTCTTCGCCTTTTACACGGCCAGTCAAGCATACGCGTTGTATTGCCGTTTGTTCAGCCAACAAAGCAGACGTGCTGCCTTGCCATTTGTTTAGCTAGTCGGAAAGACGTGTCATTTCACTGGCATCCAATAGGCCAAGTTTGAAGGGACATCTACGAATTTGGTTGCCTATTTCATTTATAGTTTAATCCAGATTGGCCACCAGGTAGGAAGCGGGATTGCAGCTGTGCACCTGCCATGAATATACTCCGTGAATAAGGGAGTAGGGGGCAAAATAGTAAGGAGAAAAATGCACTACCAATTAGAGTACGCCACATGTCCTCCCGTAATAGTCTTCCCCGACTAAGTTTATTATAGTCTTTTTAATATGTCATACAAAACGGTATTGACTTCGGCTCCAGCCGTATTGGAGATGTGTTGGCCTGCATAATCCTATATGGTTATTGCTACTAAGGAAGTCCAATCCTATCACAACTACATAACCCCTTTTCTCTCCCTATATAAAGGCCTCTAGGAGGCCTAGGTAAAGCAATGCTCTCATACCTTAAACACTATAGGTAATTACCCTTGAAGAAACTGAGTTAGGCATCAGAAACCCTCCCCAGGACACCACTCTGGCATGGTAACTGGTATCTTTCTTGTGCTGTGTAGATCATCCACTGTGCTAAAAGGTCCTCCAGATTTCTTCCACAACAACTACCAAACTTACTAACATAATTATTGTTTATAACAAAAGTTTCTATTGACTTTGTTGACAAATGCTTGCACCATGCATTAGCAATGTAAAATCTGATCAAGTAATTATTTTCTAATTTTATAGTATGTTTTATATGTTTAGCGGTGAGATTGCACCTGATGTGGTCTTTAGTAAATGGAATTTTTTGTTTGTTAGAAAAGGCTACAAGCCCCCTCTAAGGCGGTCATTTATGGCTGTAAATATGGTTATTGTCAATTCTATAGACACCTCCTGCAACATAATTTTTGTTCGGTGGGATACACCCTCTTGTTACAGCGCCCTGCTCCAAGCCAACATCTTTTCCTTAGTAGATTGAATACAAGGAACTTTTGATTACGTTGGTTATTCATCAAGCCCCCATTCTGTGCATAACCTTCTGTTCATGGCATTTTCACTGATTGGTTTCCAGCTTTGTACTCTAGCTAGCTGAGAACTCAAATGTAGATAGTGAAGATTTAATACCATGTATGAACTGTACATAATAGTGGAGATGTATGTTTTGCACTAAATGGAATAAAAAGGACCTTTTACAAAAAAAAAAAAAAAAAGGATTATGTTTGTTATTGTTATTATGTTGATGGCAAAAAATTAGTTTAGGATTTCATTTCTCTTTCCCACCATTTTTAGGGCGTAAATGATTTTTCAAAGCAAACAAGTCTTAATCAAATCGTAGCAATGCTTGTTGTATACTTTTGATTTTTGAGTCTTTAAGTCTTTGGTGTTTTATTCAAATTCACTACGAGACATCAACATTCTACACCTCAAATTGAGTGTATTTTGCACTTCAAAAAGGAATAAAGGGTTTTTTTTTTATCAACTTCATCTGCTTGCTAACTTTTCCATATGCTTCCCTCTTATTTCATAAAACAAATGTTTTGCCTTGCTATATAAGTGGTTGACACTCTGAATCCAAAAATTGGGTCATTTTCCTTTTTTTTTTTTGCACGTACTTTTTTTTAGATAAAACTCAAATTTGAATTTAAAGCTATTATAAAAATGCGATGATAATAAACAAATCAAATTTGAAAAAAATGAGATTTGTAACTATGTAAAACACATAACATACATAGACAAAATATATAAATAATTAAAGTGAAAGAACTCCTGACCCGTGAGAGATTCTAATGAAATTTATTGACTTAAAATCATTGTTATCTCCCTTCGTGTAGATTCTAACGAGGAACACTGATAATTGCTAAAAAAAGAGAGTTTTGAAACTTCCAACATTTCATTTACAGCCCTGTAGGAGTGAAAAGCATGAAGAATTTACAAATACTACGAAGTTTAGAATCCCTTCATTTTAAAATCCTTACATTTTAAAATATCAGAATTTGCAAAATGTAATGTTCGATAATTTTTGTTTATATTATATAATTGGTTACGAAATAAATGTATTATAGATATGTTGGTCATATAAAAATAAAAATTAGGCGGCTGGCATTAAAAAAGAAGGGAGAGAGCGCCATGAATTGTTGGAAAAGTAGAAAGACATGTGGCAAGAAAAAAGTCTTGAGTTTTGGAAGGTAGTTCTCCTGTGGATTCAACAAAAATCTAGGCTAGAATAGTTATTTCAACTTGAAATTTTGACCCTCGAAATCCCTATTTCAAACCCTTTTAAGAATTTCACAAACTCTCTCTTATAGTAACGACCAGTAAATTTCATTCAAAGTAATTTTAAATCTACAATCAAATTGATATGTCTATTTAAAATACCTCATTCAAATACACTTTAAAAGAAGAGTCACAACTCAACCCTTGACATCAAAATAAAAGTCATAACGCTTCAACTAAAATTAATGAAAGGGGAGTTTAAAAACTTCCAAAGTATATCTTTTTGCTAATCAAAACCAAGTGTATGTTTTGTTGTGAATGATCTGACGGGATTTTCGTTGGTTAAAATTAGTATTTTGGAGGTTGTTTTTCTGTTGTTTATTTTTTTTTTGTTTTCTCGCTTCTTGCTTCCATTCTTCTGGGAAGGGTAGGGGGTGGGGGGATGGGGGGTGAGGGGAACCAGGTCTTTTTGGGTATGGTCGGTCAAATTAGTTTGCTGTGTTCTTCTGGGGAAAGGGGGTGGGGAGTTTGGGATAGGATGGGAAATGGGGGTGGGGGGGGGGGGGGGGGTTGAGGGTATTGGCTTGTGAAAGAAATTGTGGCTTTTAGATTTTGCCGGAATTTGCAGCGGTAGTGCTGTCCCAGTTTGCATTGAGGGTGATGCTGCTTGTAAAGGTCTGGAAGTGGCGTTCAGTTCCCTCACTGTAGAGTGATCATCACTGGGGTTCCAAGTCGTGGATATTGGGCAGAGGAGTTAGTTACCTTTTGACTTTAGAGAGAAAGATCTAGAATAGATTTAATTTAATATTTATATATAAAAACAAAAAAATAAAAAAAAAATGTGATTTTTAGATTGATCAAGGTGAATTATTTGATGTTACTTGTATATAGTTTTAGTTTTAGTGTAGTTTTATTTGGTCTTATTGGAGAATAACTTTTTTTTTGGATCAAAGGTCCCTTTATTTCATCGAAGCACATAACATATACATAGTTCTTTTCAGTTTACAAAACAGATCCGCTACTTCCTATATAGAACATCAATTATCTAATTGTTTTAGTGCGATACAACAGTGGGTCAAATATAGGGTATGCAGCTAGAGCAAAATACCAATATTAGAAAATAACTTAATTACCTATGTAACTAAGAAGATACAGCGCTCCACGAAAATAGCTTGATTAACGCTGTGACTTGGTTTGCAATCATCGTTCCTGATTAAATATTTTTTTTTAAAAAGAAAAGGCACCTTTAAGAATCCCAAATGATGTTCGTTAGCTAGTTTTCGCTGGCAAAACTGTTGCAGAATAAAACAATTTTACAGAATTTATATCGCAGCTCCCGTCGATTTGGGTGTATCGAATGGCGGAGTGTGAAGAAGAATCGAATGCCAACCATCCCGTCTCACAACCTCTAAGCCTCTCTCTACCCGTGCGCTCTCTTTCACTGCCTCTGCCTCTCCTTTAATTGCAAACACGTATACATTTCGTAATTTTCTTCATTTTGTTTTTTTTTTTAATTGACGGACTAGTTTGTGGAAGTTGTTTGCACAAGCTCTGGCCTGAATAGGCGATTTGCGGCTGGTACGGAGGCGGGCTTCGCAGTTAATTTGATAAACAGGAAAATTAGTACTAGTGGTGGCGCGGTTCCGCTTGCCTTGCACATTGAAGCGCTTAAAGAAGGGGAAGAACCCGTTAGTTTTGGCCCTAATTCGGTCCTTGTTGATTATGGCGACGGCTGGAAGCTGCAGACTGTTACTGAAACACAAGGTATTTATTTATTTTTTCCGCCTCCCGGTTCGGAATTAGAGTCTCAGCGAATTTCAGCAGAACCCTAGGTTAGAAGTTGAGCATCTAAACTTTGATCAAACTCGATGTAATCTAGAAAATGTTTTGTCCCGCTGTTAAAAAACGTTTTGCCTTTACAATTTATAGTTGTGACAGTATTGCCATTGCCATTGCTAAACTGGGACTAAGGTTTAGACTGTCTTTTTATTGATTTAAGCAGTATTTGACAAGTCGAACGACAGAAAAATGTAGTCAAATTTCGGTTCCTTAAATCTGAACTTGCGAATTTGCTACTCATTGAGGCCGACTCTGATTGTAAAACGGAGGGAGTAGAAGTTTTCTAAAAATTAAACGTACAGTAGCTAGACTGGGATAATTCCCTAGTACTAACTCTTTTTTGTGATCTAGGTCTTAGAAGTGGGAAGTACATTCGCGTGATGAGACAACAAGACCCGGCTGTTAAGGTATGGATTTCCAAATTATCTCCCAAAAACTATGCTTTACTACAAAAACCAGTCAAATTATCAATGAGAATAATGGTTGAATATATGATCTGTATAGCCATATGCCCATATCTCAAACAAAATTGATTTGTGCATAGCAACATATAACTTGTATGTGGGCGTCCATCTTTTTGTTTTTTTGGCGTCCATTGCTATTTTAAATTGATAGAAGTCTGTGATATGCACGATGAATGGAATGGCATAGGATGCTCGACTAGGATGGTATGCTGCTGGAGTTCAATGTTTAACATTATATTATTGTGTCTGGTAGTACAACCTAGATTTTTTTTTCAACAATTGTACTTCGAAATTCGTTGGATTTCGGGAGGCCATTTACGCTTGTGTCAACCACCTTGGTTTTGGGAGAGCGAAAATTTTCACTAGTATTGGGCTCGATGATTTTTACAGAAGGTGTATTTTTGAAACAATATTCTACCCTAGTATCGAACTTTGACGACCGTACTTGTTGCATTTTAGGTCAGATGGAACTCACACATGACGTGGTTGCATTTTGAGGGTGTTTTTGCAATAGAGGTCATGTCTAAAGATTTATATAGCTCTTGAAAACTGTTTTGAAAGACATCGCCAATGGAACCCTTCACGCAACTCTAAAAAAGCATCGCCTCTAACACATCTACACATCCTTTACAGTGAACCAGAACTTCACACATCCGAATCAGAATTTTTTGTGCTGTGTGATGAGATTGATTGCTAGAGAAAAGAGAACATGAAAAGACCCTATTTACTCTATACAGTGGTGATCCCGCCCGCTGGAACCTACATCTAAGATAAACTAAGTAGCACAGTCACGGACACGGACAAAATGCCACACTGACTCTGATGGGGACACCAGACACCGCAGTTTCAAAATAACAAATTTTGAACACCGTAAGACACCGCTAAGTATCTATTTGTATATATTATGTATGGGCATGTTTATGTAAGTTTCAAGCACATTCCGCCTTCATGGAAAAGTATAACTCCAACTAATAAACCATAAATTAGAGTCATGCTTGAAATCAAGCTACTATAGGTAATACGGTAGTGTAAGATCCCATAAAAACAAGCCAAAAGGAAAAGATAAACAACTTTTCATCTCTTCCATCCACCAAGATTTAATTAACATCAATTGCCTCTTCACGTTTATTGTCCTTCGGACCTCCATCACAAACCTCTTTCCTACACATGCTTATCAATTAAGAGATGTGTGTTTTATGTTAGATTGCCTTCGTGAAGAGCCTTATGTCCCTCTTGGTTAGGCATAAGTCGATTGGAATACAATTTACCATTGGGGTTTGCCCTAGTCTTCCAATTTATAATACAACCCCAACTTTCCCTAATATTCCATCATGACCCTCAATCAAGTTTACACTATGCAATTTTCCCCCGTAGGTATCGGACACTTCTACGCAAGGTGTCTAAGAACAGGGTGTCCGATAATAGAAAAAACACCCGGACACCGCCGAGAGGTTTCCGACACATGTCCGGAGGTGTTTGGGAGTGTTGGTAGTTGTTGGACATGATACCTCGACCTAGAAGAGGTGTCCATGCTTCCTAGACGATAAATATTCTTATTGTAGCTCGACCGAAGTTCATATATGTTACATTTTTATTTTATGTCGATAACATTGTTGCCAGAGGTGGGGGTTGGTGGGAGTGGAGAGAAGATAAGCACACTAAGGTTTGTCTCGGATTATGAATATACATATACGAGGCAAGTGAGTGGGAAAAGACTTCTTAAATATTTTTTATAAGAAGTCCTTGCACTAATCGTTTTACTTGCCATCTTTATCTTCAAATGGACCGAACATGGTAGTGTCATTTGTATATCAAAGTTCTCACCAGGTACCATCACCACCAATGGCACCACCAATGACATCAATTACCTTCAACCCCGTCACCATCAATGGAACTTTGGATTCTGTTGTTCTAATCATTCTTTGTATTTCGGTTTGTTGATGCCTTTGGAGGGCTTAAAACTTCGCCGGTGATCTGTAATGAGTGGAGTGTGTGCCTTATGCTGTGCATGCCAAATGTTCGAAGAAAGTCTGACCTCAATTTTGCTTTGCCATTCTTGATTTGGGGTCAATAATGGTATTCTACTGCTGGATTGAAGGAAGTCTTACCTCAACATGCAACTAGACTTGGCTTTAGTAGAATTGTTAAACATTGCCAATTACAATAAATAGAACTTTATTTGTAATCGTCTCTCTTAGCTATCATTATGGCTCACAGCAAGCTTATGCCAACCTGCTAACCTATCAAGAAATGCTGTTGGCTCTGCGAACAATTTAAAATAGCAAGGCCTAGAATGTGTTTTGGCGGTTGGTGTACTAGATGCCATGATCAATCTGATTGTCTTTTTTTTATTCTTTTGGCTATGGGGTTCGTGTTAGTGGACAATTAATTTTCTTACATCTCAGCTTTTCTGGAAATTAAATGAAAAGCATTTACATGTTAAATCTAAAGTAGAAGATTGAAACTGACCCCAAATCAAGAATCGGATACAAAGAAGAATTCTTTTTTATTAAACAGCAAGTTAATTACATAGACCTGGGAAATACTCTGTTAATTTGTTTGGCCTCGCATCCACCTAGGAATTCGTATTTTGGCTACACTCACCTTATGTGTGTGGTGTTTCTTAGTTAGCCAACATTCAGAACCATACAAAATGGCCTCACTACAATTGTATAGAATTTTTCCTTCAACTCGAGAGGAATGTTACGATCAGACAACACCTTCACAACCTCCACTTTAGCCATCCGGCTCTTATCCTATGGGCAACGCCTATGTCAATCTCTCCCTCCTTCGGAGACACCTAAACATATCTTTCTTAGGTACTTGGTGACCATTCATACTTATCTCCTCCGTGGATCTCATCCTAATTATCCTAGAATTGCATTCCAACTTCTCCGTCATAATCTTGCTTAACCCAAACCTTTGGATTCTTAAGTACTTCTCCATAATCCTAACTTAACGTTAGTCCTACTCTAGTTTTATCAATTTAAGTACATCATTCGCAAACAACAGACAGTATGGGACCTCATCCTGAATATTCTTATTAAGCTCATCCATAACAGTAGAGAGATATAGGCTTAAAGCCAACCCTTAGTGAAGTCAAAATGTAATTGGGCACGCACTCGTTTTTTTATAAGTTGTTACATTTTAGTAGTCACTCCGTCATGCTTATCCTTAATCACCTTAACATACTTGGCATGTACTCTTTCTTCTTAAGAACATGCCATATAACTATCCTGGGTACCTTATCGTATGTTTTTTTTCCCAAATCCATAAGGTAATGTGAAGATCCTCTCTCTTTTCTGTTAAATCTCTCCATTAATTGCTTTATTAAGAAACTAGGTCATGTAGTGGATGTTCCAAGTTTCTCACATATTTTAGTCTCCTGTCTTACTCTAAGTTCAATTACCCTCTCCAAAAGCTCCCATTCCCAATATGAATACTATGTAAACGTCAATTCATTTATGTTTGACTTTATAAAATGATTAGAGCCGATCGTTATCTTGCAAGTGATAGTCCTCCAAAAGTCTTTCTACCTCTCCTCGAAGTCTTCAGTTATCAATGGTTTTTTAACACACTTGTCAAAATCCTTCTTGAAGGCGGGCTTTCATACACATGATGAAGACGCTCAGAGTATTTGTTGCTTATGTGCTAAGTGCACAAATTGAGTCATCTCTAGGAACTCAGTAGCAATATTATTCCTCGTTGCCAAAACTTCATCACTGATCGTAACTTTGGGTGCTTGGTAGTTTAATGCTTCCAGCCACGTCTAATAGAAACATACAAAACTTTTCCAGCTCATCCCGAACCGAGTTCGAGCCGAAAATGGCCATGTTCAGGCTCATTCATTTATTTTGGAGTTGTGCTTGAGCTCGGCTCGTGTTCGTTAAACATATATAATTTTGTGTTTGTGTTCGTGTTCGGTTCGTGAAAATGATCAAGAAATTGAACTCGACTCGGCTCGTTCGTTTAAGCTTCACAAACCGAGCTCATGCTTGAGTTCATGTTTGTGTTCGCATTAACTTATTGCTACAAACAAACTAAACTAGCTTAGAGATAAACTGGAAACACGTTACAAACCTTATATGGTCATTAATGACTATGTTCTTCCATACGTTCATTACTGCAGTCACAAATATAATGCCGATTACTGATTACAGCAACTGCATTAGTTAAGAGTTTACAAAATATGCCTATACAAGAAATGCCTTGTACAAAAGACGTAGCTAAGCATGTAGAAAATAAGAAGCTACACTTCCGACTCACTTAGTCCAAATAGTGTATCAAGCATGCAGTCCACATAAAAAGTGAAGCTTTCTCCTTTAATTAGTCCTGCAAAAAACAAAACCAACAATAAGGAGTTTAAACAATTTTCTATATATATGCACTAATTGACTTGATGCTAATGGGATGTGAACTAGGTGAATACCTTAATTATAAGTTTACAACATTCAAAGTAGCAGATTAGTTGTCATACGAAATGCTTGTACAAAGGATGTGGCTATACTTCCAGAAACCATCTAGGCAGAGGTGTCTCCCATGCAATCACAACAAAAGTTACAGTTTCCTTCTTGATTTTGTCCTGCATAACAGATAAAAGATTTAAAAGTTTAAACAAAAAATCATTATATGCACTTTTTGACTTCATAAAGACAAATAAGATACAAATGTGATGTTACTCAAATGGATTGAGTCAATACCTTAATTATAACATTAAGAATAAACTATTACTGAGGCAATTCAATCTCTTTCACTTCCTCGGTTGTGCGCTACAAAAGAAAAACAATGGAAGTTAGCAAGAGACTTCGTATATAGTAGGACACAATGAAATAACGTTATTAACCATAGCAAAAATGTAAATAAGTGAATAACGTGCAGTATAAACTTCCTTTACTCCGTATAAGGAACATATCCAATCTCCTCCACGTATCAAAGCTTCCACAGTCTTTGTTGAGAATGATGCACGATAGGGGTAAACCCTACCACCGGTGCTAAAGGCGGCCTCCGAAGCAACTGTGGTGATTGGGATTGAAAGTATATCAAATTGCCATCTCTGACAATATTTTATACTTAAGATTGTTCGCTTTCCACCACCCAATAACATCAAACTGAGACTCTGAATTCACCTCACAGATTTACACTCCTTCTTCAAGGTATGTTTTCAAGTCAGACTTAACAGGCATCACATGTTCCATGCTCCTCACATGAAGATCATATTCTGTCTTCCCTTTAGCTTTGTAGGTAGCAGTAGTGCTACTGGAACCTCCCACAGCACTACTTTCCTTAGTTACACTCGAGCAATGCAAAGCATGATTCAAGACATATTCCTTATACACCTCAAGCAGGGAACCAGACACCAACTCTATGTTCTTTTTCGACACAAGCTCATTGTAGATCTCAGGAAAACAAAATTTAATGAACGTCATTTTGTACCTAGTACATAATTGTTGGGCAGTACTTAGATTCACCAAAAAGGAGACAAAATCGGATAACCAAAAATAAGATAACTAATACTCCTTCATGTAAATTCTTTAATGAAAAGTTAACCAACAATTATCAGCAAAAGAGTATATGATAGGGCTGCATTCAAATTCAGCTTCACAAATAGCAGAAATGGCCATAAAAGATTGCATTCGCCCCAGCATTTCAGCAAGTGAGGACTAAATTATATCTAAGAACTACTTAGAGATGCAACTTTCTCATTTCTGTTTTCTAGTTGAAGACGAGAGTTATTTTGAGACTTACAGCAACAAGAACATAGATGCATCTTAAGCCCACACCTAACAAACCCACAACAAAACCTGTCTTGATATTTAGGACTACTGTACGATTAACTGCCGACACCTCTTGGTGTGCACAAGTTCCACGCAAAGAGTTGATGATCATAGGATATCGATCACGACTTGACAAGATAATTCCCAACACTGATTAATTGGTTGAGAGAAAACAGAATGCAGAATAAACTAGAAGGAAATAGCGCCAAATGAGAACACATGAATTTACTGCAATTCAGCAAAAATCATTTCTATGGCCACTGTGAGCGATATGGTCTAAGTCTAAGAGTACAACCTATACGCATATCTAGCCTTGACCGACAAAAGCCTCCAACCTGTGGGCTAACACAAAAGAAAGACTCTAACCAATTGGGTTCTCACGTAAGTCTCACACTTACTGACAAGGTCTTCATGTTATTGTTTGTGCTGGAGAAAGTTATTTGAAGCACCAAATTGATGAGTTCAATGCAGATACATAAACCCACAAGCGCACTTTAGAAGAAGGAAAGGCAATACGTAAACGCAGATACATAAACGCACAAGCACTCTTTCTTTCTATTTTTGTTTTCGTTACTCATCTCTACAGAATTTTGTTGAAAAATTAGCCCTGCGGTATAAGAATTTATCGGTGAGTACAATATGCAATTAGACAGTCTACGTAATGTTAGGCATTGGGTATTGTGTCAGCATTGTACAACTGCACTTGTTTATTTATCTTCTACTATTGCACTTCCGATCGCATTTAACTTGTACAGGCATGCTTACTTAAGTGCAAGATTCATTTGGGCACATGCTTTGTCAAATACCTGATATACGTCAACAAAAACTGTAACTACCTTCAACAAGCTTTAAATTCATGAACATTCAGAGTTATGTGACACATGATCAGCTAATTATTTCATGCACTGCAAAGGTATTGCTTCTTTACAAGATTACTCATCCCTTAGATACTTCCTAGTTTCTGCATGGTAAATGCAATCCCTGCACAAAATGGTAGAACAGTGAATGCCTCATCACTATAACGAGTATTTACTAAACCATGATAATCCTTCTACATTATATAGTAACCACAACAACAACACTCTTTACTTTCATTTCAGGAAGGAAAGTACTTCCTTAAAAATTCACAACAGCAGATGCTTAAAGCCAATTTAGCAAAAATTTTAGACCGTAAAAAAGTTTGCAGTCGTAACATTTGGGCTATACGAGCTATTAACACCAAAATAACCAGCATATGTTCCAGCAGTTGATTAGTTCCACATATTTTAGAATCTTCTGACATTAAGGATTTACTGCACTTATTCAAAACTTCAGAAATCACAATAACGAATTCACCACTTAATTTAGCAATAGTAAAGTTTTCAATGGAATACGGTCCTATGACCTACTAACTGCAAATTCTAACACAAAATTCCACGTACAAACTTTAAGAAATTTTAAACCTGACTAGCTCAATTTGTAGGCAGTAAGAAGTACTTGATCAAATCTCAAATGCTATTACTTTTATACCAGTAGTATACAAATTCATATTCACAAAGAGAAAATGTATACCAGTAGTATACAAAATTAAGGCTGAAAAAGTGAAAAGTACTTATTATATGCTGCAATGAGGGGGAGAAATGTAGAGAAAAGCCATACCTTGAGTCCAAAACTGCAGCAATGGCCATCAACAGATTGCATTCACCCCAGTATTTATCAAACTTTTCCTTCATTTTTATCGCCATAGCACGCATGTAAATGTTTTCATCTCTGCCCTTCTCATTTAAGGTTTCCTTGATCTTCCACACCTCCGGAAGAAACATATTTGCAGTAAGGTACTTGGTCTCCGATATGCAATCAGTGACTTCTCAAAAGATCTCTAGAAACTTGGACACTTCTTCGGCTCTTCTCCAATCTTCTACTTCAGGTAGCCATAAATAATTTGCATCATGAGCAGTAAACCGCGGAAAAACTTGCCTAAACTCTAGTGCTGCAGCCAACATAGCGTGTGTTGAGTTCCAATGTGTGGCCACATCTAAAATGAGTTTCTTTTGAGGCAGTTCTAGTGTTTTTGCAAGGTCACTAAACATAATAATTCAAGATTCCGCAGCATTAATGTACTTCACCCTCTCATGAACATTTTCAATCACATGCTTGACCTCACTAAGCCCGTCTTGCACCATAAGATTTATGATATGCGCACAACACCGCACGTGAAATATCTTCCCAGCAAAGAAAAGACTTCTTTTCAATGAGAAATCTTCTTTCAAGTACTTAATCGCTGCATCATTGCTGTTCACATTGTCAAAAGTCACCATATGAACATTTTCAATCACATGCTTGACCTCACTAAGCCCGTCTTGCACCATAAGATTTGTGATATGCGCACAACACCGCACGTGAAATATCTTCCCAGCAAAGAAAAGACTTCTTTTCAATGAGAAATCTTCTTTCAAGTACTTAATCACTGCATCATTGCTGGTCGCATTGTCAAAAGTCACAGTTGACACCTTGTTGCTTATTCCCCAATCATCTAAACACTTAGTAATGCCCTCGTTTATTACTAGGCTAGTGTGAGGAGGTGGCACATCACAAAAGTTCAATATTTTCTTGTGCAATTTTTAATCGGAATCAATGAAATGTACTGTAAGAACCATGTATCCAATCTTTTGGCCAGACTTCCAAAAATCTGAAAACACTTACGAAAGTTGCCTTCAAGCTCTTTTTCTCTTTCTCATATATATATATATGTGTGTGTGTGTGTGTGTGTGATGTAGCACGGACCTTAATAAGGATATAAGGCTGCCTACAAGCAAGTATGGTGGCTAGGGCATAGATATGTACGATTTGTAATTATGAAGCTAGGGTTGGAGCTCAAGGATCGAAAGGTGTATTTTTAGGGCTACTTAGGGTGCTGCGAACTGATCCCGTGAACATTGTTTTGATATCGATAAACAAGACAATGAAAAGATAGTAGAACCTTATAGTTTGACCACGGCCTGCTAGGAGTCTCACCTAGAAGAATAGTCAATGGAGTGTCAACATTGACAAGAAAAAGCAAATCTGCTTTAGGTATTGTATTATCAATGAACTCTCCTTTAGTTTTGCTTTCGATGGTTGCTTTTATAGACAAAAACTAATGACCTTTCCTACTAGGAAGAATCTAAAAGATTACCCAAAAGAAGACTAGACTAACACCTAATAAAAGTAGGACTTAGGAAATATAGTAACTATGAAGCACATACACGGGTGCAGATACGCGGATATGACATTTTTGAAAATTTTAGGATATGGCTGCGGCGGGGATACGGCAAATATATATTTTCTTAACTATGTACACTTAGTATTAAATTTTTAAACAATTTGAATCTTAAGAATTATAATATATGTAAAAAAACTATTAATATTTTAACCACAGTAGCATATGTTTAAGTTTAATGGACTCCTCTATAAATTTTTGAAGTTTTCAACCAAATTAATGAGAGTTTGTTAATTTTAATGGGCTGTTTTGTAAATATTAAAGTTGTATAGTTGAACACAATAAAGTTTGTATGTGGTATTACTTTTGTTTCTTTGAAGTAGTGGGGCTGATTTAAGTAATAAGTTAATAAGTGGGTACTTAAATGATTTAACAAATTTATGGATATAAGTTGTCAAAAAGTCAAAAGTCAACCCAATGAAATATCTGTCTCCCCACATGCGCACATCGATAACATCGACAAGCCCTGTTCTTCTTCTTCTCTGGAATCAATAGATCGCCGCATGCCGCCAGTCGCTCGCCGCACGCCGATGACTGCTTCTTCCTTCTTCGTCTTCTTCTCCTCTTTCTTCTCCTTCTTCTGCTGCTGCTGCTGCTGCCTCTTCTCTCCGATCTCCTCCTTCCTCTCAGATTCCTTGTCGGTGTAGTCACCAGTGGTCACAGATCTGCCCTTTCCGCAGATCCCATACGCACCCGAGCTGCACCCGGTATTTAAGACATTAATGAAATAAATAAAAAATATCAGACATGTAATCAACACGCACCCATGCTGCACCTGCACCCGACGCGAACCCGGTGCTGGTGCTTGACTCTAAGTGCCGCACCCGTGCTTCATAGTATTGTAACTACTTTAGCTAAAGACTAAACCTAATAACAAATAGACAGATAATATGGTAATTACTAAAAGCTTCTGCCTTTTCTCTGAAGATCTCTTCTTTTTTATTTCTAAGAATATGCCCGGTCTCTTAGGGTCTGATCCCTATCAATTCCCCCGTCTTGAAAGAACTCCTCTCCGACGAGTTTGAGCTTTGATGTCATTCATTGAGGTTTATTTCATGCCCCAGAGATCTCTTAGAATGCTTCATGCGCTTTGAGAATGCATAATTTACTTGGAGGCTAATAGCTATCAATTTTTTAATCTTCTTATTGGGCAAAACAAACGGATCCCTAGTGGTAGTTGGAGACACTCTTGTTGGATCTTTTAAATTAGAGGTGAATTCCATGAGACAAGTAGCCCCTTCAGCATATTGGCTAACCTCATCAATTGCTCTCTTTCTAGGCTCCATGCGCTGCATTTGGATTTATGCGCCAAATAGGCAAATCACATGAAGATGCAATTGGAAATGAAGTATTCAAGCCGTTCTTCCTTTTCATCGTTTGCACTCGTTGGTTCAAGATGTAAGAGAATTTCTTCATAGGCCAGGCATTCTCCTTGCCATTTCACCAGAATTTTCAGGATTATCAGATTTTTCTGCTTCTTGCGGCTTATATTGAACGTGCTTATCTTCTAGCTTTTGACCGGCTTCAAGAATTGTTTCATCGGGTACCTCCCAACACAGGTCGGCACGGTGCCCCTTCATCTTCATCTGATTACAAATGAAATCAGCAGTCTCAACATGCAATCACTTGGTTATAGCTGTTAGTAATAATCCAAGTTTTTCAGAGCTAACGAACTTCCCCTCCTTACAAGCTCCTCGTTGATATTCTTGTGACTTTTTTGGAATACTACGTCCACCTTTTCCCAAGAGCTTTTCCAACTTATCGAGCTTCATATTGATGTTAGCCAATTTTTGTTCATGCCTTTTCGGCAAGAGTTTCCTCTGTTGAAGAAATTGATTGGTAACTGATCTTGTTATGAACATGTCGCATTTGATGTGAATATTGATGTGGGACAGACCTGAATAAGGCGATATAAGGCTGTCCTACAAGCGAGTATGGTGAGCTAGGGCTTAAATTCAAAGGTTTTCTGATTGTGAAACTAGGGTTAGGGCTAAAGGATTGAAAGATTTATTTTTGGGGCTGTTTGGCGGGCTGCAAACAGTTCCCGACAATTGCGGGAATATCGAATAAAAACAATGAAAGGAGATAAGAAAGGATAGTAGAGCCTTAAAGCCCTTATCTCATAGGGTCAGATCTCTATATTTGCATGTGCGTGTGTATCTATAGTTGGGGAAAGCTAACTTCCTGACCGTATACGTGACATTTAGCCATCTCCTAATTTTTTTGTGCAATTATACCTTTTAAGTACAAACCTATACATATTAGTTTATTGAGTGTAGAAGTGTCATTAAACTACCAAAAGTCTAAAGCCCTAACGGTCCTATCTCTTGCTCCCTGGTCATCACCGTACATCGGAGATCTATATTCCCTGCTGCCTCATCCAATCATCATTACACAGCAGTCGTCATCAACCCCCCCACCTCTCTCCTTTCTCTATCTTTCTTGTCGCCACTGCTACCACCAGCACTAGAGCTTTTGTCGCCTCTGCGGATGACATGATTTCCGTCGCATCCTAACAAACTTGATTCCCGTGGCATCAATTCGGTCGCTGGTAAATTCTATGGATCCCCACAACCAATTGGATACATTGCTCTGGTCTTGTCATTGAATCTCGCCGTGGTTCGTTCCGTTAGCAACGAGTTAATAATGGCCATTTTGCATGGAGGTAGCGGTGGTTGGTGAAGGGGGGGGGGGGGGGGGGTTGTGGGGGATGGGGAACGGATGAGGAAAATGACATGTTTGCCCTTTAGTTGTTCTAGAGTTCACCCCCCCCCAAACCCCCCCCGGCCCTGCGCACAAAGGATGGGAAGGCTGATAAATGCCTCTTACAGGTGGGGATAGCGAAGCCCCATATATAGATGTATGTGTACGTGTGTATCACCTATATACGTATATGTATCTATAGACATATATCTATGTGCATTATGTATGTATATCTACACATATATACATATTTATATGAAATCTGTTTTGATACATTTTTTTCCTTGCCTTTTTAACAAGTAGGTAGCTTAGATCGTTTTTCCAATCCAATTTTTTATTTTTTATTTTGGGCCTATAAATACAAATAAGATTTAAAGAATCTTAAGGTGTAAATAATTAGACTGGCATGATATAATATAGTCTCCAAATAACATAAAATCAATGCAACAACTCTAAGCTCCAATGCTTCACCAAAAATAATCTAATCATGTTAAACAATCCAGCTCTAATCCGAGCTCGTTGCAAAATCTCGCCGTTTGCACCAGATTGGAGAATAATGGGCATGAGCTGGGAGGCCCAGTAAGTAGAATAATCAGGGCACTGTGGAGTGGACTAAATCATGCTAACAAGTCTGAAAATGTAATATCTGCCAATGAAGCAATATCCATGACCGTGGCTCAATAATGATAACAATTACTCAAACCAACTAGCAACCACTATTACTTTCGGCATCTAGCCTCTAGCATCCACTGTGGGATCTGTTAAGCTGAGCTGTAAAATATTAACAATTTGTTGCTCGTGGACAAATCAGTGGGATACCATTATTGTCACAAACCTAAGCCACGTCAGACGCTTAAGCAACACATTTCAATAACAAGATATCAATGAATAATCAATAGTAGCATATGAAGTAGAATAGTGTTTAAAAGTATAACAACGTTAAAGAATTACTACATGGTGTAAAAGGAACAGTGCTATGAAAATCCCAGTTAGTTGATAATTTCTCCAATATGTTTTATTCTTTTTCCATCTCTAAGGCAAGTCACAAGTTCCTCTTTCTCCTTTTAACTTGTTTTCTCTTTTCATCTACCACCGCCTTCTCTTTCTCTAATCTTTTTGTTTTCCTTCTTTATTCTACACTTCCATTCAAGTTCCTCCACTCACAAGTAACCTTTGGAGGGCTGCAATTTCTTAACCGCCGCAGTTTCTAAATCTGTTTCTAGCTCATGGCTAGCTACATCTTGTGGTCACACTTTCCATATGAAATTCAAAACTGGCTTGAAATGATTGAAAAGATTATCAAGGGCAAACACGAGATTGAAAGAAAGCATGAGTTGCTGCAATGGTGTGTCGATTGTCGACATTTAACTAGCACGACGATGCTAGATAGCACGAGGTGTCAAAGAGCTGATCAACGCCGATTCTGCAAGAAGCATGAGGTATCAACGAAGGACTGATCAACGCTGACTCATTGACTGAAATTAGAATTCTTCAGGATTTGCCCTGTTTAAGAAAACAAGTTGAGTTTTTGTTCTGGGGATATGTACCACTACTACCCTCACCATCACCAGACGCACCATCACTTCTACCATCATCGCCAAATCTACCGCTGCCGCCATCACCGTCGCGAGAAACGAGCAACGCCACCGCATATCAGACCATTCAACCATCCATCTCCATGCCATAACCATTCAAAACCACCAAAGTGCAGATGTAGGCCGTTTCTACCATCTTAGTTCCTATACAGAGGTCGTGATTCTGGTGCTACAGAGTTAGTGGTTTTACTTAAGTGAATAATTTCTTCAATGACGGAGTGAAGGCTCTGCATTCACTGTAGATTTTGGCACTGGGTTTTGACGTAGCTGCTGATGGTGGTGAAGTTCGTCAACTTTATGGAGGTGGCTATGAAAGGTCTGATGAGAAGAAGAACTTGAAAAGAAAAAAGAAGAAAAAAATAGAAAAGAGAAAAAAAGCAAAATCTGGAAAACTGAGAACAATCAATCACAATCACTTCAGTGTTCTAAGGTATAAAAGTGAAGATTGTAATATCTGACGTTGATTGTCGGATAATTTGTTGTCAACTAGGCTCTTATATTACTATGCAGTTGAGATGGAACTTGAATTTGTTCCTCAGCTTTCGAGGAACTTCTATTTTCCGGGCTACAAGTTTTGCAGATAGCTTATTTCAGAGGCTACATTCACTTAAAATCTCAAATTTATCTAACTGATGGATTCAATTAGCTGGGTGGTCTACCAATTTAGGATGCTAGAAATCTATGTCTAAAGCATTCAGCCAAACATAGTTACTTGTCATTCTCTCTTTTGTAACATGCTTCTTGCTTGTTTGATGTTCATGGTGCCAGAACTTGACTTTGAACAACTCTGTTCCATGCGAACTTTCTGGTTCATCTGACACTTGGTTTGAGCTTCTGTATATAGCTCTGCTGATTAAGTTAAGCAGGTTTTAAATTTATGCAAGGTTTGTTTTCCCTTTTACCCTTACGTTTCTTTTAACCAACCACGAAATTGAGACCCGAGTCTGAGACTCAGCCAAAGCCCACAAGGTAACTGACCATAGGACCTCAAACAACCCTTGCTGTTGTCTCATGCTGAGTGGTTTCCAAAGTTTGCAATGAGACTGATGCTAGAAGGAATGGTATTTCGGTGTTAATCTTGAAGGTTCTAGTGGTATTTTGGTACAATTGAATTCAATATCTTGCTCTTAATTTGGGAATGGAAGGTAATTATAAATTCAGTTTACTTGCTAGCAAGATGGGTAGTTTACATGGATGGTTAATTCAATGAAAATATTGGCAAAGAAAGCTGGTGGGATATGATCATAAGCTTATACAGCCTATCTGTGTTGCTTCATTTGTTCAGGATTGGGATGGCTCACATTCAACGAGACCACGCATCAGATTGCTGTACATTGGGAAGATATTGCTTGCTTTTATTCTGATTTTTGTACTTGGTGCGGTTTTCACCATAGCGCTGGAGAACCTTCCCAGGCTAATCCTGTATATCACTTCAGTAATGTAATTCCATATGATATGGTTGTATGTTAGCCTTGACTATTCTGGGATGTTAATCTCATTTTCAAAGAAGAATGATGTGGTGAATTTGTTCCCCATTGATGTTGGTTGACTAGACACCAAAAGTTATGCTCCATTTGGAATTGATCGTAATAAATGACTGGTTGAAAGAATATCTAAACATTGCAGTAAAACAGTTTGAAATGAACCACGGTCGATTGCTCTGGTGGTTAAATGGAAAAGGAACTTGTCTTTTGGGGTTGATCTTGATTTCTACACTAAACGCACCCCTTGGATTATTTTGTTGTGGTTGTGTAATATCGGAGACGAGCAAAACAAGAACGAAGTGCTTTGGTTAAACCAATGCCAACTGTAACCTGTAAGCAATGCTTTAAAGAACGGATTAGCATTTAACGGTAAATATCCTTCAGGGCCCATCCTTTCAATTGTGAGGGAAACTTCTTTTAAGAGAGGTTTCAACTAGAATTTATTTGAGGAAAGGTGTAATTCTCTCTCTCTCTCAAACCTTTCTTTCTACATTTTCTTGTTGCTAGAATTGCATTTTAGCGTTATTTGAATCTTTTTAGTAACAAATGTGGGACTCTAATAGCATATAGTGGGTGAATGCCGCGTCTCCCATGATACAAAATGTCATTGCTACGTAAATGACCCGAGCTTATAGTTGCTCAAGCTTGTTCACTTAACTTGGTGAGAGATAAACTACGATCAAGCATTGCTCTTTTTTCTCGAGTCAATCTCAAACAAGCTCGAGCCACAACTTCACATAGTCATTGCTTATCAAGTTAAGCTCAGTAGGATAAAGAACTTCCGCCAGTGTGCAAGCTTGGTTCATTTCTTTTACGAACCGACCCCAAACGAGTTCCTAGCCAAGCAAACAGTTGAATTTGAGTAGTTGGTTTGTTATACAGCCCTAGGCATTGCATTTTTAAAAAGCACCATAACATTAGAATAACATAGAAAGCAAAAAATCATTAACGATGCAACCAATGGTAGGTCTAAAACCTCAAAATTTGGACGGATGTTACGAAATTGGTTCTGGTTTACGTGATTTGGTGCTTCAGAGGTAGGTCAAGTGGATTTTGCTAATTTTCTAGCTTGAATAAATTTGGAAAACAAAACGTCTAATCGCTTAGTTCGGTCTGACATTTAAATCCTTGACTGTGAGCTTGTCAAGAGCCATAACCTACTATCAGTGCGACCTCCTATAGTGCACCCAACTCTAAGGGCCCCACCACATCCCCAATTCTCCATTCAGACAACAAACGACATATTGCTCGTCCAGCCTCCTGTAATGCGTCGAATCCCAAGAGTCCTCAACCACATCAACAATAACCCATTTAGACAACGGTGACAACTAGATACTTCATAACGGTAGAAAGAACAACAAAATGTCTTTCTGTATCCACTTAACCAAAATATTCAACCAATAAATCCAACCTTAAAACCCTAATCTGGGATTACACAGCCTCGGGGGAAAAAAAAAAGGAGTCACCATATTCTTTAATCAAACACATGAAATAAGAAAACCCAAAAAATGACTTTGAAAATGTCTCAAGGACTACTAATCTTCTAAGAACAAAGAAATGGGTTTTAGGACTAAGTTAAACAACGGAAAGATTAGGCACCCGCCACCCTTTCTGTCTTTACTTCCTTTCTATTTGTTTTTTTGGCATTTTTAACATATAAACATGCAATAACATAAAGCCTAAGTTTATTCTAGAGATCGATGTCTAAAGGGCCGGCCGGCCGCGGGCCAGAGATGTCTAAAGATGCAATAATATAAAGCCTAAGTTTATTCTAGAGATGTCTAAAGGGCCGGCCGGCCGTGGGCCAGCCTGACTCCGTCCTAAAACGGCTCGACCCCTAAACATGAACAGTGATGGCCCTGGTCCATAGGGCCAAGGGCCAGGGCCAGGCCAAAGAATTGGAGGAAAAAGCCCGGCCCTAAAAATGCCCGGGTCAGGCTGACCCAAGCCCAAAATGGCCTAGCCCGGTTTTGGCTCAGGTATGGGCCGTTTCCCCTGGGCCCGGGCCCGACCCTTTTTTGGCCCAAAAATTCAATTTTTTGGGCTTGGCTTTTGTGATTAATATCTTGGCGTTAGGTTATTTTGGCTTGGCTTTTGAAGTTATCTAATTTTAGGCCTTCTAATTTTCTTGACAATTATGCAAATAGTCCAACTTTAACGTAAAAACTCTATATAAAAATCTCATTCTTAACAAGCCGTTCGCGAGCATATTTATGAACACTTATATATGTTCATGCTCTCGTTTAAGTACTAAAAGAAATTTTAATGTGACAAAATGACCAATAATTTAGCATTCGAATAACATATGTTAAATGTCTGTGCAATTAATTAGGATAATATGGTAGTTTAATTGGTTAAACCTGACCGTAAGTTGTTATTGAATGAACTTCTATCGTACTCATAAAGCTTTAGAAACAGGCTATTATACGTGTATCTATCTTACTCTGACAATCTTTGGTCAGTGTTATTTCAAGCTTCTTAACTACAAAGTCCACCACAGCAAACTAGAACATGAAAACCATTATAGAGATGAATCTGAGAGGGTCACTTAGTTATAAGGAACATGGATTTTACCAGAACAAAGGCAAGAATTTTTAAATGGACTTGATAATTAAGCAAAATTTAGTCCAAGAGATCTATAACATATATATGAGTTTCTATGTTTTTAGACATGCACATTAAAAGGTGGTTTCATTGTCAAAGTTGTTTTGCCAGATTAGTGTATCCATAGAAGCAAACAGTGGCCTAAAAATATTTTCCAAGACAATTTACTGATTTGCTTGATTGTATGTGACTACCTGTGTAGTTCAAATCATGCTGGTCTCATGGGACACATATCGCAGAGGCCATCTTGTGGAACATAACCAAACAACAAGCCTTTTCTAGTTATCATCCATCAACATTCAGAATGACACCTCCCATGATCCCTAGCAGCATCAAATGCGTCAAAGTGGTACCAAGCTCGGACAAAAGGAGGACTATGAATCAATTTATCCAAAATTTAATTCGCAACATAAAACATGAATAGAAAGAATTTAAAAAAAATAATTTGTTCTCAGGCCCAGGCCTGGCCCTTGCCCGGCCCTAAAGTTAGGGCCTAAGGCTTGGGCTTGGACACTTGGACCCAGCCTTGGTATCCTCGAAATGGGCCCAATCCGGTTCCCCTCCCTCGAAGCTTGGCCCCGGCCCGTTTCTCTTATGGCCCGCTGGGCCCTGGCTGGGCCGGCCCAAGCCTGGCCCATTGACATCTTTAGTTTATTCTTATATTTTTGGCTTAAACTCGACATCGGAGGTTGAATGGCATACATATCTAGTCGGACTAACCAGAATCAAGACCATCGTAGTTCGACTCGGGCTCTATAGGAAGCGACCACACTTTGGTCTTAGACTCGAACTAAGTAGCAATAAATATACTCTTTTTTTAATACTTTTTTTGAAATGAAAATGTAATCGCGAAAAAGGGGATATTCTAGACTATTATGCTAGACTAACCTAAAAGTAATATAATATACCTTGCAAGTCTGTTTGCCTAGAAAACTCGAGAACGCTTTGCGAAGGATTCACGATGCAAATGGCTTGAGAATATATGATTGAGATCTGAAGAGCTAATTTTGCTTAAGAGATGATATACCAATTCTAGGCGAAATGGTATAAAAGCTCTAGGGAGCAAAAACTGATTCCTGAAAATGTAGGCCAATGGCCCTATTTATAGAGAGGCCTGATGCATTAGAAATGATAAACATGACTATATCAACCTGTAATTTGATGATAAGAAAGAATACTTGATAAAAATAGAAAACTGAGAAAAGTCCATTAATCGACCAGTTTTCGAGTTCATTCCATAATTTAAAAATTCCAAAATTTTGAGACACTATTTGCCCCTAACTCAGTGATTATTTTTTATTTTATTAGATGAGATGTACCAGATTTGAAAATTATCTCCATATTTTATTTAAATCAATGATTAAATCACTTGCATCAATGATAAATCAGAACTAATTTCTAAAATCTTTGTAGTAAATCGTACTCTAGATATGTGGACTAGTCTCACCTAAATGGACTAGACCGAGCCCAATTGTTGAGTACAATGGACAACTGGACTAGACTATTGCACTGGGTTAAGTTAATTAAGTTTAAGATTTCATTTGTCTTAACCTATAATAATAAACTTTAATTGATAATAAAGCCCAGTATTTACTTAAATAACTGTGACTACAAATATTGTAAGCATTTTTAAATAATTAAATAATAGGCTTCATTATTAATTAAAATGCATCGTTGAGTATGGACTTAGTGATGTAATTTAATTATTTAATCCAGTCCAATTTTATGTAATTAATTTGCTCTAGTTTAGTGTCCAGTCTAGTCTTGTCTAGTTTAATTGTCCAGTCGAGTCCATTGTCTGTCCAGTTTAGTTGCATTAGTCCAGTCCGGTTCATTTAAGTCAAGTTCGGTCCATGGTCTAGAATATTCTAATTGGTGTAATTTGTCTAGTATATTTGGGAAAAAAATCCATGATTTATCCTTGATACAAAGATCAAATAAATCTACTTTTTGGTTAGGAGGTGACTTATCCTGAATCTGGTACATCCCATTTGTGATTTAAGAGATAATTACCGAAAATAAGGCCAGACAATGCCCTAAAATTTGAAAAAAATTTGTTTTTAGCAAATGGGGTGAACCAGCCGATTTTCGACTAACCTGCCGGTTAGTTGACCTTTGTCAATCTGCGACTTCATCACATATTTTGACTTATCTCCAGCCATGCAGATTGACACTTCCAATCTTATCATATTCGGCAACCCTAAGCACTATAAAAATGGGTCTTGCCCCTCATTTTCAAAGGTCAATCTCTGGTAAGTCCAAAAGCTTATTCTCTTGAAAGTTTGCATGCTATTTCCTTTGTGAAGTGACATCCAGCCTCTCTCGAGAATCTTAACCATCGAAATCATTCTAAAACCGTCTGTTTGATTCTTTACATTGTGGATACCACAGGGAACATTCCTGAGTCATCAAGGCAAGCTGCATTACGAGGTAATCTTTACCAGCTTTCTTAGGGTAAAAATCACATAGATCGTCTCCCATTTCCCGTCGTCACATTTTATTTCTAAAACAAAAAAAGGAGTCTTTTTCAGTTATTTTCTATTTCTAAGTCTAGGTTCGAATTATAGACTACTTCTGTAGGACTAGTGTTAAACTACGGAGCACACAATGCATCAACCACAAGAAATAACTACAGGACCACAAGCAGCCATACTCATAACATCAACATATACACTACCTATCTAGAGTTTTCTGGCCATTATCGGACGCTATTACTACATCAAAGTCCCGCCCACCCTACCGAAGTCTAGATAATAAAGCTGCAGCCGGATGCGTGCTAAAAGCCTCCAATGTCTAACGCTGAGTCTGCAGCGCGGACCATCTAACCTCAAACTCGGCCTGCCGCCTCAGTCGCTCGGCCTCTCGGACCTCCTCATTGGCACGTCGCCTCTGTAACTCGCTCAACTGTCTCTGCAGATGGGTCAGCTGCCTCTTTATGTCTGAGACTTGCCCATCAATCTCGGCCAGCTCCCCCACAATCTCTGATCACTCCACCTCCAACCCAGTTCACCGCTTCTCCAGCAACGTCTCCTCCATACGCACAAGGGCCATCATATCCCCCATAGCTCCCCCCTCGCTCCTTGACCTAAATAAGTCCGCCAGCCAGTCCAACTGCAGGCCCAATGATGTAAACGACGCAAACTCTGACAGTGATCGATTGATGAACTCCGTGGTCCAACCTGCGGGGGGTACACTAGCAAACGGTAGCAACCACTCCACAAATCCCGCGTACACCCACCTCTACAGTACCGGGTTGCCCACCGTCACACCCTCAAATGTCTGCGGGAATGCTGCCTTCACCTGTTCCAGTCGGCGCACCATCTCGACAGGTAACTAAAAACCTTGCCACGATGTCACATCTGCCTGTCCACTCGAGGAGCCCCTACTGGCCTATCTGATTGCTGCACCACTCCCACCCACTACACGCGTCTCCGACGACACTTTTGCCGACTGCACACCAACAGACTCTGAGTGCATCGCTAGCAGTGTTGCACCAGCCTTGAGTGCAGACCCCAACGACGCGCCCTACTGACACTCCACCATAGGCTGGACCGGCACCTCCTGCTCATGTGCCGGGGCTGCAACCACAGGCTCCAGCTCCTTCGGGTCCTCCCGCTCATCTACTGCGGCCTCAGTCTCTGTGCCCGTCCACCAGTAGCCACTGGCATCAAACATCAGCGACTCGTCCATCGGTCCACCGTACACATCCTCCACTCTCTCCTCAGCGCATGGCAATGGACTCACCCTCCTACTCACTCCGACCCCCGACGTGCCGGCCGCCTCTGGCTTATCCCTACCTGTTGGCTCGTCCACCTCGGCTACCATCGCCTCCTCTGCCTCGGCAGCCGCACCTGCATCGCTACCCCCCTCAATCGCCTGCTCCTCATATTCCTGTAAAAGTTACCATCAGTCCATATACCTTTACTATTATGTGCAACCAATAAACAAAACTTAACGAAAATATCAACAACAAAGCTTAGCTCAACCTCTGGCCCCTCTTATGCATCGCGCGACCTCTTCGATCCTGCTAGACGTGAGCCTGATGTACATGCACTAGCCTGACGTGCATTCTCCATCATCCCAACTCGGAGTGCCGACAGTGGACCCTTGCCGGCCCCCGGCACCCTCGGCGCCTGTACCGCTGGCTCCTCGCCACGGTCCTCCCCCGGGGCATCTTCATCAAACCCCTCTGCCTCCTCCTCTGTAATTCTTCTCCGAGCTCACAGCAGAGCTCCTGGACACTAACGCCATCATGCCCGCCTGTCTCGCAGCTCTAGCCGATATCAAGCTCAAGGCCCGATCACATGCAAACACATCAACACACCGACGCGTATATCTATGCAGGAACATCCAGTCTACGTATGTCGCCACCTGATACCGCCCATGCGACCGCTTCACATCATTCACGAATTGATCTAGCCGCGAATACATTTTGCCAAGATATACAGGAGCCAACCCGACACGCTTGCCCTGTGCTATCCGAATCGCCAGGGAATCACCCTCGGGGAAATACCATCCTCCGGCTTCCCCTCAAACACAAATCTGCAAGCACACTGCAACTCATTATCCATGACAAGAATAACATATCACATATACAAAGCATACAGTAAATCAACAGTACAACGCCTACCTCGACAAGAACATCACCAAGAACGCCACCATCTCGTACCGCTCATTCTTGTGGTACGGCCCCATCACAAAATGGGCGGCATTGCCCAACTTCTGCCCTGACTTCGCCTGCGGTGTCCCATTGAACAGTCGAAGCCACCCACCGTATGTCCCCTTCCGGTCCTGCCTCGTCTCCGACAAGATATCTAGAAGTTGTGTCTGCAACAGCCGCTCCTCTCTACTCAGTCGTGTCACCCGCACATCCAACTCCCCGTGCATCGGTAGCCCTGTCAGCATCATCACATCCAACAGCGTCGGCCCGATCTCTCCAAACTCAGTCACAAAGGTATGTGACAGTGTGCTCCACGTCGACAGCAGTAGGGTCATCCCGGGCGTATCCCTATACAACTCCAGTCCCCTCCCGGTAATATCTATCGCCGCTAGTAACCCCAACGCCTGCTTGCACCAGAAGTCCCACCCAATCTGCATTGCACCATGGCCCTTGAAAACCACAGGCGACCATGGTATATCCTCCCTCTCCACCAACAACCCCGGAACATACCTCAGCGACATAACTGGTGCCTCCTCTCAGCTCGGAGCCCTCACATATGGTGATGGCACCCGTGGCTCCTCTCCCATCGATGGACCACTCCACGACACTGTGAAAGCTCCATCAGCCACCCGGATAGCCAGCTCCCTCCACAGCTCTCGGTCAGGTACAGATGGTACTACTCCATTCACTCCCATCAGTGTGTTCGTCTTATCCGGGTCCGGATCATATGTTCTCACCTCACCATCGTCAAAAGTCAAGGGCACTGCCGTCTCCCTACCTGGCATAGCTGCGGCCTCATCTGTCGGCAGCGCGGCCACATTTTCTGTTGTCATAACTCGCGGTGGTCGCGATGCGCTAGCTACCGCACCTCGCGGCTTTGCCCACATCTTTTGCTTCACTTTTTTCAGCACTGGCGTCAGCTCGACAGGCGCGGCCCTAGATCCCCCTACCGCCACCGACCCCCTTCGCCCCACCGTCCCCCTGCTGCTGACCCCATTGGCCCTACCGACCCCCCCGCACGGGGCGAGGCTGCCATTTCCCCTCTTCCTCTTCCCCCCTGGCCAACCGCTGTCGCTGACCCACCTAGAGTGGCCGACCCTCCCCAAGCGGCCGACCCCTCTCCCTCCTCCTCCCTCCTTCCCCCTTCCCCCCTTCTTTCCCGCCGACCCCCTAAACTGGCCGACCCCTCGGCCACTTGCTTCCCCTCTCTCACCATCTCGTCTCTCTCTCTCTTTTTCTCTCTTGAATGAAATATGCAAATGAGGATTTTGCAAAAACTTCTTCCCATTTCACTTTATATAGAGGTGGGCCAACTTTAATCTCAACCACCCATTCAAAATTAAAATAACAACTTTTCCATCCACAACCCAACAACTCTATTTTTCAAACGGATAAGCCTTTTCGCGCGCTGTGTTTCCACTCACAAAAAAAAAAAAAAAACGAATCGCCACAACATTTTTCCAAATTCATATTTTCCGTTATCCAAATTTGCACGCATCCCTATTTTTTTCGCAACACAACTTCTATTTTTGCGTTGCATTACAGACCATATTCACATACATCATATGCATTACAATTTCTTGTTCGCTATTTTACAAAGTGCACGCTGCCCGACCGCAAGCTACAACATTTATGCGTGCGGCGCCCGCTCGGGTTGCCCCTCTGCGCCCACCACACGCAGAGGGCTTATGTTCCCAACCTATTCTGATCGCGCCCTAGGGCCCGCTAAGGGACCCATTTTGCGTGACACGTCACCCATTCAACGGTTAATTGTTCAATGCCATCACCTAGTCAAAGTGCATCTTCCATTGAGCATTCACAGGCAATCACTTTTTCTATCGCCAACGTAGCGACGTCAGCGCTACCGACGTTTGGAAGAACGCAAGTCCCTTGAAGGGGTCGGCCACCTCCCTGAGCAGGGGGTCGGCCACCCTCTTTAACCGTCGACCACCCTCTTTTAGGAGGGGTCGGCCACCCACTTAAACGGGGGTTCGGCCACCCTTGTTTTGGGGGGAGTACTGCTGACCCCTATGGCATCTCACTCAACGCACTCTCTACAGTGCTCACTCACCACCAATGGTCACATGACACTCGTTGTCACTCGCGGGCCGTCGTCGCAACAGCCGTCACTCGCGGCCTCGCGTTGTCGCTTGCATTTTGTCTCCAAGACACCGTCGGGCCCATGCGCCACGCAATTCTCATGATACGTGCCCCGGCACCAGGTATCGTCTCGCGACGGTCGTCACCGTACCCGTGCGCCAAAAATCATACTACATGCTCACGGGGGGCTCCGCTTGTAGTGCTCCGGCACGAGGACCCTCTACAGTGGGATTGACTCGTTACCACAAAGTCATCGCCGCCACGGGATGGGCTCGTTACCACAAATCCATCGTCGTGTTCATCACGGGGGGCTCCGCTCGTAGTGCTCCGGCAGAAGGACCCCTCGCAACAAGATGGACTCGTTACCACAAATTAATCGCCGCCACGGGATGGGCTCGTTACCACAAAGCCATCGTCGTCTTCATCACGGGGGGCTCCGCTCGTAGTGCTCCGGCACGAGGAACCCTCGCAGCGGGATGGACTCGTTACCACAAAGTCATCGCCGCCACGGGATGGGCTCGTTACCACAAAGCCATCACCGTCTTCATCACGGGGGGCTCCGCTCGTAGTACTCCGGCACGAGGACCGTCCGCAGCGGGATGGACTTGTTACCACAAAGTCATCCCCACCACGGGATGGGCTCGTTACCACAAAGCCATCGACGTCTTCATCATGGGGGGCTCCGCTCGTAGTGCTCCGGCACGAGGACCCCTCGCAGCAAGATTGACTCGTTACCACAAAGTCATCGCCGCCACAGGATGGGCTCGTTACCACAAATCCATTGCCGTCTTCATCACGGGGGGCTCCGCTCGTAGTACTCCGGCACGAGGACCCTCCGCAGCGGGATGGACTCGTTACCACAAAGTCATCGCCACCACATAATGAGCTCGTTACCACAAAGCCATCGTCGTCTTCATCACGGGGAGCTCCACTCGTAGTGCTCCGGCACGAGGACCCTCCGCAGAGGGATGGACTCCTTACCACAAAGTCATCGCCGCCACGGGATGGGCTTGTTACCACAAAGCCATCATCGTTTTCATCACGGGGGGCTCCGTAAGAAAGATCGTGTCCACCCATGTTACCTTCGATCTTGACCCGTAAGAAAGATCATACTAGTGGATTCTAGGACCTTTCAATGGACTTCCTTGAAGGGGTGGACGTCTGCTTGAGGGTAATTCAAGCCAAACCATCTAAATCTCTAGCGTCAAGTATCTCTAAACCCTTCTCTATTATTTTATACTTGTGTTGAGATTGGTTAGTTTGCTTATTTGAGATATTGTGTTTGAGGTTTGTTGTTTGAAGCTCTTTAAGTGTTATTCATAGCTTATCTAACTTTGTAGTGATTACTTGTTAATTTTTTTAAGTGGTCTTAAAACCCTATTTACCCCTCCCCCTAGGGTTATCTTTTTTATTTCAGGTGGTATCAGAGCCTCGACTCTTGATATATTGGGTAACGCCAAGAGAGTTAATAGATCATGGCTTACGTTGGGGGAATGTAGAGTAGTTCTACCACTAGGCCTCAATTGTTTAATGGGACCAATTATAGTGTGTGGAAAGTTAAGATGAAAATCTACTTAGAGTCTCAAGACTATGAGATGTGGGGTATTGTTGAGAATGGCCCATTCGTTCTAACAAAGGTGATTGAAAAGGTTGAGGAGCCTAAATCCAAATCGGAGTATAGTGATCATGATAAGAAGATGATTTTTATGAATGCTAGAGCGACAAATTGTCTTGTTTGTGCTTTAGACACTAATGAGCTCAATTCATTATGTGTAATTCCGCTAACAGTACATAAAGGAACTTCACTTCTTAGAGATTCCAAGATGAACTTATTGTTTAGAGATTATGAGTTATTCCATATGCTTCCAAATGAATCCGTTACGGATATGAATACTCATTTCACTAACATTGTGAACCCTTTGAAGCAATTGGGTAAGGAATTCAGTAATGGTGATCTCGTAAGAAAGGTGATTAGGTCCTTACCAAGAGCTTGGGATGCAAAGATCATCGCCATCCAAGAATCGAAGAATCTTAATATCTTTCCTCTTGATAAATTGATGTGCTCACTAATGACGTACGAAATGCAACTCAAGACATTTGATCAAGAGGACGTCAAGAAGAAGCCTACATCAACCACTCTTAAAGCTTCATCTTCAAACCTTGAGTCAAGTGATGATGAAGAATAATTTGACGAAGAGGATGTTGCAATGGTTGCAAAGAACTTCAAAAAATTCTTAAGGTTTAGAAGGAATGGTGGGAGAAGACAACAAAATGCTAGCAATGAAGAGAAGCTTTGCTACAAATGCCATAAGTCGGGACACATGAATATGGATTGTCCCATATACAAAAAGGAAAAGAAGGAAAGAAGAGATGTATGGAAAATAGTTAAAATGAGACAACTCTTCAAGAAAGAGAACAAAGAGAAGGAAAAAACAATTAATGTCGAACATACTCCAACATGGAGTGACTTCGATTCAAGTGATGAAGACAATGAGAAGGATGGTCAAGCAAATGTGTACTTCATGGAAAATGATGAGGTAAGTTCTTCTTCCGGTAGTGATAGTGATGGTGAAACTTATGATAGCTTATATGAGGAATCCAAAAAAAAAATTAAGAAAAATATTATTTTGTCAAAAAAATTTCTTGAAGCTAATAAACAAATAGAGAAGTTGAGAATGAAAAATAATGAGTTGCATGCCAATAATGCATGCATTTCCAACCATTTATATGTGAAACATGTGAATAATGACTTGGTTGAATTAATTGTTAACACTCCTAGCTCAAAACAAATCTCTTGCAAAACTTTGGCTCTAGAAAAACAAAATGAAGATTTAAAACTTGAGATTTGTGATTTGAAAAAATGTCTTGAAAAATTTGTTGATGGTCAAATATGACATTGGAAGCCAAAGAATTGTCCTAAACAAAGGTGGTCTTGGATTAGATCCCATGGCCGTGCCTTCTAAAATTTTTCAACAACAAGCTATGTTGAATATTCATACAAAACAACCAAAGAACTATTGCACACCATTTACACATTGCGGTTGGTGCAACAAGAAAGAGCATACGACTAATTATTGTCCTTGTAAAATTGTTTATGTTAAAGGTAGAAAGAAAATGTGGGTTGTGCAAGGTCAAGAATACAAATGTAAGACTAACACCCAAGGACCCAAGAAAATTCGGGTACCAAAAGTCACTACTTGATTTGTGTTTATAGGTATGTCTCAAAGCAAAATCTAGTAGCAAGAAGTGGATTCTTGATAGTGGATGCTCAAGACATATGACCGGAAACATATCTCTTTTCACCTCGATCGATCTTAAAGAAAGAGGAAATGTGACCTTTGGTGACAATGCTCAAGGAAAAATCAAAGGTAAATGAACTATTGGTAAGGAACCACATTCAATTGAAAATGTGTTATAAGTTGAAGGTTTGAAGCATAATTTGCTAAGTATTAGTCAATTTAGTGATAAAAGTTTTAGAATAATCTTTGAGACTTCTCATTGTACTATACAATTCTTGAAGAATAATGAAACTATTTTGGTAGGAAGTAGAGATGACAATGTTTACTCTACACAATTAAATGATTTAACTAACCAAGATGTTAAATGTCTTAGTGCTATTATTGAGACATATTGGCTTTGGCATCAAAGACTTGGACACATGCATATGAAGCATTTGAAGGATATTTCGAGCAAATAAGTTGTGAGGGGACTCCCGAAGATCAAGTTTGAGAAAGAAAAAGTATGTGATGCCTGTCAAATGGGTAAGCAAAAGAAAGTCTCTCACAAACCGAAGAAAATGGTATCTACTCCTAGACCCTTGCAATTACTTCCTATGGATTTGTTTGGACCAATCCCTACTACTAGTCTTGGTGGTAAATCATATTGTTTTGTTATTGTTGATGACTATTCTCGGTATACTTGGACTTTCTTTTTTGGCCACCAAATATGAATCTCTAGATGTGTTCACTTCATTTACAAAACGTGTTCGAAATCAAAAAGGATATTTGATAACCTTCATTCGAAGTGATCATGGTAGAGAAGTTGAAAATTCAAAAATAAGAGCTTTGTGTGATGACATTAGTATATCACATAATTTTTCGGCTCCTAGAACTCCTCAACAAAATGGTGTAGCCGAAAGAAAGAATAGGTATTTGAAAGAAGTGGCGAGAATAATGCTTAACGAATATGGTTTACCTAGGTACTTTTGGACGGAGGCGGTCAATTGTGCTTGTTTTGTTCTTAATAGAGTTATCTTGCGAATTTTTTTGTTAAAAACCCCGTATGAGTTTTTTAATGATAAGAAACCTAAGGTGAGCTTTTTTAGAGTATTTGGATGCAAATGTTTTATTTTAAATACTAAGGATCACCTTAGCAAATTTGATTCCAAAACCTTTGAGGTAATTTTTCTTGGTTACACTAATAATAGTATGGCATATAGAGTTTATAATAAAAGTACTTTGGTTGTAGAAGAATCCATTAATGTTACCTTTGATAAGACTAATCCTTTTCTTCGGAGGACTAACATTGTTAATGTAAATGACATGGACAATGACTTGAGAACTTTGGACATAAGTGAAACACTACAAGACAACCCTAAAGAAATTGATCTAGGGGAGCAACAATCAAGCTCTCAAGGGGGAGACAAGGAAGAAAGCAATGATGCTTCAAACTCGGACAACTCTCAAGCATTACCAAAAGATTGGACTTACAAAAAGGATCATCCAAGCAATCAAATCTTAGGTAATCCTTCGAGTGGGGTAAGAACTCGACACTCTCTTCAACAACATGTTAATTTAGCTTTACTTTCCCAAATTGAACCCAAGAACTTCTCTGAAGCTCTACATCATGAATCTTGGATGCTTGCTATGCAAGAAGAGTGATGCCAAAGAATGTGGGTTCGTACTTACGTGGAGGTGCCACAAAGGCTGCAGTCCGCGTCAGCTTCCAAGTATGTTGATGTGAGACACAGCAAGGGTGGAACAAGGGCAGAGACCAAGGGCTTCCCAGACAGAGCTTGAGGGTGGCAGTGCTGCGAGGGCGATAGCGCAGGATGAATATACGACGACAGTCACAGTCCGATGCTTAGGTCCAAAGTCAGGGTCCTGTATGTTTCTCTCTCTAGGATTCTAGAGTGAGAAAGTGAAAATGTGAGAGAATGAAGAAGAAGTCTTGAAAATGTCCAACCTCCTAAATGAATTCTCAAGACCTCTATTTATAGAGATTGAGATGATGATGTCATTAACCGACACGTGGCGCTCCCCGGGAGTGACACGTCACCGGGGGGTCCACGGGTTCCGGTGCTCCACAGACTGTCGGATTGCATATTCAACCGGCCTGCCCCGCACAGCGTCGCTCTGTCTGTCAGGAAAGACTGGCTCCCACCGCATCGGTGTGGCCAGAGAACCCCCTTGATCTAGCCTCCAATCCAAGCCTTTGCGGAGTCCCACAGGCCTGGCAGCGGTGGGGAAGACCCGACGCCCAACTGCCAGGTGAACTAGGCGCGATGCCCTCCGAAGACCTGCTCCCGTCTCGAAGTGACCCGGGGGTCATAGTCCCTAGGGGTGCCGACGCAAGCCCCCAGTGCCGGAGGACGTAGGCCAGTCACGCAGGCATCCTGACGGAGATAGTGTCCCGGAGGAGTCGCCTATTCCGTAGGCCGAGGTAGCATCCCGGAGGAGCCGTCTACCTGGCCGGCCAAGGTAGCATCCCGGAGGAGCCGTCTACCTGGCGGAAGGGGAGTCTTCGTGCCGGAGCACTTGGAGCTCCCTGGCAGAGATAGTGTCCCGGAGGAGTCGCCTATCCCCGCGGGTGAGTCCTTATACCGGAGCACTTGGAGCGCGTCAAGGTAGCATCCCGGAGGAGCCGTCTACCCGAATGGCTGAGGTAGCATCCCGGAGGAGCCGTCTACCTGGCGGAAGGGGAGTTGAAGAGCTCCCTGGCAGAGATAGTGTCCCGGAGGAGTCACCTATCCCCGCGGGTGAGTCCTTGTGCCGGAGCACTCGGAGCATGTCAAGGTAGCATCCCGGAGGAGCCGTCTACCCGACTGGTCGAGGTAGCATCCCGGAGGAGCCGTCTACCTGGCGGAAGGGGAGTTGAAGAGCTCCCTGACAGAGATAGTTTCCCGAAGGAGTCGCCTATCTCCGCGGGTGAGTCCTTGTGCCGGAGCACTCGGAGCGAGTCAAAGTAGCATCCCGGAGGAGCCGTCTACCCGACTGGTCGAGGTAGCATCCCGGAGGAGCCGTCTACCTGGCGGAAGGGGAATTGAAGAGCTCCATGGCAGAGATAGTGTCCCGGAGGAGTCGCTTATCCCCGCAGGATGATGTACACTTCGCAGAGTGGGTTGAAGCATGTTCCATGACCAAGGCAAGGTGCGCATGGTGTGATGAAGAAGTGTGGTGCCCGGGGGCATGATGACATGATTGTGGCGCATGGGCGCGATGAAGTGAGTAAGGTGCCGGGGGCACGTCTGTGTCAATGGCACGGCGCATGGGCGCGACGGAGTGCGTAATGTGCCGGGGGCACGTTTGTGTTAATGGTGGCGCATGGGCGCGATAGAGTGCGTATGGTGCCGGGGGCACGGTAGTGTGACAGAGAGCCTGGGGGCACAACTGTATCAGCGGCGCGCCGCACGGTTGCGGTGAAGTGTTGAAGTGCGACGGTCGAAGCGTGATAAGGCTTCGTGCGAAAATGAGCTTCTTAGTGACGAAGTAACGTGACGAAAGTGAGAAGTGCACGTGACTTGAGCGTGCACGATTTGACCGGTTGTGAGCGTTGAAAATGTCTGTTGCTTGTGCGGACGTGTCATGCAGAATGGGACCACAGTGGGCCTTTGGGTACGACCAGAATAGGTTGGGAACATAAGCCCCCTGCGTGTGGTGTGCGCGGAGGGGCAACCCGAGCGAGCACTGCACGCATAAACACTTAGCAAGATTTTGATGTTGTTTGGCCGGCGAGTTGTTCACGTTGTCAATGCATGATGATGATGAAGAGTAGGTGGCTCGAGCCACCTCGTGCACCACCTATGAAAGCTTGGTGGTTGAGAGAAAGGCACGATGATAGGGCGCAGGGGCGCGAGCATGTAAACGGCGCCCGGGCGACGGACGACGAGTGTCGCGGAGACGTCACCCTGGCGATGGGCGACAAGCGACACGGAGACGGCGCACGGGCACTGGCGACGGGGGTCGCGGAGACGGCGCACGGGCGCTGGCGACGGGGGTCACGGAGACGGCGCACAAGCGCGGGCGCGGGTGACAAGGGTCGCGGAGACGGTGCCCGGGCGCGGGCGACAAGGGTCGCGGAGACGGTGGCCGGGCGTCGGATGACGAGTGTCGAATAATGAGTTGGAGTATGTGGTTCGAGCTACCTCGCGCACCACCTACCAAGGATGTTGATGTCGAGGGACATCGTCATGAGGGGCGCAACAAGGGCGCGGTCGGACGTCGCGATGCAGGGGCAGTCCATGACGGGCGCATGTGCGCAGGCGATGCACGTCGGTCTATGTTGCAAAAAAACAATTTTTTTTTTTTAAGTTGCCGGCATTGGATGTCGGCCATGATGTGAAGGTGAGAAGGTCGAAGGTGGCGGGGTGGACTTGGGTGTGGTGACCGAAGGGAAGAGGTTAGACGCGAGGCTCGCATTGGTCGTCATTATGAGTTTTTTTTTTTTTTTTTTTGTGCATGCTTGGTGTGGTATGAAGCTGAAGAGTGGCCTTGGTGATGGAGGCCGTAGTGGGCATGGTGGATGGTCATGCGTTAAAGTTGAAGGTTGGCCGCGGATGATGGAAAGAAGGTGAAGGTTGAAGGTGGTGTTACCTTGGTTTTGAGAAGGCCAAAATGGGTGGCCTTGATGGTGGCCGAAGGTAAAGGGATGGGGAGGAGGATGAAGGCCGAAGGTTGAAGAGGGGGAAGGGTCGGCCTCGGCCTTGGGTGTGGCGTGAGGGTTGGCCTAGGGAAGGGGATGGGGAGGCCGAGGGGGGAGAAGGAGGGGTGGCCGAGGCCGAAGGGGAATGGTGGAGGAAGGGGGAAGGGAGGCGGGGCGGGGTGATGGCGGCGCCTGTGGGCTTGCGGGGGAAGAAGAGAGGGAAAGAGGAAGGGGAGGGGGTCGGCCTAGGGAAGGGCATGGGGAGGCCGAGGCCGACGTTGGGGAGATGGACGAGAGGAAGAGGGAAGGAGGGGGCGGGGTCGGCCTTGGGAAGGGCGTGGGGAGGCCAAGGCCGACGTTGGGGAGATGGGCGAGAGGAAGAGGGAAGGAAGGGGGCGGGGTTGGCCTTGGGAAGGGCGTGGGGAGGCCGAGGCCGACGTTGGGGAGATGGGCGAGAGGAAGAGGGAAGGAGGGGGGCGGAGTCGGCCTTGGGGAGGGGGTTGGGGAGGCCGAGGCCGAAGGGGAGGGTGAGGGGGAAGATGGAGGGGAGAAAGGAAGGGAAAGGAGGGGAAGAAGGTGGCGGCGGCAGCGGCAGGGTGCCACGGGTGGCCGGGGGCGGGGGGAAGGAGGGCGGGGGAGAGAGAAGAGAAGAGAGGGAGGTGCGGCCGGGGGGGTCGTCGGTGAGGGGGGCTGCCGGCCGAAGGGCTGCGGCGCCGCAAGGAGAAAAGGCGGCGGCCGTGCATGTTGTGAAGAGAAAGAGAAAGAGATAGATTAGGGTTAGGGTTGGGGTTTTGCAGGGATGCGGGTCGGGTTAGGGTGGGTCGGTGACGGCAGAGAGAGAATGGGCACGCAGTCGGGCGCGCAGGTCGGTTCGGGTTCGCGGGTAGGGTTTCCCAGATTTTTTGAAATTCAAATAAAATAAAATAATAATAATAATATTTTTTTTTCAGCAAGCCTAAGGAGGGAGCCCCCAAGAAAATTTTCATAATGTCCAAGATGGGAGTGATAGAAATGGGATGGGAGAAGAATGAAACTTTTTTTTTCCATAAGCAAGAGGAAAGTTGTGTATGAAGTGGGGAAAGGGTGATGGGGTGTTGGATGGTGAGAGGGAGAGTGAATGGAGGTATAGAGAGAGTGATGAGAGCATGAATGTGAGGAGTAGTGGGAAAGATGAAAAACTTGGAAAATTTTTCTAAGTGTTGAATTTTTTTTTTTTTGAGTTCGGGCAAGGATACTAAGAAGAGGCCGTTGAGGGTGGTGATTGATGACCGGTTGCGAAAAAAATGAAATTTTTTCTAAGTGTTGTGCTGAGACAAAGATGCCGAGGAAGACTACTGAGGATGCTCATCGATGACCGGTTGCGAAAAAAATGAAATTTTTTCTAAGTGTTGTGCTGAGACAAGGATGCCGAGGAAGACCACTGAGGATGATCATCGATGACCGGTTGCGAAAAAAAATGAAATTTTTTCTAAGTGTTGTGCTGAGACAAGGATGCCGAGGAAGACCACTGAGGATGATCATCGATGACCGGTTGCGAATTTTTTTTTTTCTTTTTTCTAAGTGTCAAGAAAAGTGAATGCAGGATGATAATGCGACCGTAGCAGCGCGGCTCGAGCCACCCCGCGCACCACGTACCAAGTCATTGCAATGTGAGGCCGAAGGGATTGGGAAGGGGTGAAGCCCCCAAGGGAGTGGGTGATGGCATGAAGGGTGATATCAAGAGACTTGTGCAAGAGCAATATAACTTGAAAATTTTCTAAGTCTGGAAAATGGAACTTCATTGATAACGAAGGATAGGCAGCATGCCTTGATATATGGGTATGACGTACATGGAAACTTGCAAAATGAACGAAAAAATTACAAGTGTGGAAAATGCACTAAGGCATGCCCTTATGTCCCATACTTAGAGTTTGAGCTCTCCGGACGCAATCTTGTCAGCGAAGACAAACTTGAGGCCCCTGCACCACTTGAGGCCATGACCGACCTTTCGATGATAGGGGCAGTAGTTGGGATGGGCTAAGTCTTCCAGGGTAGGTTCAGTGTCGGCATTGGGCAGGGTTATGGCATTGTCGTCGATCCATGTCTTGAGGAGAGTTTTAACAATCTTCAAGCCACACGGGTATTCCGGGGCAGGCATTGGCTGCCCTCTCTTGTCAGGGCGCCCGTCCCTTCCTTGGGACTGACGCTTGCGGTTGTTGTCGTCGTTACTAGTTGCTTTCATCGTTGCGGCCACGGCAATATGAGGTAGGGGCTTTGGGGTCTTTGACGGACCGACCGAGTCATAGGTGCGTCGTGCAGCTTCCTTGAGATGTCCCCAAGACCGAAGCTGGAGGTTTTCAAGGTAGACCCTGTAGGTGTCCTTCATGTTCTTGATGCAAATGGGTACAAGGGTTTCATCTTTGCTGAAGTCAGTGCACTCTAAGCACTTGTGATGAAATCGCGTAACATATGTGTTGAGGTCTTCCCCGGGATTCTGGCGGATCCCGGCAATGTCAACGATGGTCACACGTTCCGTCTCATAGTGAAACTTGTCAAGGAAGAGCTGGACCATGTCGGACCATGAGTGGATAGTACTGTCAGGAATCTGATGATACCAAGAGTAGGCAAGGCCAGTCAGGGACTTGTGAAATTCCCGAAGCTTCAAAGTGTTGTCTTCCCCGTAGTGCTCGAGGGAGCCAGCAAAATGGATGAGATGCTCGCGAGCGTTGCCTTCTTTGCCGTTGAACAAGGTGAAGGATGGTTGCTTGTACTTGACAGGGTAGGGCTTAGTAGCGAGGCTGCCAAAGTAGGGAGCATGACCTGACAGCTTAGAGGGGGAGTGGGGTAAGGATGACTGCTTGAGACGGTGAAGGAGGGCATCAAGGTCATGCTTGGTGACGTACGACGCATGTGAGGTTTTGTGCCCTGTCGTGATGATCCGAGCACCAGAGCCCCCAGACAGTGCAACCTGAGGCATTGAGGGGATGACGATGGTAGAGAGGGGTTGGTGGTGGTGAGCAACTTGTTGGGGCATGGTTTGCACATGGGTAGTGTCAGCTGCTGGAGGCCGATCGTCAGGAAAGGTCGACTGGAGTAAGCCGGGGGAATGACTTGTGTTTAGGTTTTGACTAGTTATGTTCGGGTTAGGCTCCATCTCAATTGATTCGTGAGTCTCCGAAGTGCTTCGAGCAAGGGCAAGGCGTGGCGCCGGGGGCTGAGGTGCCGCGAGTCCTATTGTCGAGGGCCCGGAGGACCAAGGCAGCGGTGGTCGCGACACTGGGACTTAAGCAGTGTCCAAAACTAGCCCAGGCCCTGAAGGTTGGATATGAGCAGGAGGGGCCAAACCTGGAGCTTGGGATGACACGGGGTGAGTAATGGGCACAGGGTGCAGAGCTCTAAGGCTTCAGGAAGTCGGTGATTGTTAAGTCAAGACTTGGATTGATTTTTGCATTTCTAAGATGGCTGTCATAAGAGTGGGTATAGTGGGCGAAAATTGTTGGATGGCCGCATTGACTGCAACTTGTATGTCAGGTGCGGTAGTTTGTGGCTGGTCTTGGAGACGCATAGCACTAGTCCCTTCTTGTTCGCCAAGGTGATCCTCCTCTTGCACGGTGTGGGTGAGACCTTGGCTGGTAGCCCTCGTAACTCTTCGTTGTATAGGCATGTAGACTGAGTGCGGAAGATAGACATACTGCAGTACGATGCTCACCTCCCCAGCAAAGTCGCCAAAATGATGCCAAGGAATGTGGGTTCGTACTTACGTGGAGGTGCCACATAGGCTGCAGTCCGCGTCAGCTTCTAAGTATGTTGATGTGAGACACAACAAGGGTGGAACAAGGGCAGAGACCAAGGGCTTCCCAGACAGAGCTTGAGGGAGGCAGTGTTGCGAGGGTGATAGCGCATGATGAATATACGACGACAGTCACAGTCCGATGCTTAGGTCCAAAGTCAGGGTCATGTATGTTTCTCTCTCTAGGATTCTAGAGTGAGAAAGTGAAAATGTGAGAGAATGAAGAAGAAGTCTTGAAAATGTCCAACCTCCTAAATGAATTCTCAAGACCTCTATTTATAGAGATTGAGATGATGATGTCATTAACCGACACGTGGCACTCCCCGGGAGTGACACGTCACCGGGGGGTCCACGGGTTTCGGTGCTCCACGGACTGTCGGATCGCATATTCAACCGGCCTGCCCCGCACAGCGTCGCTCTGTCTTTAGCAAAGACTGGCTCTCACCGCATCGGTGTGGCCAGAGAACCCCCTTGATCTAGCCTCCAATCCAAGCCCTTGCGGAGTCCCACAGGCCTGGCAGCGGTGGGGAAGAACCGACGCCTAACTGCCAGGTGAACTAGGCGCGATGCCCTCCGAAGACCTGCTCCCGTCTCGGAGTGACCCAGGGGGTCATAGTCCCTAGGGGTGCCGACGCAAGCCCCCAGTGCCGGAGCACGTAGGCCAGTCACGTAGGCACCCTGACGGAGATAGTGTCCCGGAGGAGTCGCCTATTCCGCAGGCCGAGGTAGCATCCCGGAGGAGCCGTCTACCTGGCCGGCCAAGGTAGCATCCCGGAGGAGCCGTCTACTTGGCGGAAGGGGAGTCTTCGTGCCGGAGCACTTGGAGCTCCCTGGCAGAGATAGTGTCCCGGAGGAGTCGCCTATCCCCGCGGGTGAGTCCTTATGCCGGAGCACTTGGAGCGCGTCAAGGTAGCATCCCGGAAGAGCCGTCTACCCGACTGGCCGAGGTAGCATCCTGAAAGAGCCGTCTACCTGGCGGAAGGGGAGTTGAAGAGCTCCCTGGCAGAGATAGTGTCCCGGAGGAATCGCCTATCCCCGCGGGTGAGTCCTTGTGCCGGAGCACTCGGAGCATGTCAAGGTAGCATCCCGGAGGAGCCGTCTACCTGGCGGAAGAGGAGTTGAAGAGCTCTCTCCCAGAGATAGTGTCCCGGAGGAGTTGCCTATCTCCGCGGGTGAGTCCTTGTGCCGGAGCACTCGGAGCGAGTCAAAGTAACATCCCGGAGGAGCCGTCTACCCGACTGGCCGAGGTAGCATCCCGGAGGAGCCGTCTACCTGGCGGAAGGGGAGTTGAAGAGCTCCCTGGCAGAGACAGTGTCCCGGAGGAGTCGCCTATCCCCGCAGGATGATGTACACTCCGGAGAGTGGGTTGAAGCATGTTCCATGACCAAGGCAAGGTGCGCATGGTGTGATGAAGGAATGTGGTGCCCGGGGGCATGATGACATGATTGTGGCGCATGGGCGCGATGAAGTGAGTAAGGTGCCGGGGGCACGTCTGTGTCAATGGCGTGGCTCATGGGCACGACGGAGTGCGTAATGTGCCGGGGGCACGTTTGTGTCAATGGTGGCGCATGGGCGCGATAGAGTGCATATGGTGCCGGGGGCACGGTAGTGTGACAGAGAGCCTGGGTGCACGACTGTATCAGCGGCGCGGCGCACAGGCGCGGCAAAGTGTTGAAGTGCGACGGTCGAAGCGTGATAAGGCTTCGTGCGAAAATGAGCTTCTTAGTGACGAAGTAACGTGAAGAAAGTGAGAAGTGCACGTGACTTGAGCGTGCATGCTTTGACCGGTTGTGAGCGTTGAAAATGTCTGTTGCTTGTGCGGACGTGTCATGCAGAATGGGACCACAGTGGGCCTTTGGGTACGACCAGAATAGGTTGGGAACAAAGAGCTAGTTCAATTTGAAAGAAATCAAGTTTGGACCCTTGTGCCTAAATCTCAAAACTTTAGGATTATAGGCACAAAATGGATATTTAGAAACAAACTTGATTAATCCGGAGTCGTGTTAGAAACAAGGCTAGATTAGTGGCCCAAGGTTATAACCAAGAGGAAGGAATTGATTTTGATGAGACTTATGCACCGGTAGCTAGACTTGAATCTATTAGAATGCTATTAGCTTTTGCTTGCTATAAAGATTTTAAACTCTATCAAATGAATGTCAACCTCCTGGTTTTGAACATGGTTTTATTTCGGATGAGGTTTATGTGGCTCAACCTCCTGGTTTTGAACATGAAAAATATCCAAACCATGTTATCAAGCTTAGCAAAGCTCTTTATGGTTTAAAACAAGCTCCTAGAGATTGGTATGAAAGGCTAAGTAGTTTTCTTTTAGAAAATGGTTTTTTAAGAGGAAAACTTGACACCACTCTTTTTATAAAATCTAAGGGCAAGGACTTATTGTTGGTGCAAATTTATGTTGATGATATTATATTTGGTGCTACTAATGGATCCTTGTGCGAAGAGTTTGCTTCTTGTATGAGTAAGGAGTTTGAAATGAGCATGATGGGAGAACTTAATTTCTTCCTTGGATTGCAAATCAAACAAAGCAAGGATGACATCTTTATCAACCAAGCAAAATACACCAAAGAGCTACTCAAAAGATTTGACATGGAAGAATCAAATGATTTTGACACTCCAATGAGCTCATCATTAAAGCCTGAATAAGATGAAAAGGGTAAGGATGTTGATATTAAGCGCTATCGAGGTATGATCAGATCACTCCTTTACCTTACCGCAAGTAGACCGGATATGATGTTTAGTGTTTGTCTATGTGCTTGATTTCAAGCGTATCCTAAGGAATCTCATTTGGTTGCCGTTAAGAGAATCCTTAGATATCTTAAGGGCACTCACGATTTAGGGTTATGGTTTCCTATGAACACATCATATTTTAACCTAGTTGGTTACTCCAACACTGACTATGCCGGTTGTAAAACCGAACGAAAAAGTACTAGTGGAGGTTGCCAATTCCTAGGACACTCTCTTGTTTCTTGGAGTTCCAAAAAGCAAAACTCGGTTGCACTCTCCACCACCGAAGCCGAATTCGTGGCGGTTGGTGCTTGTTGTGCACAAATTATTTGGATGAAACAAACCCTATTGGATTTTGGACTCAAGTATGATCACATTCCTATCTTATGCAATAACTCTATTGCCATTGACTTGAGCAAAAATTCCATCCAACATTCACGCACTAAGCACATAGAAATCAAACACCATTTTATTCGTGATCATGAGCAAAAATGTGATATTGTTCTAGATTTCGTGGACACAAATCATCAACTAGCAGATATCTTCACTAAACCTTTAGATTCGAAGAGGTTTACCGCTCTTAGAAGAGAACTTGGCATGTCTTCACCTATGTGACTGTGGTTCAACATCCAAGTTGCACTTCACATGCTTGAGCATTATTTCATATGCTTATAGCATGTTTTGATTATTTTTCTTTCTAAATTATTGATTTTGTTGATATTCATTTAAATTTTTTTTGTTTGAATTGATTTGCACAAACTTATATTGCAATATACATATACATCATCATTTCAAGACTGTTTGATTTTTTTTGCAATGAAGTCGACTGCATTAGGAAATACAGTCTGCATTATGGAATGCAGTCAACTGCGTTATGGGAAAAAGGCATAAATCTGCTTCATTTCAGCAGATTCTTCACTTTCCCTCCCTTTATTCGAAAACTCTCTCCCTCTCTTCTCTCACACAAGGGCTCAATTTTCACGGTTTCGGCTTGAAATTGGTATGTTATTCTTCCCAAAACTTGTTTTATTACATGTTTTACACACTTTCACCAATTATATTCACCTACATTGTCCGAAATCTATGCAAATTAGAATTATTCTCTTTCGTATTATTTCATCCGATTCACATCAATTGAGCATGCTACTACATGTGTCAACTCTTGATTCATGCTTAGGGATGTTTATTACATGTTTCTACATAGTTTAATTACATGAATTCATGCAAAAATTTCATTTTTCCCCAAATTTCATAAACTAGGGTTTTAGATTGTCAAAATTTCTTCAATTAATTATGCAATTACATGTTTAATCACTTGATTCATGCTTAGTTATGTCATTTGCTCAATTATACATGGTTAATTACATTCAATTTGTCCAAAATTGATTTTCCCCAAATTGCATGAACTAGGGTTTATCTTCTTCAAAATTATTTAAAATTCTCGTATATTTCGTTTGTTTAAGGCTAAATTCATGTTGCATTATCTCTCTATCATACTTTCACATGATTTATTTCAACAATTTCATAGAAAACATCTTTTTTTTTTCAAATTTTTTTATAAACCCTAATTTTAAAAAATTTCTTAAGTAATATATACATGATTTTCACTTTCTTTGCATTTTCATACATCTTACTTATTTTATTTCTCTTTCCAAAATTGTTAGACTTTTTCAAGAATGGAAAGAGAGAAATGTGCGCGTGCTAGTACGTCTCGATCTCAAGCCGTACCCGAGCCCGAGCCTATTGTGGTAGAGTTTGATCGCAACCGCTATAGGAACCGAGAGGCATTAGATCGATTTTTCGCACAACTCTCTTCCCCGCTGGATCCAAGTTTACGACTGGATACTCCATTTCTTTTCAGCATAGGTGTACTTAGACACCTTCAGGATTGTCATCTAGATCGCCTCACTGATAGGAAGCATTCTATATTATCCTGATTCAATCCGCTTATTTTATGCAAATTTGACTTGGAGCATATCCAGTGAGTCGTGTACCCTCACGTCTTATGTCTTTGGTCGTCGTATCTCATTCTCTCAGTCACGTCTAGCCACTCTTCTAGACCTCCCCGATAGTGGTTTTTGATTTACATTAGATATGATTCCTATAGCCGGTCAATCCCATTGTTGACCGACCTTGGAGCAGCTTCGACACACACTTCATTGTCGACATGTTAGGGCTGCGAGCAAGCCCAACCTTCGTGACCTTCCTCCTCTCTCTCGACTGTTCCATTATGTCATCGTTCATAACGTCATTCCTAGAGTCGGCGGTTTTTCACTTGTCTCTTACTTAGACGTCCAGCTCTTGACCTTTTTCCGCTTGGGTACACCGATTAACCTCCCTCGTCTCATCACGTTGAACATGATTAGGAGCTCCTCATATTCAGCCTTAGCTATACCTTATGGCCTCTTACTCACTTGTGTCTTTGCTGCCTTTGACATACCTCTTATCGGTGAGTATATTGAGTTGACTCGGCACAACGTACTAGACTTCTCTACCCTCCGTAGGAAGAGCCTTTTAGATGATCGTCGCCGATTCTTACCTGAGCTTGACATGGACGATGCTATGGAGGATGATGAGGATGAGGATGAGGATGAGGATGAGGATGAGGATGACGACGATGCTGATGCTCATGGACATGCTGGTGATGGGACTGATCGTGATCCACCTCTGTTGGTCATGCTGCTGTTGGATATGATACAACAGCAGATGCATGCTGGTTGCAATCGGATAGATGTCGCTCATAGCTAGCTTAATCGACGCCTTTCTTGCATGGAGGATCATTGCGGCATTCAGTGTTCTGAGGAGGACATCTTTCATCCATCACCTCCACCATCGGGTCCTTGAGGCATTAGGACATGATTAGTATCTTATGCTTATGTCTTTAGACTTTATTATGTATTTCAAACTTGTCATGGATGATATTCGTACAACTTGGGTTGAGTTTTTAAATTAGCACTTTGATTCACGCTTCTTTTTATGTTCTATTTTATTACAAGTCTTGATACACCTTGTGATGGTTAATCAAGTACATATGTTTTCTTGTTTGAATGCCTTTATTGGCTATATTGATTATCCATGGATGGATACATATTTTGATTACTTTCACACAACACACACCCTTGAGATCTTTTTCATGATGCCAAAACGGGGTGAAAACTATTGTTGATTCATACTTGTGTGGATTTGATGAGCATATATTATTTGAGATAGGGGGAGCCTGTATTGCTTGAGATAGGGGGAGCTTATCGTATTGATTCTTCTTTTGACCCCTTATGGTTTATAATTGAAATTGTCATGCTTTATTGCGTTTATCATCTTATATATCTCATAATATTTGAATCAGTGTTTGCCATCATAAAAAAGGGGGAGATTGTTAACCCTACGGTTATTTAACCTAGGATTAGATTTGATTTTGATGATAACTAACATTGATGATTATGTTGTCTAACATGCATTGAGTTGATGAAGCAATAGGTATAATCTCATAATCATGCAAACGGACAATTAGACAAGAAAATCGTTCAAAGACACTTAACGGAACGCATCAAGATGGAATAGTTCGATTGATTTTTACAATTGCATTTATTCTGTTCTTTGTAACTAGACATAGAGAGTTGATCGTGTCGATGACTGTGACCTAGAATTTGCCCATAGGTTTCCCTTGCATGCATAAAATTTTTCATTCTTTGAAAACAGGGAAAACTGCATTTTCAGGAATACAGTCGACTGCATTGGAATGCAGTCGACTGCATGTTGGGCAGTGAGGTATTACAGTTGACTGCATTGGAATACAGTCGACTGTAATTGGAAATTTTGAATTTCCAACAGCTACTTTTGGGAATACAGTCGACTGCAATGGTGCAATGCAGTCGACTGCGTTTACCGTTTGGCGTAATAAATGCCCTACCTAATTCCAAACGGTCATATTAATTTCCACACCTATAAATACTCATCTTGGGCGTAGTTTTGATTCATGAATTGCATTCAAAGCTTTCTTATCTTGCATATACTCAAAGATTAAAGAAATTGTTCAATCTCTCTTTGTTTTCATTATTTTCTCATCCAATTCAAGGGAGCATTTATTGTGAGCTTACATTTGAGAGATATACACTTTCATAAGTCATCATACACTCAGCTCTCTTGTTCTAGAGCTTAAACTTGTACTCATCTACTTCTTGAGAGTGAATTCTTGTACACAATTCTTCATCTAAAGTTTCTTGTATCAAAGCTTGGGTTGTCAAGCTTTGGAGCCTTGGGATTGTCAAAGATTGTTCTTGAAGTGGGTATAGCATCAAGGGATTGTAAGCGGTTCGATCTTGACCCGTAAGAAATATCATACTAATGGATTCTAGGGTCTTTCAAGGGACTTCCTTGAAGGGGTGGGTGTAGGCTTGAGGGTAATTCAAGCCGAACCATCTAAATCTCAAGCGTCAAGTATCTCTAAACCCTTCTCTCTTTACATTATTGTTTTATACTTGTGTTGAAATTGGTTAATTTGCTTATTTGAGATATTGTCTTTGAGGTTTGTTGTTTGAAGCTCTTTAAGTGTTATTCATCGCTTCTCTAAGTTTGTAGTGATTACTTGTTAATTTTTTAAAGTAGTCTTAAAACCCTATTCACCCCCCTCCCCCCCTCTAGGGTTATCTTTTTGGTTTCAGAGGTCTAATCCCCACTCAAGTCATAATTGCCATAATATCAACAACATATGCCAAACATGTAAACTAATCTCTAATGCGCCAACTAATTCGGTGATCAAGCAAGAAATTAATGATGTTCTTCCTTAAGTACCCTACACACATGCATACTTATATTAGCATGTATATATTTGAGTTCCCATTTAAGACCTACAATTTACCTACTTATTCACCATTAAGCCCATCACAAATAACTACTAGTTTAGGTTACATAATCTGCCCAGTATTTCAATTGATAGCAGAAGTAGTCTGTACTCCAAAAATCATAAAACTTTAATTACAAGGCCTCTACAGTCAGACAATATATTTCTGGAAACTAAACTTAAATATCTACATCCCAGTATTTTACTTGGCACTAAAATATTATTTTAAGCTCATGTTAAGCCCTTCCAAAAACAGACTTCAGAATCTGTCCAACAACAGTTTCACAAGACAGGTTTCAACCCACGAATTTTAAACTATAGCAATCGTACTTCACATAATCTGAAATTTGGTATGTATACTCTATAAATGTATTTTTACAACATATAAAGTAACCAAACCCATATCGCAAATAAAAGTATACCTTTTTAAGCACCAAAGTTAACCTAATTTCATGACTGTACAGTTTCACATGACAGGTTTCAAGCCACAACTTTTAAACCATAGCAATAGTACTTGAAATAATCTGAAATTTGGTCTCTATACTCTATACATGTATTAGTACAACATTTAAAATAACCAAACCCATATCTCAACTAAAACTATACATTTCTAGGCACCAAAGTTATCTCATGTTTATGATTGTTTTGCAGGTTTTGTAACATGTCTCTCTTAAGATCATTACAAGCAAGTATATCAGTATTTCACTACTAATAATACTTCTCAAACATGCTTGAAAACCTAAAATCACAAGATAACCTACCTTCAAGAAAATCAAGCTCAAGTAAATTCAAGAAACTTTGATGCTCTCCTTTGTTCTTTCGTCTCTTCTTTTCTTTCCTCCCTTTCTCTCTATTTTTACTTTCCTTTATCCTTGTGGCCAAATGGTAAGAAGAGTCTTTCACATGTCTATCTTGTTCCTAATTTATCCACTTAGGTTTCTTTCTATTTTTTTCTTTTCCTTTGATTACTCACCACTAACAATAATCCAAAGACAACACATGGAGTGCCACTAATACCAACATTTGATATTTGCATATTAGTCCCAAAAATTTACATAATTATATTTTGGCCCATAACTTTATTTCAATATTTGTTTATGTAGAAAACTAATGTAACACAAATAGAATATTTTAATCAATTTAAATGTGTTCAGGATTAACAAAATAATTGATAGCTAATTAAGATTGGGGCCTCACACTCTTCCCCCCTTAAAAGAATTTAGTCCCTAAATTCATACCTGATCACGTGAACAACTGCGGGTACTTAGACCTAATCTCATCTTCACGCTCCCACGTAGCCTCTTCAATATCATGATATTGCCATTTGACCTTAACCAAAGGAATCACCTTATTCCTCAATACCTGATCCCTACGGTCCAAAATCTCCACCGGGTGCTCAACATAAGTCATATCTGCTTCTATGTGAACCGGCTGATCATGTAACACATGTGATGGATCTGGCTGGTATTTACGCAACATAGATACATCAAAGACATTATGTACCCCTGATAATGAAGGCGATAAAGTAACCCGATACGCTAGATCACCAACCTGTTCCAAATCTCATGACTCCTTTTGTTGGAGAAATTTTAATAAAAACAAAGTCGCCCACCGTAAATTCCAAACCACGTCGATGAGTGTCAGCGTAGCTTTTTTGTCTACTATGTGCTGTATGGATACGTTGTTGAATTAATTGTATCTTATCAGTGGTTTCACGAATAATATCAGATTTAATAAGCTTACCTTCCCCAACCTCTGACCAACAAACTGGAGATCTGTATTTTCTTCCATATAACGCCTCATAAGGAGCCATATCAATATTAGAATGGTAGCTGTTATTATAAGAGAATTCAACAAGTGGTAGATGTGAATCCCAACTACCTTTCAAGTCTATCACACAAGCTCGTAACATATCCTCCAAGGTTTGTATAGTGCCCTCACTTTTACCATATGTCTAAGGGTGAAAGGTTGTACTCACGGCCAACTGTGTACCCATAGCCTTCTGAAAAGCTTGCCAAAATCGAGAAGTAAAATGTGGATCCCTGTCAGAAACAATACTAACAGGAACTCCATGCAAACGAACTATCTCATCGATATATAACTTAGCTAGTTTTTCCATGGAATATTTCATATTCAGAGTAAGAAAATGTGCAGACTTAGTAAGTCGGTATACTATTACCCAAATTGCATCATTTTCGTCTTGAGTCCGTGGTAAACCTGTCACAAAATTCATAGTTATATGCTCACATTTTCACTCAGGAATAGATAAAGGCTGTAAATAACCACCCGGCTTTTGATGTTCTGCCTTTACCAGCTAACATGTTAGGCACTTGGAAACAAATTTAGCTATATCACCTTTCATACCATTCCACCAATAATGTGATTTCAAATCTCTATACATTTTAGTGCTACCAAGATGAATATTGTACTTACTCTGATGTGCTTCTTTTAAAATCTCCTGTTTAACCTCATCATCATTTGGTACACAAATATAATCTCTAAATCTCAATATATCTTCAGAAGATAATGAAAATTCAGGTTGCAACCGTTGCTCCACCTCCGTTCTAATTTTCTGCAACTTTAGGTCCTTTCCCTGAGCTTCTCGTATCAGTTGCATTAACGCATGCCAAGCTTTAATATTAGCAAATAAAAATCCCGTTCTAGTTGCACGCGGCCTCCAATCACACACATCAGTCAACATATCCCAATCCTTAAGCATTAAACTAGCAATCACATTCTTTCGGCTTAAGGCATCAGCAACCACATTAGCCTTACCCGGGTGATATGAAATAGAACAACTGTAATCGTTTAATAATTACATCCATCTACGTTGTCTCATATTCAATTCCTTCTGCGAAAATAAATATTTCAAATTGTTGTGATCGGTGTAGACCTCAAATACTGCTCCATACAAATAATGTCACCCCTTATGTAAGGCAAAAATAATAGCTGCTAATTCTAAATCATGAGTAAGATAATTCTCGTCATATGGCTTCAATATACGTGATGCATAAGCAATTACCTTACCTCTTTGCATAAGCACACAACCCAAACCTTTGTGAGATGCATCACTATATATTACAAAATCATCATTCCCGTTAGGCAGAACCAAAATAGGTGCACTGACCAATCTATGTTTCAACTCCTGAAAACTGATCTCACGTTTATCATCCCAAATAAAAGTTACTTTCTTCTGAGTCAAACAAGATAATGGGCCAGCAATTTTGGAAAACCCCTCAACAAATCTACGGTAATATCCTGCTAACCCCAAAAAACTACTTACCTCCGATACTGTTGAAGGCGTTTTCCAACTTTGTATAGCCTCAATCTTAGCCGGATCCACTGATATTCCCGCACTTGATATTATATGCCCCAGAAAAGCAATTTGTTACAACCAAAACAAACACTTTTCAAATTGGGCATACAACTTTTTATCCCACAAGGTTTGGAAAACAAGTCTGAGATGCTGAGCATGCTGTTGGGTATCCCGAGAATAAACCAAAATATCATCAATAAAGACTACCACAAAACTATCCAAGTATGGCTTGAATATGCGATTCATCAAATCCATAAAATGCCACGGGTGCATTAGTAACCCCAAATGGCATAACTAGAAATTCGTAATGACCATACTTAGTCCTGAAAGCAGTCTTAGGGAGTTCCTCCTCCCTTACCTTCAACTGATGATAACCTGACCTTAAATCCACTTTGGAAAATATCTTAGCTCCTTGCAACTGATCAAACAAATCCTCGATATGGGTTAATGGGTATTTATTCTTTATTGTTACGTGATTTAACTGTATGTAGTCAATACATAAACGCAAGGTACCATCCTTTTTCTTAACAAATAATACAGGCGAACCCCAAGGTGAAGTACTTGGTCTAATAAAGCCTTTATCAAGTAAATCTTGTAATTGCACCTTTTATTCCTTCAATTTAGCAGGAGTTATTATGTAGAGAGCTTTAGATATAGGTGTAGTGCCTGGAACAAGTTCAATAACGAATTCTATCTCCCTATCAGGTGGTAGAGTAATCAAGTCCTGCAAAAATACATCTGAATATTCCCGAACAATAGGGATATCCTCCAGCCTACTCACTGTCTTCTAACAGTCAATAGCATACACAAAATACCCCACACAGCCCTTACCAAGTAACTTTTGAGCACGTAAGGCAGAAATAATAGGGATAGCAGTTGGACTTTTATCCCCCACATACATAAATACTGACTGATCTGGTAAAGTAAACTAATAGTTTTGCAAAATAGTTAACACTAGCATGATTGTGGGATAACCAATCCATACCCAAAATAACATCTAACTCCCTCATAGGCAGTGCAATCAAATCGGCATGCAATACGTGGTTATTCATGTCAATCTCACATGCTTTGTACACTTTACTGTATATTAATAGTCACCCACAGGGGTACTGACTTTGACCACAAATGGTAAAGAATCTGACAGCATAGGCAAAGGATGTAAGAAATGTGATGCAACATATGAATGTGTAGAGCCAGGATTAATCAATACTCTAGCCAAAGTACCCGAAATAAGAACAGTACCTCCAACAACTACAGGCAATCCATGTACCTTATCCTGTCCCAGTGCAAATGCTCTAGCCTTTATCATCGGTTTATTCACCCTTCTACCAGTACTAATACCAGTACCAGATGCGTCCCCAGCAGTAGTAGCGACATATCCTTATTCTTAGGACAATCCCTTATATGATGCCCCTGTGCCTCACATGTAAAACATGTCCCCTTTCTCTTCCTACAAACCTCTTTTGTGTGCCCAGTCATATCACAAAATGTGCAATATCGACTCACTGCCTATCCAGGCTGTTGTTGAGGTGGTATATACTGAGTAGGCCTCACTGAAGGCCTAGGCTGAGGTCGTGATCCAGCTATAAATGGTCGTGGCATAAATCTCTGTGTCTGGGGTCTAGGTGGATACCCTATACTCCTCATATCTGTTCTCATAAATTTCCTACCACCAGATGTAGAAGGAAATCTTCTTGTCTGCCACTGTGGCACCGGAGGCCTAGATAAACTCATATGTGCCCTCTTTGCCCGTGTAAACCCTAAAGTCCTCTCAATATTAAATGCTCGATCAACAATCTCGTGATAATTAGAGATATTAAGAGGTGCGATAGATTCCTGTATGTCAGGATTCAAGCCAGTGTCAAAATTTCTAGCTTTCCTATCACCACCCTCAACCAAATAAGATGCATGTGGAGCTAAAGCAGTAAATTCTTTTTCATATTCTTGTACAGTCTTGTATCTCTGTTCAAGTTGCAGGAAAGCCAATTCCCTATCTCTTCTAACACTTGCCGGAATATAATTCTTATTAAACTCAGTAGTAAACAAGTCCCAAGTTCTTATACTATTACCGGTTGTCCACTTCGCATCAATCGTCTTCCACCAAAACCCTGCTAAAAAGTAGCCAAAGAAACTTTCTATGCAGGAGTTAATTGCATTCTCTCAAATAATTTCTCCTTATTGCTGATCCATTCCTCTGCCTCATCTGAATTAGCGTCATCCGCGAATACAATAGGCTTAAGCTTAACAAACCTTTCAAGCAAGGTCAAATCATCAGTAGCTATAACGGATCTCACCTGAGAACTCTCACCAACCTGATTGTGCTGGTGATTTTTTTGTGAAGATTCTAGGTTCTTGGTTATACGTCCAACTAACCCAGTTATCTCCCGTAAATTAGGGTCAGTTCCTTGTGTACCCTGCCCCACGGTGCTTTCCTCTCTGGCCCGCCATATATCACACCTGAACAGGCGAAAGAATATGTTTAGGCCACACTAAATTTCAAAATCAAATAAACTAATCAATTCCGAAGATCTTAGCCTGGCTTTTAAGCAACTATAGCTCTGATACCACTAAATGTCACAACCCCCGGAAGGGGTGCAATGCTAAACAAGCAAGTTACCATATATGCATCAAGGATAAAATAGAGCTTTACTACAACCTCAAAATAAACAGTGGAAGTATGCTTATACGTTACAGTCGTCCATAAGTGGAAATACTGAACATAACATTATACTACATACTACCTCTCTCCTATACAAGTGCTACACTCCAAAAATCAAAGAAGAACACCTAAAACATTGCTCACCCAGCGTAATACTCTTGATTCTCTCCAAGGTAGCCCTCTTCGTCCCCTGACAAATATTCTGACTCCGAACCTAGAGAAAAAGTATAGGGAATAGGTCAGCTTGATGGCTCAGTAGGGTATCCGATGCTTTTAAGTCCAAACATGAATTGATTATATTATAAATGGTTAGTATAAACATGCAAGTCACTTGAACAGATGATACCTACATACTTATGAATAATTTAACATATCGAGTATCACATACAACCATCTGCTCACACTTGCCTTCAAAAGAAACGAGAATAGCATATCGAGCAAGATTTGAAATCTTGTAGAACATATACGAGAATGGCAAGCAAGACCTAAATATTAACTTGATTTTGCTAAGTATAACGAAACAGTATAAACAAGTTCAAGACAAATAGGAGCCAAGTACGAGAATATCAATATGCAAGTATGCCCCTCATGCACAAGCCAACCTTCTCTGAGTGCGAGAGACTTTTCGTATCGTAACCAGCTGATATAGCGGGTTCGATAGAAGAAGTCTAACATCATCACAGGCACGCCAATAATTCCTTTCGGGAGACATGAACGAGAACAAGAACCCTGGCCGAATAACTTCCAACCCCGGCAAATAACACCCTCAACTCATTTTTTCCTCCTCCTTCACGTGACATGCATAATCAAGCACGGATGTCAACAAAATGTCATCAAGTACGTCAAAAGAGGTCTAATCCCCTCTCAAGTCATATAATTGCCATAATATCAACAACATATGCCAAACATGTAAACTAATCTCTAATGCGCCAACTAATTCGGTGATCAAGCAAGAAATAATTGATGTTCTTCCTTAAGTACCCTACACACATGCATACTTATATTAGCATGTATATATTTGAGTGCCCATTTAAGACCTGTAATTTACCTAGTTATTCACCAGTAAGCCTAGCACAAATAACTGGGTTAATTTTACGCTACACCCCGTACTTAGGGGTCAGTTGCACCCAACACCTTATGGTTCTAATTTTGGCAACCAGAACCAAAATTTTAAAAATCTTGGCACCCAGCACCAGATGACGGTCAAGAGGCACTTTGACCACACGTCTGTTAGTTTTTTAGGGGCAAAATAGTCTTATTACCCCTTAAAGCATACATGTCATCCAGTCAGCTACACATGGCCCAATTGGGCTCTCCACGTCATCTCTCTCTAACAGCTAAAGAAGAAATGAAGCAGAAGAGAAAGAAATGGGGCAATGGAGGTTCATCTGAAGATGGCCCAGTTGGTTCGGATTGATTCCACTTTGGGTTTCAGGGAGGATCATGGTATGAATCAACCTAAAGTTACGTTGACCGTAAGAAGCAAGCACTGGGTTCGGAGACACAATATCCGACACTGGAAACTTGATACGTGAGAGCACCGGTGGAGCTTGTACTGTGTTTGCTAGGCCTCCCTACGGCGAAACCTTCTTCAAGAATGCCACCGACCGGTGCTCGAATGGGATGCTAATGATCGACTACATCGGTACGTAATTGCTACACGCTTCAGATTCTCTTGCAAGAGATTGGAACTTTATTGAATCGCTACACCTTTCAGCAAACTTCTTTCGGAGATTGTTGTCCGGGATTCTCGACCGTCGTCAGAGATGAATCCAGGTAACGGTACTGCGATAGGCTCCATCGGCTCCGACAGATCTGGTGGTTGGATTGGTGGCTGCTCCGGCGGCACAGTGGCAGATCTGGTGGTTGCAAAATTCGGCGTCGGCGTCAACAGCACAGTGGCATGGTAGCGCGACACCGTCCTTGGTGGTCGATTGGCTGTTGGTGCCCCTCGCCGGTGGCTATATGAACCTCCATTGCCCCATTTCTTTTCTCTTCTGCTTCATTTCTTCTTTAGCTGTTAGAGAGAAATGACGTGGAAAGCCCAATTGGGCCATGTGTAGCTGACTGGATGACATGTATGCTTTAAGGGGCAATAAGACTATTTTGTCCCAGAAAAACTAACAGACGTGTGGTCAAAGTGCCTCTTGACCGTCATCTGGTGCTGGGTGCCAAGATTTTTAAAATTTTGGTGCTGGTTACCAAAATTAAAACCATAAGGTGCTTGGTGCAACTGACCCCTAAGTACGGGGTGCAGCGTAAAATTAACCCCAAATAACTACTAGTTTATGTTACATAATCTGTCCAGTATTTCAATTGGTAGCAGAAGTAGTCAGTGCTCCACAAATCATAACAATTTAATTACAAGGCCTATATAGTCAGAAAATATATTTCTGGAAACTAGACTTAAAGATCTACATCCCAGTATTTTATTTGGCACGAAAATATTATATTAAGGTCATGTTAAGCCCTTCCAAAAACAGACTTCAGAATCTGTCCAACAACAGTTTCACAAGACAGGTTTCAAGCCACGAATTTTAAACCATAGCAATAGTACTTGAAATAATCTGAAATTTGGTCTCTATACTCTATGCATGTATTAGTAAAACATTTAAAATAACCAAACCCATATCTCAACTAAAACTATACATTTCTAGGCACCAAAGTTATCTCCTGTTTCTGACTGTTTTGCAGGTTTTGTAACATATTTCTCTTAAGATTATTACAAGCAAATTTATAAGTATTTCACTACTCATAATACTTCTCAAACATGCTTGACAACCTAAAAGCACAAGATAACCTACCTTCAAGAAAATCAAGCTCAATTAAATTCAAGAAACTTTGATGCTCTCCTTTGTTCTTTCTTCTCTTCTTTTCTTTCTCCCTTTCTCCCTTTTCTTTTCTTTCCTCCCTTTCTCTCTATTTTTACTCTCCTTTATCCTTGTGGCCGAATGGTAAGAAGATTCTTTCACATGTCTATCTTGTTCCTAATTTATCCACTTAGGTTTCTTTCTATTTTTTTTTCTTTTCCTTTGATTACTCACCACCAACAATAAATCCAAAGAGAACACATGGAGTGCCACTAATACCAACATTTGATATTTGCATATTAGTCCCAAAAATTCACATAATTATATTTTGGCCCATAAATTTATTTCAATATTTGTTTATGTAGAAAACTAATGTAACACAAATAGAATATTTTAATCAAATTTAAATGTGTTCAGGATTAACAAAATAATTGAGAGCTAATTAAGATTGGGGCCTCACAAAACTGGTCATTCACATGGTGATCCAAGGATCCACAGCCATAACATTTCCTATCCTTCCTCCAGCAAGAATCAAATTTATGCCCAACCTTACCACAATAAGAACAAGTCAATTTGTACCCTTGTACTTGCTTAATCTGCTGAGTTGCAAGCCTGCCCTTAGGTTGCTGCATGCTTCTTTCATCATTATATGCCCCTGCTCTTTTCACTTTATTACCACCGGCGTTCAAATTCTTTCCACCTTGCCAATTCGAAAGATTTGGTCTAGTTCCATTCAACCGTGCCTTTTTCCTATGTATGTCCCCATCACTCTTTCAATGAGCAAAGCTCTGTCTACCATTTCATAATAGTCATCAATATTGAGAATTGAGATCTTTTCTTGGATTACAGGCTTCAAACCATCTTGAAACTCTCTACCCCTCCTATATTTTCCCTCTACCAAGTACGAAGCATGCCTGGCCAATGATGTGAACTTTGTTCCATATTGTTGCATCGCTAGATTGCCTCTACCAAGTACGGAGCCGCAAGAGGTGTTCGTTAGGATGTTGGTTTAAGCCTTGAGAAATTTGTAGAACTGCCAGTTTATTACTTGAATTGTTCGTAGCTGAATCCCAGGAGGTCTCCTCTTAAATAAGTGCTATTAGTCTTTATGGAGTAATTTAGTTGAGATAATTTTGGAAAGAGTTGTAAAGGTATCTTTAGAAATTCATGTTATGGTATTGGTTTAATGTATGGTTTTAAAATTGTGTACATGCTTAAGTAAGGCCTGGCAGAACCCTAATTAGTTGTCTGAATGGGTCTGCGGCCGGTCACGTGCCTAGCACATGGGCTTACCCGTGGGTTTGGGTCGTGACAGAAATGGTATCAGAGCATTACGGTTTTGGGATATTAGAGTTTAAGTAATGATTTCGCTGGTTAGGTTTTAGAACCCTAAGTGATGATCCAATTTTATTGGTGAAGTTTCTTTAAGTTGCTATTGGTGATTATGACTTATGTTTCGAAGGTTATAGATATCATTAGGAAGACTCATTTTCATTGGGCGAAGCTGGAGAGATATGCTTCTAGTTGCCAAAAGCTAATCAAGGTTGTAGAACAACATTAGCTTAATAGCTAGATAGAGATAATGTAAGACTGTGGTTTCTGGAAGTTCTTGTAGCTTGTAACCCGACACTCTTAGCTCTTAGTTCGTAGCTCTTAGTTGCTACCGTTAGAGCGCTAACTGAATTTTTTTTTGTTATAGTGAGGTTTATAAGTTCACAAGTTTTTTTGAAACAAGGTTTCATAGAATAGCAGTACTTTGAATTGAAATGCGAGATTGGGACGAGTAAATATTTGTCTGAGAGCATAGAGCCACTGGGTTGACTTTGCTATGAATGCACACGAGAATTTGGCTTTAGATCTTATATCCTCATTTCACTAAGTACAAGTTATGTGCATATATTGGACTATGGCAAAGGTGAATTGAGATTATGAGTAATGATGTTTTCAGCGTGCATTTTGGGTTTTAGCTGTAGCCCAGGGTCCTACATACATTAATTGGCGTGCATGACTTTATCTGATTTCGAGGAGTGAATACCATAGGATAAAGGGATGTAATTGAGGACTAGAACTAGTTGCTCACCGTCTTTGACGGGATTAAGTATTTTGTTCTTTTAGGGTAAAAAAAAAAAAAATGCAACTTATGTCTATAGAATGGTTATGATTTGAGCCACGAAGTTAAGAGTATCTATTTTTTTTATGTGAAATATTTGAGGACTTTTGAATGGTGGAAGTGTCTTTTAAAGTTGGCGACTAGAGGAGTATAAACGGCGATCTAATATGTTCGAGCTAAGCGTTACAATTTCACATAAAAATTTTAAAGGTTAGATTTTCATAGGCGTAAATTATGGTGCGGTGTTGATAGGTATATGATTCTATAGAGTCATGACTAGTATGCCTTTAGAGTGTAAGAGTTATAGATATAACTCAATGTGGGATCCTTTAGAGTGAAAGTCATATGAGATAATTGCTCAGTATCTTAGTATGCCATACGCTTAAAGTTAAGCTTGCTACTATTAAGTAGACCGTGCGAAAGAATATATTGTGGTTTATTATCTGAAAAGCGTAGCAGAAGCATGATGATTAAGAATTTAAATATCTGGTTGTGTTGGAGTGGAGTAAGTATAAGTGATGACCTGGTAAGTTAGAGCTTAGCGTAACGACTTAAATAGGAACTGTGACGTTTAACGTTGTGAGCATAATGAAATTCGAGGTCGAATTTCTTTTAACGGGAAGAAGATGTAATATCCTGGTCTCAAATTGGTCTTGTGGTTGATTTTGATGAATACATCTGATGCTCTAGAAATTTTGATCACTTGGTGATACTTCAAGGTGTAACGATGATTTTCATTGAATAAATGGAGAAATGTAGAGATAGCATTTACAACTGGCGAATGTTCTAATTTAAGATTATTAATCTTAGACGTATTTTTGGTTGGTGAATTGAAGTGAGTTTAAAGTTAAGTGTTATGATGGGAGATGAGATCAGACATCATTGAATGCAGAAATCTAATAACACAAAGTTTCGAGGTACGGATTATCAGTGGATTAAAGTGTGTTAAATGCATATCACACATTTCATGCTTTAAGGTCTTTGGGTGCATGTACTTATCAAGTCGCTTGAAATTATATCCGAGTTTGATTGTGAACATTTAGATGGATTTAGTCGTGTAGTACACTTGAGGTGTTATGCTGATGGTTATCAGAGATTAAAATGATTAAGATCAGCTGTACAGGGAACACCAAATTTCGAGGACGAAATTTCTTTAAGGAGGAGATAATGTAATACCCCAAACCTTGGCTTAACCGGTTATTATTACTTTAGCAACAATTTCTAAGAGTGATGTTCTTTTGAGTTTTTAGCGACGAATTTGGGGAGCATTATAATGGTGATCTTTACGACAATTTTAGAATCATAAGAAAAATTTAACGGTAACAGATATTATTGATATTGATTAATGTCGTTGGCAAGGATTAGCGTTAACTGGTATTTTCTATAGAAACCTTTAGCAACAAATTTAACATCATAAAATATAAGTTGTGATAACAATTATGAACAACACAGATTGAGGTATTAGTAGCAATTAGCGAATTAATAACTTATGACATTTTTTTTTAGCGACAAGTAGTGTAGCGGGTTAGCGTAACAGTCTTTAATAAATTTGCTAACATATGGTTCATCGTAAGTATTTTATTCTTTGGACCATTTTTCGTAATAATAAGTTGGGTTAGAAATTTTAGCGACAAATGGGTTTATAGGGCTTCTTTGCAATTTCTAACTAGGGTTTTCACCCCCTTATATAAATATATAAGATTGTGGGGGTGAGCAGCCACCCTTCTAGCCGTCAGACTCCATCTTGTTCACGGTAGAGAGAGATAAAGAGAAGAGAAAGAAGAGAGCTTGAAGGGGGAAATTTTTCGGCAAGCTCTGGCAATCGCATAGGAATTTCGGTAAGCCCTCTTACAGATTTACTTAGCAAATTGTAGGCTTATTGTCGAATCGCATATATGTGTATCGCCTGAGTTCGAGAAGTTGTGAGGGGTATCGTTTGGCCAGCCATGGTGGCTGCCGTGTTTATGTGAGTGGGGCTGCAAATTTCAGTATATATGTATAGGTTCGTGTGTATGCATGTAATCCGTATGTGGGCTTAAAAGAGAAAGAAAAACGTGGGTTTACAGGGGACGAATCGCTGCCATGAGGCAGTTTAAACTGTCGGTATTAATATACATATAGGTAATGGGTCTGTGAGAAATGGTGAGTTATAAGTACTGGTATATGCGGATGGGAACAACTATGTAGGTGTCGTAAACATTCGAATGTGTGAGTGGGTATAATAGCGGCGTGAAGGGATATGGGTTTGGAACAGAACCGATGATAAGGGCCTGCTTTGCACCTTGTGGGATTGTTGTCATGGTAGCCATGGTTGCGCAAAGGATGAGTGGAGCTTGGCGCATGGAAATGCCGTGATAGCAGCTGGACGTGGGAAGGTGTTGGAGAAATAAAGAAGAGGGAACAGCAATGGGTTTGTGTGTGTTGTGCGCACAGGTGAGAGGTGTGCGTACGCACTGTGTAGGCTGCTATGCAGCTGTGTATGCAAATGTGCGTGTGTTTGTAAGAGTGTAATAGGTGGGTGTGATTTGTATTGTTGGTGTGTGGGTTTCGGTGGGATTTGGAATATAGTGTTTAGTGCAATGTGTGTATATATATGAAGTGGTGAATGAAAAAGGAAGAAAGAAAGAGAGACGTACAGTGGGCATGGTGGCTGAATATGGGAATGTAATGTGTGGGTGTTATTGTATGTGGGTATGTGTTTAAGAAGGCCAGACAGCCGTGAGAGTGTGGGTGTAATGTATACAGTGAGTGTAACAGCAAGTTGATGGTGTTGCTGTGGGTTGGCAAGGATGATGGGGTATTAAATGGTGAGGCAGTGATGTTAGAGTAAAAAGATAGATGAATGTGCATTATAGTGGGTGAAACGTGTAGTGTGGGTGTGTGAGAGAAAGTAGCCAAGGCTGCCTTGGAGCAGGTGTAGTGCTGTGTGTTTTTCTGTGTGGTTTAGTGGGGGTCCAAGAGTGCTTGTAATGGGTACCTGTGTGTTTATAATGTGAGAAGTGGTCTTGAAGCATGAGTTTGACAAGAAGATGCGGCAGTAACTTGTAAATGGTGATGAAGAGTTAAAGTAATGGTTTATGAGAATTTGGGTGTAAAGGCAAGCTAATGGGTATTATGACTGAAGTGAGTTCATGTAAGAACAGTACTGAGTAGGCGTGAAGAAGGAGAAGACCGCTTAGAGAGAGGGAAAGTCCATGTTTTAAAGTTGGAGTTAAAAGTGTCGCTAAAAAGCTATCTTATTCCAGCAGTCTCTTTTCGAATTTTTAAAACATATCTAGAAAATGTTTTGGGCAAAACTCAAAGAAGTAACTTAGGTTTATTTTTCAAGACCTACACACAGTAAAAATGTTAGAATTTTTGGAGCTCGGGAAGCGTGTTAACTAATTTTATGCGTGATAGAGACGTTAGTGTATTATAGAATAGTAAACTAAGTTATTAAATTCTGAAACTCCTACAATAATCTTATGTCGCTAAGATAATGTAGTGTCTAAAGTTTCGAAATATTTTAAGGTCGTTTGCTATGTTAGCGGCGTAACGCCCGAACGGATATAGCGTAACGCCCGAACGGATATAGCGTAACGCTTCATTATTACGATAGTTATTAAATTAGTTCCAAGGACCTCTTCTGAATAGATTCAGACAAAGTACAAATAGGTAATTATACGGAAGTCGGGGGATGGTTGGGTAAAGTTTACTCATCTAAAAGAAACATAAATACCTAAGCGTGCCCGAGCGTCAATAAATAACATCTGTATGATTTGTTATTTAGGTTTTGATAGTCAAGAGCTAGGGCCGGCAAGTGAGCAAATATCAGAAACAGATTTTGAGCGAGGTAAGTACCCCTGCCATGTTCCTCTGTATATTTATTTGCAAAACCTATGATATGTATTTATGATTTGATCATTTAAAGTTTAAAGTTCTATTCTGCATATGTTTATTTCTAAAGTGTTTTATTTGAAACATAAATTGAAAAGAAATGCCATGGATTGTTGTATGAGTATTTGAAATATGATCGATTTCTGTGGAACGAAATGATAGTTGACTGTGTTACTGCGCCCCATATCCACGGGGGAAAGTGGATTCCGGGTCCTGGTCAACGGGACCATACGTTGACGCACAGTACTGTTGCACCGTGGTTCGCCCCTGCGTCCACACTTTGTTATCCTGGGAGGAGGAGGGATTTTGGGTCCTAGTCAGTGGGACCATACGCTGACCGCAGTATACATGTTATGATTAATTGTGATAGTTCTTGGTGAAAACTCTTTATTGATCCCATTCTAATTCGAGAATCTTTTGTTGCAAGTACATATATATACGTGGATATGTTGAGCATATTTATTTTGGTAACATTGAAATTTTATTGTGAAAAAGGAAAACCATGGCATAGTCGAAGCCCCCAAAATTTTATTTTAGGGATATGGCATGTGTATTTACTGGGCCCCCAGCTCACCCCTTTTTATAAATGTTTTCAGGTGAACACCTAGATGAACCTCAGTACAATGAGAGTAATGAACATGGAGCCGCAAGAGGTGTTCGTTAGGATGTTGGTTTAAGCCTTGAGAAATTTGTAGAACTGCCAGTTTATTACTTGAATTGTTCGTAGCTGAATCCCAGGAGGTCTCCTCTTAAATAAGTGCTATTAGTCTTTATGGAGTAATTTAGTTGAGATAATTTTGGAAAGAGTTGTAAAGGTATCTTTAGAAATTCATGTTATGGTATTGGTTTAATGTATGGTTTTAAAATTGTGTACATGCTTAAGTAAGGCCTGGCAGAACCCTAATTAGTTGTCTGAATGGGTCTGCGGCCGGTCACGTGCCTAGCACATGGGCTTACCCGTGGGTTTGGGTCGTGACAGTGTGCAAGTGCTTCGGACATACTACCAAGTCTTGTGCTCGAGCTGAGAAAGATAACCCCCGCCCTCCCTTAGTTTGTGTTCCGAACCGGGCTGCACAACCTATACTATCCTTGTTGTGGCACTTGCGAAAGATACAGAGTAAACAACCGTGAAAAGAAAAGGTAAGGATAAAGTTAGCAGGGGTTCTTCTTCATCTCTGGTAGGTATTCAGCTAGGCCATAATAAGTAGGAAACTATGCACTAGCATGAGCTTGGTATTCAGGCATAGGTTAGTGACCAGTGTACTTGTTCTCATGAGGAGGTCAGTATTCAACAGTCTATTTTACCTGAGGTACCTTCTATTGTTCTTAATGTGCCTATTCTTGATCCTATTTTGCATTCTGATTTGCATGTATAGTCTGACTTGTATTTGCTCGCTGAGTCTGGCTCAGATTCGGACTCTGACTCAGATTTCATTCCATGCTCGATTTCTCTAAAAAAAATAATCTTTCTTCTCATTCCAGTAATAAAGTAAACTTAGTCTCTAGTGCTAACAATAAGAAGAAGAAAAAAAAAGTCTCCCCATAGGGGAAAGTTCACCTGACTCTTTCTTCTATGTTTGTAGCATCTTTTAGTATTTTGGTATCATGCATAACATATTTTGCTGGAATTGTCAACGATTTAACACTAGTGGTAAGCAAGCGGAGGCCCAACATATGATTGCCTCCCTTGGTGTTATGCTTTTTGGGATCATGGAAACCAGAGTAGCTGCTTCTAATGCCTCGATTATTTGTGACCGTAGATTTCCTGGTTGGTCCTTTATTAATAACTACCATTTTTCAGTTAACTGTAGAATTTGGGTCTTGTGGAATCCCAAAGTAGTTAATGTTACTTTTCTTGGTATGTCTGATCAAATAATTCACTGTCGAGTGGACTTAATAGATATTTTGTTTCCTTTTTTTGTTTCCTTTGTGTATGGTTCGAATGATTCTAGTGAGAGATCTATGTTATGACAGGAGCTTGACTATATGTCTCGCCTTTTTGGGACTGATCCTTGGTTGGTTCTTGGCGATTTCAATGCCATCCAGAGTCCAAGTGAAAATTTAGGGGGTAGCAATAGATGGCCTCGCTACCATCAAGAGTTCTATAATTATTTGATTACTTTGGAACTTTTCGATTTGAAGTATTCTGGTTGCTTTTATACGTGGACTAAGTGTTAGGATGATGGTGATACTATTTGTAGGAAGCTTGTCTGTGTCCTTGTTAACAATTCCTGGATCTCTAAATTTCCTAAATCTGAAGCAATTTTTCGTGCTAGAGGTATTTCTGATCATTCACCCATCATCGTTCATTCTCTTGTCAAGGTTCACAAGGTGCCCAAGCCGTTTAAATTTTTTGATATGTGGGCCAATGATCATAAGTTTTTGCCTCTGGTTGCTAAAGTGCGGGGCACGTCCCTTGCGGGCTGTGCTATGTGTCAGGAAGCTAAAGCTGCTTAAGTTACAGCTTAAGGACTTCAATAAGGAACACTTTAGCAACATTTCAGGTAGAATAAATGCGGCTAGGGCTTCTTTGGAGTATGCTCAGAGTATGTTAACGTTGAACCCTCTTGACGCTGTGTGGCGTCGGATTGAAAATGAGAAGCTAGAACTTTTTGCTAGAGTGAGTGGTGAGGAGGAGAGTTTTCTCAAGCAAAAATCTGGGATTCACTGGCTTGATGTGGGAGGTAAAAATAACATTTTTTTTCTTTAAGTCAGTTAATAAGAGAATGAACTTCAATAAAATTAATTCCCTTCTTCAGTCTGACGGGACTACCCTAGAAGACTCGGATTTGGTTAAGGCTTTGATTGTTGACCATTTTCAGAGTTTGTTGGGAACTCGTGGTTCGGGTCACTATCCGGGATTGAATGAGCTTAGGAACTGGATGTCGAAATCCCTTTCAGATTTTCAGTAGCGTGAGATGGGTCGTGAGGTAACTGAGGATGAGTTTCGGAAGATTTTCTTCTCTCTCATGGATGGTAACTCCCCTGGTCCTAATGGGAATAACGCCCTCCTTTTTAAGAAGGCTTGGCATATTGTGGGGGAAGATATTGTGGAAGTGATTTAAGATTTTTTTGGTAATGGTCAGCTTCTCAAAGAAGTTAACCATAAATTCCTTGTTTTAATTCCCAAAATGACTAATCCCTCGAGCCTTAATGATTACAGGCCTATTTCTTGTTGTAACACGATTTATATGTGCATAGCCAAGATCATTGCTAATCGTGTTAAGGTGGTGCTTGGGGACCTAATTGATCCTTCCCAAACAGCCTTTGTTGCCTCTCGGAGTATTACAAATAATATCATATTGCCTCAGGAGCTCATGCAGAACTATCATCGGGAGGATTTCAGGGTTCCTAGATGTGCCATGAAGGTGGATTTGATGAAGGCCTATGATTGGTTGCATTGGGATTTTGCCTTAGATTCCCACCACCCCCCCAACGGTTATTAGATGGATCAAAGCTTGTGTCTCTAGCACGAGCTTTTCGATCATCATAAACGGGGAATCTAATGGTTTCTTTCGGCATAGGCGAGTTATCAGGCAGGGGGATCCGATGTCCCCCTACCTTTTTGTTATATGCATGGATGTTCTTGCACGGATGTTGTAGAGGCTAGTAGTTGGTAGTCAGTTTCGCTACCACTAGAGGTGCCAAAAGGATGGTATCTTTCAGCTTGCCTTTGCTGATGATCTCATGCTTTTTTGTCGGGGTGACCTTCCTTCGGTTCAGGTCTTGAAACATGGCCTCACTGTCTTCCAGCAGTTCTCGAGACTTGTTCCCAAACCTAATAAGAGCCATGTTTTTTTCTCTGGTGTTGAGCCTACTACCAAGGCTTTGATCTCTTCTTGTCTTGGCTTTCTCGAGGAAGAGCTCCCTATGCGATATCTGGGAGTCCCTCTAATCTCCTCTTGTTTACGGAAAGAGGACTATCAGCCTCTTTTGGACTGCATCGTAAAGAAAGTCAAGCATTGGACTTGCAATTACTTGTTGTATGCTGGTAAGGTTCAATTAATTAGATCAGCTTTGTTCTTTATCCAAGTGTACTGGGCTTCAGTTTTTATTCTTCCAAAGAAAGTGATACTAGAGATGGAGAGGATATTTCGAGCTTTCCTTTTGGCTTTGTACCACGGGAGCCAAAGTGGCTTGGGCTGATGTATGTTGTCCTGAGGAAGAGGGAGGCCTGGGTATTAAGCAGATTGAGGTGTGGAACTTTGCTGCCATCTTTAGGTACATTTGGTCCATCATTTGTTTTGGGTCGGACTCCCTTTGTCCGCGGTGGGTTAAGTCCAATATTCTGATAGGTAGGAGTTTATGAGAAGTCTCTTGCCCCAGTGATTGTAGCTGGTCTTGGCGTAAGATCTCTATGTGGTTTGATTGGTGGCATCTGTTAGGCTCTATCATTCCTACCCTTGCTGGTAGGATTATTTCTGACTTGGGTTTGGGTACGCGAGCGAGGGTTTCTGATGTGATCTTGGGCTCCTGGTGATGTTGGCCTATGTCCAATACACTTGAGCTCATGGAGTTGCGCGAGAGTACCCCTAGCTCTTTTTTTCCTACCCAGGATACGCCTGAGAGTATCGTCTCGACGGTTAGTAGTTCTGGGGAGTTCTCCATGGCGAGTACATGGGAAGCCCTTCGTCACAAGCGGCCGTTAGATAGATGGGCTTGCTTACTATCGTGTAATTGGCATGTTCCACGTCATAACTTTGTCTTGTGGCTAGCCATTAGGGAGAGGTTAAGTACGCAGGATAGGCTTTTTGCTTTTCATGTCATTCCTAGCATGAGTTGTGTTTTCTGTTGCATTCCTTTTGAGTCCCACCATCATCTATTTTTTAATTGTCCTTTCACGGGCAGATTATGGCCTATTATTTAAAAGAAATACAATTTTAACTGGCCTATATTAAGTTGGCAGGGTATGGTTGATACAGCTTCCTCTAAGTGGCAGGGCCCTAAATTCCCGACATCGGTCTGTCGGATAGCGTTTGCAGCGTTGGTGTACGATATCTGGAGAGAGCAGAATTCTCGTTCCTTCCAGAATAAGTATATTGATGTGGTTTCTTGTTTTGCAGGTCATCCGATGAAGGTTGTTCTCTTGTAGAAAAGTAGCCAATTCCCCGACTAACCGATGGTTCCAGGGTGAATGGCAGCTCCCCGACTCCATATTCGCTTGATTCCGTCATGGTTTGGCCCAGATTGAATTGTGGGAGATCAGTCAACGTACAGACAGACCGTTGCAGCTTTTACCATGATTTATTGTTGTTTTAGTGTAATGGTCACCAGGATCTCCAGACTCCATGTGGCCTCACCAGCTTTCTTGTGGTCACTTTTGGGTCTTTTGTATTTCCTTTTGCTGATCTAGCTTCAGTGTTATGTATTACCTCTTTTCTTTTGTTTCCAGTGTGGCATGTTTCAACCTACCTTAGGTTTTCTTTTTTGCTCTTGCTTAGCAAGACTTGCGTTTCTTTGTTGTTTTCCTGAGGTATGCCTCTTGCATATGTTGTACTTTTGTTTCATCGGTTGATATATATATTTTTATTTACCAAAAAAAAGAGTAACACTCTTAGCATGACAATGAACATTAGCTGCCATCTCTACGCACATTTGGTCCATCATATCTTTCAGGTCAGACTCCTTTTGGCCGCGGTGTGTCAAGTCCAATATTCTGATAGGAAGGAGTTTTTGGGAAGTCTCTTGCCCTAGTAATTGTAGTTGGTCTTGTTGTAAGATTCTCATGGTTAGGGATATGATTCGCTCTTTCCCTCGGTATATAGTTGGGGATGGCAGTAGGATCTCTCTCTGGTTTGATTGGTGGCATCCGATAGGCCCTATCATTCTTACCCTTTCTGGTATGATTATTTCTAACTCGGGTCTGGATAGGCGAGCGAGGGTTTCTGATGTGATCTTGGGCTCCTCGTGGTGCTGGCCTGTGTCCAATACCCTTGAGCTCATGGAGTTGCGCGAGAGTACCCCTAGCTCTTTTCGTCCTGCCCCAGATACGCCTGACAGGATCGTCTGGTTGTTTAGCTGTTCTGGGAGTTCTCCATTGCGAGTACGTGGGAAGCCTTTCGTTACAACCGGTCGTTAGCTAGATGGGCTTGCGTACTGTCGTGTAAGTGGCGTGTTCCACGTCATAACTTCGTCATATGGCTGGCCATTAGGGAGAGGTTAAGTACGCATGATAGGCTTTTTGCTTTTCATGTCTTTCCTAGAATGAGCTGTGTTTTCTATCGCATTTCTTTTGAGTCCCAGGATCATCTATTTTTTAATTGCCTTTTCACGTTCAGATTATGGTCTATTATTCAAAAGAAATGCAATTTTAACTGGCCTATGTAGAGTTGGCAGGGTATGGTTGATAGAGCTACCTCTGAGTGGCAGGGCCCTGGATTCCCGACATCGGTCTGTCGGATAGCGTTTGCAGCATTGGTGTACTATATTTGGAGAGAGCAGAATTCTCGTTCCTTCCAGAATAACTATACTAATGTGGTTTCTTATTCTCCAGGTCTTGTCCATATCATCCGGTGGAGGTTGTTTTCTTGTAGAAAAGTAGCAAATACCCCGACTAACCGATGGGTCTAGGGTGAATGGTAGCTCCCTGACTCTATATTTTCCTGATTCCGTCATGGTTTGGTCCATATTGATTTCTGGGTGATCGGTCCATGTACAGACAGACCCTTGCAGCTTTTAGCATGTTTTATCACAGTTTTTGTGTGATGGTCTTTCCACCAGAATCTCTAGACTCCACGTGGCTTCGCCTGCATTCTTGTGGTCACTACTGGGTCTTTTGCATTTTCTTTTATTGATCTAGCTTCGGTGTTATGTATTACCTCTTTTCTTTTGTTGTCAGTGTGACATGATTCTGCCTAGTTTAGGTTTTCTATTTCGCTCTTGCTTAGCAAGACTCGCGTTTCTTTGTTGTATTCCTAACGTATGCCCCTTGCAGATGTTGTACTATTGTTTCATCGGTTGATATATATTTTTATTTACCCAAAGAAAAAAAAATATTAGCATGATGTTAAGATAACCAATCCATACCAAGAATGATAGCCAAATTCCAAAGGGGTAAAAGTATAAAACTCTCGTTAAGTCCCTTACCACACACTATTACTGGGCATGATCTATATATGACGTCACCAAGTAAGGACTCCCCCATAGGTATACTCATCACAAGTTCATATGGTAAACTCTCAGGCTTCTTACCCCAATGATGCACAAAATGTGGGGCAACATAAGAATGTGATGAACCTAGATTAATCAAAACTCGTGCCAAGTAATGAACCTGGATTAATCAAAAAAGCCCGTCCCTGAAGTCTTAGTTTCCCAGTACCTAGGCCCGTGCTCGTTCCTTACTTGCCACTTTTCTGAACTGGCTTTTGCCTCGGATTAGGACAGTCATTCATATGGTGATCCAAGGAGGATCCAAGTAATAATTTCATCTCATCATTCAGTCCCATGGTTTTAAAGATTTTCTCCAAGTTCCTAATACAATTGCAAGCTTTGTATGGATCACCCTCTCCAAAAAACTATGATGGATGCATATTCATGAATTTTTTTAGCATTTCAAATTTACATTGCCCTTCTAGATCATTGTTAAATCCTCGGTGGTTGAGATTGTTATTTTGCTAATTCTCCATACAAGAGACCATACACCCCAATATAACATACATATCTTTCAAAGCGTTGTCGGCGTCTTTCCCCGAAAAGCTTGCTTCTCTGTGATCAGTCATTCGTACCTATAAAGAGGCTTGAAATTAGAGAAAACCGAAGTTATAAGATCAAGCTTAAGACTAAAATCTGAAGATCATATCCTGGCTAATAAGCAAAACTTATGCTCTGATACCATCTTAGTTGTCACGCCCCCAGAAGAGACAACACATATGCTAACACGCTAGCCTTCTTCCGATGGTAATCAGAGTGCGCTAGTTTGCATTTGAAATGAAAAAAAAAATCACCCATGAAGTCTTTAAGACATATGTTACATTCATCCATCCTTACAAATCCAAACTTATAGGCACATAAACACACCACCCTTCTCACTAACTCATGAACAGATGATACATAACTACATAGCACACCTCACTCCCTATTTACAAGTGGACAAGGACTTATTATCCCTTATTCTCGGGCACAAAGGGTTACTCAAAGTTTTCCTCGCCAAAGCCCTCGTCTATCTCTTCTTGATTTTCTCCAGTATCTAAAAGGTAGATATGGAAAAGGGGTTAGCAACAGCTAAGTAGAACAAACATATGACCAACACAAGCACTATCGTAATCATAACGAGTTTGCATAAGCCAAACAAAATATGATTATCTTCAACTCATGCATGGCATATGATAAAATGAAGCGAACGAGCAATAATTAACTCAAGCATAATACATATCATAACGACTGTAAGGAGCCCAAAATATAAGTCGAATGTTCGTTCACCTACCATCCTTTCTTGGTAAGACCCTAAATTGATCACTCAAAAGCTGAGCCGATCAAATTCAATTTGTAAGTGAGAAATTTAGACCTTACACAAGACTTCGAACATATTGACAACATACGTGGCGCAACGTAATGCCCCTGGGAGGTTAACTTGCTGAGCAAGCTCAACATATATCACGTTTCCATATAACCCGATTTGTCGGCCTTCGACCCCCGGCCACTAATTTTGAAGACTCACGTGATTTATACCATGATAGAATGCATAGAGAATGTTAAACACATCAAGTATCATATAAAACATTAATATGCATTTTTTTAACACAAAGCAGTTCAGTGAAGGCTGACCAGTTACAAATCCAAGCAATTTAGGATAACATGCACTTCGAATTTGAGAATGATATAAAATAGAATGTTAAAGAACACATCTTAAGATTTTCAGAAAGTTAGAGAACACTCAAATCTGACAAGTATTGAATGAGATATGCTTGTTTAAATATCAACACAGAATCTGCTCAGTCTAATCAGCTTCGATCAGTTTCATATTTATGCAATTTCGGGCGGCATACACTTCAAGTTAAAGATTGATCAAAGAAACAATGTTAAAGAACACATCTTCAGATTTCCAGAAAGCTATGGACCACTCAAATCCGAGAAGTATTGAATGAGATATGCATGTTTAAAGATCAACATAGAATCTGCCCAGATTTCTCTAATGGCGAGCGAAGGTTTCTAATGTGATATTGGGCTCCTCATGGTGCTGGCCTATGTCCAATACACTTGAGCTCATGGATTTGTGCTAGAGTACCCCTAGCTCTTTTTGTCCTGTCCCGAATATGCCTGATAGAATCGTCTATACGGTTAGTGGTTCTAGGGAGTTCTCCATTGCGAGTACGTGGGAAGCCCTTCGACACAAGCGGCCGTTAGCTAGATGGGCTTCCTTACTGTCGTGTAAGTGGCGTGTTCCACGCCATAACTTCGTCTTATGGCTGGCTATTAGGGAAAGGTTAAGTACGCAGGATATGTTTTTTGCTTTTCATGTCATTCCTAGCACGAGCTGTGTTTTCTGTCCCATTCCTTTTTAGTCCCATGATCATCTATTTTTTAGTTGCCCTTTTCACGTATAGATTGTGGTCTATTATTCAAAAGAAATGCAATTTTAACTAGTCTATGTTAAGTTGGCAGGGTATGGCTGATAGAGCTTCTTCTGAGTGGCAGGGCCCCGGATTCCTGGCATCGGTCTGTCAGAACAAGAAACCACATAAGTATTAAGTATACTTATGTGGTTTCTTGTTCTGTAGGTCCATTGCAGGTCATCTGGTGGAGGTTGTTCTCTTGTAGAAAAGTAGCCAATACCCCAACTAACTGATGGTTCCGGGGTGGATGGCAACTCCCCGACTCCATATTCGCTTGAACCGTCATGGTTTGGTCAAGATCGATATCTGGGGGATTGGTCCACGTACAGACATACTCTTGCAGTTTTTAGCATGATTTATCGTGTTTGTTAGTGCAATGCTCTTTCTACCTCTAAAATCTCCACGTGGCTTCGCATGTTGCTTCCTGTGGCCTTTCTTTGTATGTTCTTTTGCTGATCTAGCTTCGGTGGTTATATATTACCTATTTTCTTTTGATGCCGGTGTGACATGTTTCCAGCCTCGTTAGGTATGCTTTTTAGCTCTTGCTTAGCAAGACTTGCGTCTCCATTGTTGTATTCCTGGGGTATGCCCCTTGCATATGTTGTACTATTGTTTCATCGGTTGATATATATTTTTATTTATCGGAAAAAAATAGCTTCTTCAATAATTTTTTTCGTATATTGTAGTTATTTTCAAATGGAAGTTATGATAACATTACTTCACTAAATGGATATTAGAAACTTTATTTATATAGTGTCATTTATGGTCATTTTGCCATATCAAAACTGATTTAATCAGTTTCTATCCAAACACTTTTTGTAACTTTAAGCTAGTTCACAGCTAATTTTTCCAAACAGCAAACTGATTCTGCTTAAGGTGGATAAATCTTATTTTGAAAATTGATTCAGATTTAAGCTGAAATATGCTTTTCAGAATCAATCTCAAACGGCCTTTACAAGGATGAATTAAATCACTTTAGGATTGTGTTTACAAAGAATTTAACGTAATAAGGTTGATTAAACTATTTAGGTTTTGAGATTTTCGAAAGGTTACGCAAATTGGTAAAGATTATTGCATAAAAATTGAGATAAGGGTTTCATATATCACATCTGCATCTTTTGATCGATATCAGTGTCAAATTCGTATTAATCGTTTGGTTTGAAATTTCGATTGTGGTCACTGATTATTTACGATACTCCTTGGATTATGCGCAAGTATACTATCAGACTGTGCTATCGTCTTCTCTTTAATTTTTTTCACTTAAGATTCTTGGCCTCTGTGAATTCATTGTGCATAACGTTATCAACATAATTAGTGCCTGTACTTTTTGTTCTTTCACTAATTCAGAAGCTACCAATGCATGTGTGCATGTAGCACCATTGGATGGACATGCCATTATTTGTCCTCTTTGTATATTTTCAATGTTTCTTGATTCCTGTGCATACAAAAGCTGGTGAAACCATTTTGCTTCCAGTTTTTCCTAGGCGTGTGGAGCTGCCTAGGTGGCATGTCACATGCCACTTCTTGATTGGGTCTTGGTTAGTTTATTTCTTTGACGCTCTCTTTATTTGCTTATATCAACCTCATACAAATTCGGATTGAAACGATTCAACTTTGATTGAAATTGAATTTTTTTTCCTTGTTGATTTAAGTCTAATATTGGGTATATTCTAAAGCTGTTAAGCCATCCTTTTTGGAATTCAAAGTTTTGATTATTTGTCGCTGATATGCTTTTGACATAATTTGATGCCCACTGGACATATTTTTTATTGAACTAATATTTAGAATCTTCACGTCCTTAGGTTAACATGATGCCATGAATGGATATGGAAATTGTTATCGGTATGCAAACTTTGAACTTAGAACCTTTGCGTGCTTAGGTTAACGTGCTTTATAGTCACGTATTACGTGGTTGCATCGTATTTAATTATTAGTTCAATTATTCGAATGTGTTCCTTTGACTTTGATTCAGCCTTTGATGGGTTAACACCCTGAAACGAGATTTATCGTGCTAAGATTATTTATCGTCTTTGCACTTTTGTTTTCATTTGGTTCGTTTGACTCAGTTACATGTTATTGAATACATGCATTGTATTTCATGGGGGTGTGTGTGTGATCTTTGCTGGGCTTTGTGCTCCCCCCCCCCCCCCTCTCTCCCCATTTCAGGTAATTAAGTTGAGACGACTTAGAGTTGATAATAGCATTATGCTTAGGCTTGGAGTTGAACTTTAATTGATAACTCTCTTAGTAGCTTTGCAATAAGAACCTCGTAATAGTTTTTGATTTAGTGACTTTTGGAAACCCAATCGATGGGAAGTGATTATTGTTATCAAACTTTCGCTGTAATTATTAGACGTTGATGATGAACTTGAATGCCTTTGGTTTCTGATATGATTTAAAGCTCTGATTACGTCTTTGAGGTCATATTTTTTGTAAGATTCTTTGGGTATTATTTTTCTGGCAAATAAGAATATTTTGAAATAGTATGCGTAAGTCTGCCTTCGGGTCGGGGGCGTGACAGATTTGGTATCAGAGCATATGTTTAAGTTTCCAATGATTTGAGATGAATTAACCGCTGATACCATCAAGGCATTTAACCACCTAAATTGTCCATCATTTGTTGGTGCAGACAAGATAGAGGATGCAGAGGCTTGGTTGAGTAAGTTAGAGAAGAGGTTTAAGCTTCTGAACATCACCGATCATAAATGTGAAAGATGATATGGTAGAGGAATTTTTTAAACTGAAACAAGGAGAGGATGCAACTGTCAAGGACTATGAGGCCAGATTTGCCAGGTTGTCAAGGTTTGCAACACATGTTATAGATACTGAGGAGAGACATGCAACACGATTTAAAAATGGACTAAAGTATGGCATTCAAAAGTTCTTGACAGCTGTGACTTTAGACACATATGGCCAGGTCCTGGATAAGGCTTAGAGGGTGGAGAAAGATGTCGAGGTCGGGCGCAAGTATTACAGGGATTAGAGGTTGGAAAATAGGAAAAGAAGAGAGTAGCTCCCAAGGCAAGGATGTGGTTCAGCAGCCTAAGAGGAGGAACACCAACTTGGCTATCAAGGAACCTGTTCAGAATACTCAGAAGTCAACAATAGCTTGCAAAACTCGTGGGAAGAACCATACTGGTGTTTGTCATTGGGAGAATGGTGCATGCTTTAACTGCCAGCAGTAGGGACACATGATCCGGGATTGCCCTCAGCCGCTCAAGCCCAAATTTATTCAGGGTAGCAGACAGCAGAACTGGTTGCCAGGAACTAATCAGGCAGCAACTACTCGGGCTCGAGCTTATGCCTTGAGAGAGAAGGATGCCACTGCATCTAACGATGTAGTGACAGGTACACTTTGCATCTATTCATCTAGAGCCTATTATTTGATTGATCCTGGTTCCATATTTCATATGTCTCTACATCTTTTGCTCATCAGTTTGGTACTGAGTTACAATCCCTAGGTAGTGAGATTTCTGTTAGTACTCCATTCAGAGTTTCTTTTGATGCCTTCTCAGTTTATAGATCTTGTAATGTGCGAGTTGGTAATAGAAATCTATCTGCAGACCTTATATCGTTAGAGATGCATGATTTCGATATGATCTTGGGCATGGACAGGTCGGCTGCCTATCATGCCATAGTTGACTGCTACTTAAAACAAGTAGTATTTTGCATTCCACATCTAATGAGTTTATATATCAGTGTTCTAGACCTATTGTACCTCCTTGCACTATTTCAGCGCTAACAGCTAGAAGGCTTCTTAAGAAAGGTTGCATAGGGTACTTAGCCCATGTTTATGATACGTGTTCGTCTAGTGGGGATTTGAGTAGTATTCCTATTGTGAAGGAATTTGGAGATGTTTTTTCCTGAAGATCTTCTAAGGCTTCTTCTCGATAGAGAGATAGAATCCTCTATCGATCTTATTCCAGGGGCAGCTCCTATTTCTAAGGCCCCGTATCATATGGCTCCAGCGGAGCTAAAAGAGCTTAAGGTTCAGCTTCAAGATTTGTTAGATATGGGTTTTATTCGTCCAAGTGTTTCTCCTTAGGTGCACATGTGTTATTTGTTAAGAAGAAGGACGGGTCTATAAGAATGTGTATTGATTACAAGGAATTAAATCGCATAACTGTGAGGAAAAAGTATCCTTTACCAAGGGTAGATGACTTATTTGATCAGTTACAGGGGGCCCAATTCTTTTCAAATATTGATCTTAGATCTGGTTACCACTGGCTAAAGATTAAGAAAGTGGATATCCCTAAAACTGCTTTTAGGTCAAGATATGGGCATTATGAGTTTTTTTTTATGCCATTTGGTTTAACTAATGCCCCTGCAGCATTTATGGATTTGATGAATAGGGTGCGCAACCAATTCCTTGATCAGTTCATGATTGTTTTTATTGATGATATTCTTATGTATTCAAGGAGTTGGGAAGAACATGAGCAACATTTAAGACAAGTTTTATAGATATTGAGAGATCAGAAGCTTTATGCAAAATTCAAGAAGTGTGTATTTTGGCTAGAGCAAGTATCTTTTCTGGGTCACGTAGTGACAAAGGATGGAATTTATGTAGATCCATCGAAAATAAAGGCCGTGGTGAATTGGAGTAAGCCTACTTCTGTGATAGAAGTTTGTAGTTTTCTGGGACTAGCTGGGTATTACCATCGTTTTGTTGAGGAATTCTCAAGCATTGCTAGCCCTTTGACTCAGTTGACTTAGAATTGATTAATTTTAATTGGTCAGATGCCTGTGAGAATAGTTTTCAGAAGTTAAAGAACCGATTGGTTTCAGCACTAGTTCAAGCACTCCCTTCTGGTTCAGGTGGTTTCGTTATTTATAATGATGCCTCTTTGAAGGGGTTAGGTTGTGTTCTTATGCAACATGGAAAGGTTATTGCATATGCGTCACGCCACTTGACAAATTATGAAAGGAACTACCCTACTCATGACTTAGAACTGGCCGCAGTTGTGTTTGCACTTAAAATTTGGAGGCATTATCTTTATAGTGAAACGTGTGAGGTCTATACGGGTCACAAGAGCCTTAAATATCTCTTTACGCATAAGGAGCTAAATATGAGGCAGCGCCGTTGGCTCGAGTTACTGAACGGTTATGATTTCAAGATCCATTATCATCCAGGTAAGGCTAATGTGGTGGCTGACGCATTAAGTAGAAAGAGTTCGGTAACTTAGCAGCCTTGATTACTCGTCACCTGCAGTTGTTAGCAAAGTTACAGAGTTTGGAGTTAGAGATCCGAATTGATGGTTCAAATGGACAGTTGGCATATTTACAAGTCGAGCCTTCCATTATTGGGGTAATCAAGTCTTCTCAGATGAGTGACCCAGACTTGGTTAGTATTGTGGAGGACGTGAAGGTTAGAAAGCGACCTGAATTTCATCTCGAGGATGATGGTACCTTGAGGATGGGATCAGGGTTGTGTGTCCCAACAGTTTCAGAATTGAGGGTAGAGTTATTGATGTCAGCTCATAGTTCAGGTTTTGCTGTACATCCTGGTAGTACTAAGATGTATAGAGATCTTCGTGAGAAGCTTTGGTGGAGTGGTATGAAGAGGGAGATTGCAGATTTTGTATTAAGGTGTATGGTTTGTCAGCGAGTTAAGGTCGAGCATCAGTGACATGCATGCAAGTTACAGTCACTAGAGGTTCCTCAGTGGAAGTGGGAGCATGTCACCATGGACTTTGTAGTTGGCTTACCGAGAACCTCGCGTAAGCATGGTGTTGATCGTTTGACCAAATATGCACACTTCCTTACTATATGTGTCAACTATACCACTGAAAGGTTGGCTAAGCTTTATATTCATGAGATAATTAGGCTACAAGGGGTGCCAGTATTTTTGTATCTGATAGAGACTCACATTTCACGTCACATTTTTGGACTAGTCTGCATAAGGCCGTAGGCACTTGTCTAGATTTCGGTATTGCTTTTCATCCGCATACGGATGGTCAGTCTGAGCGTACTATTCAGTCCATAGAGAATATGTTACATGCTTGTTCGTTAGACCTTCACGTAATTGGGATGATTATTTGTCTTTGATTTGAATTTGCCTATAACAATAGTTATCAAGCAAGTATTGAGATGGCTCCATTTGAGGCTTTGTATGGACGTAGATATCGATCACCTACATGTTGGTATGAGGTTGGTGAGTGAAGCTTACTAGGACCCGAGGTTGTTCAGGATACTTCGGACAAGATACAGTTAATTATGGATCGTATACGTGCAATGTAGAGTCGCCAAAGAAGCTATGCTGACAATCGTCGTCGTGACTTAGAGTTTGAGGTTGGTGATCATGTGTTCTTGCTAGTTTCACCATGGAAGGGCTTGATGAGGTTTGGAAGGAAGGGGAAGTTGAGTCCTCGGTATGTTGGACCTTATAAGGTTTTGGATAGAGTTGGCCCTGTCGCCTATCGTGTTACTTTGCCTCCAGATATGTCTCGTGTGCATAATGTCTTTCATGTTTTTGTTTTGAAAAAGTATGTGCATGACCCATCCAATGTTGTGGAGTACGAGCCTTCACTTATTCGTGAAGACCTATTAGTAGAGGAACAACCCGTCAAGATTTTGGGCAGGCGAGATCAGATTTTGCGTACAAAGACCATACCCTTGGTGAAGGTGCTTTGGAGAAACCACGCTGTTGAGGAGGCCATGTGGGAATTCGAGGAGTCTATGAGAGAGAGAAGTATTCATTTCTATTCGATGAATTGAGGTACATAAATATCGAGGACAAAATTTTTATAAGTAGGGGAGGATGTAAGACCCCAAATAACTAATAATTTAAATACAATTATGTTTAGGGCATGTTTGCAAATTTAGTTATTTTTGGGATATTTGAATAAGTAATGAATGTTTAGGGGTCCTTTAATTATTTACCAAACTTAGAGACTTTTAAGGGCTAGCCAAGTCTGTTTTATCGACATATTCAGTTTTGACTTAGAGAGAGATAGAAGAAAGGGAAAACTAGGATTTTGGAGGATTGTAATTTTCTGCGCATAATTAGTAAGTGATCTTGAACCACTTTAATTATAAGGATGAATTAAATCACTTTAGGATTGTGTTTACGAAGAATTTACCGTAATTGGGTTGATTAACCTATTTAGGTTTTGAGACTTTCGGAAGGTTACGCAAATTGGTGAAGATTATTGCATAAAAATCGAGGTAAGGGTTTCATATATCACATATGCATCTTTTGATCGATAGCAGTGTCAAATTTGTATTAATTGTTTGGTTTGAAATTTTGATTGTGGTCACTGACTATTTACGGTACTCCTTGGATTACGTGCAAGTATACTGTCAGACCGTGTTATCGTCTTCTCTTTATTTTATTTTATTCACTCAAGATTCTTGGCCTCTGTGATTTCATTGTGCATAACGTAATCAACATAAACAGTGCCTCTACTTTTTTGTCTTTCTTTTTTTTCGGTAAATAAAAATATATATCAACCGATGAAACAATAGTACAACATATGCAAGGGGCATACCTCAGGAATACAACAATGGAAACGCAAGTCTTGCTAAGCAAGAGCTAAAAAGTAGACCTAACTAGACTGAAAACATGTCACACCGGCAACAAAAGAAAATAGGTAATACATAACCACCGAAACTAGATCAGCAAAAGAACATACAAAGAAAGACCACATGAAGCAACAGGTGAAGCCACGTGGAGAGTCTAGAGATACTCGTAGAAAGAGCATCGCACTAAGAAACGCGATAAATCATGCTAAAAACTGCAAGGGTCTGTCTGTACGTGGACCGATCCCCCGGATATCAATTTGGACTAACCATGACGAGATCAAGCGAATATGGAGTAGGGGAGCTGCCATTAACCCTGGAACCATCGATTAGTGGGGGTATTGGCTACTTTTCTACAAGAGAACAACCTCCACCGAATGCCCTACATAAGACTTGCAGAACAAGAAACCATATCAGTATACTTATTCTGGAAAGAACGAGAATTTCGCTCTCTCTAGCTGTAGTACACCAACGCTGCAAAAGCTATCCGACAGACCGATGTCGGGAATCCAGGGCCCTATCGCTCAGAGGAAGCCCTATCAACTATACCCTGCCAACTTAACATAGACCAATTAAAATTGCATTTCTTTTGAATAATAGACCACAATCTATACGGGAAAGGGCAACTAAAAATAGATGATCATAGGACTCAAAAGGAATGCGACAGAAAACACAGCTCATGCTAGGTAGGGTTGGCAATTTAATCCGTACCCGACGGATATCCGACCCGTCCCGATCTGATAGGAGCGGATTTTTTTTACTTTGACCGGGTTATGGGGCGGGTATGATAATTGAATTTTAAACCCGCAGCGGGTACGGGTCGAGTTTGGTATTTATTCTGCCCCGCCTCGGTATCCGACCCGCACCCACCCCGTATATGTTATGTTAATCCTAAATCAATCTCAGCCATACATATCTATGGTATAAATAAGTCCTAAAACCCTACCCACATTTCAGTTTCCCTTCTTTCAGCTCTCTCTCTTTCCGCCGCTCAATGCCTTTTTCACCTTTCACTGCACTGCACGATCATCCCAGCCGTAGACCACCTCCCCAATAGTCACCGTCCACCACTAGCAACTGACATCCACCGTCCTCATCGGAGAACTTCCAACGTTTCGCGTCTTGATGTGCTGAAACTCGTCGTCTAGCCGAATCGTCACTTTCTCAGCGCGATCTACAATCTCCAGATCGGACTGGTCAGCTAACTCCTTGATCATCTGTAAGATCTTGTTGACGGCAGCGAGGTACTCTACAGCCTCGTCCTTCTAGGGAAACTGCCTGAAGGATCCCCTATTGAGATCGCACCAATGGATGACACGCTCGGCGGCCTCGAAACGGTCTAGTCGATCGTTTGAGCTGAATTTTTTGTTGTTGAACTTCATGAGATTTCAATAATTTCAGTAGTTTATGTAAATAAATATCCACCAATTTCAGCTATCTAATATCCAGTGATTAATAACATTGAGTAGTTTCAATTTCAGTAATTACTGGAAATTATTAGAACTATCGGCGCGGACCGGGGCGGGATTGGGTTTTTTAAATAGTCCGGCGGATTGGGGATGGTATTTCCATCCCTTGACCCGATGGCGGGGCAGGGCGGGGTGGAGTTGTGTATTAGGATTACTGGGGCGGGTACGATTTTTATGAAATCCGCATGCGGCCCGCCCCATTGCCATTCCTAATGCTAGGAATGACATGAAAAGCAAAAAGTCTATCCTATATACTTAACCTTTCCTAATGGCCAGCCATAAGACGAAGTTATGGCGTGGAACACGCCACTTACACGACAGTAAGGAAGCCCATCAAGCTAAAGGCCGCTTGTGTCGAAAGGCTTCCCACGTACTCGTAATGGAGAGCTCTCCAGAACCACTAACCGTCCAGACAATTCTATTAGGCATATCTGGGACAGGACGAAAAGAGCTATGGGTACTCTCGCGTAACTCCATGAGCTCAATTGTATTGGACACAGGCCACCACCACGAGGAGCCCAAGATCACATCAGGAACCCTCGCTCGCCCCAGACCCGAGTAAGAAATAATCCTATCAGCAAGGGTAGGAATGATAGGACCTATCAGATGCTACCAATCAAACCACAGAGAGATCCTACTGCCATCCCCAACTATATATCAGGGAAAAGAACGAATCATATCCCTAACCATGAGAATCTTACGCCAAGACCAACTATTTTTTGTTCTTTCACTAATTTTGAAGCTACCAATGCATGTGTGCATGTAACACCATTGGATGGACATGCCATTATTTGTCTTCTTTGTATATTTTCAATGTTTCCTGATTCCTATGCATACAAAAGCTGGTGAAACCATTTTGCTTCCAGCCTTTTTGGAATTCAAAGTTTTGATTCTTTGGGTATTATATTTTTGGCAAGCATGAATATTTTGAAATAGTATGCGTAGGTCCGCCTCTGGGTCGGGGCGTGACAATGACGCTCCATAATCAAATGATATACATACATCTAATGGGTTAACATGTAGTGTACCTGACACCGCTTCATCAGATGTAACAATATCCTGAGCAGACATTGAATAAAGTGTAGATGATGATCTGGGTCTTTGCCCCTACTGGATCTAACCCTGCGGCTAGGGGTGAGCACGGTTCGGTTTGGTTCGGTTTGGGGGTCAAACCGCAAACCGAACCGTTACCCCTCGGTTTGAAAATTTGTGAACCGAACCAAACCAAACACCATCGGTTTGGACGGTTCGGTTTGCTCGGTTTAAACGGTTCGGCTTAGTCGGTTTGGATCGGTTTGCCCACTTAAAGACATTGTTCCTTTGCACACTACTAATTGAAGTTATATTTTTTCTAAATTGCATATAAACTTGTTTCATTCGATATATAAGTTCTCATTGATGAATGAGAAAGAATGAGTAAATATAAACTAGATATTGGTCACAAAATTTTTGTTTCTAAGTATTGTTAATATTTTCGTTTCTTCAACTTTCAAGATTTGTTTATTTGGAGTTGCTTAGTGCCTTATATGTGTAATTATCAATGGAATGTTACTAAAAATACATTAATATATCATAGGTCGGTTCGGTTCGGATTAGAATCAGTTTCAAAAATGTGAACCGTGAACCAAACCGAACCAAGGTCGGTTTGGAAAATGTGAAACCAAACCGTTAAGATCTTTGGACGGTTAGCATTGGATTGGTTCGGTTTGAGCGGTTTGAGCGATTCGGATCGGTTTGAACGGTTTGGCGCTCACCCCTACCTGCGGCCTTATCTTCTTCCCTGATGAAAAACACTATTTTGTCGATGCACTAGCTTTATAGATTTGGGATGAAATGTTGACTGATTATTTCTAACAACGGGATAGTCTAGAACTTGATGCTCTACACTACCGCACCTAAAACACCCTCCAGTAACCCTGTAGCATGGCCTACCATCGTGATACCTCCCACACACGATACATGGGGTGGCCAAAAAAGCTGACCCGCCACCCTGACCGGTACCTTGTATATGTCAAACTCTGCGATGGTCCAAATCTAGTACTCTGAGCTAATCGAGCGCCTATACTCTGCCCAGGTCTAAATCCCTAAGCCGATACGGGCTTAAATCTCTAATTCTGCCCTATTCTTGCCCTTGAGCACCCCACTGTGCCGACTGTAAAAATTGATGATGCATGTTAGCTCCTACAAATCTACACTGAGAAAGCTCTTGCATATTTCTCTCTGTCCACCCTATGTTTGCTCATACCTTCTTATATTGTCAGACTTGGACTGCTCCAGAGCACATACCAATGAAACACATTCTGTATAGCTCATCAATTAAACAGAGATCTATCCATCTCTTAGTCAAGTCTAAGCCCCCACTCAGACTTCCGGCATCTATATGCCTCCGTCCGTAACATCTCTTAGTCAGGTTGACTCTCAATTTTCTTGCCTCACATTACCGAACTCCCTTAACATCTATTCACGATAACTCATCGAAACAATACCGATTGAGGAACAATTCCTTAAATTATTCCCCAGCTATATCACTCAATTGCTGATAAGTCAGACCCTTATCTACCATTTTTCACCACTGATCGACCTCATCTCTCAGTTAATAATTAGTGAATCCAATCTTTTGTCTCTCACTACAATCAATTGCTCAAGAATTTCCTCAATTTCCTTAATCTAACTTGCTGCTTCCATAGGGTCCAATGACCCGCCTAAAACTAGTCGCATTTTGTTTGTTAAATTCAACCGAGGCACTCCTTGCTGCTGGTTAGGCAGATTTCGTGTCATTAAGTCAGAATTTGGTTCATCGTGTTTAGAACGGCGACCATCAGTTTTGGGGTCTGCTATTCATCCTTATTAGGTCGAGGTACCTCTCTATCGGGGACATTCTTGCCCTCTATACTATCTCCACTGCTAGTGCTATATGTAAGAGCCATACTGACACAATGAGCAGTTATCAGTGTTTTTCTAACACGGGTCTAAATAACAGTTCAAGTACAAGTTAAAGGCATACTTCTTAACTGTACCGTCATCCTACCCCACTCTCTTTAACTGAAATACAGTTCTACAGAGTCGTGTTACCTATACTCTGTGGTTTCGTGCCTATAGAATCACATACCTATAATCTAAAAAAACACAAGACAAAATTGCTCTGATACCAAATGTAACATCTCATAAATCCAGAGCTCTATCACGCCAAACTCTCGGATCGTTAACCTACCACATCATATCAAACCTATCAAATCATGTTTACTTACGCACTTTTCAAAACATCTAACTAGACATCAACGCAAACTCTTCAAAATACGAGATTATAAAACCGCTAAACTTAAACTATTAAAACTTAAGTTCTTTACAAACTCGAGTTCTTATAGAACAAGTTGACAGTACCGACCCAGGCAGGGGTCTTACTATACAACAGATGTGGGCTCACCAGAATCTCAGACAAACTCTAAACTCATCCCTGCGCATTCTAAAGTTGAGCCTCATCCCCGCGCATTTTAAAGTTGAGCATTACTTGCAGAAGGGAATCAAACGACGGCTGAGCTTTTGAGAGCACAGTAAGGTCGTTCAAGAAACAACCAAAAGATTTGCAAAATCACTCAAGAGCTCAACCGAGGATAATTTTTTTAAAACATTTCAACAATCATAAACAGTTTAGAAATTTCCAAAACAATCATAATCAGTCATAAGCATATACCAAAAATGACCAAAAGCAATCCTAAATAGACACCAAAACAAACATTAACAATCATCCCAGTTTCCAAAACGAACATTAACAATTATAACCAAATACCAAAGCGATCGTTTGAAGATCATTTTCAAAGCCATCATTTTAAAAATATAAAGATGATTTTCCAAAGGGTTTCAAAATGAATATGGATACTTCAAAGGCAATAGGGAAAGGGTTTCATACAAACACAACAGTTTGATCACAATATGTGGAAGATTTTCAACTCAATCCCATTCAATCAGATAACAAGGCGTTCATTTGAACATCCCTTTACAAAATAATCATTATAAGACGCAATGTAAACAAATTTAAATATATTGATCCTGAGCAGAGGCAATGTCATTGCATGATGTACGATAATAACTAGCCCTTTCCATCGATCAAGGAACTAGCCTGCATTCCCCGTAGGAAGTAGTAACAATCTCGCCTTACAATGCCTCCCTCAGAACAGACCCTCAGGTCAACACATAAAACACAATAATAGAATCAACAAGAAATTCAATGCTTAACTTCTAATAATAATAAGCATTAACATGAATTCAAACAGCCGAAACAATTGATGTTTCAATAACAATTAAGCATACTGATATAATTCATCACTCGGAATTCCAGAATAACCACAAACAAATAGTAAGAACAAATACGAACAACTATCAAATTAGGCACCACAATTGGGAAGAAAGAATGCAAACAAACAATTATCGAATTTGCTAAGCATGCAATAACAGGCGAGCATCTATAGGATTTCTAAATAATCGGTTCAGGTTCAATGTTGGAGTTTTCTTGGCAATAACAATGCATGTCTCAGTGTTCGAGAATATCCATAAGTAAATCAAAAGAATACTTATGAGTATGAGTTATCAAAATAAGGGTTCGGATAGAAATCCTTACCCGAGGTTCAGAGCCCTTACTTGGATCCGAAACTAAGCTAGTCTAACTGGAAAGTCTGTTGCTTTAACCTAAACCGAATAATTCAATTATTAGTATACAGTATATACTATGATATTATGAATTCAATACTGACTCGCGCATACTCCAAGAACGGCCCCCCTTACCGAGTATGTAAATTTACCAAAATGCCCCTATGTGTAAAATTACCAAAAACACCCTTCTCATGGCACCGGAAAATTTTCAAAAAAAAAAAATTCCTAAAACACTATTTTAAGCATCTTGAAGTCATTTTTGGGCTAGAAAACCCATTTTAGAAAACATTTTGCCCGAAAATCCCGAACCGGTGTCTGGACCGAGCGCTCAGAAACCGGTTTCGCTAAAAATACCTATCAACCTCAGAATGGCATGAAATTTTAAATAACAAAATATCTACGTGAAATAAGGTTTCCCTAAAGTTTTTAGATTAAAATAGCTTGGTTTGCTATGCTAAATAATTTGCTAATTCTTTTTAATCGATGCCGTAATTTAGCATCCTTCGCAGACACCAAAAATTTTCAAAACATTCTTGAGCGTACGTCTCATAAAAATAATGGGAGTTACTTTTTTGAACTTTATTGGGTTTTGATCCTAACTATGGATTAAAATTTATATAAAACAGTTAACCCTAGTCCCCATAGTGACAATTATACTTACTATTGAAATCAAAACATACTAATACACATTGAACACATACACTTTCTTCTCCACTTCACTGCCGCACACAGACAGCCACACAACGCCCCTACATACTCTCATACCCTACCAAACCCACACTAAAACATTCCCAATACAATACACTACCTAAAACACACACCTTAACACATCTAAAACACACCATCACACAATTATACACACATCCGAACCTCACACACTACACACATTAACACACGCACAAATCACACCTTCACACTCACACTCACTGCTACCACACTCGTAGGAGCCTTCCAACCCACACAAACACACTTTACACAATAATAATCACACATGAACTCATGTGCACACCCATGGCAGCCGTGAACAAAGCTAACAACACATACACTGCACCCACGACACCTACACAGCTGCTAGGCAGCCTTAAGACTTGAGATCCTTCCACACACACACACACTCACCATCACACCCACTCAGACTCACCATCGCACCCACTCAGACTCACCATCGCACCAACTGCACTCACCTGAACCTTTACACAACTCATGCACAATGAACACACACACACACACAGAAAAAATGTCGAAACACACACAAATACGAAAATCACACACTAAATTGCGCACGGTGTAAAAGGTAGAAAGATTACGCTTAAAAAATCTTCAATCTCCCCCTTTTTCTCTGATTTCTGCTTTGCCGAAGCCTGCTTCTCTCTCTGTTTCCTCTTCTCTCATGCTCTGTTTCTTCTTTCCTGTTACTCTTCTTCTGTATTTCCCGAATTCCCATTTTTCCTCCCCAAAATTTCTTTTTTCTTTTCTTTTGTTTTAAATTCTTTTATTTTCTAATCCATTATCATACTATTATAATCCACCAGTCAACACTCAACACATAAAAAAAGTAGGAGGTGGCAAAATCTTATGATCCATTTTCCCAAAATTTGACACTTAGTGCCTAACTTTCAAAAAGTACAAACTAGCTCCCAAAGTTTCCCAAATTTACAAAATGACTCAAAGTTTTCAAATTTACATTTCAATCCCAAAATTCTTTTAAACTTTTGTACTATCAATACCTGAGCATTGTTCAAAATTAACGCCTTCTTATTTTTTGGAGTAATGATAGTTATTTTAAACCGCTCCAAAAAGTACCGGATATTATAAAATGCTGCATGTTTTAGGCATGTCTACTTTGTTGCTCTGTTAACGCTATGCTACCACATTGTCTAAGGGTGCCTATTCTAACATTATGTTCACGCAAAAACTCTCTTAATAATTTAACCTTGCCACGTGTTGAAACTGGAGAATACTTCGCTTACCTTCTTGATTAAGTTTTCACCTAGCCCTTGATACTTATTTTACAATCTTGTCTTTCCCATGCTCAGAACTTGACACGCATCATTTACCCGCTATTGCCTTCAATTGGACGGTAGGATTTGATAGTCACCAACTTGTCTCACTTGTGCTAGGACGAGGACTTGTGCTCAGACCGATTGCTCACCCATCAATAGCGTGGTATGCTTGAAGTTAGTTAGTTGCATTGGCCTTGCTTAGACCGATATGTTGCAATTTTCTTAATGATAACCCAACCATAACTAGAAAATTAATTGAGACCATATCCACATCAAACTTGTAAACATATTAGCAAATTTGATCTACAAATCCAACGAACTTTTATACCATATTGACAATTCGAAATACACGATTAAGGTGCAAACAACAATATCGAGCTTCAAACTATCAAAATAGCAACAAAATGAGCCTGATGTAACATTTCAAATGCACCCAAGTAGGCACAAGAAACCGATGCACTAACAACACTCAAGTCACTGTTGGAGACCATGGGGTGGATCGAGGAAAGAGAGAGGGGAATGTGATCAGAGACGAAGAGGAAAGAAGAGAGTGAAGTGTGTGTGTGTGTATGTGTGTGCGCGCGCGCGTGCCAAGTTGGTGCGTGCGTCAGGTTTGAGCCTGAGTAATTTTTCGTGGCAGGTCTCGAGCTTTCCCCTTGTTTTTTTAGATGGAAATTGATTTCCTAATTTATTAGCAACTGTGTTGCTCAATTTCCTCGACTTTTCTTTCCTCGTGATTTTCCTAAAGTAATCAACAAGCAAATCAAATTCCTCATGATTTTGCTTTTATTCCTTTAGAGTGTATCTGGATGACGAATTTTTTAAATTCCACAAAGTTTAAAATCCTTTCATCTTAAACTCCTAATATTTTTAAATCTTGGTATTTACAAAGTTTAACAATTACGGATGATATTATATAACGATAATTGGTGATGAAATAAATAAATTATACTCCATCCATCCCTAATTACTTGATCATAATTCCTTTTGGGCTGACCCAAAAAAATTGATATCTTTCCAAATTAAGAAAGATTCTATAAGTGTTTTTCATGTTTACCCTTCTGACACTTTTTTAATTCTATTTCTCTCTCCACATTTAATCCTCCACCAAGCAATTTCTCTCTCTTCTGACCCACTTTCTTCCCCCCCTCTCTCTTTCTCTTTACTTGGGGTAGAATGGAAAACTCATAAAATAAGACTCATATCCTAAATAAGCGTGCAAGTCAAATACGATCAATTAATTAGGGATGGAGGGAGCAATTAAGTTGCTAAAACAAATGACGAAAATAGATGGGAGATTAACAAAGAAGGAGACAGAGTGATGAACAGTTGGAAAAGTGGAAAGAAAGGTAAAGCAAGAGAAGGCTTAAATTATGAATGGTAGTTCTCATGTGAACATAACAAAAAGCCTACTCTAAAGAGGTTAATTCAATTAGGAGTTTTGCCCCCCCCCCCCCCCCCCCAAGTTCATCTTTCGAATCTCTTGAATGAAATATACTATTTGGTAAGTACAAAAGAGAATTTATGAAATTCTAGACATGATTTGAAAGAAGGATTTGGGGGGTTAAAATCTCCAGTTGATATAACCACTCTAAACTAGTTTTTTTTTTTTTTAATTTACAGTAGAATTACCTTCCACAATTAAAGCTTTTCTTTGTGCCACATTTCATCCTACGTTTCCAACCGTTCATCATTCTTTATCCTATTTTTTTAATCTCAGTCATATATTTTTCATATTTTGGTTCAACAATTTATTTATAGTTTCTTTATAACATAACCAATTATCATTATACAATATCTATTCGCAAAAATTGCCAAACGTTAAACTTTGTAAATTCTGAGATTTTAAGATGTAAGGTTTAAAGTAAATGGCTTCTAAACTTCCTCTGACTTAAAAATTCTTCATCCAAACAGTCTCGTGTTTGGATGGAGAATTTCAAAAATTTCTTCGTTCTAAAATCTCCTCATTTCGAATAGGATTTAAAATCTCATTGTTTGGATAACACCTTTTTGAGCATTTATGTGAGTATATTCTCATTTTGTTTCTACAGTTGACATATAATTAAATGGAGAAGATATTTCACCCCTTTGTATATGTTACATTGCCTCATCTTTGTTGTTAAAAAAACTTAGTTGTCACTAATATGTATTTTTAGTAACAATATAACATATATTCAGGGTGGAAAGTATATTCAATTATAAATTATGAAACACAAATTTATATTACAACTCATGGACACTACACATAAAAAGAAAAGAAAAGAAAAATTATCATCTTAAGTTGTTTTGCATAAGCTACCACTCAATGAAATATATCGTAATAAAAGGTATTCTAGTAAGAAAGAACAAACAAAAACGCATTATATTTGTAAAATGATTTTGGAAAAAGAATGAAGTGTTGAAATGGTAGAGATTGAAATGACGATTACAAATAATAGTAAACTCGAAAGCTCACAACTCAAAAAACAGGGAAGATTGTGAAGATTTTGCAAAAAAAATTGAAGATTTCTTAAAAACAAAGTCTGGATTAGACTGAGATTTTTAAGGCCTACAAATTCCTTTTTAAAATTCCTCCTAAAATGTTATAAATCGCTTTTAGCACATACCAAACAATGAACTCCCTGAAAAAAAAAGAAGAAGAGAAATGACAAATGAGCGCCCTCAAGTATTTTGGGTTTGCAGTTCAACTCCTTCAGGTATTAATTTTGACTATTGACCCCCCTCATCTATTGAAAATCACACCCCGAATAAATCTAGAAGTGAAATTTCAAAAAGACCCCAACTTTCACTAAAATGCCAAGTTTTCCTAGAAAAGGGAAAAAAAGAAAAACCTAGACCCAAGACCCCCATCCCTCCACTCCCATCGCCAGCAATCAAACCACTGGTCCATCCCTCCTCCCACCCCTACTTCGCCAATCAAACCACTACCCCCTCTCTCTGCCCAACCCCACCATCGCCATCATTGAGGAAGAGAAAGAAAAGGAATGACAGATAAGAGGGGCAATCGTGTCTTTCTACAGGCTAATAAATAATGAGGTCAATTGTCAAAAATAATATCTGAGTCTGAGAGGGTCGACCCATAAACTTGAATTATATGAGGGGATCATTTGCCATTTTCCAAAAATAAAGTTTCAAATGCCTTGCCAAATACATCATCCAAATACTTTGCTAAAAGATTTACTACCTCCGTCCCACATAATTTGATCAACTTTTTTTGTATGCAGATTAATGATTTAAGTGATATATTGTGTATTTTTCATTATATTTTTAGAGAAAGTAAGTGGGTCAGAAAAGAGAAATGAATTAAATATAAAGAGAAAAATAAATAAAAAAGTGTAAAAAAGTGATCAGAAGATAGAAAATCAGTAGAACACGGAAATCTGCAATAAACTGAGCACCAAAAACATTTTGGATTAAATGCACAGAAAACCCCATACTTTGGGGTCATTTACACGGAACACCCCATGATTTGAATTTTGACCCACAACACCCCAAACTTCCAATTCTGGTGCACGTAGCACCATTTGACGGATTTTACTCATAACATGAAGACGGCTGTTATAATCTTGAGGTCAAAATGGGCACTTCATTAAAATGTCCTTGTTGGCAGCCACATCAGCCGAACGTTGGAGTTTGACCCCTCTATCCCCCCTCTGTATCTTTCTCACACAAGAATCAAACAGTCACAACGTTCATCACCCTCATTCGTGGACATTGATCGAAGATCAGAGGAAAAAAGATGAGAGAAGGTTTCGAGATGAGGGATGAGGCGTTCTGTGAAGATAGCTACATGCCGGAATACGGTAAGTACTTCGTCCAAACCTGCAGTAGTTTACACGAAGACCATTTTTTGTTTTTATGTTGAAAATTTTGGGCATAATGCTAATTCTAGGGTTACTTTCGCAATGTATTTGTGTTTTAGGGTTTATTGCGATCTGTCTGTATGGTTTGATAATGGGTTTTGGTGATTGGTTTAGAGTTTATGCCATACAGAGCTTTGTCTTTTTTTTTCATGCATGTCGTACAGTAATGTATCAAGCTTGACATGCATGTCTCAATTATGTATAAGAACATTGACGAAATTAATATTTTTACGGGCTTTGATCAATTTTGGGGCTAAAATTAGGGTTTTGTAGTATCCCATACTCTAAGCATGTTTGAATTATTTATTTTGTAGATCCAAAGGACACATATTTTACTCTGAAATTGCACCATGGAGGGCAATTACGTAATGTTGGTTGTAAGGCTTATGTTGGGGGGAAAGTCAGTTATTTTGACAATATTGATGAGGACAGGGTAGGGATGTTGGAATTGAGTAAGATAAGAGCAAAATTAGGGTATCCAGAGGAGTCTACTGTTTTCCTTTACATAGCCCCTGGCTGTAGTTTGGATGATGGGTTAGTGCATGTAGGAAGTGACCTGAATGTAATGACTCTCTGTGAGCTAATGGGTCCTAATAGAGTTGCTAAGTTTTTTCTGATAAACCCTGGAGGGCTTTGTGCCCTGCCACCACCTAGTAGTGAACCTAATGTTGAGCAAACTCAGCCAGATGTTGTTGACCAAACTCAGCCAGATGTTGTTGACCAAACAAATGCAGACCTGTTTGACATGGATGACTTGAATGGTGATGAAAATGAACATAATAAAGAAGATGAAAACAATTTGGCCGAAGGTGCAATGAATATGGAAGGTTTGAATGAGTCTGGTGGGGTAAATCTTGGAGATAAAGAAAGTGATGGTTCTTTTTGTGATAGTGAGTATCAGATGGATGAAGTTTCTGAGGATGATGCCACAGAGGCACATGCCTCTGTGGCTGCTACTACAGAGCCTGCTGCTACAGACTCTGCTGCCACAGAGCAACCTGCCACAAAGGCTACTGTTGCAGGGCCATCTTCAACAGAGCTTACTGCCACAGCAGAGCTGCAGGGTGGTGAGAATGATGATGATTTGTGTGACAGTGATGACATGAGAAGTTGTGAAGACTCAGATGATGAAAGGGGACTAGGAAAACCAGAAAGCCAGAGTTTCCCAACTATGAAAGAAGTTGTTTGAGTTTTAGAGATAATGATACAATGAAGGATATTAAGTTTGAGGTTGGTATGGTTTTTAGGGATGCTAATCAATTCAAAGAGGCCATTAAGGTACATGCAATCAAGCATGGTAAACAACATATTAAGTTCAAGAAATCTGAGTCAAGAAGGGTGTTAGCAGTTTGTCAACCAGAGAAGGCAAAAGATAATAGGGCAGAAGGGGGATGTACATGGGAAGTATATGCATCCCTTAAGCATGGTGAGAGCAGTTTTCAAATTAAGAGGTTGAACCCAATTCATACTTGCCCAAGAAGTCATAATGTGAAGCATGCATCCTCTGTTTTTTTGGGCAACCAGTACAAGAATAATTGGAGGAATAACCCAACATGGCCAGTGCAAGCTTTTAAATCCACAGTGGAGCAGGACTTTGTGGTAGAGGTTTCTAAATGGTAGGCATATAGGGCTAGAAAGAGGGCTCTATCTTTGATTTATGGGGATTATGAAGAACAATTCTCTCAGTTGTGGGACTATGCTGAGGAATTGAAGAGATCAAATCCTGATACCACTGTTGAGATACAAGTTGATAACAGTGGGGATCAACCTATGTTTGAGAGGATCTATATTTGCCTGGGGGGACTTAAAAAGGGGTTTTTAGAGCAGTGTAGACCAGTGATTGGCTTAGATGGGTGTTTCCTTAAGGGAGTTTGTGAGGGACAAATACTTACAGCTGTTGGAGTGGATGCAAATAATGGTATGTTTCCAGTAGCATATGCAATGGTGGAAGTAGAATCTACCAGTACATAGACTTGGTTTCTAGAGCTTTTAGTTGAGGACTTGAGAATTAATGACAGTGGGTGGACATTTTTGTCAGATAAACAGAAGGGTTTACTTAATGCACTTCAGAGGGTGGTGCCAAATGCAGAACAAAGGAATTGTGCAAAGCACATGTTTGAGAATTACAAGACTGCAGGTTTTAGGGGTTTGACATTCAAGGATCTTTTTTGGGATGCAGCAAAAGCTACTTATCCAGAGCAGTTTGACAGGTGTATGGCTAAAATGAGAGAGACATCTAAGAATGCCTTTGAGTGGTTGTTAGACAAGGCTGCTTATCACTGGTCTAGGTCACACTTTAGAACTTATCCCAAGTGTGACATTTTGTCTAATAATCCATGTGAGAGCTTTAATGGGAGAATTCTAGGGGCAAGAGACAAACCAATCATTACATGTCTTGAGGTGATAAGAAATTATCTAATGAATAGACTTACTAAAGAAAGGGAGAAAATGAGGAAAATATTGTACCAAAGACCATTCTGCCCTAGAATTGAAGCTATGCTAGAGAAGAACAAGATAGAAGCTGCCCAAGGAAATGCAACATGGTCTGGGAGGGGAACATATCAAGTTTCCATGACTTATGGTGGACAGTTCACAGTAAACTTGGAAACACATAGCTGTAGATGTAGGAAATGAGATTTGACTGGTATTCCATGTAAACATGCAATTGATGCAATGTACTACAATGGGCTGGACCCAGACCTATTTGTGGCTGACTGTAATAGGAAAGAGACATTTATGAGGGGGTATGAGCACATGATCTACCCCATGAATGGCTCTGACATGTGGCCTAAGACAGGTAAGACACCCATCTTACCTCCAATTCCTCATCCACAACCTGGCCGACCTAAGAAGTCTAGAGTGAGAAAACCAGATGAAAATGCACCCCCCATAGCTGTTGAGAATAAGTTGAGAAGAGGCCTAACAGGCATTAGATGCACCAAGTGCCATAAATCAGGTCATAACAAAAGAACATGCAAAGGCTTTGAAGGAGCAGTTGATGGTGGTGACAGTGTTGGGTCTGGTGGTGAAGGTGTTGGGCCTGGTGGGGCTGGGGCTGATAGTGTTGGGGCTGGTGGTGGTGATAGTGGTGGGGCTGGTGGTGAAACTACAACAAGGGGTGTAGCAAGGGGGAATGACAGGGGTGCTACAAGGGGCAACAATAAGGGTGCTCATAGGGGAAAGAACAGAGGTGCTGCAAGTGGAAATAACAGAGGTGCTGCAAGGGGAAGTAACAGGGATGCTGCAAGGGGAAGTAACAGGGATGCTGCAAGGGGGAGTACTAGGGGTGTTGCAAGTGCAAATAACAGAGGTGCTGCAAGGGGAAGTAACAGGGATGCTGCAAGGGGGAGTACCAGGGGTGTTGCAAGTGCAAATAACAGCGGTGCTGCAAGGGGAAGTAACAGGGATGCTGCAAGGGGAAGTAACATGGGTGTTGCAAGGGGGAGTACCAGGGGTGTTGCAAGTGCAAATAACAGCGGTGCTGCAAGGGGAAGTAACAGGGATGCTGCAAGGGGAACTAACATGGGTGTTGCAAGGGGGAGTACCAGGGGTGTTGCAAGTGCAAATAACAGCGGTGCTGCAAGGGGAAGTAACAGGGATGCTGCAAGGGGAAGTAACATAGGTGTTGCAAGGGGGAGTACCAGGGGTGTTGCAAGTGCAAATAACAGGGGTGCTGCAAGGGGAAGTAACATGGATACTACAAGGGGAAGTAACAGGGGTGCTGCAATAGGAAGTAACAGGGGTGTTGCAAGTGCAAATAACAGGGGTGCTGCAAGGGGGAGTACCAGGGGTGTTGCAAGGGGAAGTAACAGGGGTGCTGCAAGTGCAAATAACAGAGGTGCAATGCCAAATGTAAGTTGAATTATGCTTACTAAGTTACAATGTTAGTTTTTTTTAATGAGAAACTCATTACTTATGTTCATTTATTATTGTCAGCAACCTACTGTGAGGAGTAATTATCAGTCACAAGCAAGTAATAGTGAAGCCAGCTTTAGAACAACAACACAACCAAGGACACCCTTATTTATTCCTCACATGCCTCCTGTCCAACCTCAAAGGAGGCCTAAACTTCCAGCAAGCAACTTGGCTTGATGGCTACTTACTCAATTTTGTGAACCCATAGTAACTTAAACAATTGATTTGCAGCTAAAGAGGAGTTATATGGTGGCTACTGAAGTTAGTATCAGGAACATGGCTCATCAGGTGGAAATGAGTCAAGATAATGCAGCTCCAACACCAGTTCCAACTCAAGGGAGTTCACAACCATACCTATCAACACAAGAGAGTGCAGCTGCAACAATGATTCCAACACCTGGATTTATTCATGCACATGACAAGGTGACTGTAAAAAATATTGCTTTTAATGCTTACTGTTATAGTCTTATTTATTGCATCAAACTTATTGTAATATCTTGTCTTCATAAACCAGGCTAGTGATTCATCAAGCATGAATGCACACTTTCTCAATAGTGCTGTGCATCCAAGAAAACCACATGCTGATCCCCAAGTAGCAAGAGTAGGATGAGTGATTGTTCAAAGTACAAATGCTAGTTGGAAAGGAAAGTCTTCAGCTTCCCTATCATCTCTTCAAAGGGCTCAGCAGCTCAAGAAAGATCAAGTGTCTAAAAAAAAATAGAATTGTGGAGTCCTTTTGTATAGTATTGTGGAGTCTTTTTGTATATGGCTGAACTATAATTGTGGAGCCTTTGTATATGGCCTAACTATTGTGGAGTACTTTTGTATATGACTGAACTAGAATTGTGGAGCCTTTTGTATATGGCCTAACTACTGTGGAATCCTTTTGTACATGGCTGAAGTAGAATTGTGGAGCCTTTTGTATATGGCACAATTAGAATTGTATTGCCCTTAATTAAAGCACCAATTCAGGCTCTTGTTATTGACAGTGTAAACCTATTGAAGTTTATTGATATATGAAGAAGTATTTTAATGCACACTTGCAGTTTGCCTATTTTGATGGGATGGTTAATTAGTATGACTAATGCACACATGTGCATATGTTGTTCTGCTATTTTGATGGGATTGTGATATGTTGTTCTGGTGAGAATGGTTCATTAGTATGGGTATTGCTTTGGTGGGAATGGTTCATTAGTATGGCTCTATTGCCTTGGTGGGAATGTGATATGCTGTTCTGCAATTTTGATGCTATAATGCAGTGGCATCAAAACAGCATAATGCATTTGATGGCATAATGCAGTTCAATTGCATTTTTTTGCTGTTTTAATGGCATACTGCAGAGCCCAATTGTTTTGTTGATGTTTAATGCAGTCCAATTGCATTTTCTTTTGCTGTTTTGATGGCATAATGCAGTCCAATTTCATTTCTTTTGCTGTTTTAATGGCATAATACAAAGCCCTGTTATTTATTTGTTTGTGAATTAATTGAGCAACAATAAAAGCACAATTTGCCATGATAAAATTACACATCTAAATTTATATATATGACCTAAAACTCAGTGCACAAACCTCAAACAAAATAGAGCACTACATTGCTCATTCATAGAAACAAATAGACATACGGAAAACAAACTAAACAAGGTTCCAAGCACTTTTTCTAAACATGGTTTAAGAACAATCTTTCATTGTCCTTGGAATTCAGTGTGTAATTCCTTGATCCTAACCATATGGCTAAAGTGAGTAACAGAATTGACAGCCAACATACTAAGAGCTGTTTGCCCTTGATTTTCAGCTGCCCTTCAGTAGCTTCTTTCTTGGCCTTCAACATCTGAATCTCTGCCCTAAGCTCTTCATTCTTCTCAATCAATATTTCATTCATCTTCATCACACCGTGAACCCTTTTTTCCCCTTCTTCGTTAACCTTCAGTAGCAACCCAATTTGCTTCTCCTCTTCTTCATTCCTTTCACGCAATTCTTTATTTTTCTTCAATATCATCCTACCAAATACTTTGCCACGATCACAAACCTCAGGATCAACCCACTCAAAATGGCCACATGAATTACTTACCTTATAATTTTCACAACCTGCAAACCTTCTTCCAGGATTGTCCGATGTCCAAGAGTGCATGACCCGAGACACTCCACAGTGGCATCTAACATCGTATTGATTGTTGTGTGAATTACTACTCGAGCTCATCTCCAATTGAGTGTAATAAATTCAATTTAAGATATCCCCAATTTCATAGACCCTAATTCAGTGTGGATTGTGAAGATGTGTGTGTGTGTGTGTGTGTGTATATATATATATATATATATATATATGGTTTTGGCAGGAAAAGAAAGTGGGGTTCTCAGATATGAGGGAAAGTTATGTAGGGAATTGACGTGGCTGCCATGTTGGATTTATGGAGGAAGTTACCTTTGTACCCTTTGGCTTCTAACAGACATCCCAAGGAAAGGAGTAAAATCCGTCAAATGGTGCTACGTGCACTAGAATTGGAAGTTTGGGGTGTTGTTGGTCAAAATTCAAATCATGGGATGATCCGTGTAAATGACCCCAAAGTATGGTTTCCTGTGCATTTAATCCAAACATTTTTAATGCACGCTCAGCGTATGTGTTGGGAAACAAACACTTGCTAACTTGGAATTGAGAGAGAGAGAGAGAGAGAGAGAGAGTGAGTGAGTGACGAAAACCATGAGACTAGTTGAAAGACTGATGAGGGGGAGAAATCGCTTAAAGATGGAGGCATCCTCGTCACCAGCAAGTGGTGGTAGGTGCGTGTCAACAACGGCGTGGGCGGCAGGGATCCCAACGGAGAGGGTGGATTGCGTGGTGATAGGGGCCGGCGTGGTGGGGCTAGCGGTGGCGAGGGAGCTGTCAGTGAAGCTAGGCAGAGAGGTTTTGGTGATCGAATCTGCTCCCACTTTCGGAACCGGCACCAGTTCTCGCAACAGTCAAGTCATCCATGCCGGCATCTATTACCCTCCTACTTTTCTCAAGGTCTCATCTTGCTTGTCGCTTTTCCACAGAAATTTACGTAGATATCTCTCTCCCCCCTCCCTCTCCCCCTGTGTCTCTTACCACAATTCTACCATCTTAAACCTGTTTGTGATATGCCATGGGCAGCCATTTTATCCTATAGATACTTCTTCTTGCAAATTTTGAAGGGTCAATTATAAAACTACTTTCATGTATAGTGTACTATACACATTTTTGCATGTTGGTTCATGTAATTACTAACTTGACAATTTTCTTAAATTGTTCCCTGTGGTTTAACAAACTATTGCAAATAGATCCAGAGAATAATTTCCATCCAATTTGTAGACAATAAATGGTTGTGTTGAGCTGACATGCCATTCTTCGAGGGGCAAAAAGGGGAAATCAGTAAATTGTGTTTTTCTGTTTTCTCGTATCATTATGTGCCAAGGATTTTTACTCTTACCTATACTAGGGGATTTCGCTTGGAAAAGAAAATATTCCATACTAATGGATTCGGGTCCATAAGGGTTCCAAATTCCAATGCACGAGATCTTGTTGCACTTACCAATGAGTCCCTATCAATTAGTATAGCCCACTTTTCTGTAGGTTATATATTCACTTATGTGTATTTATTGATTGCCTCTACGTCGAGCAAATTTGGTTTAATCTCATGTATCTGCTATAATCTCAATTCTTTGGATCGAGAAGAGTCCCATCTTCTTGTATTCATGCATACGTGTATGATAGTGTGGGGTAAAGCAAGGTAGGAGGAAGGCTAGAGATTTAGGCAATCTAAATAGCTTTTGATTAAGTGACAGTGCTGCGAGGGCCAAGGCATGGAGTGAGCACGAAGCGACAGCCAAAAGTCCAATGTCAAGGTCCAATACTTAGGTTCTTTCTCTCTCTAGAGTTTGTTAGCTCTGAAGAAGTTTTAGGGCGAGAAAGTGAAATTGTCAAATGTTCAATTGTTGTAAAAATGAATTTCCAAGTCCACTATGTAAAGGCAACGCCTAATCATCAAGTGACGCATGGTGCTCCTGCTATCTGTAGGTGCCACCTTCCTAAGGGTACGCCATATACTAGTGTTCAGCCGGACTGTTAGATTGTGATATCCACTCGGCTGCGCCGCTTAGCTTCGTTCTGTCTCTCTTGGAAGGCTGACTCACACAATGCTGGTGTGGCCAGAGAACGCCCTTGATTAAGCCACCAGTCAAATACCCTTGCTAAGTCCCATTGAGGCGTCGAGAGATGCATCAAACCTTGCATCAATCAGGAAGACCAGATCCCAAGCTGTCAGGCGGATTAGGCGCGATGGCCTCTGAAGACATGTTCATGTCACTAAATGACCCGGGGTCATGATCCTTAGGAGTGCTGATGAGAGCCCCTAGTGCGACACCTAGCGGAGATAGTCCCAGAGGAGTGACCTATCCTGTGATGAGTACTTGTGCCAGAGCACTCGAAGCGTGCTGAGGTAGTGTGCCAGAGCCTACTCAATTGGCCGACGTAGTGTTCCGTAGGTGTCGCCTGCCTGGCGGGAGAGGAGTTCTCGTGCCAGATGACTTGGAGCCCCATGTCAGAGACTGTCCTGGAGGAGTCACATGCCGGTGAGTTATGTTGTGCACACTTCAAAGGGCGGTCAAGCATATCCCACGACCAAGTTGAGGTGTGCACGGTGTCGTGAAGAGATGAACTAACGCCGGGGGCGTGGTAGTATAACAGAGTCCCCGAGGCACGTCATTGTTAGTGCCACAGTGCATGGCCGCAGCTTGGGGGTGGGGGGGTGGGGGGGTGGGTGGTGGGGGTGGGGGGTGCTCATTGGAGATGGTGCATGTGCACGGTCAATGAGTGTTGTGTGGAGGCACGTAACATGGAGGCGACGCATGGGTGCGGTGATAGATGCAGTCCCTTGGCGCACGTAATTGTTTTTCATGTGTCATATGTCGCCAAATAGTGTAAGTCGAGAAATTTTGAGTCACGTGTCACATAGGCCCACAAGGGGCTCGCACTGGGGCATTATGACCTACACCTTACTTCAGTAACATTACCGGCAATTGCCTCCAAAGTCCTATTCTTTTTTGTCTATGGCTTTTTGACCATTTGTTATGGAAGTTCTTGCTGCATTTGTTACCGCAATTCCTGCTGCATTTGTTACCGCAATTCCTGCTGCATTTGTTACTTAGGAAATTCTTGTGGGAATAAGTTTAACCGTAGGACCTATTGCAGGCAAAGTTCTGTGTTAGGGGAAGAGAATTGCTCTACCAGTTCTGCAGGGAACATGAAATTCCTCATAAGCAGATTGGTAAGCTGATAGTTGCCACTGGATCTTCAGAAATCCCAAAGTTATATGATCTTATGAATCGTGGCATTCAAAATGGTGTGGACGGTCTAAGGATGATAGAGGGCAATGAAGCCATGAGACTGGAGCCTGAATTGCAATGTTTGAAAGCTGTTGCATCTCCTGCTTCTGGAATAGTTGATACCCATTCCCTAATGATGTCCTTTATGGTATGACCTTTTCATCTTGTTGCCTCCTATGAAGTCTGTAGTCCTGTATATGTTAAATTGTATGCTTAAAGACAACTTAAATATAGGTATTTGATAGATTATCTTTATAGAATTTATGGTTATCATTTTTTTTGTGTGGAGGCGTTTGTTTATGCATCTCAGTCTACAATTATATATTGACAGGAATGTCACCTCTATGTGAGTTTAGGGGGAAGCTGAAAGTTATGGAACAACATTTTCTTATAATACTACCGTGATTGGTGGTCATCTTCAAGGAGGTCAATTTCACCTTCATATTTGTGGGACCAAGGCTCTTGAAAGCTGGGATGGCAGGTCGGTATTGCACCCAGAGCTGTTACTTAGTTCCAACCTCATAGTGAATTCTGCGGGCTTGAGTGCACCAGCTCTTGCAACAAGATTTAATGGCCTAAACACTCGAGATATTCCCGCTTCATATTATTCTCGTGGTTGTTACTTCACCCTGGCAAATACTAAAATTCCTCCATTTAAACACTTGATATACCCTATACCGGAAGATGGTGGGCTTGGAGTGCACGTTACTTTGGATTTGAATGGTCAAGTCAAATTTGGCCCTGACGTTGAATGGGTTGGTGGTATAGATGATATTTCAAGCTTCCTAAACAAGTAATTTCTTCTTAATGCCCTTGTTATTACATTATAGTTGTTTTAGATTTTACATGGTTAACCGAACAAGCAATATCTTTTACTGCCGTTGTTAAAACCAATTATAGTTTGAAACCTTTGACTTGATTAAATCAAAGTTCTTCTGTTTTCTTCGCCAACTTGCTTCTTGATATGAGACGTTTGATCAGTTTCAGGAAACCTGAATTAGTTGAAATCGTTACTGTGAGTGCTGCAAATAAGTGTTTTAAATTATTATTGTCGGTCGGCTGTTTACTCGTCTTGGTTGGCCTAGGTTTTTTAGTACTTAATAACTTTGTGTATGGGTTTTCTGTTGTAAGACAGATTATAAAGCTGCGCTTGTTTTTCTTTTATCGTACGGTTTACATGGTATCAGATCAAGGATATGTTTCTCCTCTGCAGTTCCTCTATTGCCTTTGTCGATCACAAAGCAGCTATTCTTTTCTCCTTTATACAGTTGCAGCAGTTTCTTCTCCGCTATTGAAGTTTTCTTTAGTAACACATCTGAATTTGCAAGTACTGAGTAGCAATTCTGCATCAAAATTTCAGAATCCACCATTCAGCATATCGAAGATCAATAGAAACAAAAGTTTTCTCCTTGCCGACCATGTGTTTGACGTAATTCCTTGCTTTTATATGATCCCGTTTTGAAACCAGATAATATTCTTATTTGAAGTACATTTGTCGTGATTAGTTTCAAAAAGCTATGTCAACTCTGGACCAAAATCTCAGTCCATAAGCCTTCATTTTTATGGACAGAATTGTTCTTATTGGTCAAGTGTTACGAAGAATTTCTTGATTGGGAAAGGCCGATGCGTGTTAGCAAGAACTTTTTGAGACCTTAACACTCTGTTTGGAACCAATTCTTTCGGAATCTGGATTTCAAATTAGCATTTGAATTTGGAATTCGCTTCACTTTTTGTTGTTTGGAATAGAAGGGAATTCAAATACATAATTCCTATTTTGTGTTTGGAACACAGAGGAACTGGGAAGGTAATAAATTCTTGCACAATTATGTCCGTGGCTTACGTTGAAAAACAAGCTACAGTAAGTGGTTTTACGTGTGATGGTGGCACCATATGCTGGTCGTGGTGTGTGAATAGCAGCGATATGAGTGGCGGTATAGCGACATTGATGGTGGAAGTGGTGCGGTGATCATTTGATGGTAACGATGGTAGTGGTGGTGTGGCGTCAACAATGGTGCTGGTGGTGTGACGTCAGCGGCGGTGGTGGTGTGGCGTCAGCGTTGGTGTTGTACTATAGCATCAGCGACAGTCGACAGTCGACAACGACAACGACAACAATGGTGATGGAGGTGGTGGGGTGGTCTAATGATGGTACCAGTAGTAGTAGTGCTAGTGTTACTAGCGCATAACTTGTGGTAATGTTGGTAACACAAGTTATGGTGGTACCGACATAAGTTACGGCGGCAGTAGCGGAGACAATGGTGGTGATGGTATTGTGACAACGGCAGTGGTAGTGGTGTGGCATCAATGATGGTGGTGGTGAGGCGGTCTAATATTGTAACGATGGTAGTGATGGTGGTGGTATCCGGGTGTCACTAGTGGTTTGTTGTCGATAGTACTCATGATGGCGGCAACGGAGACTGTGGTGGTGGTGATGACAGACATGTTGGTCGTGTCATCATCACTTCCGCCGCCACCGACGACTGCACCACCACCATCATCAATGCTACCACCACCGTCATTGACTATAATGGTGGTCGTAATGGTGTTGTAACACGCTTGACAGCGGGCATGGTAGTGGTAAACTCATAATTCCGTACAAACAAGGGTCTAAGAAGAAGAAGGTGGTGTCGGTGTGTGTCATGATGACAATAGTATGGTGGTTGTGGCTGGTGTAACTGTTGGTGGTGATGGGTATAGCAGCCCATTGGTGGTGGTAGTGACGGTAACGTAATGGTGGCAGTAGTGGTGGCGGCGACGACGGTGGTCGTAAAGGAGGTGTGGCGGTAGCGGTAATAAGGACCATACTGGTGGGTAAGAGATTCAGGAAAGGGTAAGGGGTAAATAATTGTTCTTAGTCGATGTCAATCCACATCCCATAAAATCCGACCATTTCTCATCGGATTTCACAGTATATAAACAAATTCAGTCAGTTCCCATGAAATTCAATTCCAATTCCTTTTTTTGATGTTCCAAAGCAACAAGATTCGAGTATTGGAAATGAAATTCCATCAATTCTGTAGTTCCAAACACACCATAAAGATCAAAGGGTCGATAGAAAATAAAGTAAGAATAACATCCATCGGCACAAATTTTGGTCCCGATGTTTATTTTTAGTTGTGTAGATCCTATCTCCGATCAGACACCTGTCATATCATTAATTACTTGGCCAAACGAAATGATAACGAAAACCTCCGACTCTGGATAAATTGAAAAAGAAACCAACATGAACAGTGAAAAAAATCTTATCGAAGTCGGGGGATTAACCCCTAAGTTGCAAAGTTTTCCACCAACTTTTGTAACCCTATACCTGTAAGCCATGGTGCTTGAAGTTTTCTTTAGGGCTTCTGTTTTCTCTCTATATTTCCCTCTCACTTTGACTTTCCAAACCTCAATCTTCTAATCTTTTTACGTAGGATCTGTCTTTACCTTTTATAGAGGCTTCCTCCAAAATTTATTTGAGGCTTATCAGGTTTTTCTCCTGATAAGTCCTCCTCCATTTGGCTTATCCCCCAAGAAGATTATTCAACCACGTGACAAATATCCTTCTTTTGGGTTTGGGCTTCGAACTCTGAAGCAAAATTTGAATGGTTGGGAACTTAAAAGGTTTGAACCTCATAGCCAACCAGTTTACGAAGTCAACCTTGTGAGTCCACATGCGTGAGTTCGAACTTCTGTGAAGTCGAAAACTCGTTGGGCCCACAAGAAACTTCAAATTTCAGGCCGCCAATCTGTAGTGTACCTTGTGGGCCTTTATTTAATTTTCAAGTCCAAATGATGTGGATTCGAATTCGACGAAGTTTGAAAACTACTTGCCTTTCGAACCGTCCTGTACGAACCCAAAATATTTTGGGTTGAAATTTAAGTGCCAGCATTTGCCACCTCGTGATTTGTTGAAGCCCATTTTGCTTACACAAATCATGATATCTTCGCACTTCATCCACGAACCCAGCCTCATAGGATTAACTGCTTCTTTCGTATAGCAGCTCCTTTTCTTATGAGTTGCTACCTCCGCATGGCACCTCTTTTTAGGAGCTGCTGCAGCTGTCTTCACTTATCTATGACAGATGACCTTTTTTGTTCACCTCTTGATTTTTTTCTTTTCTTTTCCCTAGCCCACTTGTAATTTCGTGACCCCAAGAATCCTTCTTTGGCTTTTGTATATTTCTAAAACTTTTAGGGACCCATCTATAATTTAGACGTTCCTGTATTGGAGACCCTTTGTCTTTTATGGGGTTTTAGTGAAATAGTTTTGCATTTTTGCAGATTGCCGTTATCTTTTGCCTTAACGCAACTCCTTTTTTTTTTGCTGTCCCTGTTTCTGGTCTTTGCTGAAATTTCCTTTTTTTGCAGACCCTCTTTTGGGTCTCCACAACTAAAAATAAACATCGGCCGACATGTAATTGCTCCCAGCAATTCTCTTTGCATATAATTGTATGAGAATAACCTAGACCACCACTAGTACTATAATCCAAGTAGGATTTGTGGTCCTGCAGTTAATTTGAATCTCAAGTTTTGCAGGGCAATGAAGATGAAAAAACTCCAGCATATTCATGCACTTTTAGCAAAACCAAAGCAGCTGTTTGGCTACTGTAATTTGCTGTACTAACGAGCACAAATACATGCAGCTTTTTTTGCTTCCTTGGATTCGTTCCACGAACAGCGAGACCTATGGCACAGAGGATTTTCCTTTTCTGTTTGCTCCCCCATGCTTTTTTTAACTCTACCAAGCAACAACACCTTCAAGCACAGGTCTTTGCGATTTCAACAAACATGCAATGCTTTTGACCCCTTTTGCAGCAACAAGACGTCGTGGTTTTATACCCATACGCCCACAACCACACCCACGCAAAGAGGGTCTGCCTTGTTTCTAACACACTCCAGCATATTACTCATTTTTAACCCAAAGTAGCTGTTGGGTTCTTTATTTCCTGTACTAATGAGCGAAAACAAATGCAGAGCATCATCTTTGCTCTATCAAGTTGCTGGTGCAATAGAAACTGAGGCTAAAGTATCAAAGCCACAAATTATACTTAAACCTTTCAACCATTAGTCATTCTTTCGCTTTAAGGTGCTAATTTTTCGTACACCAGGTTCACATGCAAGCACAAGTATTCTGACCTTTTAACTGTGGCAAGCCTTTCCCTTTTTTTTCTTTTCTGCTATTTCCGAGTACATGTTACTTTAATAAGCAATTGCCCCCCTTTTTCTTAAGGGCATGCCGCCTTGTGCTCAAGACACCTTCCTGTTTTTGCAATGAGCCTTCAAGCTTTGCACTCTAGCTATTTTGCAATACACTGTCTGTTTGCATGCGCACCCAAGTACTGGCATTTTGAGATCGGGACCTTTTCTTTAATATTTATACAACAGAAAGCAGGCAATCTGCTGCGCCCTTTTTCACATAAAACGGCTTTTCCAGAAACACGCTTTCCTTACATATTCAAAAAGGTAGCACGTTTTTCAAAGCAATCTTGTCTGTTATCTTAGCAACAGGATGCCTTTTGTATCAACAACTTGCAGAAATGAATGCTTCTTGTGTTGCTTTCGTTATACCAATTGTCTTGGGAGGCTCTGTCAACAAGCGTTAAGAAGCTGGAACGCCTTGATACAACTCACATGTGCAAAAATTCACTTGCTCAAAGTGGTTTGTCCTTTTTCCAAATCAGGCTCCTCTTGAGTTTGAGAACAACATGCCTCTTTTGGTTATATTCCTAACGACCTTAGCTCGTCTTTTGTCAAGTTGGGTATGCCCATTTTGACAAGGTTGCTTTGTTGTCGAACGTCTTCAAACTTTCCTGCCACGTTACACCTAGGAGGTATAATTCTTCTCTTGTTGCAATTTAAAATTGTCACACATGGCTTGAAGGCCTCAGTTTAATCAACGCTTTGCATGTTGGCCTAGGTTTTCCTTGATGTGGAGGTTTTCCTTGGCATTGCCTTATGGGCTTTATATGTCGGCCTAGATTTCCCTTCTTGAGATACCCTTCGTCTAAGCGCCAAGCTTAATCTGGCCCAATTCTTTCTCGCAAAAGACTTCCGTCACCAAGCTCAATTGGACATAGGTCTTTCCTGCAAGGACTTTTGTCGCATTGTTCATAGCTCCAGAAGGTCCATTCACTTTTGTCCTTCGATGGATATTCGTTGAAATAATTTTGGATATGAACGTTGGATTGGCATCCTCATTTTGAGGGTTCTTGTCAAGATGGGTCTTTTGCATCCATGGCCGAGTTTTTCTATGCAAAACAAAAAGAATAATAAGAATTTTCTACCTTGGTGGGAGGCTCATAGTGGGTTGCATTTCTTGGTCGATCCATCATGGCCTATGGAAGTGAGGGATTTGTGAGTAGGCTTTCGGCCTTCGTCGTTTCTAGTAAAGGCTTTCGTCCACGCTCGGTGCCTTAATTTGACTTTCATCTTTCAGCAGAGGAAGAGAATATATGTAGTCAAAATTGATTAAACCGTTTTCTCTTCTTTTTTTTTATTTTTTTATAGTCATATAGATTCCGTGGAGCTTGAGAAGTCGTTCCTGTTGCGTCTAAGCTAATGTTCTGGGAGTGAAGGCTGTAAGGCAACCATCTATTCTTGAAATTTTGTCAGCCAAAGATGTTGCTCCCTACATTCCTGCGCCTCCCAACACTCCGAGCTTGAGTATTCATGCAGTTCGAAACTATTGCGATTTATCGGAAAGAGGTACTTTGAAAGGCTTTGCGTTTAAGGGCGTCCTTTATTGCGTCTATCGAACGAGTCAGCAAGCTGTTCGGACTACAAGATCCTTTTGAGACGAATGAAGGTGGATGGCTGTCATCATGGCATCCTTCTTTCAGTATTAGTGGTCTCTCTCTGTACTTTCAGGAGTGGGGTTGGGCATTCTGGGTGAATGACATCCTCCACGCCCTCCCGACGATTCTGAAGATTCATTCGGCAGTCTATATATCCCATTTTTGGTTATAACCGTAATGTCAACCTTTTTAAAGGATTTTTGGAGCGTTGGTCAATGGATACCAACACCTTTCACGCGATCTATGGTGGTCTTGGTAACTCCATGTCGGATCTTCACAGGATCAGCTGTCTACCAATATTAGGGGAGTTTTATGGCGAGTACGTACCATTGAACGAAACCCTGTATCTGCTTCAACCCCTGCAGTGTCTCGTGAATTATTTGGTATCTTTGAGAATGAGTGTTCCAGAGAGAAAAATTTCAAGAACCGACTTTCGTGCTTTACTTAGAATATGACAAAGCTCCCTACATTTTCACCTCTGAAATGCAAATGGTTTGGAATTTCTCGAAAGACCTAACAAAATATGCGATTCCGGAGGAAAACCCCACTATCTTGACAGATGATACTTGGCCGGTTTTCTTGCCACTTGGATTAGTAGTTTTATCTTTCCTGGCAATGAGATGCATCTAACTACTTTCGTGATGGCTGGCGAAATAGCACAAGGGACCAGCTACAGCTTTGCAATTCCAGTACTTGCTTCTTTGTATCATGCACTTTGAAAGATTGCCTCGATATCATCTCTGCCCCCCTGCCCAGGAAAGAGAGCACCTGGGCCATTTCAATATCTTTTGGGTGGATTTCCATTTACTTCCCCTAGATGTATCCGCATCAACTTCCAGCTTTGATTTGTCCAGAACTGTACGGGGGATTTCATGCCTTATTTGGCGTACATAGGGAACCAGAAGCCTACCAACTTTGACCCCAATGATGTAGATGGGTTTTTTTGCTACTCCAGTCAAGTCCGACTCTGTGGGCTTGATGGTGACAGTGAACCGTTTGATCAGACTATCTCAATTTCCATGAAAGGCGGGAAAATTTTGGCTTTCTCGATGGCCACTTGATTTCATTGCGTTTTAGGGTCTTGACCTATAAAGCAGGTGCTTTGCATATAGTTGAATTGTACGCTTTTACCCACTTTGCCCGCTAAGGTGGTTTTGTCCAGACATGCCCTCTGCCTCTGGAAGATCCAAAGAAGGGTCTTAAGCCTGCAAAGCTCTACTTTTAATGGTGCAAGATGATGGATGCACTCTGGACCTGATACGATTGTACATTTACCAAGTCGGGACACAACGGGTTTGGTAACGGAGCCTTACGCAAAGTGGTGGGTTGATTCGACTTACGCTGGTAACCTCTATATTTTGGAGTGACTACGTACTTCGATGGAGCATCGTTCCTCAGCCTTACCTTCTTCTCATCTACATACCAACTCATTTCAGTTTTATATATGACGTTATAGATCAGGACATTTGTCAAGTGAGCATCTGAAAGTTTTAGCTTCTTCTGGTACTTTAGGAAAGTCTTTTTGTGTGATATCTCATCTTGTAGTGGATGTAAATTTGCAAAGATGTCTGCCCTTACCTTTTAATAAAATTACTTCCATTTCTATTTCTCCTTTCCTCTTGTTCATAACTTCGTACTACCTTGTGGAGACCATCAACTGTTCCCACAAAAGGAGGTTATGTGTACTGTGTATCTTATATTGATGATTATGGTCATTCTCGTTGGGTATATCTTATGCACTACTGATTTGATTTATTTTCAATTTATCGCACTTTTGCTTCCATGGTTCAAACACAATTTTCCACCCTGTGTGAAATTGTGTTGTAATTTGGTTCGTGAATATTTTCTAGGTGACTTCAATGATTTTCTTGCTGCATCCGGTACTATTCACGACTCTTCTGGTTTAGGTACACCTGAATAAAATGGTGTTTCTGAAAGAAAAAGCATAGGCACATTCTTGAAACAGCTCGTGCTCCTCTACTTTCTGCTTCCGTACCGTCTGCTTTTGTGGGCTGAAGCTGTTCTTAGTGCAGTATATCTCCTAAACCATATTCCAACTCCTGTTCTTTCGAGAATATCTCCCTATGAAATGTTGCTTAATCGTTTACAATACGAGTATATGGCTCTGCATGCTTTGTTCTTCTTCGGAAGCGTGGACGTACTAAGCATGCTGCATGTTCTATCTTGTGTGTCGTCCTGGGCAATGTCGTTCATCAAAAGGGGTGTAGATGTTATGATCTTGTGCCTCAAAAACTGTGTCTCTCGCCATGTGATTTTTTGTGAACGTATCCCATATTTCACTATACCTTCTAAAGTTGCTCCAATCTCTAAAGATGAACTTGTCCTTACAGATGGTTTTCCTGATGATTAGTCTTGTATGGAGTATACCAGATCACGATCTCTCTAGTCCATCTCCCTCTCCCTCTCCCTCTCCAGGGTCTCCATCTCCTTGTGCAGATTCTCGTCCTGACATTCACTAACCCGCTTGTCCATAGTTGAAGGAACCATTCGCCTTCCAGCTCTACGGTGGCCATGCCTGATCATGTTCCCGAGACTACTGGTCCTGAACCTTCTGAAAGAAGGCAACCTTCTCGTACACGACTTGGATTTTTTGTAATATACTTGTTTCTCTCATGTTCATTGTAGTTTTCTTGCATCTATTAATTCCTTTTATGAGCCACAATCATATAAGGAAGTTTGTGTAGATTCAAATTGGATAACTGCAATGCAGGATGACTTAGCTGTTTGCATAACACTGATACTTGGGACTTGGTTCCTTTGCTGGAAGGTTAAAGGATATTTGTTGCAAGTGGGTTTTCAAAGTTAAAAGCACTTCTGATGGGTCTTGTGAGCGTAATAAAGCACGATTAGTGGCTAAGGGCTTTTCTCAGGAGTATGGTAAAATGATTATTAGGAGTCATTTGCTCCTGTTGCTAGGATGACTACTGTTCTTACCTTAATTTCTATTGCAGCAGTTCGTCAATGGCCTCTGCTTCAAATGGATGTCAAAAATGCCTTTTTGAATGGCCATCTTAGTGAAGAACTTTACATTCGTCCTCCTCCTGGGTTACTTCACCCGTTTGGTTATGTTTGTCAGTTGCGACGGGCTCTTTATGGTCTCAAGCAAGCTCCTCGTGCTTGGTACAAATGTTTTCAGTATATGATAACCAAGACTGGGTTTACTTCTAGTGTGCATGATTTTACTCTAGTTGTGCACCAATCTGCATCTGGCCTTATTGTTGTTCTCTAGATCTCTTCTATGTGGATGACATGGGAATTACTGGCCCTAATGCTGTTAGAATTCAGGACATCAAGCGACACCTTTTTCATGAATTTGAAATGAAGGATTTGGCCCTATTTGCTAGTTCTTGGGTATTGAATTTGTCTCTTCTCCTAGAGGCTACCATTTATCCAATCAAAATATGCTACCGAGGTTATTCATGGCTGTAGATTGACCGATGATACTGTTACTGATACTCCCATGGAGTTAAATGCCAAATTTTCAGCGTCTGACAGTGCTCCTCTTGATGACCCTACCTCATATCCTGAGTTGGTTTGATTATATGACTGTTACTCGCTAGGATATTTCTTATGCTGTGCATGTTGTTAGTTTGTTTCCACTCAGTGAACTACTTATTGGGCTGCTCTTCTTTGTTGCACTTCGGGGCTCCATCACATCAGAACTTGTTCTTCTCCTCCTTTTCTTCCCTCAAGCTTTGTGCTTATGCTGATGCGGACTGGCTGGGGATGTTTCCAACCAGTGTACTACTGATTATTGTGTATAGGGAGATTCTCTTATTTTGTGGAAGAGCAAGAGAAGGGCCAAGGCCGAGTACTACGCCATCGCTGACAATACTGCTAATATTGTTTGGTTGCGCTGGCTTCTTTCGATATGGGTGGTATCCTTGCGTCTCCTACTTCTTTGTATTGTGTCAGTTAGAGCGGTCTAGATATCATATAATTCCGTGTTTCATGAGAGGAGAAACATATAGAGATAGATTATCATTTTGTTCATTAATATTATCAGATGGGCACTATTACCTTACCGTTTCTTCCTTCCTCTCTCCAGCTGGCTGATATCTTCACCAAGTCTCACGCAGTTGCTTTTCAGTTTTGCTTATCAAACTCTAGATGCTCTCTGTCAACACATCGTGAGTTTTTTTTTTGTTTCCCCCCCATTTTTGGGTTTGTGTGTGTGTGTGTGTGGGCGGGGGGGGGGGGGGGGGGGGGTGTTGCAAATAAGTGCTTTATTATATTTTGTTTTCAGTGGGGACAGCTTAGTTTTTAGTACTTAATAGCGCTTCTTTCTTAGGTTTCCTGTTGTAAGACAGATTATGAAGCTGCGCCCTTTTCTTTTATCGTAAGGTTTACAGATATATAATCCCTAATTGCAGTCGAGCATAACTGTAAGAGGATGCGCCTGATACTCTTAACCTTGTTTGCTATCTGCCGATATAAACTCGCAGGAAGGTATAATAAGACTTATCTGTTAAGTGGAAGGAGTGTAGGCCTTTTTTGGCTACCATTGGAAGAAAAGAAATACTTTAAGGGTTATTTATAGTCTGTATAAAGTATATTTTATGTTGACAAATCCTTGATATTTAAGGTTTAAAATCTAAAGGTCGGGCAACAGTGCAAATAAGTCGCACCTTGCTCTACATGATTTCTATGCCTTGTGTAAACACCATTCTTTTTTTTCTGGCTTCTATTAGGGCAGATGCTCAACACTGTCTATTCCTTGCCTTCTTATAGGTTTGATTACTCTCTATGTGCAACCCGTGCAAAGCTATTTTACCCAGAGATAAGAAAGTACTACCCTGGTCTGAAGGATGGATCTCTGGAGCCCGGTTATGCTGGCATCCGTCCCAAACTTTCTGGTCCTAGACAAGGTTCTGTTGATTTTGTAGTAAAGGTAATTTCATACTCTTCTGTTTCTGCATCAACTTCCATTTAGTATGTTTCTAACAAGTTGTCCTTCAATCTTTGTCGTGCCGACATACCTCTTTTTAAATTCTGACCTTTAGCGTTTAACGTTGCGTGTTACCGAGAATCTTAGTTTCATGTGTTAGGCTAAGAATAGAAAGGTCTCTAAGCACTATTTAAGATCTGAGGCCAAGAGCATAGTTGTAAATATCATGCAACACGCTGTACTCATTTACGACAGGATATTAATCAGTGATGAAGCCCTATGAAGCAGGATGGTGCCGAAACACGATACAATACAATATATGTGCAGTCCACATATTTTTGTTGGTTTTCGTTTCTAAACCTATCAACAGTTAGAAAGGATTGATGTTTCTGGTCAAACGACATAGTATTTGATATGTCTTATGATACACAATAGTTAGGAATTCAAAACTGCAATTTCGATACATAACACGTATCTCAATTTGACGACGGGGGCTAAGAGTGGGTCAAAGTGGGGATGGAGGGAAGACTAGAGTAAGGTGTTGTTTGACATTAGAAAGGGATTTCAAAAAGGGGGCAGGTTGCAGGTCGAAGGAAACTACTACTTCTTCTTTTTTCAATCATGAGCATATGCATTAAAAATTGGAACGTGAAGTGCTCAAATTTAAGTAGCTGAATGAAATTGTTGCAAAAAGTATGGTTTCCAGATGGTAAGTTCTTACCAGGAAGTAAGATGGAGGGCAATACTAATGAAGTGGCATTTCCTCTTCAGTAGAAGATTTTTCCATGGTTCTTCTTGGGGACAATTGGGGCACTAGGGTGGGTTTTCTGCGTTGTCTACTGTCAGAAGGTAATCTTCGATTTGTTGGTTCTTCCCTTAGTTGCAGGAAACTCCTAATAAGGTGACGTTTCTCTCTCGGAAACTCGCTTTTGCGATCCCAAGTTAGGAGCTCCATGGGATCTCGTCCCAAGCTAATATGGGAACTCGATCCCGTTAGCTGGATAGAGATGCATGGAACAATCGAGAGAATACCTGAAAATCAATCCCTTTTCAACTCAATTCCTTTTCTCTCCTCCTTCAAGTCCTTAAAGCCTCCTTGTCTGTTGTTGCTGGCTATGTAAACTATACTAAACAAATGATAATACTCTTTACGCATTTATTTATTCAAGCCGCTCCCAACCTCAGATTCTTCTTGGTGCTTACGCTCCCCCGCCCCCGCTTTGTGCAACTAAGGTTCTTCCAACCTTATGCCGACTCTCTCTCGCCTCGACAAATTATCATTAGCTGCTTGGGAGGAGCATTATTTTTCTGGTGCAACGTTGTCATTAACAACTTCAAAGATGAGTCTTGGGTTTTCATGTGCAAGAGGTGCTTTTTAAAGGTTATATTAGACCTCTCTGCTTGTATTTGTTAAAGGTAGATATTTTATGGGTTAATTGCATTCTGCACTGCTGAGGTGTTTTCTTATTGCAGTTGCTTACATGTGGTATTAGAAATAACACTCCGTCCATCGTGGTTTGCTCTTGTGTCACCTTTCCTGTTAAGAAATTGTTATAGAATATTGCGAAAAGTGACGATGCCCTAATATTGAGCGTGACCCACCAAAATTACCTTAAAAGCTTAGTTTACTAAAAACAAAGAACAGCAATAATTAAAGCAATTTGTAGAGCCCAGATATTCGGGTCTTCTGTTCTTCTTTTTCAACATGTTCTCTTGGAACCAACATCTCTCATGTGCAACCACCGTGACCACTCAATACACCACCATCTGTAACAACTTTTCTCCCAGTTCCACTCGAAATCTTATACTCACTGCGCAAATTCGTGGACGCCAATGGTGACTCAATCTATACAGCAGATTGGAAGATCTGATTTCTTAAATCTGGATGTTAAGTGTCCAAATTGACTTGGGTTTTGAGGTAAACCTTAGCCGGAGCTATGCCGATGACCTCTTTGATTCTGATTTGGTGATTGTTGCGATTGCCAGCCACCACCCACCACCCACCACCGTAAGCACCAATGTGAATGCCACCACAAACCCTTCCGGTTAGCCAAAACGACATTGACTAGTAACAAAACTGATACCTTGACCAGCAATAACTCGAGCACAAACGCAGTGGGGCCAATCGCCTTCTCACACGCCGGACACTCGATCTCTCTAACACTACCCCTATTCTGTTCCTAAGATCCCCTCATCCTTTTTCTCCTTCCTCTTCCATCCCCCCTTCTTGATTTTTGAACCCAATTCAGACAACTCGTCCTTTGGTAGGTGTTATTGCGACGGCGACAGTCATCTGTCTGGCTTTGTTGGGTACTTGTGATTTCACTTTCTGGATTTTGAACTCACGTGATTCTTGAGTGGCGCCAACAATATGGGTTGGGTTTCTTTATTTGTGGTTTTTGTGACTGTGAGTGTTGGGTATTTGATGGAATTGGTTGGGTTTCGGATTTGCTAAGTTTGGCACCAGATTTGATTCTTGTCATTGTGTGCTGATGAAAGCAAGATTTGGGATTGCACGATGTTTGATGGAAAGTTTGGACGAATGATGGAGAAGACAAATTGCTAAGATAGCCACGATGTTTTGGTTTAACTTATATTGGAGTAAATTTCATTTTATTACTGGGGCATTAGCGTCAAGTTGCAAGCCTATCAATTCCCTTAGCTGATAATTTCTGACAATGAGTTGCGAGATTCTTCGATCCGAGTCAATTTGCAAGCCTATCAATTCCCTTAGTTGATAATGTCTCACACTTGGGGGTTGTTTGATAAAACTGAAATTTAAGTGCTAAAAATTTAAGCGATGAATTCGTAAAACTAAAAACTTTAATTGACTGAAATAAAACTGAAAATTAAGTTAATCCGTTTTGGTAAACCAAAAGTAAATGTCTGAAAATTGTTCAATGTACAAATTTATTCATTTTACCAAAATTATGCATTTGTTTATGTACTTTATAATTCTTTTTTTTGCCAAAACCGTGTTGGTGGGTAGTGGCGATTGAGTACTGATGTGGTGGTTGCGGCGGTGGCGGAAAGGTATTAATGGTGGCGGTAGTGGTGTGTTAAGATGTGGTGTTAGTAATTGTGGTGGTGACGATAGGCGGTGACATGGCGGTCATGACCATGGTTGTACATATTGTGGTGGATATTTAGATGACTTTGGCGGATATGGATGTGGTGGCAGTAGCAATGGTGCGGTGGAGGTGGCAGTGTCTTGTGATGGTGGTGGTGGTGGTGGTGATGCTAGTGACTAGGTTGTGGTAATTATGGTGGTGGTGGAAAAAAGGAATAATGGTTGTGGTAATTGTGGTGGTGGTGGCAAAAAGGAATAATGGTTGTGGTGGTAGTTGTAGTGTGGTGGAGGTGGTGTTGCCAACAAATTAATTGTTGCGGCGTCATGATGGTAATTATTGTTTTTATGTAAAGCTCTGTTTAATAACTTTTAATCATCTCACTTAGAATTAAGTGATAAATATTAAGTAAGTCTACCCTGACTTAAAATTTTATCTATTTTTTTGTAGGAATTAATATTTTAATTGATAAGAAGTTAAGCGTTATCAAACGCACTTAATTAAAAATCATTGAAAATTTTAAGTTTCAAGTGCTATGTTGCGTTATCAAACACACCCTTAGTTGCAGGATTCTTCAATTCGCTTTACTCTCCCAATCCGGAACCTTGCTCGCAAATCTGGCACCGATGGTTCGTGCAACTAAGGTCTAACATGGTGTGGAGCATAATTTCCCAGACTACATGTAAGAATGTGTAATTAGGGCAAATCTCAACAGTGCCGAGTATAAGTAATCTATATCTTCTGGAAAATGAATGTTTTGACTCGCAGCTTAGGTCTTCCAAACCATATGTATTCGACAAAGATGCGTGCTACTCTGGCATGCTCCGCACGGAAGAACACAATAAATGATACTCCCTTCGTCCCGAAATAAGTGATCACATTTGTGCTTTCCTAAAATTAGTAACTAGCGTGGGTTGAACTTCGCCCACTTGCTTATATCTTAGTTTTCCTTGTAAGTTTCTTATGGTGGATGCTTAACGCGAAAACGAGGCCTTTTGCAGTTTGTGCTTTTTCAAAGTCACGTGTTTTGCGTGTTGTATCTTCTTTTCTCTTTTAAGTTAGTTAACTAGCTTACACAAAACAAAAGACTAGATTATACGATTTCTGGAATATACTTAGTTGTGTACTATAATAACATATGTTCTCTTATAATTAATAAAGTACATGATTTTTTTTTTCAAAATTATTTATCATAAATTTTCGAATATATCAAGCATACTCAAATGAACGAAGTAAGTTCCCCCAACACTTACTTATTGTTAGAGATTATTAACTTATTAAAATACTTATTCTCTGAGCGTCGACTGTATTGTCTGTTGGAGGTCCAAAGTTGGAGACCTCATCTATAGTTCGACAACGGCATATTGATTTTTTTTTTATATTCTTTTTTGGTACTTGTATGTGCTTAACATACTTGACCTAAAAATTGATAGTTATCATTGATAATTTAATTTGTTTTTGGTAGTTAGGCGGGTACCAATGTTCTCATTTTCATGTAAATTTTTTAATTGCATTTCAATTTGCTTTGTAATCTTCATGTGTGTTTTCATTAGGCAAGGCTATTTATCATTTCATGAATTATGGCTGTAGGAACATGAGATGGGTGTAGTGGTGTTTAAGTAGTTTATTTTGGTAACTATTGCTATTGTATTCAAATTCTATTATGTAATAACCATTTCGGACTTTGGCATATTTTGAAGAGTGTTTTTAGGGAGAGTCTGTTCGTCTCGAAGTGAACCCAACTCTGCCTTATTTTTTCATTTTCTATCTGATCCAAAGATACGTATCTTCTAGGTATGTATAAGAGGTATGAAAAGGTATCGCTATTGCATTTTTTGTTACCTGAAATAGGGATAATTCTTGTGCTTCCATGCTGGGTTGTTGAATTAAGCCTTTTCCAGTCACATAATTGGGTTAACATTTGGGTGCATCTATCAAATTCAAAGCCTTCGGGGATGGAATTATTGATTTGATAGGAGGTAAGATGGATGGAAAGTTTATATCCATTTAAGGGGATAAGCTAGCTTCTATTTATAGTACAATTTCTATCCTTCCTGCCTTTTAGTTTTGAGGAAACAGTCCAACTGATCCTTGTACTATTGAGCCTTCGAGTGTTTAATCCATGTTAGTCTTTTCTCCTGCCATTTCAGTCTTTTCTTCTTTTCGATAAGCTAAGTAGCACGGACATGGACACCGCGTCGAACACCGACGGGACCGGACTCCGCATTTCAAGAGTAATAACTATGCGGGACACTGCTAAATTCTTTTATGTGCATACATATTATGTATGGGCATGTTTATCTAAGTTCCAAGTGCTCAGCCTTTATGGAATAGTGAAACACCAACAAATAAACGATGTATAAAGTCATACTTGAAATGAAGTTACGATAGATAATAAGGCAGTGCAAAATCCCATAAAAGCAAGTCGAAAGGAAAACATAAACAACTTTCATCTCTTCCTTCCATCAAGATTTAATCAACATCAATTTCCTCATTACGTTTATTGCCCTCTGGACCGCCATCATCAATCTCTTTCCTGCACACGCTCATTAACTCAGAGATTTGTTTTTTACGTTAGATTGTCTTTGCCAAAAAGCTTCTTCTCAGTTAGTTGTATGACACTCATGCATAATGTTTTTGACACTGTGTTCCACAATTAAGAATAAACAACAAAAATTCGGACACTAAGAGGTGTCGGACATGTGGGCGGAGATGTCCAAGGGACCCAGGTGTCGGTAGGTCTCGAACACGATATCTCAACCTAGAAGAGGTGTTCGTGCTTCCTAGTTAATAAGTAAAACAAATACACACACACACGCACACATACGTGGAAAAGCTAATTTCCCCTCCTTTTTCGGATGAATTTTCCCTCTCTTACAAACTCTGGTTGTTGTTTTTTTTTTTGGCTGATCTCGTCATTTGACATCAGGTTAACATAAGCCCTACTTCTTTGTTTCTTCTTTCTCATCACAGTCGCCTCCCTTCCACCATCGCAGCTGTCGCATCCCTTCCACCATCCCGCAATTGTTATCAATTTATTGATCTTAGTCAAACCGTGGCATCACTAGTGAGCTCCATGGATCCCAGTCACCAATAGAATACACAACTCTCCCTATTGTCCTAGAATCACACCGGTTCTTAGATACCATAAGCAACCACCACCTTCCAACCACTACTCGCTTCGCCAACCACCACCACATCTGAAAGCAACATCGCCCTGTCTGAGGCCACCATTTTGTTGAGATTGGCAACCACCACCTGCAACCACCATAAGATGCCAACCGCCTCAAGACCCACCACTGCTGACGTTGTTGTCACAAGCCACCGCCATCAACCACCTGCTGTTGCCACCGGTCATCATCTTCAAAGCCTTCATCTTTCATAATACCTTTGCAAAAGTACAGAGAAGAAAGTTTCACACAACAATTGTTGCGTCTAGATCTGCCCCAGAATTCTTTCATTTTTCTACATCGTGGTAATTGTGGTAGAGTTTAGAGAGATATTTTGCTTGTGGTTGTTGATGGTGATATCTTCATCTTCTAGGTAGTTGGGATGTAAATGGTGGCGGTGATCGGTACGCGGTGATGGCTTTTGGTGTAGTGGTGGTAGCGATGGGGTGTTGGCGGTGGTACAAAGGTGGCAACGACGCTAGTGGTGGTGGGTTGATTGAATCAGAAAAATGAAGTTAAATGACCCGGCTGTGGGGAAGACTTAAGGGAATAAAATCGAGGGGACGTAGAAAAAAGGATTTTCGATACAAACGTTGTGAAGTTTAGGCCATGTTGTTTAGAAGGTTTGTTTTCATTTTTGCATTGATTGCAAAATATATACTTTTTGATGTGTACTTTTATATTTTTTTTGTTTTCATTTTGGAAACAATTACTCAAATACTGACAAAATTCTGAAAACACCTTAAAGGTGATTTTAGCTTTTGTTAACTGACTCCCTCTATGTCAGAGAAAAGCTGATCCCTTCCACTACTCACCCTTTTTCTTCCCACTCTGCTCACTGTCACATCCCCCACTCCACTCCTCTCCCTCTATCTCTTCCTTCTCTCCCCCTCTATCTCATTTTCGCACTCCTGCTCACTGTCACATCCCCCATTGATATTTCCCGCAAGTGGAGGTGGTGTCGCGGCGGCAACACCATGGGGGATGGCGATGGTCTTGACGGGTATGCCAATGGTGCTCACCGTCGATATATGAGCCCTCTTTGATCTCTATCTACCTCGCTGCAGACAATCTCGATCTACCACGTCGCCTCCATTGCCAAGCTCAGTTTTTAGGGCTTATATTTTCAGATTTGAATTTGTTTTATTTTCAGCGGTTGATTATGGTTGTGGTGGTGACGGTAGGTGGTTTGCGGTCGTGGTGGGCAGTGGTAAATGAAATGACATGGTTGAAGTTAGCAAAGGTGATGCTCTTGGTCGGAGTTTGGCATAGGTGAAAGGCTGATTGCAGTTGTGGTGGGTGGGGGTGAATGAAATGGACGTGATTATAGTTGGTAGAGGTGATGTTGGATTGCTCCTGGTCGGAGTTTGGCGAAGGTGAAAGGTTAATTGTGGTTGTGGTGGGCGGTGGTGAATGAAATGGACGTGGTCTGAGTTGGCAGAGGTGATGCTCATCGTCGGAGTTTGCCAGAGGTGAGAGGTGAAAATGGTAAACATAGATGAAGTGGTTCAAAGACTGAAATGAAAATGAAAAGGGTAAACGAACACAAACAAGGAAAAAGTGTAACCAAGAAAAGGTAGTGAAAATGATTAAAGCATATTTTCTAACTGAATACGAAAATGATAAAAAAGAAACACAAAATAAAAACGTAAAACAAATATTATAAACTTACAAATACTATACATGCTGGAAAAATAGTATTCCCTTCGTACCACATAATTTGATCAACTTTTTTTTGCACGCAGATTAGTAAGGGGAGGGGGGGGGGGGGAGTGGGTCAGGAGAGAGAAATTGTATTAGTGGAGTGTTAAATGAAATGAATAAGAAAGTGAGACCGAAAAGAGAAAATGAGTTGATGGAGATTTAAATGTAGAGAGAGAAATAGACTAAAAAATGGGTAAATATGTAATAGTACCTGCAAAATCTTTCTTAATTTGGAAATGAGCAACTTTTGTGAGACGGCCCAAAAAGAAAAGTTGATCAAATTATGTGGGATAGAGGGAGTAGATGGATTGTACGTCCAAACACCCAATAGTACGGGGACCATTTCGGCTTTTTTCTCTTTAATTTGTATAGCTACAGTAGTAGAGAATCCAGCTTCTATCATAGATGAGTTTATATACTCTCTAGTTTCTTGGGAAAATGTGTATACTGCTATTTCAAATTTGTGGGTTAGGAACTTATAATTTAAATCTTTTTATGAAGCATTTTTAGGTAAGTGGTTATGGAGGTTTGTGGTTATAACAAATGTTCTGGGGAGAGACTTCATTGCTTGTTAGTATGGTACTCTTAAGGAAATTTGCTTTCTATGCATAGAAGTGGCTGGGGATGTTTTTGCCAGTATATGGTGCTTTCCTTGAGCCCGAGTTTTTGAGTTCATAATATGCGGATCATTCTTCTAAAGTGTACTGTTGCTGTGACATGTTGTATGTATATCAGATTTCTTGGGCTCACCTTTTCAGAAGAAATATAAAATGAAGTGCTTCATGATCCTTACTTTTGGTCATGCTTTGTTCGGTTCTGAATTTTCTCAGAGCTTGGTCTTTGCATAGAAGAGGTGATGTGCAGTGAAATTGTGGGAGCTGATTCTTCTGTGCGTGCTTTGGTGCATTTGGAGGGAAAATAGTGCTAGGGCTTTCGAGGGTGCGGAGATATCAAAAGAGAATATTAAGACTTTTTTGTCTACGCTTCTTATTTGGGCTAAGAAAAAAATTTGATTTCAATAATAATGCCTTCTCAGTTTTCGTGGATAAATTTTTGAGGTGTCAGGCGATTATTTTGTATACCTTTCATGTACATGGGTTTGTCCCCTTTGGCTTTCGTTCGTGGATGTAAATTTACTTTTCAAAGAAAAACGAAAAAAATTATCCCACACAGTGAATTTAAATGATGCGTTAAACTGTGGTCCAGACACTATTAAATATTAGGGATCTGGTGATTTAAGAAGCTTGAACCAGGATCTTAAGACATCATTGGGATTTAACAATTTGGGCTAATGAATGGGATATTAATAGGACGAAGATAATAGTCAATGGTTGCTGTATGTACTTATCTCCTCCTCCTCTGCTCTTTGCTCAAGTCCTGTGGCCTTTCTAGGTCTGCGGAGATCAATATTGATCACTATGCTGCTGGTCGAGAATGCGTTTAGAAATGAAGGGTACAAAGTTATACAACAGCGCCCCTTATCCTACTGTTGGAAAGAAATAATTATCTTTCTAAAGGCTTATCACACTCCATATTTAACGTGTTGAAGAAGTCAAGGCCATGCCATGTCTTTTGATGGAAATAGTTATGGTTAGTTCTTTGGGCTTTGGGATGCTCTTTCTGATCATTATTTTTATACCCCCAATTTTGGGCAATTAGGAACATTAGGTAAAACATATTCTGCCCCCCATATTTAGGGCACTCCACCTATATTTCACCCTGGACCAGTACTTTTCGCTTCTCCTACAAAACAACTTCCCACCATGTCAAGGTTATTTAGCAATCCAAACGCCATGAAACCTTATCCTCCAATGGTAGATAAGGTTTGAAGGGTAGAGCACAAAGTCATGACCAGACGAGCATCAACTGAATTTATATCTTTTGGAGAAAATTTAATATCATGCCACTTTGCAACAGTCCCATTACACCGCATCACGCCCTTGTGATTAGTTCTGCTAACGAGATTATCTATGCCTGTAGCATAACATAAATATATTTCTCTCGTTTAATGTAGTCTCTTTCTCAATTTATTGGTTGCCATGCTCAGAAGCTTGTTGCGATTCTCTTGACAATTCCACCTAACCCGTGCAGGGAGAAGATGCTCATGGAGTGCCTGGCCTTGTTAACCTCTTTGGTATTGAGTCACCGGGTTTAACATCGAGTATGGCAGTTGCAGAGTATGTGGCTGCCAGATTTTCAAACCCATAGACCACGCATTTATCTAATATCAAACTGGTGCAATCTTTGGTGGTGAAATATAAATCTGCTAACACAAGTGGATTTCATCTTAGGATAGTTCATCAGGGGATTGCTTTTAGGTCGTACGAAAGACGACACACATAGCATTTACAGTCTATTTAATTTATGTACTTGATGGTCCTTGACTGTAGATGGTATCGGTCCATGATTCAAATATTTTCTTGGTTTTTTGAGTTCTTGGTAGACATGGATCCTCTGCAGTAGTTGGGATTACATTAGAGGAGTTGTTCCTTTAATCCTAGCCGTCAATGTTGCATTTAATGGATATTGTTGTACCAGTCAGCTAGTTATGCATATATGCAGTCATGTCGTTTTCTTATGGATGTGACGGTCTATCGTCATTTTCCCTCTCTCCTCTCACTGGACCTTTCTCTTCTAGTCTTCTTTCACTCTATCCCTGATCAACTATAAGGTAGCATTAGAAATAGTTTTTTGTGCAGTTTTGAAAATTAGAAATAATATTGGCGTTTGACAGAGTTTTAATTTTCCCCCCTTCGGTTTTGTTGTTATCCTATCTTGGCTATGCACACTTTAGCCTCTATTATCCCATCTGGTGATCCTGGTCGGCCGGTTGCGCACATTTGGACAGCTGCATCCCGTGCATCGATGACCGTCGCTCACGCGCCGACTTCGTGACGCCCATCGCCATGCATGTGCGCTGTTTCCATGTCACATGCCCCTGACACTTCACATACTCCGTCGTGCCCACACGTCGCGCCGCTGATACAGTCGCGCCTCCTGGTTTTCTGTGACATGAATATGCCGCCGACACTGCACATACTCCACCGCGTCCATGTGTCGCGCTGCTTATATAGTCGTGTCGCCCTGGCATCCTGTCACACTACCATGCCCCTTGTGTGGGTCCATCCTTTCTTTATGGTATGTGCACCTTGCTTTGGTCATGAAACATGCTTTGACTCACTCCCCGGAGTGTGCAGCATCTCGCAGAGATATGCGACTCCTTTGGGACACTATCTTGGCCAGGGAGCTCAAAGTGTTTCGGCATGAAGACTCCCCTTTCGCCAGGTAGACGGCTCCTCCGGGATGTTACCTCAGCCCGTCAGGTAGGCGTCTCCTCCGGGACACTACTTGTATTTCGTTGATGTTTACTTTTGCAATTATTAAGTTAGTGTCAACTTGCATAGTCAGTCAGCCCGTCTTGTCCATGAGGTGGTGACAATAATATTTTTTTGGGCCTTGAAGCTACTCAGACTAACGGAAGAAAAAGATCATTTGACAACTTATGTTGATACTAAACTTATTATTAAATTCATGATTCATTGTTATCGCTGAGATGATCATTATTCCTCCGAGACTTCCGAATCACTTGTACATGATGCTCCTTGTGTTGTCTTTACTGGACGATTTGTGCTCATTCATTATCTGTATTATTTCGGGTTATAAGATTGATTAAGGAGAAACCTCTAGGAAGGGAAATGAGAAATTGCTCTAAGGCATAGAGAAAGACGTAACACGGTCACAGGCGTGCTTTTGGTTATAGATATTGTTGTGCTAAGACTTCCGCTGTAACATGCTGAATTTTTTTACAAAACTTTTTGTAAGGATGCATTTTGAGGCTTACGTTATCAAAGTTGCTATGTATTCTGCACAAGGTTATGATGTGATTGTGATAGACAACTCAACTCTGCTGGTGTACCAAGGTTGGTGTACCAAGGTTGAGGGTGTCGCATAACCCATAATAACAAAATTTGATTAATAAAGCCCAACAATATTTCAATTAAAAATGACTACAAAAACGGGGTGTCTACACCATAATCAGAACATCACAAATAATGGAAATAAGATAGATTTCTTACTAGTTATCATGCTTTGCATATACACATTCAACTAGCATGATAAGTATTCTTCTGATATACAAATAATCATGTTATTAACACTTGATCCAATCGAAATGAGTAATATCCAATAATCCTACGAGTAAACATTTTTTTGACCCTAGTTATTCTCTAGGGGAAAATAGGGAATGACCCCCTCTACTTTACACGTTGTGCGATTTGCCCCTCTCCACTTCAAAATTAACCACTAAACCCCCCCACACTTACAGAAATTGGGCACCTTAGACCGAAACCGTTAAATTTAACAGCGCGTGGTCAACACGCGCGTTGACTAACGATTTTTTTTTGTAAATGACATTTTTGCCCATTCTGTTAGGGGTAATTAACTAATGACCCCCTGTACTATATACGGTGTGCGCTTTCACCCCTAAACTTTCAACTTATTTTTCTCTCCTCTCAAACTTTTTACTCAATCCCACATACACACACTCCATGCACACCCAGCACGCACGCACGCACACACGCTACTCGCATGCGACTGTGGCAACAACGTCATCGCGAATCTGATGCAGCCCCAGCGGCCTGTAGCCAGTCACGGTGGTCATGTGACGTTGCTTGGCATGATGTTACGGATTGGGGTGGCACGACGACGGAGGTTAGACCTGCGATTTGGGGACGTGGTCGTCGATCGTGGTGGCAGGGATCTAGACGGATGTGCGGCAATCAGACGCCGATAGCCTATGTCTGTGGGGATTGATGTTACCGGTGTTGATTGCGCCAGTCGGTTGGTGGCCGATGAAGAAGCCCCACTGGCTTGCAGACGCAAGGTGGTGGGAAATGGCAGCGAGGAGGCAACTCACGACGATGTGTAGCCGGACAGTATAAAGTTGGGGGAGTTGGCCAGAATGGTGGTTACTGTGACGCTGATCATGGTAGTTGTTGCGCCGGTGATATACCAACGGCAACTGTGGTTCCTTTTTTTTTTTGTAACTCCCTGGTGGTCGGAGAAAAAGACCAGTGGTTGTGCTCAGTGAATTACCAATTGTAGCGGGGTTGACCAGAGGAGGAGGTGCAGATTGCGGCAATCCCTTGTTTGTGGTGAATCTGGTAACGTAGAATGGGGTGGGGGACTGGTCTAACGGGTGGGGGGGGGGAGGGTCATGGGCAAAATTGTCATTTAAATTTAACGGTTTCCATTTAAGGTGCCCAATTTCTGTAAGTGTAAGGGGGTTTAGTGGTTAATTTTGAAGTAGATGGGGAAAAATTGCACACCGTGTATAGTACAGGGGGTCATTAACTAATAAAGAAATAAGGGTATTTTGGTCATTTCACACTATTCATAACGGACCCGTCTAAGGTGCCCAATTTCTGTAAGTGTGGGGGGGTTTAGTGGTTAATTTTGAAGTGGAGGGGGGCAAATCGCACAACGTGTAAAGTAGAGGGGGTCATTCCCTATTTTCCCCTATTCTCTATCAAGTAGAACCTGGCCAAATTCAAATAATATTATATCGATGCAAGTACATCTCAAAAAAGTATAGACGTCCTACCTGAATACGCCAATTTTATCCATCCCGAATAATATGGATGCAATTAGAACCATTAGTGTTTATGTCACAATCGGAACCCACAATTGAGCCCGTGAACTGTGTGACCGACTGTAAGGTCATTTCACAACGTCTCATAGGCATTGCCAGGCCTCAGTTGTTAAAAACCAATACAAACTACAACGAAAACTAAAACTAGAATTACACATAAAAGTTGCATTGCGAAATTTATCACAATCCTTATTATAATAATACTTATGGTAAAACTCCATGTTGACTATTCCAGTTTCTGAAGGCCAGCTTTAAAATTCCAAGTTATAATAACAAATACTTTTCGAGCTGTTTAAAATAATCACTTGCGTTCTGAAAAATAAACGAGAAATAATTTTGATCAATGATCAGAGGAGATTAGTAGAGAATAAAATGTTAAAATGATTTTGGGGTCAAAATTAATTTTTAAAAACTTTTGGGGTCATTTTGTAAATATGGGAAACTTTGGGGCTATTTTGCAATTTTGGAAATTTGGTATCTAGGTATGAATGTTTTAGAGAAAATTCTCTCAATTGGTGCCACCTCTTGCTATTTTGTTGGTGACTAACCTAATTTTATTATAAAATATGAAAGAAACTTTAAAAAAACTAAAGAAAGTAAAACAAAAAGAAAAAAAATTGGGAGAAAAAAAAAAAAGAAAGAAACAGTGGAAGAATAGTAGAGAAGAATAGAAAGAAGCAGGGAAATTCGAGCAGAAAATAGGGAGAGATTGAGAGAAAGATTGAATGGTGCCACCTCTTGCTATTTTGTTTGTGACTAACCTAATTTTATTATAAAATATTAGAGAAACTTTAGAAAAACTAAAGAAAGTAAAACAAAAGAAAAAAAAATTGGGAGGAAAAAAAAAGAAAGAAACAGTGGATGACTAGTAGAGAAGAATATAGAGAGAAGCAGGGAAATTCGAGGAGAAAATAGGGAGAGATGGAGAGAGAAATTGAAGAAACTTTTGAGGGGTAACCTATCTACCATTTTGTGTGTGTGTGTGTGAATAGTGTGTTTCGTGTGTGCTTGTGGTTGTGCAGTGTGTGTGCATCGAGGGTGCATGCTGTATTTTGTTGTATGTGTTTTGCTGTGTGTTCAGTTTGTGTTCAGTGTGTGTGTGAATTTTGATGAGTGTGTGTGTCTCTAGGTGTAGGTGCAGTGTCAAGGGGTGTGTTGGCATGAGTGTGTGTGAAAATTAAGGTGCAGTGTGTGCGTTTTCACAGCCGTCAACACGGCTGTGCAGTTTGTGCATAGATGTGTGTGTCCAGGTGTAATTGCATGTGTATATTGTGTATGTGTGTGATTATTGGTGTTTGGATGTGTGTTTGTGAGAAACATTGGGCGTGTGTGTGTAATGGGTGAGGTTCGGGTGTGTGACAGTGTGTGTAGTTGTGTGACAGTGTGTGACATTGTGTGTGTGTGTGTGTGTGTTCGGCTGTGAACTGTGTCTGTTTGTGTGTAATAGTGTGTGTATGTGTATGTTTTAGGTGTGTTAGAATATGTGTGTATGTGTAGCAGTGTGTGTTTGAATGTGTGAGGATAAGTGTGTGTGTGTGGGGCAGTGAGGTGAAGAAAATGGACTGTGTGTGATTTAGGTGAAATACTGTGTGTCTTGATTTGAACAGTGAGTGTAATTGTCACTAAGGAGGGGGGTAGCAGTTTTGTGTGAATTTTTATAAATGATTTGAATCAGAATCTAACAAAGTACAAAAAAGATACTTGTATTATTTCTACAAGATCTACTGTCTGGAAAATTTTGAGATTTTCCAGTGTCCGCGAAGGGCGCTAATTTAGGATATTGATTAAATAGAATTCTCGAAGTATTTCATATAGGAATTAATGTTATTATAATTTGAAAATTTTAGGAAAACCTTATATTATTAAGATGTTATATTTTCTAAGCGCTAAATTAGCTATTTTTGGCGGAACCGACTTTTGAGCGCTCGATTCGGATCCCGGTTCGGGATTTTCAGGTTCAAATGTCCTAAAACACTTTTTAGCCCTAAACTAAATTGAGAGTACTTAAAATAGTGTTTTAATGTGCTTTTGAAAAATTTCCAGTGCAAGAGTCACCATGAGTGTTTCAATAATTTGCTACCCAGAGGGGTATTTTGATAATTTTGCATATACAAGGTACTTTTGGGTAAATTCAAAACGGTAGGGATATTCAAGTGATTTTATTTACGGGAAGGCTGCTCTGGTGATTTAAGGATGGGAGGGGTACTTTTGATAATTTTACATATAAGAGGCATTTGGTAATTTTATTTACCCAGTGAGGGGGTTCATTCTGGGATTATGCGTGAGTCAGTATTGAGTTTATAATATGACTAATTACACCTATGTCCCTGAGGTTTTGGGGTAATTACACGCGAGGACACAAAGTTTCAAAATGTAACACTTATGTCCATTGACAAACGGAATACAAAAATACTTAACGGTTCTGACAAAAAGACCAAGTTGCCCCTAAATAAAAGTTGAAACCTTGATTTGCCCCTGGGACCACATGAAACCCTAATTTTCATTGTCTTCCCCCCCCACCCCATCTGCATCCCCCTCGCCCTTCCCCGTCACCCACCCACCCCGCCTGCTTCCCTTCCCCGGCGTCGCACCCTGCCTGCTCCCCTTCCCCGGCGCCGCACCCCGCATGCCTCCTCCTTCCTCGTCACCCCGTCACCGCCCACCCCGTCTACCTCCCCTTCCTCGTCACCGCCCACCCCAAGCCACCGCGTGTAATCTCCTGCCGGCGTCGAAACCTATCGCCGGCGACGTCACTCTTCCCCTTCATCTCTCCTCTCCTCCCCCACAGCAACCCACTCCCTCATTCCATCCCAGCAGCTCCATCGCCCCAGGCCGCAGGTAGCTCCATCGCACCACGCCGCCGATTTTGAAGCCCTAATTTGCAAATTAGGGTTTTGAAGCCCTAATTTGCAAATTAAGGGTATGAAACCTTAATTGGCAGATTGAGACCTTTGAGAAATGGCAGATTGAAACCCTAATTTGCAAATTAGATTTTTAAAGCCCTAGTTTATAAATTAGGGTTTTGAAACCCTAATTGGCAGATTGAGAAATTAAAGATTGAAACCCTAATTTGTAAATTAGGGTTTTGAAACCCTAATGTTTAAATTAAGGCTTAAAATCTTAATTTAAAATATTTAAAATATTCTGTATATAAAGGGGTAGTAACGTCATTTTCAAAATACGTATTGCTGACATCATTAAAAAAGTATAATTTTTGGACGGAACCCTGACGGATGGACACGGGTGATACATTTGAAACACTTTTGGTCACAGAATGTTACATTTTGAAACTTTGTGTCCTTGACTGTAATTATACCCAAACCTCAAGGACATAAGTGTAATTAGCCCTTTATAATATTGTGGTGTAGACTGTATTCTAATAATATGATTGTTCCATTCAGGTTAAAGCAAAAGACTTTTCGGTTAGACTAGCTTAGCTTCGAATCCAGATAAGAGTTTCTATCTTAACCGTACCCTAGGTAAGGATTTCTGCCTGAACCCTAATTTTGATAACTTGTGTTCGTAAGTATTCTTTCGATTTACTTATGGCTACTGTTGAACACTAAGATATGCATTAGTATCAGCATGTTATTGTGAAGCAAACCCTAATATTGAACATGAATCGGTTGTTTGAAATTTTTATCGATGCTTGCCTTTTTATTGCATGCCGAGCAAATTCGATAACTGTTTGTATTTGTTCTTTCTATTAGTTTGTGGCTATTCTTGAACTCCGAGTGATGAATTGATATCAGCATGTTTAATTGTCATTGAAACCCTAATTGATATGAGTTATTTAAAGTCATGTTGATGTTCATTTCTTATTGCATGTTGAGCATTGAATTTTATTTTTTCTTATTCTGTGATTGTTGTCTTCAGTGTTCACTTAAGAGTCTGTTATGAGGTAGGTGTTATAAGAATGGTCTGCTCCTGCTTCCTGTGTGAAACGCAGGCTAGTTCCTTGACCGGTAGAAGGACTAGTTGTTGTACATCATGCACGTGTACTCTTTTTGTGCATTGTCTAAGTGGCATTTCCTCTGCCCATCATCAATATCTTTTGAATTTGTTTATATTGTATCTTATAATGATTGTTTTGAAAATGATTGGAAATGAATGTCTTGATACCTGATTGAAGGGGATTGAGTTGAAACTATTTCCCATATTGTGATCAAACTGTTTGTGATCATCTGAAACCCTTCCCATTATTGTCTTTGAAGTATCTTTGTTCGTTTGAAATCCTTTGGAAATGTAACGCCCCGGATTTATTTACGGAGCGTTAATACCAAATATACAGAGATCAAATAAAATTCCATAATTATCAGAAGACTTCAAATTGGTAAATCAGAGCATACACTAAAATTCCAAACGAGACAATATCGAAAGTCTCCCAAACGAAATCAGAAAACCTTAAAATACCATAACAACGGAGTCATAAAGATCTTTACTCTTTATCATAAATCTCCCAAACGGTCAATCAGATCATATACTAATAATTCCCAAAAACATCAATATCTGACATAGGGGCCCAAAGCCTTTATACAATCCAAAATTTTCTCCAACACGGAGTTCAAAACGAAACCTAAATAATACCAACTTGTCTTAATTAAATACACTTAATGTCAATACTAACTCTGAAATAAGGCAGCTAACTTTGGTCACACAGCTAGCCCTTCAAATATGAAATCCCACCTACTAACCACCTGAAAGGAAAAATAATAAGGGAATGAGCCAAATGCCCAGTAAGGTCGCTCAAAGGACCAATCAGTCGAAAACTAAAAATATCTGAGAAACGAAATTTCGGAAGTACCAAATTTGTTTCAACGGAACAGATAATCAAACCAGATTTCGAATGTCAAAACATTTCCGAATACAAAGACAGACACAAAGGTTCCAACAGAATGGACATCAAACACAAATTCAAATGTCAAATTATATCTGAGTTCGGAAACAGATACTATCGGACCATATATCAAATATAAAAAATCATCTGAGTTTGGAAACAGATACTATCGAAACAGACACTAGAGATGTCAGACTGAATATCATATGCCAAAATATACCAAAGTTCGGAAATAGACACTAGACATGTCAGACCGAATATCATATGCCAAAATATATCAGAGTTCGGTGACAGACACTGTCGGACCAAATATCAAATATCAAAATACATCTGAGTTCGGAAACAGATAGTATCGAAACAGACACTAGAGAGCCATTCAGAAAGTGGTCACATACGTCACTCCTGACATATGAGGCCGGTTCGGAAAGTAAGATCGCGATCTCTAGCTCAACTCCCCTGAGCTAGCCCACGTTTCAATCCACGTGGGTAAGTCGGAAATAAGTCACATACACTGTGACATGGCTCATAAAGTCACCAAAACAAAATCTCAAAATAACCGTTATCAAATATCGGACAAATCAAACCATATTCAGAAGTTTCAAAATCACATTATCAAACAACGAACTCGTCAAACAATAAGTGGAGTTCACGAAAATAATAACGATCATAAATCACTGAAACGACGATATCAATACGTCAATATTCTGAGGTCAAACAAATCTGACGGAATTTGATTTTTCACAAATCATAGAATTGACAACAAGTCATTCTTAACAAGGTTCAAAACAAAAACGAGATGAAGAATCACTTATCCCCAAAACAAAACGAGAGGTTCGGATTTCAAAAGAATCTAAAGACTTACATGAGCGATTGGTCCATCGCTGATTCGAAATTTGAAAGTAAACCCTTACCTTAATCAAGCCTCTTGAGAGTCACAAATCCTTAAGCAAATCATTAAGCTCCTCCATAGAGCTTCCAAATTTTCCAAGCCATCTTCTCCAATCTCTTTCTTTCTCTTCCTCTTCCTCTCTCTCTCTCGTACAAAGGAGAAGAAAAGAAACAGAGAACCCCCCCCCCCCCCAAAAGGCTAGAAATGAAAATAGAACACTATTTATATAGAAGGACAAACACACTTTGAGTCGACTGAAACACAAACTTTGAGTCGAATGAATTTTTTTTTTCATTTCACTTTTAGTCGACTAAAACCCACTTTTAGTCGAAGCTTTCCAAAAACACTGTTCACAAAACACTGTTCAAAATCACTGTTCATGGTTACTGTTCAAAATTACTGTTCATTTTTAATGTTCAAAATCACTGTTCATCGACCAAACTTTTAGTCGACTGAAATCACTCTTTTAGTCGACTAAAACCTTTAAATTCGACTAAAACCTTTAACTTCGACTAAAACTCCAAAAAAACCATTTTTACACAATTTAAATACTTTTTAGTCGACCGAAACACTTTTAGTCGACCGAAACACTCTTTTAGTCGACTAAAAACCTTTAAATTCGACTAAAACTTCAGAAAACCATTTTTATTCGAAGCCAAACTATTTTCCTTCGACCAAATATTTCAGAACTCAAAAACTTATAATCAATAAGTTTTGATTCGGATGAAACCATTTTCATTCAACCGAAAATTTCAGAAACAGTCCCAATTCATTTTCTTAATGTTAACAAAAGACCACAAACTTAATTAATCAAAAATATTAATTTCACATAAGGAAAAGAAAATTTCGGGGTATTACAGGAAAATCATGATTGTATTTCAGAATGATGGCTTTGAAGATCATCTTCAAATGTTTGTTTTGTTATCCGTTTATGATTGCTTATGATCGTTTTGGAAAATCATCAAACTGTTTATGATTGTTTGAAATGTTTTGAAAAATTATCATCGAATTGGCTCTTAAATCGTTTTGTAATTGTTGTTCCTTGAATGAACTTACTGAGCTCTCAAAAGCTCACTCTCATTTGATTCCCTTCTATAGGTAATGCTCAACAATAGATTGCTTGGGAATGGGTTAGAGCCCGAGTGAGATTCTAGAGAGCCCACCACTATGTTGACTAGTAGGACCCCTGCGTGCGTCAGTACAATTAGCCTGTTTTGTAAAGAACTTAATTTTAACATTTAATAGTCTAAGTTGAAGTTTCTTTGTAGAACTTTATATTCTAGAGAATTTTAGTTAATGTTATTTTTAGAAGCTCAGAAATTTGTAGCAGAAAGTGTCTGATGTGTTATGATGTGGTAGGTTAACGCTCCGGGAAGTCGAGGCGACGAAACTCTGGATTTCCAGGTCATTACACAAGCCCACGATCTTCACCATCACTTTACCTTTAAGGAGTGAGCTTCCATATGCTCAGCAAATAAATAGCGAGCTTATGGTTTCTTAAAGCCAGTCCAACTGACACTACACCTTCTCGTTCGTAAATCAGTCACTAACGGTTGTTGCTGACTTGGCCCCCTCAAATATATGCGATTAACACCTCATTACATCTACTTTGTCAAATCACATTACCCCTAGCATCATAGTCCATCACCTACCCTCTGTTGATTACGTGGATGAATTGATTTGGGATTTCATGGCTTCTGGTCCTATTGAGCCGACTTTGCATATTTTCAACTCTATCAAAGAAAGGCGACATGTGTGACTCAGCATGAGCAACTTTAAATGCAATCTAAGGAAATTCAAATAGGTATTTGAAAGAAACTTGAGCCCTTACTAATTCCTCACAACTCATCATATCCATTTGACAATCCTATGAAGTTGCCTTCTACTTAACGATCTCATATTCAGACTCAACATAGGGATTGATGACCTTTTCCCCTTAAGTTTATTCCACTCTAAAACGCGGACGATATTTCCCAAGAGCAATAGGATACCTTTGCCCCCTGATGTCCCTTCTAAAACGGGATATCTGTGTGGTTTGGTCTTCCTCTTGGTTTTCATGCTTCTATGAAGGTAAACTCTTTCCATGAATGGCTTATTTTCTGGGATTGGTCCTCAAGCTCTTCTAGCAAAGCACAACCAAAGTAGGTCTCATCTTTAGCACATTGTGGCACATTTCACTCCTATGTAATGAAAGCATCTTTTTTGTACGACCTTTGATTGCCAACATATCATGTGAATAGCCATCGTCTTTGCAAATCAACTTCGGAATTTATTGGCTAACGTTACTCATCCTAGTAATAACCCTTCGAGCCCTCATTTACATCATTCACTACCTTACTTTATGTCTTCTACACAATGATGCCTAAACATGATCCCCCATGTGTAGGATTTCCTTGACTCTTGATTGTTCCTTTTTGTCTTATCATCTAGAAATTAGTAAATGGTTGTGATTCTCTTTCTAATGGAATTATTATTGGTTCATTGCATGATTTTTCAAGGTCTTGGATCACTATATCGCACAGCTAAGGCCCTTCTTTTAGCTTGTTTGTAGGCTCGAAACTTACATCTTAAGCATTTATTGTCCATATCTCTGATGTCGGATGCTTATTACTTCTTGACTGTGTCAAACGCAATATTTTTCAATTCCCTACACGAGTATAAATTTCATTATATAGGATCAAAGGACCTTGTAGAAGTAACTTTATCCTTGGCTTTATTAGTATTTTCTCGTAGAGGAATGGCTACACTTCTTATTCTAGTTACATTAGTAGATTAATAGTATATTGCTACATGTTTTGATGGGTCACAAGGCCTATCTTCATTTTTCATACATTTTAACATTATTGAAATTATCCTATCTAAACCCAAAAACAAAGAGAAAAAGCTACAAGTTTATCATTTTGTTGTAAAAATCAGGTGGACTTTTTGCTATAAATGACACTGTTAATGTATGGCTTGATGTGAAGTGTCCTATATCAATTTAATATGTGATAACTAAGATCAAGTGATCATGCTTCAAAACATTCTAAAAAAAAAATAGAATCTAATGCATGTTAGTTGTCAAAATATTCCCACACATTTGGCATGCTAGTTGATATAGCTTAAATTTGAACTCCCAATTATTGGACGACACCTTACATTCCCAGTCAAACTGGATAAACTAGGCCTTATTAAATAAATTAGGGTTCTAAAAGAATCCTAATTTGATCCTCAAGGATGAGGCCCAAGGCTTAGCCTACAGACTCCTAATTCCGCTAGGGTTCTCACACCCACACCTATATAAGGGGGACTCCCCCAGGTATGTAAACAACTGCAGAAACAGACACCTCATTTATTCTTGCTTTCTCATATTTCTATCATGTAGTTGTGTGAGAACCCAACATTTTATATGCTTTAATTTCATATTTAAGTATGATTAGATAAATCACTTTATGAGAAAATGGTTATGATGAACTATGCATGATAACATAATTCAATGTATGTTTAAATGTTAGACACCTTGAATTGAGTAAATTTTCTAAGAAGGTGGACGAAGTGCTAGAAATGGAAAAGAGTATTTGATGTTTAGAAATTTTAAATGATCACTTGAGATGACCAAATATATTTTCAGAAGAGTTGGAAACAAAAAAATGGTGAAACCTTTAGCTGGGAGTAACCGGTTGTTGACTGGATTGCCTGTGAATTGTTTTGCTTTTTGCAAAGAATTGTGCCACCTCATACTTATGAATTGTCAATCTAGCATTGTGACACGTTGTGCTTCGAGCCTTGTCGTACTTTGGTTAGCATTGTCGTGCTTACTAGGTGGCACAACCGTGTCTTGCCACCTCATGCTTCCAGCCTTGTCATGATTTGCTTAGCCTTGTTATGCTTGCTAGGTGGCACAACTGTGTCTTGCCACCTCGTGCTCTGAGGCTTGTCGTGCTTGCTAGGTGGCACAACTGTGTCTTGCCACCATGTGCTTTGAGCCTTGTCGTGCTGGCTAGGTGGCACAACCGTGTCTTGCCACCTCGTGCTTAAAGCCTCGTCGTGCTTGACTTTTCCACATCTTCACCTCCACTTGACACCTCTTACTTGCTTCTAATTTGATATAAAAGACCCAATTGACATGCTTAAATTCTCTTACCTCGTTTTTTAGAGAAAAGTGCAAGAAAAGCAACCAAAAACCTTCCAAAATCTAGAATTAAGGCTTATTTTTGAAAGGTAACCTTAAGCAGTTGATTTGGAAAGTTTCTATGAGCTTCAAACAGTGTTTTGAACGTGTTTTGAGGAGTATTTTGAAGGTGTTTCAAATCTGAAAATTTGGTTCTTTCATCTCTTCTTTAAGGTAAGATAGTTAAAACTTTTTAATAGGCTTTTAAGACATGAATATGGATATATGCTATGTTAGCGTAACTCTTTTAGTATGAATTCTTTGTCAAACTTTTAAATACTTATTAGCGACTTGTTAATAAGTGAATCTATTCATGTTTAACCTATTAGAGGTTATGGAAGACGTGAAATAGGTTATGGTATGTGTGAATTATGGAATTATGTCAAATTAGACATGGTTAGAATATGGTTTTGGACATGTTTGTTAAGTTCTATAATTGAAGCTCAATTGCGGAATATAAATGATTATGTTACATGTTCAAGATGTTATGAAGATGATGCTACATACAAACCAGCCGGGTTGAGATAACCTTAAGTTGGGACGTTACAAGTTGCATTCGGACTTAAGCATCAGAGAGTTTTCCATTAGGAACCCCACTCAACGGTCAATCATTTTCTATCTTGTAGGTCAATTATTCTAGGCTAGGGTTCTGGAGCATATTTTGAGCAGCAACAAATTTGCGCCATTTGTGGGACCCATCAGCCTAGCAGATTGACCTCGAGACAAAACAACCGCATTATAAAGAATTTTTAAGATTATTTAGCTCAAGCTATGGCAGAGCCACCGATGGCACCATCGTTAAACAATTAAACAAAGCAAGAAAAACCACTTTGAAGCCACTAGCCTATCGTCGCTACCAAAGGGTTGTGTCCACTGCCACCATCTCTAGCGGCACCACCAAAACAAAAAAAAAAAAGGAAAAAAACACAAGAAGGAAAAATGCAGAGGCTGTTTGAAGCACCCAAAATCGATCGACGATTAACAGACAGTCTGTAACAACCCTGAAATCCAGATCTCCATCGCCCCGAACTCCCATAGTGTTAACCTACCACATCAAATCAAACCTGTCAAATCATGTTTACTAATATATACTTCGAAGCATTTAATTCGCCATCAACTCAAACTATTTAAAATACATACAAGATTACAAACTGCTTAAACCCAAACTATTAAACTTAGGCTCTTTACAAACTCGAATTCTTATAGCACGAGTTAACAGTACCGACCTACGTAAGAGTCTTACTACACAGTTGCGGTGGGCTCACCGGAATCTCACATAAACTCTAAACACATTCCCGAGCATTCTACAACTGATCACCTGCAGAAGGTAAATCAAACGAAGTGTGAGCTTTTGAGAGCTCAGTTAGGTCGTACAAGGACAACCGAATGAGTTATAAAACGATTCAAAAGAATCTGTTTGATGATAATGTTTTAAAACATTTCGACAGTCATGAAAAGTCGGATAAATACCAAAACGATCATAATCAATCATAAGTATATACCAAAAATGACCAAAGAAAATCCTAGACAGACACCAAAATAAACATTGACAATCATCCCAGTTTCGATACGAACATTAACAATCATAACCAAGTACCAACGCGATCATTTGAAGATTATTTCAAAGCCATCATTTTAAAATATAATGATGATTTTCCCAAAGGGTTTCAAAACAAACACAGATATTTCAAGGAAATAAGGGAAGAGTTTCAGATGATCAAAAACAGTTTGATCACAATCTGGGGAGAAGTTTCACTCAATCCCCTTCAATCAGATAATATCATTCTCAAAACAATCCTTATAAGATACAATATAAAAAATTCAGAGATGTTGATCCAGGGCAGAAACAACACCATTCAGGCAATACGCCAAAAGTGTACACATGCAATGCATGATATACGATAATTAGACCTTCTCATCAAGGTACTAGCTCCGCATAATTGCGTAGGTTCAGACCCCTTATAACGCTTACCCACATAACAGATTCCCAGGTCAACACAGAAACCAACAATCATAGAATCAACAAGAAATTCACTGTGATAAGATTTCCAAATAATCGATTCAAGTTCAATGTTGGGGTTTTATTGACAATAACATGCTGATAACAATACAAATCTTAGTGTTTAACAATAGGCATTAGCAAATCAAAAGAATACTTACGAACACAAGTTGTCGAAATTAGGGTTTGGACAGAAATCCTTACCCAGAGTTCAAATAGAAACCCTTACCTGGGTCCGAAGCTAATCCACCCTAACTGGAAAGTTTTGTTACTTTGACCTAAATGGAACCATTCAATCATTAGTATACAGTATATACTACGATATTAGGAATTCAATACTAACTTATGCATACTCCCATAATGGCCCCCTCTCCGAGTACGTAAAACTACCAAAATGCCCCTTATGTGTAAAATTACCAATAAACACTCCTCTCGTACCTAAATAACCAAAACAGCCTTTCCGCAAGAAAAATCCCTAAAATCTCCTTACCACATGTGAATTTACACAAAAATATATTTTATAGGTAAAATTACCAAAATATCCCTCTGGACGGCAAATAACCAAAATACCCCCGGCGGTTCCCGGCATCGAAAAAATCTCAAAATTCCTTAAAACACTATTTTAAGCATCCTGAAGTTACTTTTTGGGCTAAAAAACATTTTAAGAAATTTTCGCCCAGGAATCCTTAACCGGTGTCCTGATCGAGTGCTAAGAAGCTGGTTCTGCTAAAAGTAGCCATTGACATCAGAATGAGACAAAATTTTAGAAAAAGAAACATCTCAGTAAAGTAAGGTTTGTCTAAATTTCAGAGTAAAATAACTTGGTTTGTTATGTCAAATAATTCGAGAATTTGTTATAACTGATACCCTAATTTAATATCCTTCATGGATATCGAAAAATCTTTCAAAAAATTTCAGTAGCGTAAGTCTCGTAAAAATATTAGGGGTTACTATTTTGGACTTTGTCAGATTTTGACCCTAACTATTTATAAAAATTTTGATTAAAAATGCCTAAATAACCCCCGACCTTTAGTGACAAAAAAAGTTACGATTCACATCATAACACACTAATTCATCTTGAAAAATACATAGTTCATCATCTTCCTTTCCCCCCCTTCTCTGCCGAAGCATATGATACTCACTTGTCATATACGTTCACTGATTCATCACCACACACGCTTTAACCCACTTGAAACACATTACAACACATACATAATCACAAAATCACACATTTACGCACACAATCCGACACACAAACACACCCGTAACACGCGCACGCGCGCGCGTGCACACACACTGCCACTGTAAACACCCACTTTCACACGCAAAACACACATCAAACCCCTCGGTAACCCACTGAAAAACACACAATGCACCCTTATACTACTGCTACCTACATACTGACACTACAACATCACACCCAAACAACCACAACTGCTCCCTTTTCCTTGCTTCCCTCACGCACACACATACATAGCACACACAATGTAACCATTCGAACAGACACACACGGACACCGCAGAGTCACAAGAAGCACACAAGCGACCCACATCGCACACCTACATCACCCACAACCCTTTAAACACACATATACATACCAAATTTCCCTTAAACCCATACCCGCAAACAACCATGTAGAGCCCATGCCCATGATCAACCATACACACAGAACACCTAACAGACACTGAGCAGTCTTAAAACACACACTCATATGCTAAAATCACGCACTAGAATCAAAGAGGAAGGGTTGTTTTTAGGATACCTCTAATTTTCTCTCCCATTCTCAGATTCTTTTTTTTCGGTAAATAAAAATATATATCAACCGATGAAACAATAGTACAACATATGCAAGGGGCATACCTCAGGAATACAACAATGGAAACGCAAGTCTTGCTAAGCGAGAGCTAAAAGTTTTAGGGCATTTGTAAATATGGGAAACTTTGGGGGACTAAACCGTAAATTATTATTTTTAGATGAAAAATAATGAAATGAGTGGTACGTATATATATTTTGGTGATATTTAGGGTAAGTGTGAAATTAATAAAGATTAGAAAAAGTTTGAGGCAAATATGCAATTTTTGCAACTTTTGGGGTCATTTTGTAATTTTGGAAAACCTTGGCAGCCAAATTGTAATTTTTGAAAGTTAGGCATTAGGTGTCAAGATTTTAGAAATCATGTTATGTACAATTTCCACCTCTCTCATGTTGTTGATGACTAACTTAGATATAATATAAAATAAGGATAAATGTTATAAAAGAAAATAAAAGGAACTAAAGAAGAGAAATAGAAAAAAATTCGAAGAGAACAAAAAAAAAAAAGGCCCGTACGTTTACGATAATCGTTTTCATGATTTTCGTATTCAGTTAGAAAATACGTTCACGTACTTTTATCATTTTCACCAAAAAAATTTAGCTACTTTTTCTGCCGGGTTTGTGTACTTATATTATTTTCATTTTCACTTTTTTACTTGTATCCTTATTATTTATAATATGAAGCTACCCTACATGACCCACACCCTCCCCCACCCCCCATTCTCTGCCCTTTCCAACGAGCTTCCCCACATACCGTCGCCCCAAGATGTGCGACTGTCATGGCTTCCGGATAAATGCAGGGCTTTAAAATGGGCGACTGCCATGGCTTCCAGATAAACGCAAGACTTCAAGATGAGTGACTGCCATGGTTTCTGGCCCCAAGATGGGTGGTGGTCTAAACGACGATAAACGAAGCGAATAATGTCAGATCTGAGGTGCTCGGTGCAATATCTATCCCCACGGCCACAAAGAGTACACACGACATCTATCTCTTCACCTACCAGATCTCTTTTTTTGTTGTTTGAAATGGTGTTACGGTTGTTAGATATTGGCCATCATGGGTTGCGATTGGAGAAGACAGTGTTATGATGGTGGAGTGGCGACTGTGTGGGTGTCGCTATGTCGTTATAAAGGTCCGATCTGGCGTAGTGGTGGTTTATGGTGGCTGTCTGGCAACAAAATGGCCGGAGGAGATGAGGTTTGAGTGTTGAGTGGTGGGCATGGTGGCTGTGGTGTGATTCTTTGTGGTGATTCAGTGACGGGTCTGGTTCTTTGAGGTGGTGCCATGGTGGTGAGGGAGCACGAATCTAATGTGTCAGATTAGTGAGAGACTTTTTTGGTTTTTTCTGCATTGAGTTCACTTGGTCGGAAAACACTGAAAATACCCTTGGGCTGTTTTTCATATTTTTGACACTATTTGGATAATTGTATCCGAAATGAATACAAAAATGATAAAAGTACACGAAAAAGCATATTTTTCGCCATCATTGTGAAAATAGAAAACAAACACTGTAAACATACAACCCCATTCTTTGATTCCCCGAGCTCTGTTTCCCTCTGTTCTTCCCTTCTATGTTTTTTTTTCTCTTTCTGTTTGTTTTCCTTTTTTTGTTCTCTCCGAATTTCTTTCTATTTCTCTTCTTTAGTTCCCTTTATTTCTTTTATAACATTTATCCTTATTTTATATTATATCTAAATTAGTCATCAACAACATGAGAGAAGTGGCAATTGTACATAACATGGTTTCTAAAATCTTGACACATAATCCCTAACATTCAAAAATTACAGTTTGGCCCGCAAAGTTTTTCAAAATTACAAAATGACTCCAAAAGTTGCAAAAATTACATATTTGCCCCAAAACTTTTCTAGTCTTTATTAATTTAACACTTACCCTAAATATCACCAAAATATATATACATACCACTCATTTCATTATTTTTCATCTAAAAATAATAATTTACGGTTTAGTCCCCCAAAGTTTCCCATATTTACAAATGCCTAAAACTTTACAAAATTACATTTGACCCCAAATTCATTTTAATATTTCATTCTCTACTAATCTCTAAGCATTGCTCAAAATTATCCTTTGTTTATTTTTTCCGGAGCACATATAGTTATTTTATAACGCTCCAAAAAGTACCAGATTTACATCTTCCCCACCTTATAAAAATTTTTTGTCCTCCAAAATTTGATCTCGGATCTCCTATCACTTATAACGTCTAGACACTACGCTTTCGTTGCATAACTCTCATAACTACCACATAGTAGCTAAGCTACATCTAACCTTCGCACCCAAGTTTATCCTAATGACGACCCAAACGAAACAATTAAATTTCAAATCGTAATGCTAACTGAAACCCCGTCAGGCAATCACTTCGCTCTAACCGTTTTGGAACTTCACGAACGATGACTTAGCTATTACGAAACTCATTGAACTAATCTACACCGCTCCGAATTTGACGCATATAAAACGAATTAAATCAAACGACGCATATAAAACGAATTAAATAAAACGAATTAAACAAATTTCCATTGCATTATACTGATACTATACCAGAGACTCTATCATTTTCACAATCTACTTAACGATGGCAAGCTTAACCTTAAGCTTAAGGTGTACTAAAATACCAAATGATGGTCACATGTGATATGCACTCTATAAACACTATCAGGGATGATCAACCGCGATAAGCCCTCACACATTATAACAGACAGCAAAACTGTAGCCACTAGGCTTGTACTGCGCACCCTGATATCTTAAATTAACGAGTTCAAACTGTTACCGAATTCATTACGAGGAGATGTGTTAGCTTAACTTAACGTGTATTTGGTTCTGCACTCGCATGTCTTGCACTTCACTAGAGTTTAAGGCTCCATGTAATCACATCCGTTATGATCCACAATCACATGATTTACCAAAAATCTATAGTCCTCTCCTTTGATCATCTGTTTCGTTTAAACAATTAAAACCTTTCGGTTCCGAAAAGTAAGTGTATGGGGTCTACTATTACGTGCTCAAGAAAAATCTCAACCTTCTACTAAAATAGCAAATAAATTATCCAAATCTAATCCATGTTCTTAGAGTCTACACTCACTCACCAATTATCCGAGGCTTAGGAGTCTATATAATCTCATATTAGGGCATGTGAAACTATGCAAATCCTAAATCAGGTAAAGATACGCATACATGACATGTTGTTAAATTTCAGATCATTTGGGAATAGACAACAGACGAATTCTGTTAATCAGATTAACTACAAATAGAAATTATAGCATGTTACCATTTTAGAACATAATAAACAAACACTAAAGAAACAGTGATGGGGGTCAAATAATAACAATAATCACAATCAAGCAATCAAAACGCAAAAATCTTTAACAAAATCATACCTATTGGCTCTCGAGATTTATGATACACTTTTATGACATTCCAGAGAAATAACGAGTACAAAAATGATGGTATAGATATGACGAAACAAAGTCAACCCAATGACTCGAAGCAATTACAATCAATAGGAGTTATTGGTCCTTAATGGCATCCGTAGCTTTCCTATGACCAGTTGGTCAGATGCTATCCCATCAAGTCCAAATAGATTCAGAAGAAATAAATAAATATCCTAAAAAAGGAAAAAAAAGGACTCAGTATGAATGACATCTTCTCCGACGTCTCAAAGAGGATTTATATTCAATTAAGTCCCAACTGAATTCAATATACAAAAGAATGAACGAAATGACAAGGTAGAATCTCACACTTCTATCGTACTTTCAAACCAATTTTTAGACTTAACACCAGTTACTCATCCAAAAGCACAATTCTCACTCACAAGTCAAATCACCAGCTTTACTATTACTCATAACTTAAAAAATTCCAAACACTACTAGGGTTTCCCCTAAAAATCTACGGATGCGTGATTAGAAAATAACAAGTCCTTGCCTTGATATCATAGGTTGTGATATCACAGCCTCGAACAGCAAGCGAGATGAGATCCATAGGAAGATCTCTATCCCCTATATAGACTGTACAATCACAGAGAACCGTAGAAACAGTCAAAGACTCTCCCAACAAAGTGCCTACCTCAAGATCAGTTCCTAAAGGATGGATTTTCTCCCTCAATCGCCATGTAAAAGTAAAGGATACAAAGAAATATGACGCTTCAGACTCGAACAATATATGAAAATCTAATGGGTTAACCTATAGTGTACCTGACACCGAATCATCGGGTGTAGTAGCATCCTGAACATACATTAAATAACGGCTAGCTGATGACCTGGGCCTCTACCCTATTGGCCTCCTTGTCCTATTTCTGGCGAGGAACACTGCTTGTTGATGCCCTAGTTGCCGGTGCCGAACAAAAATTTGACTGATTATTTCTAACAAATGGACAGTCTCGAACCAGATGTTTCACATTGCCACACCTAAAACACCTTCCAGTAAATCTATGGCATGATTTATCACCATAAATTCCCCCACACATGACACATGGGGTACCAAAAAAAGCTAACCCACCACTCTGACTGGTACTCTATGTAAGTCAAACTTCAAAACGTCTAAGTGTAGTACCCTGAGCTGATCAAGCCTCTACACCCTGCGCTCCTCTAAATCCCATACCATGCCCTGATTGAATTTCAGAACTTTGTCCAGGTCTAAATCCATAAGCAATTGGGGCCTGAATCCCTGATTCTGCCATACTCTGGCCTTTGGGCACCCCGTTGTCCCGATTGTAAAAATTGCTGACGCCTGTTAGCTCCTACAAATCTACCCTGGCAAAGCTCTTGCCTATCTTTCTTTGTCCACCCTATGTTTGCTCATACTTTCTTCTATTGTCAAACTTGGACTTCTCCATGTGTAACGCCCCAACTTAGGGTTATCTCAACCCAGCTGGAGCATTACAACACATAGGCTAATCACGTCATACTGATAATACAACTCATTCTAACTCACTTGGTAATCAAACCATATTATACCAAATTAAAGAGTTTACTATTACAAAACACACCTAGTAAGCTCTCTGCCAGATCTCAAAGTTGGCATACTGTGTAAGTACAACTTAATTCACAAATGTACAAGTGACCCCTTTCCCGTCTTTTCACCGTGCCTCACACATTCTCCTTGCCTTTCAAGGGACCGACTCCTTGATCTAAAATGTTATTATGCGTAAAAACCCATCAGCCCACTGGCTCAATAAGATAATCAAAGACATTTAATGTAACTTTAAACTCAAGAATACTGATAATGCATGCTATTGCAATTCAATCACATTAAGCAATTCTATATGTGCACATAACACATATCACATGGTCACACTTAGTTGATCATTACAAGAGTTTACAATTCCCGAATTTAATCCCATCAATAGACCACCCTTATGTCACCACACCCGGGGTATAAGATCACAACCTTTGCCTCGGCCAAAGGCAAAGTAACCGAAAACAATTGAATACCGATACTGCCTCGGGTAGCAGTCGGAGATACAACTGTTCGGCTCATACGGTGCACCGCTACTCAAACACAATCAAATCAACCCCCAATCATTTAAATGGGGTGGCATAATAATCATCAACAATATATCAACCATCCCTTACAATGAAAGTATGTAACATCATCTTCATAACATCTTGAACATGTAACATAATCATTTATATTCCGCAATTAAGCTTCAATTATAGAACTTAACAAACATGTCCAAAACCATATTCTAACCATGTCGAATTTGACATAATTCCATAATTCACACATACCATAACCTATTTCACGTCTTCCATAACCTCCAATATGTTAAACATGAATAGATTCACTTATTAACAAGTCGCTAACAAGTATTTAAAAGTTGGACAAAGAATTCATACTAAAAGAGTTACGCTAACATAGCATATATCCATATTCATGTCTTAAAAGCCCATTAAAAAACTTTAACTATCTTACCTTAAAGAAGAGATGAAAGAACCAAATTTTCAGATTTGAAACACCTTCAAAATACTCCTCAAAACACGTTCAAAACACTGTTTGAAGCTCATAGAAACTTTCCAAATCAATTGCTTGAGGTTCCCTTTAAAAAAACAAGCCTTAATTCTAGATTTTGTGAGGTTTTTGGTTGCTTTTCTTGCACTTTTTGTCTAAAATACGAGGTAAGAGAATTTAAGCATGTAAATTGGGTCTTTTATATCAAATTAGAAGCAAGTAGAGGTGAAGAGGTGGAAAAGTCAAGCACGACGAGGCTTTAAGCACGAGGTGGCAAGACACGGTTGTGCCACCTAGCAAGCATGACAAGGCTAAGCAAAGCATGACAAGGCTCGAAGCACGACGTGTCACAATGCTAGGTTGACACGTCACAAGCACGAGGTGTCACAATTCTTTGCAAAAAGCAAACCAATTCACAGGCAGTCCAGCCAACAACCGGTTACTCCCAGCTGAAGGTTTCACCATTTTTCCTTTCCAACTCTTCTGAAAATATTTTTGGTCATTCCAAGTGATCATTTAAACTTTCTAAACATCAAATACTCTTTTCCATTTCTAGCAGTTCGTTCACCTTCTTAGAAAATTTACTCAATTCAAGGTGTCTAACATTTAAACATACATTCAAATATGTTATTATGCATAGTTCATCATAACCATTTTCACATAAAGTGATGCATCTAATCTTACTTAAATATGTAATAAAAGCATATGAAATGTTGGGTTCTCACACCCTTCACTCCTTAAAAAAATTTGGTCCCCAAATTCATAACTTAAACTTACCAAATAGATGCGGATAATCTCTTCGCATATCCTCCTCTTTTTCCCACGTGGATTCTTCTACTTCATGATTTTGCCACAAAATTTTAACCAACGGAATGCTTTTATTTCTCAAAACTTTCACATCAAAAGCTAAAATGTGAATCGGCAACTCTTCATATGACAAATCTGATTGGACTGATATTGGCTCAGGGCTTATCACATGAGATGGGTCAGGGTTATACTTTCGCAACATAGAAACATGGAACACATCATGTACTCCTTCTAAGGATACAGGAAAGGCGACTCGGTATGCCAAATTCCCAACACGATCTAATATTTCATAAGGGCCAATATATCTCGGTGACAACTTGCCTTTCTTTCCAAATCGCTTTATTCCTTTGAATTGTGACACCTTGAGAAATACAAAATCTCCCACTGAAAATTCCAAGTCTCTTCGTCTGTTATCAGCATAACTTTTCTGTCGGCTTTGAGTAGTCAAAATCTTTTGCTGAATTTGCAGATTTTTTCCAGTGGTCTCTTGAACTATTTATGGCCCAATTAAACTCCTTTCTCCGACTTCACTCCAACAAATTGGTGAGTGTCACTTTCGTCCATATAGAACTTCATATGGTGCCATACCGATACTGGACTGATAACTGTTATTATAAGTAAATTCAATCAATGCCAGATGTTGATCCCAACTTCCTTTGAAATCTATCACACATGCACGAAGCATATCCTCCAATGTTTGAATAGTTCTCTCAGATTGTCCATCAGTCTGAGGATGAAATGCTGTGCTAAATCTCAAATTTGTACCCAATGCACCTTGCAAACTCTTCCAGAAATAAGACGTAAATCTTAGATCTCTATCACTTACAATACTTACTGGTATTCCATGCAATCGAACTATTTCTTGTACATACACTCGGGCTAATTTATCCAATGAGTACGTCTTAAGTACAGGTAAGAAATGAGCAGATTTCGTCAATCTATCCACAATCACCCATACTGAATCAAGCCCATCACGAGTCCTTGGCAATCCTGTAACAAAATCCATTGTTATATGGTCACACTTCCATTCGGGTACCGGTAACGGTTCCAATCGACCCGCCGGTCTTTGGTGTTCGGCTTTCACTTGTTGACATACAATACATCTTGAAACGAAGTCAGCTACTTCTCTTTTCATGTTATTCCACCAGTAATTACATTTCAAATCCCGATACATCTTTGTTCTACCTGGGTGCACTGTATACTTTGACTTATGGGCCTCTTTCAGTATCTCTCCTTTCAACTCTTCATTGTTAGGCACAACTATTCGGTCTTTGTACCGTAAAACACGATTAATATCTATAGAAAACTCAGGTTTAAAGGTTCCATCTTTATCCTTCACTTCTCTCTGCAACTCTAAATTTCTTTCTTGTTCCTCCTGGATTCTCTGTAATAACACTGGTTTCACTTGTAAATTTGCAAGAATAATTCCTGACTCAGTAATAGATAACTCCCATGAACAAGCTTGCTCAATCATCTTCCACTCTTTCACCATTAAACTAGCAACTTGCACTTTCCTACTTAGTGCATCTGCAACAACATTGGCTTTACCTGGGTGATACTGAATCGTACAGTGATAATCATTGAGTTCTTCCATCCACCTTATCTGTCTCATATTCAAATCTTGCTGAGAAAATAAGTATTTCAAACTCTTATGATCAGTAAAAATTTCAAACTTAGCACCATACAAATAATGCCTCCACTTATGCAATGCAAACATAATCGCTGCTAACTCAAGATCATGTGTTGGATAATTATGTTCGTAAGGCTTCAGCTTTCTCGAAGCATAAGCCACAACTTTGCCATCTTGCATCAAAATACAGCCTAATCCTTCCTTTGAAGCATCGCTGTACACCACAAAATTCTTAATTCCACTAGGCAAAGTCAAAATTGGAGCTGTAGTTAATCTCGTTTTTAACTCCTGAAAACTCGCCTCACACTTATCGGTCCACTGATATGCCACTACCTTCCGAGTCAATGTGGACAATGGTGCAGCTATCCTTGAAAAATCTTGTACAAATCGACGATAATATCCCGCCAATCCCAAGAAACTTCTAACTTCTGCTACATTCTTTGGCACTTGCCAATTCAAAACAACATTTATTTTAGACGGGTCAACAGTCACCCCTGCTTCAAACACTATATGACCTAAGAAGGCCACTTGCTTTAACCAAAATTCACATTTGTTGAACTTAGCATACAATTTCTTATCCCGTAGTACTTAGAGTACAATCCTCAAATGACGCTCATGCTCCTCTGTACTTTTTGAATAGACCAAAATATTATCGATAAAAACTATTTCAAATTGATCTAAAAACTCCTTAAAAATTCGATGCATTAAGTCCATGAAGGCTGCAGGAGCATTCGTCAATCCAAACGACATGACAACAAATTCATAATGTCCATATCTTGTACGGAAAGCTGTCTTTGGAATATCTTCATCTCTTATCCTCAATTGATGGTATCCAGATCTCAAGTCCAACTTAGAAAATACCATTGCCCCTTGTAACTGATCAAAATAATCATCTATGTGCGGTAGTGGATACTTATTTTTTATTGTTACTCTATTCAACTGCCGATAATCCATGCACAACCTCATTGTACCATCTTAAAACTGGGGCTCCCCATGGTGATACACTAGGTCGAATAAGCCCATTATCCAATAATTCTTGTAACTGTGACTTCAACTCCCTCAATTCAGCCGGAGCCATCCTATACGGCGCTTTTGAAATGGAGGCTGTTCCCGACAATAATTCTATCACAAATTCTATTTCCCGCTCAACCGGTAATTTTGTGACATCCTCAGGAAATACATCCACAAATTCATTTACTAGAGGTATATCTTCTATTTTAACATTTCCTTTATGCTTATCCACCATATAAGCTAAATATCCCATACAACCTCTAGAGAGTAATTTCTCTGCTCGAATAGCTAAAATAATATTCATATCCCCATCCTTTCTACCTTGGAACTTACATAATTCTCCATCAAATGTAGTAAATGTCACGGCATTATGAAAACAATCTAGTGATACCCGATTAGATGACAACCAATCCATCCCCAACAATACATCAAATCCTCTTATAGGCAAAACAATCAAGTCAGCATATACCGTATGCTCACCCATAATCATTGCACAAGATTTATATATCAGACTCACTAGAGTACTTTCTCCTAGAGGAGTGCTAACATCCAACACATATGGTAGCAACTCAGGTTCTTGGGGTAACATGGGCACCATATATGATGAAATAAATGAATGGGTAGAACCATGATCAAATAGTACTCTAGAAACACATTGGAAAATAGTGAATGTACCTTCAATAACTCCACTAGTATCTCGAACTTCCTGAGATTCCAATGCATATACTCGTCCTTGCACTCTTGGCCTCTCAGCATTCCTTTGCAGATTCCCTCTACCTTGGTTATCTCAAGGCATAATTTGATTTCCAGAATAAGGGCAATTTTCCCAATATGTCCAGGCTCAGCACACCTGATACACAAACCCATCTTTCTGTGACATTCATTCTCTGTATGTCCAGTCCAATTACAATACGTACATCGCTCTCCAATTCTTGCCTGCTTTGATGGTTGTGTGCTTGATATCTCAGTCTGATTTCTCCTTTTATTATTGTCACCTGGGGATGATGCTGTAAAGCTAGCTTGACTACTAGTATAACCACTCATTTGATTACCTCGACCTCTTCCCTGACCATTTCCATAGAAATTATGATTTCTTCCTTGTAAAGCCCTTTGAAAATTTCCATGCCAAGTAAAGTATTCCCTCGGCCCCTTCCACCAGGGTTCACATTCCCACTGTTACGGTTTCCCTGTCCACCGTATGACGGTGCTCTAAATGCTTCTGTATCAACATTCTTTTGCTCTTCCAAATCATTCTCAATAGCCAATGCTCTATCAACAACTGCCATATAAGTTTGTAACTGCAAAGGGATCAACTTATCCCGAAGATCCTTATTCAGACCTTTAACAAACTTTCTTACTTTTCTTTCTTCGGTATCCATCAGATGCGGACAAGATCTGGCTAAATCAGTAAACTGTGATTCATAAACTGATACCGACATATTTCGCTGTTCAAACTTTATAAAATTTACTTCTTTCCTCTCTTGGGTCACCGCTGGAACATACTTATTAGTGAACTCCCTTTTGAAGTTTTTCCAAGTCGACGGGACTCCTTCCCTCTCCCACTTCATAGATAACAATTTCCACCATCTTTCTGCACTAGCCTCGAGCATAAAGCTAGTATACACCAATTTCTGAGAATTCAGAATCCTAGCAGTATCAAGAATTTTCTCCGCTCTAGCCAACCATTCCTCGGCTAAGGTTGGATCTGGCTTCCCAAAGAATGGATTATTTATCAGTTTAAATAACCTATCAAGGGTAAGACCCCCATCTCCCAACATCTGAGCAGTATTCAACATCTCTTGGGGTTGCTCAACTTGTTGAACACCTCTAACATTACCTTCATTCACTACTTCTTGCACATTTGTATCTACAGGGGGATTTCCACCCATTTGTCTCATTTTATCTACAACTTGCTGGAGTATCTGACAAGCCTCCAGTAATCCATTATTAGTCATATGATTATTATTTCCAGTGGAGTGCCCTTCTACATTTACCTGTGGGTTGTGCCCATCCTGACCTTCAGCATTAAACTCAAGATTATTCATTCTTTGAGTTCCTTCATCAGCCATTTGTCTATTGTTTCCATGATTTCACTCTCCGCGCTCTCGCTCTGTTATAGACTTACACACAAAACTCCGCATAAGTACCCCCATATAATATGCAATATTCAATAATCTCTAACCACACAAGGCCTTAGGATCTTATCCCAGCCTTTAACTACGCTCTGATACCACAACTGTAACGCCCCAACTTAGGGTTATCTCAACCCAGCTGGAGCATTACAACACATAGGCTAATCACATCATACTGATAATACAACTCATTCTAACTCACTTGGTAATCAAACCATATTATACCAAATTAAAGAGTTTACTATTATAAAACACACCTAGTAAGCTCTCTGCCAGATCTCAAAGTTGACATACTGTACTATGTAAGTACAACTTAATTCACAAATGTACAAGTGACCCCTTGCCCGTCTTCTCACCGTGCCTCACACATTCTCCTTGCCTTTCAAGGGACCGACTCCTTGATCTAAAATGTTATTATGGGTAAAAAACCGTCAGTCCACTGGCTCAATAAGATAATCAAAGACATTTAATGTAACTTTTGTTGACTTGTTGATTTTGATGATTTCAGACTTATATTATCTAACATTAATCTGACAATATTATTAAGATAAAACATTTCAGGTTCTATCTTAATCAAACAAAGACATAATCTTGACATGGATGACAGAGACTTTGCACGACCTTGACATGGATGACAAAGACTTTGGACTCAAGCTTTGGACTACAGAGAAAGATTCAAGATCTTAAAGTATAGCTTTTCTTGCTTTGTTCTTTCTTTAAAAAGCCTTTCTTAAAAGATCTGACAGAAAATTCTAGTAAAGAACGAAGCCAAGTGTTTTAGTCGAAGTCAAGTTTTTGAGTCGAAACTAAATCTTTCAGTCGAAGCTAAGACTTTTAGTCGAAGCTGTGACTTTCAGTCGAAGTCAAGCATTTCAGTCGAAGCTAAGACTTTTAGTCGAAGCTGTGACTTTCAGTCGAAGTCAAGCATTTCAGTCGAAGTCAAGTGTTTCAGTCGAAGCCAAGACTTTCAGTCGAAGACAAGACTTTCAGTCGAAGCCAAGACTTTCAGTCGAAGCCAAAATCTTTTAGTCGAAGCAACACATTTCAGTCGAAGGCAAGACTTTTAGTCGAAGCTAAGACTTTCAGTCGAAGCCAAGACATTTTAGTCGAAGCCAAAATGTTTTAGTCGAATCCTTCTTGTTTGGTTTTTCTACCTAACAGTCCTCTATTTACTTCCTGTATAAATAGAGAATCTGTTGGAGCATTTATTACCTTTTTCTCTCGCGCAAATTTTTACTCTAAAAAACTCTCTCATCTCAATCTCTTATTCTTATCAATTATCTTTTGAGTGAGTTTACCTTAGAGAAAGTTCTGTGTAAGCTTCTTGGTTTTGTTCTTGAAAGAATATAGATCTTCCCACCTAAGAAGGCTTAGCTTTAAAACTTTCATTGTACTATCTGCTCAAGAAGGAGCCTATTAATTGTATTCAAATTGTAATATCTTTTCATTTGTAATCTGTTGGAAACCTTGGAAGGGTTTCGGATATTGTACTGAGGTTTGAGCTAGCACCTGAAGCTAGTTGGTTTAGTGAAAGGCTCGAGTAGGTCTCCCTTGTGTGGAGTGCTCGAGGACTGGACGTAGGCTGGTGGGGCCGAACCAGTATAAATCTCTGTGTTAATCTTGTTACTGCTATATCCGTCTTTACGTTGTAATCTTAAGTTTTAAATTCATACGCTAAGTTGAGAAACACCTATTCACCCCCCTCTAGGTGTATTTAGGGACCTACAAGTGGTATCAGAGCCTTGTGCTCTGAAATTCTTCAGTGACTTAATCGTCAAGAGCTAAAGATCGTGTTATGGAAGAAGGATCAGCAACCACCAGGCCACCATTGTTGAAAAATGACAACTACAGCTATTGGAAAAATCGCATGAGGAACTTTCTGAGGCAGGATATTCACGTATGGTATGTTGTTGAAAATGGTCCTATAATTCCTATGAAGGATGGACCGGATGGAAGCAAGATTCCGAAAGGAATTCTTGAAATGGATAATCATGAGGCCCAGCTCTTCTCCATGGATGATAAAGCCAAGAACATTATCAGCTGTGGCCTCGACATAAATGAGTACAATCGAGTCTCAGCTTGTGAGACTGCAAGAGAAATGTGGAGATTGTTGGAGGTTACTCATGAAGGAACAAATCAGGTAAAAGAGACCAAAATCAACATGTTGGTCCAGCAATACGAGGCCTTCAAGATGAAGGAGCACGAGTCCATAAATGAGATGTACTCCAGATTCACTCTCATTATCAATGGGCTGAGACTTTTGGGTAAAACTTACCCAGAAAATGAAGTGGTCCGAAAAGTTCTCAGATCTCTCCCAAAAAGATGGGAAGCAAAACTCACAGCCATTCAAGAGGCGAAGGACTTGAATGTACTGAAGCTTGAAGAATTGGTGGGTTCTTTAATGACTCATGAAATTACAATGAAAATTCATGACGAAGAAGAAACCACTTCCAAGAAGAAGAACTTAGCTCTTAAAGCTGAGACTTCTCATGAGCCAACGGAAAGCAGCGATGATTCTGATCCTGAAATGGCTCTCATCACTCGGAAGTTCAAGAAGTTTCTCGCAAACAAGAGAGATGGAATGTTCAGGAGAAATCCAACAAACCAATCACATCAAAGAAACAATAGTGATTGGAATGTAAGGGAAAATTTTGACGCCTGCTACGAATGTGGCAGAACTGGACATATAAAGAAATACTGTCCACAACTCAGGAACAAGACCGCCAACAGCAACAGTCGAGACTTCAAGGAGAAGAAGTTCAAATCAAGAAAAGCACTGCTGACTTGGGATGACTCTGATGAAAGCGATAAGGAAGGAAGCGAGGATGAGGACGTAGCTCAACTCTGCTTCATGGCAAACGATGATGATCCCAAGGTAACCCCGGAAAAACATTTTAACGAACTTGAGTCAGCTTTTCTCGAACTCAGTAAAAACTATGAAAAGTTGAAAATTAAAAATGCAGATCTTAAAAATAAGGCTTTTTCTTTGATAAGTACTGTTGAAGAGTTGGAAGGTGAAAAGGAAGAATTGCAAGAAAAAATTAAATTTTATATTTCTGAAAATGTTTCTTTAGAAAATAATCTAAATGTTTTTAAGAAAGAAAATTTTCTTGAGCCTTCTGAAATTCAATTTATCAGAGAAATCAAAGTTCCAGTTGAAAATGAATCTTTAAGATCTCAACTGAAGGATATGACTACACAAAAATTAAATTTAGAAAAGGAGATTGAAGACCTAAATTTTACTCTTTCAAAATTTACCCAAGGAAGAGAGAATTTGGATATTCTTTTGGGAAAACAAAGATGTGTTTTTGAGAAAAGTGGAATTGGTTATGATCCTTCAAAGAAGCAAAAGGATTACAAAAATTTCTTTAACAAAAGTTTAGTTTCCTGCTCACCATTCACTCTCTGTACGGTCTGTAACAAAAAGGGACATTTAGTTAAAAATTGTCCTCTTAATCTTATTAAAAATCAGTCATCTTTTTCTTTTACTAAGAATAAAATGAAACATGTATGGGTGCCAAAATCTTTTTTATCTAATCTTCCAGGACCCAAGAAAGTGTGGGTACCTAAAGGAACGAAACCAGAATCTGTTGTAGGTATGCTTGAAAGCAAGGGTAGACTGCAACAAATGGATTCTCGACAGCGGTTGTTCAAGACATATGACAGGTGATCGTTCTCTTTTTTCGCACATCACCCCTAAAAATGGCGGGGTTGTTACCTTTGGAGACAACTCAAATGGTAAGATCATCGGTAAAGGTAAAATTGGCACCGGTTCCATTTCTATTGACAACGTATCCTTAGTTGACGGTTTAAAGTTTAATTTGATAAGTATCAGTCAACTAATTGATAGTGGTCACAAAGTTCAGTTTGAAGGCGAAAAATGTCTTATCAGTCATGCCTCGGATGGGAGTACGCTGATCGGTAAAAGAGATGGTAACATATATACTCTATCTTTTGATGCATCTGACCATTCTCGTGAAGTATGTCTTTCTGTTCAGCACAATGATATTTGGTTGTGGCATCGTAGATTAGGTCATGTTCACATGGATCTAATAAAAAAACTTCTCTCGAAAGATCTTGTCAGAGGCTTACCAAATTTGAGGTTTATCAAGGATAAAATCTGTGATGCCTGTCAATATGGTAAACAGTCAAAAACCTCTTTTCAAGCCAAAAATGTTGTTTCCACCTCTCGTCCTCTTCAACTCCTTCATTTAGATCTTTTTGGCCCTACTAGAAATGCTAGCCTAGGTGGAAAATTTTATGCCTTCGTCATTGTTGACGATTTTTCAAGATACACCTGGGTTCTTTTTCTTACTCGTAAAGATGAAGCGTTTAAAAAAAATTTCAGTCTTGTTAAGCAGCTTCAAAATGAGAAGGAGTTGAAGCTTGTCAAAATTCGAAGTGATCATGGCGGTGAATTTGAAAAAGATTTTATTCCTTTTTGTATTCAAAATGGCATTTCACATGAGTTTTCTGCCCCTCGGACACCCCAACAAAATGGAGTTGTTGAGAGAAAGAATCGTACTCTTCAAGAAATGGCCAGAACCATGCTTCAGGAAAACTCTCTGCCAAAATATTTTTGGGTAGAAGCCGTCAGCACTTCCTGTTACGTGTTGAACAGAGTACTCATCAGACCAATTCTTGATAAAACTCCCTACGAACTGTTCTCTAATCGAAAACCAAAAATTGATTATTTCAGGGTTTTCGGTTGCAAATGCTTTATTTTGAACAATCGTGAGAATTTAGGAAAGTTCGATGCGAAGTCTGACGAGGGAATATTTCTTGGTTACTCTTTAAAGAGTAGAGCATATAGAATTTATAACCGTAAGTCTATGACCATTGAAGAATCTATGCATGTAGTATTTGAAGAATCTAATGTTGAAAAATCAAGTAAAATTGCAGGTGATGACGATGAAGAACTCTCTATGGATTTGAACAACAAACTTAACATCTCCTCAACTGAGGGGGAGTGTTCAACTTCTTCTCACAACAATAACGATGAGACTCTGCCCCTTCCAAAAAGTTGGAGATATTCTTCTAGTCATCCATTAGAACAAGTTATAGGCAATGTGGAACGCGGAGTTACAACTCGGTCTACGGTAAATCTCTTCTGTGAGGATTTTGCTTTTCTTTCTCAAATAGAGCCTAAAAACATTTCTGAGGCTCTAACTGATTCTGAGTGGATTCTTGCCATGCAAGATGAATTGAATCAATTTGAGCGAAGCGAAGTTTGGACACTAGTTCCGGCTCCTGTTCAACAAAAGGTCATTGGAACAAAGTGGGTTTTTCGTAACAAACTTGATGAAGATGGCCATATTGTTCGTAACAAGGCTAGACTAGTTGCTCAAGGATACAATCAAGTCGAAGGGGTTGATTTTGATGAAACCTTTGCCCCTGTTGCACGACTTGAAGCTATCCGAATTCTTTTGGCATTTTCATGTCATTTGAACTTCAAACTTTTTCAAATGGACGTGAAAAGTGCTTTCTTGAATGGGGTAATACAGGAGGAAGTTTTTGTTAAACAACCTCCCGGTTTTGAAAATGAAAAATACCCCAATCATGTCTTTAAACTGAAAAAGGCTTTGTACGGTCTTAAACAAGCTCCTCGAGCTTGGTACGATCGTCTCAGCAGCTTCCTCATTGATCATGGATTCTCTCGTGGCAAAGTCGATACTACACTTTTTACAAAAACTCGTAGTTCCCATATTTTAATAGTTCAAATATATGTTGATGACATTATTTTTGGTGCCACTAACAATGATCTCTGTCAAGAATTTGCCGAGAATATGCGCAGGGAATTTGAGATGAGCATGATGGGTGAACTTACTTTTTTTCTTGGACTTCAAATCAAGCAGTCCAAAGAAGGAATTTTTATCAATCAGTCTAAGTACACTCGAGAACTTTTGAAAAGGTTTGGCTTGGAAAATGCTAAACCTAGAGGTACTCCTATTTCTCCCAGCGTCAATCTTATCAAAGATGAAAATGGTAAAGATGTAGATAGTAAACTTTTTCGTGGTATGATTGGCAGTTTACTTTATCTTACTGCATCTAGACCTGACATCATGTTTAGTGTTTGCATCTGTGCCCGTTTTCAAGCTTGCCCCAAAGAATCTCATTTATCTACAGTTAAATGCATTTTTAAATATCTCTCTGGTACTCTTAACTTAGGTCTCTGGTATCCTCGTAATTCTTCAATAGATCTGGTAGGTTTTTCTGATTCTGATTATGCTGGATGTCTTGTTGATCGTAAGAGTACTAGTGGCACCTGTCAGTTTCTCGGAGATGCTTTAGTTTCATGGCACAGTAAGAAACAGACATCTGTGGCCTTATCTACTGCTGAAGCGGAATATGTTGCAGCTGGAAGCTGTTGTGCCCAAGTTTTATGGATGCGTCAAACTTTACAAGATTTTGGTGTCTCTTTAGATCTTATTCCTATTATGTGCGAAAGTAGCAGTGCTATCGATATTAGTAAAAATCCTGTCCAACACTCACGCACTAAGCACATAGATATTCGTCATCACTTTCTCCGCGACAATGTTCAAAAGGGGTTAATTGAACTTAAGAAAGTTGGCTCTGAAGATCAGCTCGCCGATATCTTTACAAAACCTTTAGCTGAATCTTCCTTCTGTTCTCTTCGTCGTCGTTTGGGTATGTGCGATCTTAGTTAATTTTTACTGTGATTTTAGTTGTCTCAAAGTCCTCTTTCAGTCGACTAAAGTCTCTTTCAGTCGACTAAAAGTCACCTTTCAGTCGACTCAAAGTTCCTTTTCAGTCGACTCAAAGTCTCCTTTCAGTCGACTAAAAGTCCAGTTTCAGTCGACTCAAACCCTTTCAGTCGACTAAAATGACCATTTTCAGTCGACTCAAACCCTTCCAGTCGACTAAAAGTCTACTTTCAGTAGACTCAAACCCTTTCAGTCGACTAAAAGTCTACTTTCAGTCGACTCAAACTTGTTTGCCTATTTATATGCCACCTTTTTCACTTTCACTTTTTACTGTTTCCCTTTTTCACTGTTTCTTTCACCTTTGTTTCTCTTCTTCTCTCTCTTGTCCACCTGTCACTCCAAGGATCCACATGGCCTCAAACTCACGACCTGTAAGTCGTCGTCGTCTTATTATTCAATCTGACGACGAAATCGATGGGTCTCCGTCCACTACCAATGCTGCGCCTACCGCTGTGGCTGCTCCACCGCCGACCACCCGTCCTCGCACCCGTAAAACATCCACCGCTGCTTCGCGACGTTCGTCCTCTGCAACCGTCCATCAGTCATCCGCACCGTCCACTTCAGGTACTGTAGTTCCTCCTCCTCCTCCTCCACCTGCTGCCTCTTCTTCGTCTGCCTCTCCACCAACTTGCCCACCCCCTACCTGCCCATACACTTCCTCTTCCGAAATCCTTCACATTCCCCATTTCTTTCCAACTCCCGACAACCAACTTACATACTATACACTTTTCGTCAATCGGGAAGTCATCCCCGGTCGCCCAAGTGATGTCAATCTCATGACTCAACTTGGTGTTACCGCTCTGTTTGAGCGCATGGGCTGTCTCTCCCTCCTCTCTCCCCCCTCCACCTATTATCCTTCTTTGGTGCGCATGTTCTACTCAAATTTGCACTTTAACGCTCAACCCCCTACCTTTCTGACCTCGTATGTAAATGGGGTCCACATTCATCTTGATGCCACCACATTGGCCCACATTTTCGGTTTTGTCAATCAATCTTCTACTCTTGTTTTTACTGCGAACACTTGGTGTACAACCAGTTCCTTTACACCACTCCAACAGACCCAAACACTTTTAGGGGACCCGTCTATAACTCAACCCCGTAAACCTAATTTAGGTGACATGTCCCCTCTTTATCGCGTTCTCCACCTTATTCTCTGTTACAATCTCTCGGCCCGCTCTGGCTCCTATGCTACATTTTCCTATTTAGACATCATTCTTCTCACTCATTTCATTCGGGGTTCCCCGTTAAACGTTGCCGGCATTATCATGCTCGTCATGAATGCCCGTAAAAACAAATCTTCTGCTAACCTTCCCTTCGGCCTTCTGCTCACTCGAGTCTTTGAACATTTTCATGTTCCCTTGCCTACTTCTAACTCGGAACGTATTCCTCTTCCGAGTCATCATGTGCTCGATGAAACCTCTCTTCGTCGAGCCGGCTTCGCCATCCGCTCCGATCTCACCTCAAACACTATCCTTCTTGAACGCCCTTCCCAGTCTGTCCCAGCTTCCATTTCTGTTCCCTTCCCTGCTCCTGAAATTCCCTCAGCCCCCCCTTCTGTTTCCATCCCACCTTTTTCACCAGCTCCTCCTCCTTCTCCTCAGTTCATACCCCCTGCTCCTACTGACCCTTCCACCTCAGTTCCTCCTCACCCTGCTGATCCCTTCTTCACTAGTCCTCTCAACGACTTCTCAAATTTCAATTTTGATGAATTTCTCTCTTCTGATCACCCCGACCTCTCTGACACTCTTTCTCGAATCTCTACCTCGATTCAGCTCATTCTTGAATCCCAAACCGCCCTTGCTGCCTCCATGGCCAATAACCATGCTATTCTTCTTCAAGAGCTTACTGCTCTTCAGCAGTCGGTTCAACATTCTTCCGCTCAGCTACTCTCAAACCAAATCGATTTTCACAACCTCATCAATGACCTTACTGCCAATCTCACCTCTCTCCTTCTAAATCAAACCCCCATTCTTGAAAGTCTGACACGGATGCAGCATGACCTTCACCGCCAGCAAGAGGCTGCTATTCAGGATCATCGTCGCCAGGCTTATCTCACGACGAGCATTCTGACCGAACAGAACCGCTATTTGGCTCATCAGACTTTCGATCAAGCTCATGGTTTTCGGGTGACTCGTCCAAATATCTTTCCTTCGCGACATACTGGCAACGAAAGGGGAAGAATGGTTCTTCAACCCGCATCTTCCTTACAATCCTCCGCCGCCGCGCTCTCCTCACGTTGTTGAAGTAGTTGAAGTTCCCACCATAGATCCGCCGCCTGCTGCTACCTCTCCTCCGCACCGTACTCGTCGGTCTGCTCCGCTGCCTGCTGATCCCTCTTCCTCTGCACAAGGTTCTCGCCGCCGTCGGCCTTAGATTTTCTTTATCTTTTTTTTGTTACTCCGGATGCCCCCACTTTTTGCTTTGACAAAGGGGGAGAACATGTATTAATCCATCTTTCTTATGCATCTGTATTAACTCTTTCGATTATTTAAAGATGCTCTTTCTATTGTTCTCTTATGTGAATGTTAACTGATTAAGGGGGAGTATGTCTTATAATATTGTCATCATCAAAAAGGGGGGGATTGTTGACTTGTTGATTTTGATGATTTCAGACTTATATTATCTAACATTAATTTGACAATATTATTAAGATAAAACATTTCAGGTTCTATCTTAATCAAACAAAGACATAATCTTGACATGGATGACAGAGACTTTGCACGACCTTGACATGGATGACAAAGACTTTAGACTCAAGCTTTGGACTACAGAGAAAGATTCAAGATCTTAAAGTATAGCTTTTCTTGTTTTGTTCTTTCTTTAAAAAGCCTTTCTTAAAAGATCTGACAGAAAATTCTAGTAAAGAACGAAGCCAAGTGTTTTAGTCGAAGTCAAGTTTTTGAGTCGAAACTAAATCTTTCAGTCGAAGCTGTGACTTTCAGTCGAAGTCAAGCATTTCAGTCGAAGCTAAGACTTTTAGTCGAAGCTGTGACTTTCAGTCGAAGTCAAGCATTTCAGTCGAAGTCAAGTGTTTCAGTCGAAGCCAAGACTTTCAGTCGAAGCCAAGACTTTCAGTCGAAGCCAAGACTTTCAGTCGAAGCCAAGACATTTTAGTCGAAGCCAAAATCTTTTAGTCTAAGCAACACATTTCAGTCGAAGGCAAGACTTTTAGTCGAAGCTAAGACTTTCAGTCGAAGCCAAGACATTTTAGTCGAAGCCAAAATGTTTTAGTCGAATCCTTCTTGTTTGGTTTTTCTACCTAACAGTCCTCTATTTCCTTCCTGTATAAATAGAGAATCTGTTGGAGCATTTATTACCTTTTTCTCTCGCGCAAATTTTTACTCTAAAAAACTCTCTCATCTCAATCTCTTATTCTTATCAATTATCTTTTGAGTGAGTTTACCTTAGAGAAAGTTCTGTGTAAGCTTCTTGGTTTTGTTCTTGAAAGAATATAGATCTTCCCACCTAAGAAGGCTTAGCTTTAAAACTTTCATTGTACTATCTGCTCAAGAAGGAGCCTGTTAATTGTATTCAAATTGTAATATCTTTTCATTTGTAATCTGTTGGAAACCTTGGAAGGGTTTCGGATATTGTACTGAGGTTTGAGCTAGCACCCGAAGCTAGTTGGTTTAGTGAAAGGCTCGAGTAGGTCTCCCTTGTGTGGAGTGCTCGAGGACTGGACGTAGGCTGGTGGGGCCGAACCAGTATAAATCTCTGTGTTAATCTTGTTACTGCTATATCCGTCTTTACGTTGTAATCTTAAGTTTTAAATTCATACGCTATGTTGAGAAACACCTATTCACCCCCCCTCTAGGTGTATTTAGGGACCTACAACTTTAAACTCAAGAATACTGATAATGCATGATATTGCAATTCAATCACATTAAGCAATTCTATATGTGCACATAACACATATCACATGGTCACACTTAGTTGAGCATTATAAGAGTTTAACATTCCCGAATTCAATCCCATCAATAGATCACCCTTATGTCACCACACCCGGGGTATAAGATCACAACCTTTGCCTCGGCCAAAGGCAAAGTAATCGAAAACAATTGAATACCAATCACTACAAGAAAAATAGCTTTTCCCTACGGATTTTTAGCGACGGATTGCAATCTGTCGCTAAAAGTCACTTTTACCGACGGATTTGTCCGTAGGTAAAAGTCTATCGCTAAAAGTCACTTTTAGCGACGGATTTGTCCTTCGGTAAAAGTCCGTCGCTAAAGACTTTTACCGACGGGATATTCCGTCGCTAAAGGTCTTTAGCGACAGACTTTTACCGACGGGTTATTACCGACAGAACAATCTGTCGCTAAATATATTTTTCGTATTTTCTCATTTTATTTTGAATTTTATTTTAAAAATAATTTTTATATTTTACTATAAATGAAACAAACCCTAATTTGCTCTCATTTCATTCCCCACCGCTCTTCTCTTTCTTTCCTCCCCACCGTATGCCCCATCGATCTCCCTCTCCCTCACTCACACAGCTGACCGTCGGCCGCCATCCGCTCCGCCGCCTTTCCTATTCCCTGGCCGCCTCTCCTGGTACCTACCCCCGCTACTGCTGCCGCCTATGTGATTTCGAAGAACGGTGAGTGCAATCCAGGAAGTGAAGCGTAATTAGGCCAAGACCTAAGCCGAGCTTGCTCAAGAGACTGGCCTCACAAACGTGTACGTGGCCCAAATCTTGAAATGCCAGGCCCTGCTCAGCCCTAAGGCCGCCTGTATGCTGCGAGCACTGCCCGGGTTGCCCGAGGACCTGGTCCTTGAGATGATGGAGCCACCTAGGAGGTCGTATGACCCCCTTTTGATCCAAGATCCTCCCATTTACAGGTAACCCAATGACATTTTCTATGAATTTTCTTGAAATTCTCATCTGGGTAGTTTTTGTTTCTTATGCATATGCTTTTTAGTTATACTTGTATAGTCTGGTTTGACGAGTAATGTTATGTACCAAAATTGAGCATATGGCAGGCTGTAAATTAGGTCTTCTACAAGATATGGACTCCTACTGTTTATAAATGAATGAACTTTAATGTGTCAAATCGCTGGAAAGTCAATATGTGGGATAAAAATATTGGAAGAGTAGCACTAAGCCTGGTTCAGGTGATATAATTTTGTGGTTGACTATAAAATTGGGACTTGCTCTTGGTATTGGAAAACTTGGCTATTAATTGAGATGATATCAATCATTGGCTATTGCTCTTGATTATTAGAATTTCATTTGATTTCGAAGTAGCAAAATTGTTATTTCTTATTTAACACACTAGTATTACAGGTTTTGTATATTTTAGTGCACAAATTGAGTATGTAGATAGATCTCATCTACATTTGCAATAGAATCTCTAGCACCTTCTAATTTTTTATGAACTCTGCTTTGTCTTAGGCGGCATTCTGTCTATGCATATGTTGCACTCCTTTTGCTTTGACTTATTTTAATGCATGTTTGGTGTAATACCCCGAAAATTTCCTTTTCCTTATGCAAAATTTGTATATTTTTGAATAAATAGTTTGTGATCTTTTGTTAAAACTATGAAAATGAATTGGGATTGTTTCTGAAATTTTTTGGTCAAATGAACAGTAACTTTTAGTCGAATTTAAGGGTTTTAGTCGAATTTAAAAGGTTTTAGTCGACTAAAAGAGTGTTTCAGTCGACTAAAAGTGTTTCGGTCGACTAAAAAAGTGTTTAAATTGTGTAAAAATGGTTTTCTGGACTTTTAGTCAAATTTAAGGGTTTTAGTCGAATTTAAAGGTTTTAGTCGACTAAAAGTGTGATTTCAGTCGACTAAAAGTTTGGTCGATGAACAGTGATTTTTGAACAGTAACGATGAACATTGATTTTTGAACAGTACCATGAACAGTGTTTTGAACAGTGTTTTTGAACAGTACTTTCAGTCGACTAAAATGTGTTTTCAGTCGACTGAAAGTTGTTTTCGGTCGACTTAAAGGTTTAAAATTTTTGTTCCCTATAAATAGTGTTCTATTTCATTCCTAGCCCTTTTGTTCTTGATTTCTTGCTCCTTTGCGGCGAAGAGAGAGAGAATAGGAGGCTTGGGAAGCTCTTTGGCGCTAGAGTGGTGCTTTGAGGTTTTCTTTGGTTCAAAAGCTTGTTTGAGGTAAGGGTTTGAACGTTCTTGCTGTGGTAAGGGTTTGCAGTGTTTTTGCTATGGTATGGGTTGCTTCTTTAAATCTGAAAAAGAGTTATTGGAGTTGATTAATCTTGTTTTGTAAGGGATTCTACCTTTTGATTTTGGGCTTGGGTTTTCCTTCTTTAAATCTGAAAAATTATTGGATTTTGATCAAGCTTGTTATGAAAGGGATTTTATCATCGTTTTGTTGTGGGAAGGGTATCTGTCAGAATCCGAAGGTTTATGCTTCGTCATATTTTGGTTCATCTATATTTGTTTGCATTTGATTTGTCCCACTTGTACCCTTTCGTCTATAATATTGTTTACCCTTTTCGTTTGTGCCTGATGATGCACATCATTGAATTCGTATATTTGTGATCGTCAATCTACGATTGACATTGACTATGTTGAACAACTCTCGAAAATAGAGAGGGTCCTATGGACACATATTTGTTATACTAGAGAGCCGAAGCCTCCTAGTATGCTCCGGAGCACACGTTTGATGTTTGGTTCGACATTTGGGTCTTATGACCACCATAGTCATCCTATGTTTGTAGCGTACCCGACATATAATTGAAATGTGTTTTGGGTTAAACGCTTAATGACGTTTGCTTTGGTATTTGACAGTAAGTTTTGATTGCACTTTCGTACCTCCGGGCTTGTATTTGATTTGGGTTCTTTAGACCACCTTATGAACATCTCGTATATTTGATTCGCCTTATTTGCATCGTGGTCAATTGTTATTATTTGTTCGTCAGATATTTGATTTTGTTTTGGACTACGAATCATCGTATTTGATTCCCATTTGTTTTCCACTTACTGGGCTATTCGAGCTCACCCCCTACTCGTTTGTTTTGTCCTTTACCACAGGTATCGGACGTGATTTTCGGGCGTGGCATGTTTGGGGGAAATTAGAGTTTTTAGTCTTTGTTAGTATATTTGAGCAATGTAAATTATTTCGCCGCTGCGTTTGGTAATTATTTTTGTAAAGGAATACTCAGTGGAATTATTTTGGTGAACGGATTGTCTTAGACTTATGTTTGTGGAGATATATTATCTTAGAGGATTTAATTGCTCTGTCTATACCGTTATCTTTAGAACTGTAATGGTATATAATGGAGTTTGATGTTAGTCGCGGCCTCGCGTTTTCGGGGCGTGACATTTGGGTTGTGCAACACATACACACAATGTATATTTTGTTCTGTGTACACGCCTTTTCTTGTGAATCAAAAGGCCTGTTATTTTATGACATCCGATAAAATTGGAACGATAATATTGAATGGCTGTTACTCTTTGGGCTACTTAAGCAGGGATTTTATTGTTGATGCCCTAAATTTTGAGGATAATTTAGTGGGATTTTATCGTTGGTTCCTTTAAAGTTGAAGTGTCGGAAGCCTTGAAATCTGCTTTGTCGTCCTTTATTGCTATCGTGTTTGTGTATTGAACTCCGTAGACACGTCAAATTTATGTCAATCTGTGGATGAAGTATAAATGGTTGATTAATGTCATTTTCACTTTTCTTATTCTCAACTCAAAGATATACAACGCTATGTTGCAACGAATGTTTTGTTGTGATGTAGAACCATGGTAGCAGTGTAACTTGTAGCATGCAGCGGTTTTTATTTTTATAAACTCATTTGGTGTTTACATTTGAAATATGTTAAATCTAGTTTTTTTTTTGTATGGGGGGGGGGGGCAACAAAATGCGTATTGAACAAATATAGACATTGGAGGAAGCTAAAACTAAAACTGTCTTACAATAGGAAGAATGATTAAACAAGCTACCCCTTCTCTTTTTTAAGTCTTGTATATTGTTATATTGGAACACATTTGTTATGATTTCTCTTATACTCAGATGATGGAGTTGCTTCGACCGTCCTTGGAGGAAGCCCTTTGTTATAAGAATCAATAGATAATTGTTTCCGTCATTCTTCGAATGTCACTGGTATAAACTTTTGCAATACGCTGTAGAATTATGCTAAATTTCATATGACGAATATTCTTCTATCTTTCTCATTTGTATGTTAAGTTGAGACGCTTGGTAGTATTACTTATACTTCTTGGGAGGTAGTGGTGCTTTCTCACTTGAAAAGCTTAGTTGGACGTTAAGCAATCTCATGGGAGTCAGTCAGGGTGTAGCTTCTTATTTTTTAAGTTTGAATATTTATATCGCATTCACAATAGTGAGAGACAAAAGATTGAATTTACCATCCATAAATTGGGGTGAGGCTAATCAACAGTGGAAAATGGTAAAGAAGAGTCTAACGCATCAGCAATTGAGTGGTAACACTTAGAAAGAGTTTAGGGAATTATTTTTTGACCGGTACTTTCCACGAGATACTATGAACAGATGTTAAGGGAGTTTGTTAATGTGAGGCAAGCAGATTAAGAGTCCATAAGCGAGTTTGAGATAAGGTCTTTTCGTCTCGCTAGATTTGCGGTAAGGATGTTACTGATTGAAGCAGATAGATGCCGAAAGTCTGAGTGGGGGCTTAGGTCTGGATTGAGAGATGAAGTGATTAATGCTTAGCTAGTGAGCTATATGGAACGCATTTACTTGGTACGTGCTATGGTGTGGGAACCCAACATTTCATATGCTTTGATTAAATATTTAAGTAAGATTAGATGCATCACTTTATGTGAAAATGGCTATGATGAACTATGCATGATAACATATTTGAATGTATGTTTAAATGTTAGACACCTTGAATTGAGTAAATTTTCTAAGAAGGTGAACGAAGTGCTAGAAATGGAAAAGAGTATTTGATGTTTAGAAACTTTAAATGATCACTTGGAATGACCAAAAATATTTTCAGAAGAGTTGGAAACGAAAAATGGTGAAACCTTCAGCTGGGAATAACCGGTTGTTAGCTGGACTGCTTGTGAATTATTTTGCTTTTTGCAAAGAATTGTGCCACCTCGTGCTTCTGACGTGTCAACCTAGCATTGCGACACGTCGTGCTTCGAGCCTTGTCATGCTTGCTAGGTGGCACAACCGTGTCTTGCCACCTCGTCCTTAAAGCCTCGTCGTGCTTGACTTTTCCACCTCTTCACCTCCACTTGACACCTCCTACTTGCTTCTAATTTGATATAAAAGACCCAATTGACATGCTTAAATTCTCTTACCTTGTATTTTAGACAAAAAGTGCAAGAAAAGCAACCAAAAACCTCACAAAATCTAGAATTAAGGCTTATTTTTTAAAGGGAACCTCAAGCAGTTGATTTGGAAAGTTTCTATGAGCTTCAAACAGTGTTTTGAACGTGTTTTGAGGAGTATTTTGAAGGTGTTTCAAATCTGAAAATTTGGTTCTTTCATCTCTTCTTTAAGGTAAGATAGTTAAAGCTTTTTAATGGGCTTTTAAGACATGAATATGGATATATGCTATGTTATCGTAACTCTTTTAGTATGAATTCTTTGTCAAACTTTTAAATACTTGTTAGCGACTTGTTAATAAGTGAATCTATTCATGTTTAACATATTGGAGGTTATGGAAGACGTGAAATAGGTTATGGTATGTGTGAATTATGGAATTATGTCAAATTCGATATGGTTAGAATATGGTTTTGGACATGTTTGTTAAGTTCTATAATTGAAGCTTAATTGCGGAATATAAATGATTATGTTAGATGTTCAAGATGTTATGAAGATGATGTTACATACTTTCATTGTAAGGGATGGTTGATATATTGTTGATAATTATTATGTCACCCCATTCAAATGATTGGGGGTTGATTTGATTGGGTTTGAGTAGCGGTGCACCGTATGAGCCGAACAGTTGTATCTCCGACTACTACCCGAGGCAGTATTCACTACAAGAAAATTTACTTTTAGCGACGGAATTTTCCATCGCTAAAGTGGATAATCCGTCGCTAAAGACTTTTAGCAACGGACATCCGTTGCTAAAAGTCCGTTGTAACAAACCCTGTCGCTAATCTTTTAGCGACGGAATTTAATGATCCGTCGGCAAAAAGTGACTTTTTACCGACGGAATTAATTACTTATAAGGACGGAATTTTCCGTCGCTAAAAGTAATTTTCATAGTTTCCTATTTTTCGTTATTTTCTCGAAATTCAATTTTAAAATACTTTTAGCGACGGAAATTCCGTTCCCAAAAGTCCGTCGTTAATCTAGGCCTTTTAGTGACACAACTTCCGTCGCTAAAGTCCATCCAATTACACTTGAATCAGACTTTTAGCGACGAAATTCCATCGCTAAATGTCAATAAAAAAACTGTTTTTTAAAATTGTTATTAGTTTTTAAAATTCAAGCCTATTTTCATTGACAATTAATCATAATCACCAATATAGAACTCTTCTTTAAATTTCAAGCAATACAAAAAAAATATAAGTTATACACCAACATCTAACACCCAATATTCAACTACAAAAATTAAATATTCTCCGAACAAATTGTTGCACCAAAAAAATATATATACTCAACTACAAAAATTAAATATTCACCGAACAAAATAAATCACATCATACAAATTCCAAAACAAAATTACATATTTTATTAAAAACAAAAATAGATATCAATCTCCGAAGATACACTCAACTCTTATAGCTTCACGTACTTGAACCTCTTCTCCTTAGTGACACCAATAGTAGCTCCACGTTACCCAATGTAGTCGAGCGCCATCTGCATTAGAGCAAAAAAAAAACTACTCAGCAACGCTCAGGTAAGAAAAAAGAATGAGAAAGTACGGAGGAACATAAGTGACGAAGTTATTATAAGATAAACTTTGAAGTAGTATTTCAGACCAATGTGTCGATATAAATATTCAAACTTAAAAAATAAGAAGCTACACCCTGACTGACTCCCATGAGATTGCTTAACGTCCAACTAAGCTTTTCAAGTGAGAAAGCACCACTACCTCCCAAGAAGTATAAGTAATACTACCAAGTGTCTCAACTTAACATACAAATGAGAAAGATAGAAGAATATTCATCATATGAAATTTAGCATAATTCTATAGCGTATTGCAAAAGTTTATACCAGTGACATTCGAATGTGAATGGCTCGAAATTTTTTCCCCATTTTGTCAATCTAGGTCTCTACCTCCAGAGGGTCCAATGACCCCTCTAAAGCTAGTCGCATTTTGTTTGTTAAGTTTACTCATGGTACTTTCATCTTGAGGTTGTGGTTATGGTTGAACCGGATTAGGTACTCCTTGCTACTGGTTGCCAGATTTTGTGTCATCGAGATTAGAATCTGGTTCATAATATCGGTTCTGGATTCTGTTGTCTCTTCCTATTAGGTCGAGATGCCTCTCTACAATCATAAAACCTCCATATAGCACACTTCCCAATCTAAAGAGTGTTTGGTTAGGTATTTCCAATGCCAGGGGTAGGATCCATGCTCATCTTATACAAACTCATTGGAATCTCATCTATTGGGAACCTCTAGGCCCTTCATACTATTTTCACTTCCAGTGCTTCGAGTGCAGACCATACTGATACAATTAACAATTATCAGTTTTATCCTAACATGTGTCGAAAGAACAACACAATTACAAGTTAAAGGCAGTCTTCTTAACTCTACCATGATCCTACCACACTCTCATTAATCGCAATACGATTCCGTTACCTATACTTCGTGATTACTTGTCTACAAAATCATATACCTATACTCTTAATACCACAAGACCGAATTGCTCTGATACCAATTGTAACAGACCAAAAATCCAGAGCTCCATTGTTGTAACATCTTGGAAATCCATAGCTTTATCACCCCAAACTTGCGGAACGTTAAACCTTTCACATCACATTAACCCTGTCAAGTCCTGTTACTAACACATATTTCAAGCATCTAACTGGTCATCTACCCGAATTCCTCAAAATTACAAGATTACAAACTACTTAAACTTAAACTACTAAAACTTAGGTTCTTTACATACTCAAGTTCCTAAGAACGAATGAACATTACCAAGCAGTGGGCAGTTGAGAAGGAAGCTGATTAGGCAGTTTTTGGCTTCTTAATTTGAATAGTAATAATAAAGTGATATTAGAAGTCAAAAGTAGTGGATTAGAAATTTAGATTAATTGTAACAATAATAATGCACTAATTATTTTCGCGGATTAGAAATTTAGATGAATTGTGACAATAATAATGCACTAATTATTTTTGCTTTTTTTCCGCTTCTTAATTGCAATAGCAATAATGAGGATCCAGAAGGGAATCAAACGAAGGGTGAGCTTTTGAGAGCTCGGTAAGGTCGTAAAAGGACAACCACATGAATTACAAAACGATTCAAAAGAATCCAACCGACGATGATTTTCAAAAGTATTTCAAACGATCTAGTTAGTAACCAGTGTTAGATTACTTGAAACTGGACTAAAGACAAGCAAGCTAGTGAATTTAAGTTACTGTATTGACGTAAGAACCCCTATGTGGGTGAAATTTTCTAGTTCATTATTTAGATTTAAATTTAGTTTATCAATTATGACTGTACACTGAGAGAAATACATTGATGGATGTTTTAGTTGCTCTGACAGTTGTGGTATTATTTTGATGAGAGGATATTCTGTTTTAGTGTAAGTGATTGAGTGAGTGTTAACGTTCCTGAAATTCCGGGATGTTACAACAAATCCTAAAATAGGTAAAGATACACGTACATAATATATTGTCAATCTTCAAATCATTTGAGAATAGAACACATCAAAGGACTGATAATTGCAAGCAACGATTATAACATGTTACCATTTTGGAACATATTAAACTAACACCAATCACAATGAAACAGAGATGGTCACACAATAATCATCTAGCATTAATCACAACAAACGAATATCAGTCAAGTATTTAGAGGTCAAATGATAATGATAATAATAATCACAATCAGACAATCAAAACACGAAAATCTTTAACAAAATCATACATATTGGCTCTCGAGATTTACGATACACTTTTATGACAGTCTAAAATTTGACGAGTACAGAAACAATGGTGGAGGTATGGTGAAGCAAAGTCAACCCAATGACTCAAAGCGATTACAATTAGTAGAAGTTGTTGGTCCTTAATAGGATTCGTAGCTTTCCCATGGCCAGTGGGCCAGTTACTATCCCACCCAGTCTTAATAGATTAAAAAGAAACAGATAAATATGCTGGAAAAGGAATAAGACAGCTCAATAAGAATGACATCTTCTCCGACGTCTCAGAGTAAGTATGCATTCAATTAACTCGCCCTTGAATTCAACAGACAAAAGAATGAACGAAATGACAAGGTAGAATCCCACACTTATTTTTCTACTCTCAAACCAAACTTTCAGACTTAGCACTAATCACTTCCCGAAAGTACCATTCTCACTCATAAATCAAATCACTAACTTCACCATTACTCATACATTACGAACTTCCGAACACTACTAGGGTTTCCCCTAACAATCTACGTATGTGTGATTATAGGTAACCATTCCCTGCCTAGTATGATATCACGGCCTCAAACATCAAATGGGATGAGATCCACATGAAAACATCTATCCCCTACATGGCCAGTACAATTATAGAGAACTGTAGAAACAATCAAGGATACAAAAGGATAGGTTTTCTAACCACTGGACTCCCCAAATAGGAGTGCCTATCTCAAGATCAGTTCCTAAAGGATATATTTTCACCCTCAATCGCTATGCAAAAGTGAATGATATAAGAGAATATGACGCTCGAGAATTAAACAATATACGAACATCTTATGGATTAACATGTAGTGTGCCTGACACCAAGACATCGGATGTAACAACATCCTGAACAAACACTGAATAAAGTTTAGCTGATGATTTGGGTCTCTGCCCCTATTGAACTTGAGACTGCTGGGTCTGGCCCTACAGCCTTGTCCTCTTCCCTGACGAGGAACAGTACTTGTCAATGCACTAACTATAGGTGTGGGACAGAAAGTTGACATTATTTCTAACCACTGGACAGTCTCAAACCTAATGCTCCACACTACCACACCTAAAACACCCTCCGGTATCTCTATAGCATGGCCTACCTCCATGATACCTCCCGCACATGTTACATGGGTTGGCCGAAAAAACTGACCCGACACGCTGACCAGTACTCTATGTTGGTCAAACTTCAGAATTCTACGATGGTCCAAATCTAGTACTCTGAACTAATTGAGCTCCTACAACATGTGATCCTTTAAATCCTATATCATGCCCCGATCGAATTCCAGAGCTCTGTCCAGGTCTAAATCCCTGAGCCGATGCAGGCCTAAATCCTTGATTCTACCCTACCCTGGCCTTGGGCACCCTGCTGTGCCGGCTGTAAAAGTTGTTGACGCCTGTCAGCTCCTACATATCTGTCATGGGAAAAACTCTTGCCTATCTCTCTTTCTGTCCACCCTGTGTTTTCTCAAACCTTCTTCTATTGTCAGAATTAGAATACTCCAAAGCACGTGCTAAGTAAAGACATTCCATATAGCTTGTCAATCGAGTTGAGATCATTTCATCTTTCAGTCCAGGCCTAAGCCCCCACTCAGACTTCTGGCATCCATCTACCTCCATGAGTAACATCCTTACTGCAAATCTAGTGAGTCGACAAAATCCTCATTTCAAATTCTTCTACCGATTCCTGATCTTCTTGTGTCACATTGAAAATTTCCTCAACATTTGTTCATAAAATCTCATAAAAATACCGGTCAAAAAATAATTCCCTAAACTTTTTCCAAATGATATCAATCAATTGCTGATGAGTTCTACTCTTCGCTACCATTTTCCACCCCTGATCGGCCTCAGTTTACAGTTTATAGATGGAAAACTCAACCTTTTGGTTCTCACTAAAATCAGTTGCTCTAAAAAATTTCTCCATTCCGTTATTCCAGTTCTCTGCCTCCACAGGGTCCAATGACCCCCTAAAGCTAGATGCATTTTGTTTGTTAAATTCATCTGAGGTACTCTAGTCTTGAGGTCGTGCCCGTGGTGTAATCAGATTCGGTACTCCTTGTTGTTGGTTTGCCAGATTCCGTGTCATCAAGGTCAGAACTTGGTTAACAGTGTTCAAAACTGCAACCATCAGTTCTGAGTTTTGCTGCTCCTCCCTATTAGGTCGAGCTACCTCTCTACAATCATAAAACCCTCCATATAGCACATTTCCCAATCTAAAGATTGTTTATCAGGTTCTTCCTGTAACACCCCAAATTTTCGGAGCATTAATAGCGAATAAACAGAGTAGAAAAATCTTAAAGTATCAAAAAGTTTCTCCAAGTGGTCATTCAGAGCATGTACTAATTAATCCCAAGATACATCAATAAATGCCAAAGCAGCCGAAAGCATTTATAAAATCCAAATTACTCTGACACGGAGTTCCAAAATAAAATCTTAACAAATTCAATTTGTCTTAATTATTACATCTAAAGATACTAATACCAACTCTGAGATAAAAACCGCTAGCTCTCAGTCACACAGCTAGCCCTGTCATCCAATCCCACCTACTGATCCTCTGAAAGGAAAACAATAAGGGAGTGAGCCAAATGCCCAGTAAGGTCGCTCAACGGACCAACCAAAATGATACAAAAATGTCTGAGAAAATGAAATTGCGGACATATGGAATTTTAATAGAACAGATACACAAGAATTTCGAAATGCCAAAATATATTTTTGTGCCAAGACAGACACTAGAGAGCCATTCAGAATAATCATATTTTTGTGCCAAGACAGACACTGGTCCCAATAATCATCTCTCTTTTACCTCATCCCAGCATAGTTGCGTCCTGCACCTCTGACCATACAATGCCTCAAACGGTGCCATCTTAATACTTGCCTGATAGCTGTAATTATAGGCAAACTCAACTAAAGGTAAATGACTATGCCAACTACCACCAAGGTCTAGTGTGCAAGCCCTCAGCATATCCTCTAGCCTCTGAATGGTACGTTCAGACTGCCAATGTATGAATGGTACGTTCAGACTGCCCATCTGTCTATGGGTGTTAAGCGGTGCTGAAATGAAGATCCGTGCCCATAGAATTCTGAAAACTCTTCCAGAACTTTGAAGTCAAATACGGATCTCGATCTGACAATAGTGATAATGGTACACCATGCAACCTCACGATCTCATCGATATATAATCTAACTATCTCAGATAATGGTGTTGTATCACGGATTGGGAGGAAATGTGCTGTCTTTGTCAACCTATCAACAATAACCCAAATAGTGTCAAAACCTTTGACTGTCCTTGGTAAGCCTACCACAAAATTAGTTTTTACATTCTCCCACTTCCACTGCGGTATCTCAAGTGGTTGAAGTGGTTCGCTAGGCTTCTGATGCTCCGTCTTCACTCTCTGACAGACCAAACAATGAGAGATAAATTCTGCTATATCCGACTTCATGCCGCTCCACAAAAAATGCTCATTAAAGTCATGATACATCTTTGTTCCTCCTGGGTGAATAGAGAAACTAGAGTTTTGAGCCTCTGATAGTAACTCCGTCCTCAAGGACATATCAGCTGGTACACAAAGACTCTTACGGAACCAAACTACACCTTGCTCGTCAACTCTGAACTCAGACTGTTTTCCACTGTTAATGTTCTCAACAATGCGAACTATACCAGAATCTCCATCTTGAGCTTCCTTGATCCTGCTAATCAAGGTAGGTTGTGCCAGCAATGCTACCAAGTACTCTCCACCATCTTGCCATCTGATCTCCAAATCCAAGTTCATCGTGTCTTCTAACAATTGAGGTTGACAAGTGATAAGTGCTGCTAAGTTTTCAGTGCTCTTCCTACTGAGTGCGTCGGCCACGACATTCGCCTTACCAGGGTGATAGTGAATCGTGCAGTCATAGTCTTTCAAAAGCTCCAACCAAGCTTCTGTCTCATGTTTAGCTCTTTCTTGGTGAAAATATACTTAATACTTTTATGATCAGTGTATATTTCACAGGTCTCACCATACAAGTAAAGCCTCCATATCTTCAAAGCAAAAATCACAACTGCTAACTCATGATCATGGGTGGGGTAGTTCTGTTCATAGGGCTTAAGCTGTCTGGAAGCATATGCAATCACCTTACCATGCTGCATTAAAACACAACATAAGCCTATCTTTGAGACATCACTATATATCACAAAACCTCAAGAACCAGATGGTAAGGTCAATACAGGTGCAGACACCAACCTTTCCTTCAGTTCTTGAAAACTAGCCTCACACTCCTCACTCCATACAAATTGGGTGTTCTTCTTAGTCAACTGAGTCAAAGGCATAGCTATTTTTGAAAAACCTTCTACAAATCGACGGTAGTAGCCTGCCAATCCCAGAAAGCTTCGCACTTCAGTAACAGTGCTATGCCTTTGCCAATCGGTCACTGCCGCAATCTTAGAGAGGTCAACAGCTATTCCATCCTTCGACACCACATGTCCCAGAAATGTAACTCGCTCAAGCCAAAATTTGCACTTATTAAACTTAGTGTGCAACTGATTATCTTTCAAAGTCTGTAGGATAATCTTCAGGTGCTCACTATGCTCCTCCTTTGACTTAGAGTACACCAAAATATCATCAATAAAAACAATGATGAACCGATCCAAATACTGCCTGAACACACGATTCATCAAATCCATAAAAGTAGCAGGGGCATTAGTCAACCCGAAAGGCATAACTAAGAACTCGTAATGACCTTAATGAGTCCTAAATGCGGTCTTTGGCACATCCTCTACCCTAACTTTTAACTGATGGTATCCAGAACGCATATCTATCTTTGAGAAAAACCTTGCTCCTTGAAGTTGGTCAAATAAATCATCTATCCGCGGCAAAGGGTATTTGTTACGTATGGTGATCTTATTCAACTCACGTTAGTCGATGTTAAGGCTCAACGTGCCATCTTTCTTCTTGACAAATAAGATCGGGGCACCCCAAGGTGACATACTAGGTCGTATGAACCCCCTATCAAGTAATTCTTGCAGTTGTTCCTTTAGCTCCTTCATTTCTATAGGTGCCATTCGATACGGAGCGTTGGAAATAGGTGCTGCACCAAGAACTAAGTCAATTGTGAATTCAACTTCACGGTCGATGGGTTTTCCCAACAACTCTTTTGGAAACACCTCAGGGAAGTTGCGTACTACCAGTATGTCTGATACCTCTAAACCTTCATGATTACTATCAAGGATGTGAGCAATATAACTCATGCAGCCCTTGCGAAGCATGCGACGAGCCGCAATAGCTGAGATAATAGATAACCCACTAGGTTTTGAACCCCAAAATTTAGACGAATCAGATAGACGAAAAGAGACTCGCTTCTCAAAGCAGTCGACTAAGGCATGATAGGATGCCAAGCAATCCATACCCAAAATCACGTCAAAATCACGAATATCTAAAAGAACTAGATCCTCAGGAAGGTCCCTATCACAAACGTGGATCTTACAGTTCCTCAATACTGACTTAACTACCACATAATCCCCAATAGGAGTACCCACAGACAACTCACAGTCGAGAGATTGGGCTTTAACCCCAAGGCGACGTGCAAACAAAATAGAAACAAAAGAACTTGTGGCACCAGAGTCAAAAAATACATGTTAATCAATTGAATTATTTTGAATTGTACCTGCTACCGCATCCATTGAACCTGATGCATCCTTAGCTGTCATGTTGAACACTCTGTCGATAATCCTAGGTTTCTGCCCTCCGGCTAACTGACTCGTACTCTGCCTTGGGCCCGAAGCTATACTCCCTGGAACACCATACAGTCCAGTTTGCCCCGATGCTGGAATAGGACAATCTATGATATGGTGACCCTTCTGGCCACACCTGAAACATACTCTTGTATCCCAATGGAAAATCTAGTCGCCATGTCGCTTATTACACCTCTGAGAAATAGGGTCGAAACCTATAGATGGGGGCCTCTGAGCAAAGTTCTGACTAGAATCTCTACTGAAATTACCCTAAGCCTGACCCTACTTTTGACCTTGGCCCCTCTGACCAAAAACAATTGAGGAAGAAGTTTGTCTACGCTTCACATCGCCTTGTGCCATGTGTGACTGGGATAGCTTTGGGCGGTCTCTCTTGTCTGCCTTGGTGTCTTTCCTCTCTCTGTAGTCCCTTGCCTCAGCCTTAATAGTCTTTGCAATGTCCACGCACTGAACATAGGTCTCAATTAGGACTGGAACAATGCGTTGCCTAATACTAGGCTTAAGACCCCAAGTAAACATCTGCACTCTATCCTTCTCATTCGCTACCAACTGTTTACCATAACGAGATAGTCGCGCGAACTTGACCTCATACTCGGCGATACTCTCGTTCTCCCCCTATCTCAGGTTAAGAAAATCACGATACATTTGTTCTTTTACACTCTTAGGAAAGTAGCGGTCGAAGAAAAAAACCTTAAACTGACCCTATGTCATCGCCTTGCGCTGTTCCGCCGTCTTACTCTCCTCAATCATTTTATTCCAGTGATTTACTTCCCTATCTAGCTTATACACTGTGAGTTCTATATTTTCCTCATCAGTGCAAGCCATAGGCCTAAACACCTTCTCAAGTCGTGAAATCCACTTCTCTGCCACAATTGGATCATCAGTACCCCTCAAAGGTTCTACATTCTTCTTGTCAAACTACTCTAACAAGCTACGAATCTGAGCCTGCTCGTGATTAGGATTTTGATTTGGGTTCTACTGATTCTCTTGATTTAGTTGAACTTGATGATTCACCAGCAGCTGAGTCAGCTGATCTTGCTGATTTACCAGGATAGTCAGAAGATCCGGCGGATTCTCGTTCCCTGTGATGTTTTGATGCTCCACATTTCAATTGTTTCCGCGCGTATTATTACGATGGCTTGCCATTACTACAAGAGAAAACTAGAATCAGATACTGACTAGGACAATAAACCTAAATCTACCCATCCCACCCATCTCACAACTTATCTAATCCTAAGCTTGAGTCTACAGAAGATTAAACTTATAGCTCTGATACCAACTGTAACGCCCCAAATTTTTGGAGCATTAATATTGAATAAACAGAGTCATAAAACCTTAAAGTATCAAAAAGTTTCCCCAAGTGGTCATTCAGAGCATGTACTAATTAATCCCAAGATACATCAATAAATGCCATAGCGGCCTAAAGCATTTACATAATCGAAATTACTTCGACACGAAGTTCCAAAATAAAATCTTAACAAATTTAATTTGTCTTAATTATTACCTCTAAAGATACTAATACTAACTCTGAGATAAAAACCGCTAGCTCTCAGTCACACAGCTAGCCTTGTAATCCAATCACATCTACTGATCACCTGAAAAGAAAATAATAACGGAGTGAGCCAAATGCCCAGTAAGGTCGCTCAACAGACCAACCAAAAGGATACAAAAATGTCTGAGAAAATGAAATTGCGGATATACAGAATTTTAACAGAAAAATACACAAAAGAATTTTGAAAGGCCAAAATATATTTTTGTGTAGTGACAGACACTAGAGAGCCATTCAGAATAAAGTCACACATGCCATCACTGACACGTGAAATCGGGTTCAAAAAATTAAATAGCGATCTCTAGCTCAGTGGGATGAGCTAGAGATCGCGATCTTATTTCATGGCAGAACCATGAAATTGAAGAGGCCACTTGGGAATCTGAAAAATATATGCGACGTACTCAGCCACACCTTTTTGGCACCTCACGTACATATTGATTCCAAGGACGGAATTTTTATTTAGGGGGGAAAGATGTTAGACCCCTCATTTTTAATGCTTATTAAAAAAAGAAGAAAAGAAAATTAGAGAGATTGGCGACGTAATGTGTATGTTGAAATTATAATTGTTTTAAGAATATAAGTATATACCTTTTAAGACTTCTGATTTTATACGTACAATATTTTCATAAAAACACAACAAAGTTCAGAAAAGTCTATAGAGAATCCTTAGGGAGAATCCTTTGAAGTAAGAATTCAATTTGATCATTGAATAGAGATTCGTAGTAGGAACCCTACGGATTTTCTTTGTTGTTAGAACCTAATTGGAATCGTTAAGTATGTTAATTTTTTAGATTTTTGACGCAATTGAATTGAGAAGATCAAAGTTTTAGGTTTAATCGTATAATTAAAGGTAAGGGTTTATTTTTTTTGACATCTGATTTAGCGTTGGACCAATTAAACACATGTTTGTAAGGGTTTACATTTTAAAATCTTAATTAGCACCAGATCGATCAAGCTTATTTGATTGTTGGCGTTCTTTAAATTCTTTAAATTAGCTTGATGATCGAATTGATTGTCAGTGTTCCTGTGCCAAGCAAGTCCGTAATTTCGTTGTGGGTTTTCGTGCCAATCGAAAAATACAGACAGTTTCTTTGTTGCCTCGATTCCCGTACAAGCAATCTGTACATTAAAAATTTCTATTTGTATAAATCTCTTTGTTCAGGTAATGATGAAGTCTTTTGTTGCTTTTCACTTCTTTTTCTTGAAACTAGTACCCATGACATCACCCTTATAGAGTTTCTCATATTGTTGTCCACCCATGAACGTCAGATTGGCAATGCACGTCTCATCTGCCTTGAGAATTGAGTATAGTGAGCTCCTTTCTGCGTCTAAACTCTCTTTAACATATAAATTCTTGTATGTGAGTTGTTCTTATTTTTTTTGTTGTTTCCTTTGTTGCATGGGATCGTCATTCCTAGCGTATAAGTGATACGCTTCTCAATATTTTGGCACATTGAATTTAATTATCCTTTTCACAGTTTCTTTTTAATTTAGCCTCCGCTGAGAGTACTTGTTTCTAGAATTAATTGTGTCATTACCTTGCAAACATCTGCCTATCATTTTGACTGATCAGTTGTTAGAAAGTAGTATCTAGAGATCTTATTCGCCGCTAGTCTATGTAGTAGGTGTTATTATATATAATAACGAGCCATGTCACGTGTATGTGACTTTTAAATTTCTGATTTACTCACGTGGATTGGAACGTGGGCTAGCTTAGTGGGATGAGCTAGATATCGCGATCTTATTTTCTGAACCCGATTTCACGTGTCAGTGATGGCATGTGTGACCTTATTTTGAATGGCTCTCTAGTGTCGGTCTCTGCACAAAAATATATTTTGGCATTTCGAAATTCTTTTGTGTATCTGTTCTGTTAAAATTCCGTATGTCCGCAATTTCATTTTCTCAGACATTTTTTTATCCTTTTGGTTGGTCCATTGAGCGACCTTACTGGGCATTTGGCTCACTCCCTTATTGTTTTCCTTTCAGGTGATCAGTAGGTGGGATTGGATTATAGGGTTAGCTGTGTGACTGAGAGCTAGCGATTTTTATCTCAGAGTTAGTATTCGTATCTTTAGATGTAATAATTAAGACAAATTGAATTTGGTAAGATTTTATTTTGGAACTCCTTGTCGGAGTAATTTGGATTATATAAATGCTTTAGGCCACTATGGCATTTATTGATGTATCTTGAGATTAATTAGTACATGCTCTGAATGACAGGGAAATTTTTTGATACTTTAAGTTTTTTTTACTCTGTTTTTTCGATATTAATGCTCCAAAAATTTGGGACGTTACACTTCCAATGCCGAGAAAGGATCCTTACTCATCTTATACAATCCTATTGGAATCTCATCTATTGGGAACCTCCTGGCCCTCCGTACTATCTCTTTTGCCAATGCTATAAGTGCGAGGCATACTAATACAATTAACAGTTATCAGAGTTATACCAACATGTGTCTAAAGAACAATACAATTAAAAATTAAAGAAAAAGACTTCTTAACTCTACCATCATCTTGCCTCACTTCTGCAGAATCGTGTTACCTATATACATATACTCTGTGGTTCCGTGCCTACAGAATCGTATACTCATACTCTTAAATATTCCACAAGACCGAACTGTTCTGATCCCAGCCGTAACATCCTAGAAATCTGGAGCTCCATCGCCCCAAACTCCCATAATGTTAACCTACGACATCACATCAACCCTGTCAAGTCCTGTTATGAACACGTATTTTGAGCATCTAGCTAGTCATCAACCCGAATTCCTCAAAAATACAAGATCACAAACTTCTTAAACTTAAACTACTAAAACTTAGGTTTTTTACATACTCAAGTTGCTAAGGACAAATTAACAATAACGCCCCGTGCATGGGTTTTTCTACACAATAGTTTTGAGCTCATTGGAATCTCACACAAACTCTAAAGTCTTACTACACAGTAGTGATGGGCTCATCGGAATCTCATAGAGGCTCATCGAGATCAGTAAGGTCGTACAAGGACAACAACATGAATTACAAAACGATTGAAAGAAATCCAATCAACGATGATTTTCAAAAATATTTCAAACGATCTAAATATTTTGATGATTTTCAAAATGATCAAAATTCATCATAAACAGATACCAAAATAAACATTACACAATCACGACAGGTTCCGAAACAATCATTTTCAAAGCCATAATTCCAAAATACAATGATTGTCTTCCAAAGGATTTTAAACCGAGTTCAAAGGCAATCTGGGGAGGGATTTCAAACAAGTACAAACCATTTGGAACAATCTTTTTCAATCATTTGTGAAACAATCACTGTAAGATATAATATAAATAAATTCAAAGATATTGACCATGGGCAGATGCAATGCCATACATGCAACGCTCAATATAGTGTACATATGCATGATGTAAGAATACTAGTCCATTTAGGGACTAGCCTGCGTTCGACACACGATTCAAATCAGCTTTGTAACACCCACCTCAGTACAGACCACCATGTCAATTTACAATAAACAAATATCATGGAACCAATAAACAACTCAATGCTCAACATGCAATAAAAGGTGATCATCAATAAGAGTTCAAATAATTGAATCAGGTTCAATATCAGGCTTTAATTGACAATAACATATTGATATCAATGCATCCTTTAGAGTCAATAACGGCCATAAGCAAAACGAACAAATAATTATGAATGCAAGTTGATGACTTAAGGTTCGGATAAAAACTCTTACCTGGATCCGAAGCTAAGTTCGTCGTCTAACCAGAAAGTTTGTTGCTTTAACCTAAACGGAACAATCAAATCATCATAATATAGCCTATGCTACGATATTATAAACTCAATACTGACCCACATATACTCTCAGAATGACCCCCCCCCCCCAGGTACGTAAAATTAGCAAAATGCCTCTTAGGTGTAAAATTACCGAAAACACTCCTCTCAGACTTAAACCACCAAAATAGCCTTCACGTAAGTAAAATCACTAAAATACCCTTACTGTATGTTTTTACTCAAAAATACCCTTTTTAGATAAAATTACCAAAATACCCCTCAGGTAGCAAATTACCAAAATACCCCTGGGGGCTTCCGGCACCGGAAAAATTTCAAAGCACTCTAAAATACTATTTTAAGTATCCTGAAGTCACTTTAGGGCTAAAAGTATTTTAGAAAATTTTCGCTGAAAAATCCCAAAACTGGGGATTAATTTTACGCTACACCCCTTACTTAGGAGTCAGTTGCACCCAGCACCTTATGGTTCAAATTTTGGCACCCAGCACCAAAATTTTGAAAAATCTTGGCACCCAACACTAGATGACGGTCAAGAGGCACTTTGACCACACGTCTGTTAGTTTTTCAGGGGCAAAATAGTCTTATTGCCCCTTAAAGCATACATGTCATCCAGTCAGCAACACATGGCCCAATTGGGCTCTCCACGTCACCAGCTCTGGACTTCTGGTCTCTAAACTCTCACCCACAGCATCTCACCATCAACAATGGGTTGCTGTCTTAGCACCACGCCCCCCAAAACAAACCACCCACATTCCATCCCTTCGACCCACCACCACCACCATTTGCCTAAATCTGGCTCCGATGGCAGAGACCCACCACCTCCACCGCCAGTACTGGAGGAAGAGACCGTGAAAGAAGTCCTCTCGGAAACCCCCATCCCAAAATCACCAACACCGGTAGTAGCAGACAGCACCAAACGGCCCAGAGTCCAAGAACCCAAGGTTGAATCACTGGCTCCGCCAAATCTGACGGACGAGATCGTCTCTGAGGTCTCCGAGATCTGTAGCTTCAACGGCAGCTTCTCGACTACGACGGTGACCGAGGTGAGGGACGACGATGGCGGAGAAGTGACCCAAAGGGTCCGTAAGTCTCCCGCGAAGATCTCGAGAAAACGGCCGTACTCCGGCAAACTCCCCAAAACGACAGAGAGGGGCGCCCGGTCTCCGGTCAGAAGGTCGGCTCCATCGATGGTCCCGGCGAGGACAGTGACGGGTCAGCGGTGGAATGCGGGGCCGGATAATGGCATCTGGTGGGATCCCAGCGAAAGATCAATCCATGTAACGGTACTGCGATAGGCTCCGTCGGCTCCATCTCCCTGCGAATCGCCGATCGATAAGCCCTTCAAATAAACAGTTGGGAAATTTTGTAATTGGGGATTAATTGAGGGATATGTGGAAGGAGAGAGAGAATAAGGGCTGTTGGAGGGAAATGATGTGGACATCCAACTGGCCATGTGTCACTAACTGGGATGACATGTAAGCTTTAGGGGCAATAATCCCATTTTGCCCCTGAAAAACTAACGGCCGTCTAGTCAACAGGCAGTTTGACCGTCACTTGGTGTTGGGTGCGAATTTTAAAACCCTAGGGTGCTGGGTGCAACTGACCCCTAAGTACAGGGTGCTGGGTAAAATTAACCCCAAAACTGGTGTCCGGTCCGAGCCCTTAGAAGCTAGTTTCGCTAAAAATACTTATCGGCCTAGGAATGATACAAAATTTTAGACAATGAAACATCTTTGTGAAATAATGTTCCTCTAAAATTTTTAGATTAAAATAACTTGGTTTGCTATGCTAAATAATTCGATTATTGTTTTCTAATTGATACCCTAATTTAGCATTTTTTCACGAACACTAAAATTTCCCAAAAAATTCCAGAGTGCACGTCTCTTAAAAATAATGGGGGTTTTTGGAATTTGTTAAACTTTGATCCCTACTATTTATAAAAATTTGTATAAAAGCTGCCTAAAAATAATTCCTATCTTTAGCGACAAAAACAAACACTATTCACATTATTAGACACACATACCCACACGACACACTCTATCACACAAACACACACACACACACACTATTTGACGCACGCGCACGCGCCCACACACACACACTGTTTGACGCACGTGTGCTCACACACACACCTAGATATGTCAATGGGCCGGGCTTAGGCCGGCCCAGCCCAAGCCCAACGGGCCTACAACAAAAACGGCCCGGGCCTGAAATCTGGATATATGGGCCCAGTCCAAGCCCTGGCCCTAGGCCCAATATTTAGGGCCGGGCTTGGGCCAGGCCCGGGCCCAAATATTTTTTTTGGTTCCCAACTCTTTGTTATTTATTTGCGTCGATGGCCAACAATAATACATCAAATTAATTGGTTGAGATTGATACATATTCATTTGGTGTAATATTGTCAAGCCTTTTTTGGCCTACTAACATTATAATTTATAAGTAGCATTTTTCGGAAGTTTCAATTATAATCAGTTTATTTCAAATAATTTCTACTATTAGTTTAATTTGGTGTAAAGTTTTAGCATATATTTTGAAATCCTAATCAGTTTATTTCAAATTTATACTATTAAGCTTTACTTTTTTCACTAAAGTTGAATTTTTTTTATTATAATGTACCACTAAAAACTAGTTGGAATTCACAAGAATGTAAATTTGGAGTATAGTTATTAATTCCCTAGATGATCTTAAGCAATAAGTATAGATTTTGACTAACAATTTTTCTCTCTACTTGGTCTCATATACAAAATTTTATTCTATATATATGACTCTCAAATGTATATAGGATGGTTAATAACTCTCATATCTAGAGACTTTGTTTTGCTATGAGGATTATTGCTCCCTAGATGTGTGTAATACCAACCAAAAAATGCGATTATGCGGAGATGAAGATGCACAATTTCCTAGTTTTTGAACAGCTATTTAAAAAACGTAAGCTATCAAAGAATAATATTCTTGTCCTCAATAATTGCAGTCACGTGCAAGCCACAGTACCAAAGCAAACCAAATGCATTTTAACCTTTTCTAATAAGAATGCTTCAAATTTCTTATTGAAGTAATACTAGCCGTTTATAGTTGTTGGGGAGGGTAAAAGTGTAAAAAACCTTAAAAGATTTGAAAAAATTAACTTGGACCAAAATACCTCCTAAACTAGCCGTTCTATAGTTGTTGGGGGGGGGGGGTAAAAGTGGAATTTTCAGAATTATTGGGGAATATAGCTGTGAGGGGGAAAAAAATGAAGGAAAGCAAAATTTGAAAAAAAGTGGGCCAACCCAGAAAAATGGCCGAATTTAGGGCAGAAAAGTGCCCAATTTAGGGCCAATTTCGGGTTTTTTCTGGGCCGGGCTTTTTTTTGGGCTTTTTTAAGGGTCGGGTGAAACCTTGGCCTGGTCCAAGCCCAGGTCCAAGCAAGGCCCTTTATTTTTGGGCCTGCACTATTCATGAGAGGGACGGGCCAGCCCGGGCTTTTTTTGGGCCGGGCCGGGCCGCCCGGCCCATTTGACATCTCTACACACACCTGTTTCCCTTGCCCCTTTTCCCTCCCTTCCTCAGGCATACAAACTGCACAGAGAAACACACGCTTCCCACACATGCACATAATACACACTGAAAACACACACTAAACTCACTTATGCACACGCTCAAATGAAGAACAAAGATTACCCCTTGAAAATTCTTTCGTCCTTCACTTTTTTGGCTAAAAAGTATTTTAGAAAATGTTTGTCAGAAAATCCCGAAGTAGTGTCTGGTCCGAGCCCTTAGAAGCCAATTTCGCTAAAAATACCTATCGGCCTTGGAATGATACAAAATTTTAGATAATGAAAAATCTTTGTGAAATAATGTTCATCTAAAATTTTCAGATCAAAATAGCTTGGTTTGCTATGCTAAATAATTCGATAATGCTTTCTAATTGATACCCTAATTTAGCATCCTTCACGAACACTAAAAATTCCTAACAAAATTTGAGAGTATACGTCTCGTAAAAATAATGAGGGTTATTGTTTTGGACTTTGTCAAATTTTGATCCCTGCTATTTATAAAAATTTGTATAAAAATTGCCTAAAAATAATTTTTATCTTTAGCGACAAAAACAAACACTATTCACGTTATTAGACACATACCCACACGAATCACACACACACACTCTCCTCACAGTCACACAAACACACTCGATTCACACACAGAAGCAGCCTCTCTTTATTCCCTGTCGAATTACTCCTCTTCCCCTGTGCCTTTCTTCCTTTGTTCCTTCTTTTTCTTTCTTTCTCCTTTTTCCTTTGTTTTGTTTTCTGGTTTTCTCTTCCTTCCCGAATTTCTTTTATTTTCAGATTGTTTTATCTTGTTTAATCCTAAGGATTTAGATAACCAATTAATTTATCATTAAATTACACGAGTCACCAAATGCACAAGTAGGAGATGGCACTCGCAAAACAATATCCTCTAAAACTTTGCCACATTCATTAATGCATACTTTTCAAAATTGTAATTTAGCCCTCCAAGTTTTTCAAATTTACAAAATGAACCCAAGAGTTTTAAAATTTATATTTTTGCCCCAAAAACTTTTATAATCTTTATTAAATTAACACTAACCCTAGATATCACCAAAATATTTATACATACCACTCATTTCATTATTTTTCACCTAAAATCATAATTTACAGTTTAGTCCCCTAAGGTTTTCCATATTTAAAAGTGGCCCCAAAACTTTACTAAGTTTACATTTTGACCCCAAAATCATTTTAACGTTTCATTCTCTACTAATTTTCGAGTATTGCTCAAAATTATCGTCCGTTTTTTTCCGGGTCAAAGATAATTATTTAAACCGCTCCAAAAAGTGCGGAATATTACAATCGCCTCGAACTCCTGGAGTGTTAACCTACCACATCATATTAAACCTGCCAAATCCTGTTTACTAACATATACTTCAAAGCATCTAATTCGCCATCAACTCAAACTCTTTAAAATACATGTTACAAACTGCTTAAACCCAAACTATTAAACATAGGCTCTCTACAAACTTTTTTAGTTTATAAATAACAATATATATTAACCGATGAAACAATAGTACAAAATATGCAAGGGGTGTAACACCCTGAACCGTGATATGTCTAGCCGGTTAGTTTATTATTAGGCGACGACTTTTATACGCGAGATTTAACGTCGATTTCCATTAGTGAAATTTTATCGGCAACAATTAGCGTCGATTAGCGTGATCGAAATTTTAACGGCTATTTTTAACGACAAAATTTTGGGAAAATCATAAGTTATAATTCAAAGATAGAAATTGTAACTGATATTGATGGACATACTTAGTACAATTAGCGTAAATGATAATTCAAAACTTTTAGCGACAAATAGGAAGTTGGGTAGCGTATCAAACACATTAAAAGTTTTTCGGCACATAAACTATAGTAAATAATTTATTTTTGGTCTTTTCGTAAGTAATAAGAAATTTCAGGTAAAGTTTGCATAACTAACGAAACTTTAAAGAGATTTTTAGTAGTTTGTCATTTAGGGTTTTATATTTATACCCTTTATAATTGAGCAGCCGTCCAACACTATTTTCTCTTCATCTGTTACACTTAGAAAGAGACTTAGAGAGAGACCGAAGGAAGGAGACGGAAGAAAACCGATTTATTCTGGCGAGATTTCCGGTATGTAGTGCAAGGTTGTGGTTATGGGGTATAAGGTGGCTGTGATGGAGAAGGAAAAACCAGATTTGTCGTGTAATCTTACGGGTTATGGACAGCCATGGGGCTGCCGTGTGAGTGGATGGATGAGATATGAGTGTAAACGGGTCTCTGTGTGGGTGTGTTGACTGAGTGTTTTTGTGTGTGTACGTGTCTTATGTGTGAGAAACAGGGAGTGCGTGAGTTTTTAATTGTGTATAGGTGTTTATGTGCATGTCTGTGTATGTGGGTTAATATATATGTGTGTGTGAGTAGTGAGTTGAACAAAATGGTGACTATGTGAACCTGTGCGTGGAGGTGATGCAAACATATGTGGGTGCATGAATATCAGGGTGTGGTGCTTGAATATTTTTAGTGTGTGTGGTGTACGCCTAAAGTGGATGTATGCGGGGCATTTTGGAAGAAATGTGGGGGAAGGTAGCTATGAGAGGTGAAGTGGGTTGACTTTGAGATGGAAGAGTGTGGGATTTTGTGGGTTTTCATGTTTGTGTAAGGAGATGTTGCTGCTGTAAGTGAACCTGTGCATGAGTGTGCTTGTCAGTGGGCAAAGAATGGAAAGGAAGAAGAAGAAGGAGGTTCAACAGTGATGGGTCTCACCAGCAAAGGTGGTACACTGTGCATGAATAGTTGTAGCACATGGATATTGGGTATCGTACGATTGTCCAAAAATTCTGACAATTAACAGGATGGTTTTTAGTACAATATTATAATTTCTATGAAAATTTCATATTTTTATGATATCGTATGTATTCATAATTATATCTTCTGCAAATTCAAACTTATAAAAATGTTTTGGAGCCTTTAAACCCTGAAAATGTTCAGGGAAACATTAGAGTAATGTCTTTATGGTATGAATAAGATTCAGTTTGAATTTGATGATTTTTGGAGTTGATTTTCTATGGTTTTCGTATCGCATATTGGTTTCAGCAAAATGAATAATTTAAAAATAGTTTTAATGCCTTTTAATTTTTTATTTAATTTTTTATAATTTTCATACATATTTTAAAGCTGTTACAAAAATTATGGGACTTTATTTTCAGCTAGAAGCAATTTTGGCCATTTATAGGTTTTTATTGCATTTAAAGAAATTACTTTAATTAAAAAATATTCAAAAAATTCAGAAAATTCATATTTTGACTTTTTATAATGTTTTAAGCTATAAAAGTGTTTTATTGTAATTTATAATTAATTTGGAATATAGTCGCGCATTAAGGAGTCTACGGGTTTTTCGGGTAGGTTGGTCGCGTACGAGCTGCGCTTTGAGTTAAGCGATTCCAGAGTTAGAAGTGAGCATCGTTTGGGAAGTTGATATTAGGTTTATAGTATTGTAGTATAGATTGTGTTCTAACATATGGAAAGCCAATCTAGGTTTATTCAGAGAATTTTGGATCGAGGAAATGTGTCAGCGATAGGTAAGTGACCATTTGATTCAACTAGTATTTTTACATATAATGTATATGTTTCTACTGTTAAAAAGTGGTATTTATCAACATTAACTGTTTTAATTATGTTCAACTGCTCTGCTTAATTTACCAAAAAGCTTTTAGTGTTTTATTTCTCGTTAAAGAAAAATCGGACCAGCATGTAAATGATGTTTTGCTTAGAAATTGAAATGAAACTCGGATTTGAAATGTTTGGTATTTGACGTTATTGTGAATATTGAACATCTTGAAAATTATTGAAAGGGTGTGAGGATGGTTGACAATCAATTGATGAGTGATTTCGTTTACGATGAACCCAAATGGGGTTTTTGGTTTATTCGATTGTTGTGCCCCATATACAACAGGGGAAAGTTGGATTTTGGGTCCTAGTCAACGGGGCTTGTACGTTGATGCACAGTACTATTGATTGTGGTTCGCCCTTGCGTCCATAGATTATTTATCCCGGATGTAGGAGGGATTTCAAGCCCTAGTCAGTGGGGCCTGTACGCAGACTGCAGCATATCGTTTGAGCTAATGTTGGAATTCACAGGTTGTCATGGGTTTTGTTCTAATGGTTTTATACTTCAGTTTTGGTTTCATGTACCCTATTTTGTTTTACCCGATGATCACCAACTTTATAATTTTAGATGTCTTAATGTTGCTATAATATAAAATGAGTTAGTTTCTGCATGCTTTGGTCCACCTAGTTGAATCATCGGTTACTTACTGAGCACGTGGAAGCTCATCCTTTACTTATCATTTCAGGTTGAAAGTAAGGTGATGGTGAGGAGCATATGAAGAGACAATTTGGCGAGGAGCTTCAGACACTGCATTGAATGAGCTGGTAAACATTTAGATTGTTGGTTTAGCTTTAGTTGTTGACAATCGGAGTTATGAAAATTTTTAGTATAAGTGATGTATTCAAATGCGAATATGAAAATGTAATTAGAGTTTTGTAGAAGATTTAATTTCCGCTGCAGCATATATTGGTTTTAGCGAGTAAGGCCTGGCAGAGCCCTTGGTTGGAGTCTATTGGGTCTGCGGCCGGTCACGTGCCTAGCTTGCGGGCCTACCTGTGGGTTCGGGTCGTGACAAGGGGAATACCCTAGGAATACAACAATGGAAATTCAAGTCTTGCTAAGTAAGACTAAATTCCGATAGTACAAGTTAACAGTTCCGACCCATGCAGGGGTCTTGCTACACAGTAGTGGTGGGCTCACCGGAATTTCACACAAACTTTGAACCCATTCCCTAGTATTCTACATCTGATCATCTGCGAAAGAGAATCAAACGAAAGGTGAGCTTTTGAGAGCTCCATAAGGTCGGATAAGGACAACCGAATGAGTTACAAAATGATTCAAAAGAATCCATTTGATGATAATGTTTTAAAACATTTCGACATTCATGAACAACCTAATAAATTCCAAAACGATCATAATTAATCATAAGTATATACAAAAAACGACCAAAGACAATCCTAGATAGACACCAAATAAACATTGACAATCATCTCAGTTTTGAAACAAACATTATAACAATCATAACCAAATACCAACACGATTATTTGAAGATCATTTGAAAGCCATCATTTTAAAATAAAAATATGATTTTCTTAAAGGGTTTCAAAATGAACACAGATGCTTCAATGGAAATAGGGGAAGGGTTCCGGACGATCACAAACAATTTGATCACAATCTGGGGAGGAGTTTCACTCGATCCCTTTCAATTAGATAACAAGACATTCATTTGAACATCATTCTTAAAATAACTCTTATAAGATACAATGTAAACAAATTCAGAGATGTTGATCCTGGGCAGAAGCAATGTCATTCAGGCAATGCGTAGAAATTATACACATGCAATGCATGATGTTCAATAACTAGACCTTCTCATTAAGGTACTAGCCCTGCATAATTACACAAGTTCAGACTGCTTATAATGCCTCCCCACAAATCAGATTCCCTGGTCAACACAGAAACCAACAATCATAGAATCAACAAGAAATTCACTGCTTAAAATTCAATAAAATGAGCATCGACATGAATTCAAATAACCGAATAATTAAGGTTTCAAAAACAATTAAGCATACTGATATAATTCATTACTTAGAATTTCAGAATAAGCACAAACAAATAGCAGGAACAATTATGAACAATTATCAAAATTAGGCACAACAATTCAGAAGAAAGAATGTAACATCCCGAAATTTTTCGGAACGTTAAACAATCGATCGATCAATCACTTGATCATTTAATTACCTAAATTCGATTAGAAAGCCCCGATGTGCATCAGAGCTTCTATACACTACAAGAAAACACGTTTTTAGCAATGGAGTTTTGCCGACGGAGAACAATTCGTCGGTAACATTCCGTCGTTAAAAACTTATTACCGACGAAGTTAGTGTCGGCGAAAGTTTTTTCCGACAATATTTTTGCGGCGGTCTTTTAGCGACTGAATTACCGTCGCTAAAACTTTTTTACAAAATTAATTTTTTCGAGGGTCTTATAAAATTGTTTTAGGGACGGAAGGAATTCGTCGCCAAAACTTCCGTCGATAGATATCGCGATTTACCGACAGACTTTTAGCAACGGGACCAATCCGTCGCTAAAATTCCTCGATTAAAACACCTAGATCTGCCTTTCTTTCTCTTCCCCCATTTCTCTCTCTGAAAAATCTCCCACCGCTATTCTGCTCCGGCGACCAACCTCCACGGTTACCACCTCCGGGGATCCCCCTCCACGGTGACCCACCTCCGGCAATCCCCCTCCACGGTGACCCCTCCCTCCAGTGCCGCCGAGTGAAAAGACTGCCACCGTCGTTGCGCCACCGACGCCCTCTACTGCCGCCGGCTATTATGCCTGAAGGTAAGTTCCATTTAGTCTTATTTATTCAATTCTTGTACAACATTATCCGCATAACAACGATGCAACTCAAATAAAATTGCATTCTAGGGCAAACTAGAGTTAGTAGAAAATGTTGAGAAATTTGGTTTAGAAACAGATAATAAAAAATAAAAAAAAAGGCCAGCATTAGATGAATGCCCCTGGGTTACGAGCTAGCAGATGAGCTTACCAGTGCTATGCCAAAAAGTCAGCATTGGATGAATGCCCCTGTGTTACGAGCTCTTGCCACTCTACTGAAATGAAAACAAGAAGAAAGCTTCATCAAGTCTTTTTTTGATAGCGATTGCAGATCATCTTGCAATTTCATTTCTTTTATCTGATTGGCAACTTATTCAACTATATGATGCAACCTAGTCTTTGACTGATGCCATAGAACTATTCAGCAGATGATTTTGACTTCTTTTTTATGTTATGTTGGTGTTGTTGGAATGATTCGAAATTATGTAGAGTCCAGTGAAAGGGATGGCTCTAGAATTGAATATGAGTGGCATTTTCGGTACTGCATCAATTCATGAAAGGCTCATGAGATGCACAGCTACTCGAGGGGAGTATTTTACGTTGAGTTCACACACCTCCACCAAATGGCGTGATGAAAATTAACTATAATGCGGCCATATTAAGAGACCCACCATGCATAAAATGATACAGGAAATGTGCAGACTTTTGTGTCAGCAAAGTGCAGACTTTGTGCCTATCCAAAGTTGCACTAAAATCTAGTTTTACTGTTGACATGTAGGAAATATGTAAGAAGTCAAAAGCAATGTATATTTTCTTATTTGTGGTTGGTCCATCTTGTGTTGTTACATCAAACAAAATTACAGCCTTCAACAATAATAAGAATGTCAAGATAAATGTAATTACTATTTTTGATAAGGCTTCAAGCTATATTAGATGTATAACTGAGAGTCAGTATGTTATTTTCTGCAATTCAGTATGTACACAAGAAATAACTAGGTTGTAGTTACAGGAGCCACGATTTTGGTATAAATTATTGAGAAGCATAGGTTAGCAAGCGACCTCTCTGTAACGTATTTCAAACGATAAACCAACTCACATGTACAATGCTGGTGTGACCAGTTGGAATTGAAACCACAACCTTCCAAGCACTGTTGGCTTGCCCAGTGATGTTATCCTAAGCTTCACTCCCACTTGCGAACACCAAACTGATGCACTCTAGTGCTAATAAACGCATGAAAGTCGCGTGCTAGATCTTCCAAGACTGTCCTTAGTACAACTTCTTCTTGCCCAACATCAATATCAGCGCACCTGAAAATCATGCTTTAAAAGTTGAATAAGTATCGATAACTTCAAAATTTACTTTGGAAGAGCATAAAGTCAGTACACATTATGCCTATTGCCTCGAATGAGATTGTTGACTCAAGATATACATGCTTCTAATCTGATCTTACGGTAAGGGCACTACGGAGGTCATGACTCATGAGCAGGCTTAGTTCATGAGGTTTAATTGCCTTCTCGCTGCACAAAGATACTTGTAACAAGCATGTTCTAATCTTATTTCCTTTTATCGATCAGTGGCAAGAAAACTTCTAATTTTGGTTCTCTTACTACTATGTAGTGTTGTTTAATTTAAAACTGCCGCTAAAAGTTGTTTTCGCCCGGTTGATGAAAAACATGTAGAAAACAGTGACACTTGATAGTACTTTTATAGAAAAGCTAGTTACTTCGAAAGATCTATGTGCTTGTTGTGTTCTCTGCGTTTGTTTTATGTGCATCACTTTAACATAATTTAGTTACTAAAAACTTAAAGGTCTTATACAGTGTGACATTTAATAGATTTAATTCAGCTATGAAATTGATGCTCATCAATTGAATAATGCTCGATTGGTTTTTCATGTTAAAGTAGGTTAAATGGCTTTTGCTTCGGTGAACATGGACGTTTCAGTCGGCAGGCACTTCTTCAAGGTCATGATGCCTGGTTTTCATACAGAACTTGTATGCCATCTCGCTTTCTCTGTATTTTCGTGTGTATTAAAAGTTTTATCTTTGGTTAAAAACTTACCTGTCTTACTGTATTATGAATATGTTAGGCCATACCGATAGCATTTTGGAGATTGCTTACCACATTGAAGCAACTTTAACCAGCCGCAAGGGCTCATGGCTTGTTAAATTGAAGAAGAAGGTTGGCCAAGAGGTTCTTTGCTTCGAAGAGGGTTGGAACGAATTCGTGCAGCAGCATGACCTCCATCTAGGAGACTTTGTAATCTTTGAACACATGGGGCAAATGCGTTTTCAAGTGCTGGTGTTTGATCAAAGCACTTGTGAAAAACCCTTTCCCCCAATGTTGAACTCTGAGCCGTAATTAGACAATATTTTAAATTAATCGCATCGGATATGTACATTTTGAACAATTTTGTGTTATTTGAACATTGACTATTTGTTTGATAATTTTAGGTTGTTAATTGTGCATTTGATAATTGTGATTATTGATCGATGATTTGTTAATTGATGAGTTTAGATTTTTAATCTTGCATTTGAGATATTGAGTTTGTTGACGGAGGATGGGACCCAATTGCTTTGAATTTTTTATTACAGGTTTGGGCATTAAAAAAATTAATTTTTATTTTAAAATGACTTTAACTTTAGCGAAGGATTAATTCCGTCGCTAAAAATTTTATCCCGTCGCGAATTTCGTAAAAAAATAAATAAATTAAAGTACGTAAAACAAAATTAGCGACGGATATTCCGTTGCTAATTTAGAAATAAATTCGTCGCCAAACGTTCTATATTAGACGATGGATTGTATAATTCCGTCGCAAAACTTTTAGTAACGGCCTTTTATACGAAGGACTTTTAGCGACGGTAATTCTGTCGTTAAAAGTTTTAGAGACGGAATATTGGCTTTTAGCGACAGATTGTCCCGTCGCTAAAGGCCTTATTCCTTATAGTGATAATAACTCAAAGTCTCAATTACATTGTTCTTATAAAAAACACTAGAATTTAAATACTCGGGAAACTAAGTTAAACATTACTTCCCTCGCAGGCGCTTAACTGAAAGAAATAATAACATTTCCAGTCGACTTCTTATTCAGGCTCTAATCACTCCAAATATCATATTGTTGATGATCACATGCGGAAAAGAAGTCAAATGAGAGTGAGCTTTTGAGAGCCCAATAAGGTCGTTCAAAGATTTAAAAACAAAAAAACGATTTGGACGATCATTACATTTACAGTGAAATGATAATTTAAAAAAAAATCAAATAAAACCAATGCATTTCGATACAAACATAGGGACGAGTATCAACTCAATCTCTTAAATCTATAATCATTTCAAAATACTTAAGGTGCAATAAAATAGAAATAGAAAACATTGAACATGAGCACTACACTATAGCAAAGCCACCCCAGTAGTGCTCGATACACTTTATATATGCATATGTACACTGACTAGTCAATTTAGGTCCTAGTTTAACCAACAACAGACCATCTTTATAACGCCAAAACTACGCACCATCCTTATAACTCCCATATTACCAACTCATGTCAACATTTAGAAAGAGTAAATAAAATTGAAAATTCTTTACGATGAGCGAATCAAAATCAGATGAAATGAACAATGAATTCCAAACAATCGTTTCAAGGCTCAATTTAGGATTTCACGGGCAATTGAAAACATTTACAATAGGAGATTAGATCTCCTAAAGTTCAATTCCCGTCTCTACTGCTATGAAAACTAAGGATTTAGAGACGTAGACAAGAAATGGGGTCTCTTCATTGTCGCCGAGCGGAAGAAAGATAGTAAAAGAAAGAGGAGAGGCATTGACCTCTTTTTATATTAATCATAAAAATCAAAATTTAATGTAGTTTGTAAAAATCTTATAATAAAGCATTTGAAAGCAGAACGATGAAGTATAGTTCGGATGGAATTCCTTACCTCGATCTAAGCTATGCAATGCTACGCAACCTCGAACAAAATTCTGAATAAACCTAGATTGGCAATCCAAGACACAATCCCCTCCAAGGCAGCATGACCTTTCTTTTCACACACACACACACACACTCATGCAAACACACCCATTTTTACACCCACACACACAACACATATACGCACCATACACAACACGCCTCAACCTCTCACACCCACTGCACGACAGTGGCCTTTTCTCCGTCTCTTCTCTTTTTCTTTAACTCACCATACACATTCTTATATAGCTACACAAAATCACACACGCACTAAACTTACGCACACACATTCTTTTACGCAACATACACACACCAAAACACACGCCACACACGCCACACACACACACACACACACACACATACACAGCTGTCTTCTAGGCAACCTCACGCACTCGCCCTTCACGCAGGCTACCTTAATGGCAGTCTTCCCTCTCTCCCAAACACAGAAAAACCATGGCAGAATCCAAACCCAATTCATGCAGCTTATTCTCCCTCTCACCCTTGCCTCTTAGACCCACCAAGACATACACGATTCACACCTAAATATAGACAACACTCACATCTCACTCCCTCTCTCACACGGCAGTCCCATGGCTGCCTAAGCTTCCCTCTTTCTCTTGGCAGCCATGGCTGCCACGGCCACAAACCCATAAAGCTTTCCTGGCTTCACACTCTAAAACACATACAAACCCATTCCACTGTAACACTTACACAACAAGGAATTTCCAACAACCCTTACACACTCAATATGCCGCTCTCATGCACAACCTCACACAATGCAAAACTACTGCCATGGTTACGTCATGCTTGCACCCCGTTACACTCACGACATCTCTAAACACCCACGCTTATCACTCGGCAGATGTCCCCCCCCCCCCTCCTTCACACAGCCCCTAAAATCCATAAATCCGTGAATGATTTAAAGAGAAAAGGGTTAGAAAAACTTACCGGAAAAATTACCCGATTGCCGAAAAAATCTGCCTCTTCAAGCCCCCCCCCCCCTTTCTCTCTTTGTATCTCTCTCTCACTCGTGTTTTCGGATAAACCAGATGGGGAACTACTGCTCCCATAGTATAAGCATGTTTATATATAAAACCCTAAAAGGACAATTACCAAAAAATCCCCCTAAAGTTTCATTAGTTATTTTAAATGTTACCCGAATCTTTTTATTATCGCGAAAAAGGTCCAAATAGTTATTTACAATAAATTTATGTACTAGGAAAATTTAACAGGCCGTTACGTAGCCCCGCTTCACTAATTGTCGCTAAAGGTCTCCAAAAATATCATTTACGCTACTTGTCACTAAAGAACTCAATCAATATCACTTATAATGGCTATCGATAATTTACAACTTATGGTTCTAAAATTTTTAGTCACTAAAGGTTACCTACAAAATATTGTCTATGCAAATCGACCTACATATTGCATATGAAAATCGTCGCTAAAAATTTAATTAACCGGCTAGAAAATATCAAGATTCAGGGTATTACAAAGAATGTAAAAATTTATCGAATTTTCTCAGCATACAATAACAAGCGACCATCGATAGGATTTCCAAATAATCGATTCAACGTTGGGATTTTCTTGGCAATAACATGCTGATAAGAATACAAATCTCAGTGTTCAACAATAGCCATAAGTAGATCGAAAGAATACTTACGAACACGAATTATCAAAATCAAGGGTCGAACAAAAGTCCTTACCCAGGGTTTAGATAGAAACCCTTACATAAGTCCGAAACTAAGCTAGCCTAACCAAAAAGTATGTTACTTTGACCAAAACAGAACAATCCAATTATTAGTATACAATATATACTACGATATTATGAATTCAATACTGACTCACGCATACCCCAGAACAACCTCATGATTGAGTATGTAAAACTACTAAAATGCCCCTTATGTGTAAAATTACCAAAAACACCCATCTCTTACCTAAATAACCAAAACAGCCTTCCCGTAAGTAAAATCCCTAAAATATCCTTACCATATGTGAATTCACGCAAAAATACCTTTTACAAGTAAAATTACCAGAATACCCCCTCTGGGTGGCAAATTACTAAAATACCCCCTGGGAGTTCCCAGCACCGAAAAAATCTAAAAAACACCTTAAAATTTTATTTTAAGCATCCTGAATATATTTTTCTAGGTTAAAAAGTATTTTAAAAATTTTCGTTAGGAAATTCTGAACCGAAGTCCGGACAGAGCGCTAAGAAGTCAGTTATGCTAAAATTAGCTATTGATCTCAGGATGATATGAATTTTTAGAAAATGAAACATCTCAGTAAAATAAGGTTTTTCTAAAGTTTTATAGTAAAATAACTTGGTTTGCTATGTGAATAATTCAGGAATTACTTATAACCGATACCCTAATTTGGCATCCTTCGTGCACACCAAAAACCCCTAAAAAGATTCAAAACGTACGTCTTGTAAAAATATTGGGGGTTACTGTTTTGGACTTTGTCAGATTTTGACCCTAACTATTTATAAAAATACGAATCAAAACTGCCTAAATAACCCCCCCCCCCCCCCCACCTTTAGTGATGAATATTCACATCATAACGCGCACTAATTCACCTTGAAAATAAACAGTTCATCTTCTTCCTTCCTCCCCCCCCCCTCTTCTCTGCCGAATCATATGAACATTCTCTTCTCACATACACTCACTGATTCATCACCACACACTCTTTAACCCACTTGAAACACATTACAACACACACATAATAAAAAAATGGGTTAATTACAAAACCGTCCCCTGAGATTTACACGTTTTTGCACTTTGCCCCTTGTGTTTACAACTTTTGCAATACTGTCCCCCGAGGTTGACAAAACCATTGCAAACAGCTCCAAAGTTGGACATCCGTCCAATTTTGGTCGTTAAGTCCGCATGTGCACAGCACATGCCGTTTTGGCATGGGCAAATCGGTCAATTCCCCTTCCCTATCTTTCCCACTGTGACACTACAGTGTGGCGCCGTGGTGGTCCACGTCTGGTGCGACCGGAATTATGGCTGGCCGATGATAAGTCCCGTGCGGTAGTGGTAGCGTCGCGTTGGCTGCGGTGCGGCGGTTGCGGAGTCTCGGTGAAGGGGCAGCTGTAGTTGCTTGCCGGTGATGGGGCTGCCGTGATCTGGAAGAGGCGTTGACCGGTGATGGGGCTGCCGACCAGAGTTTCTCACCAGAGACTGAATGGTGGCCGGCGACAGCGATTGCACGACGACTTGGCGGTGGAAGCGGCATCTCGGCTACAACACGGTGGTCACGGGGATGTTGTGTTGTGGTGTACGATGTAGGCGGCGCCGGAGTTCATTGCCGGTGAGGAAGTGGCCAGCAATGGGGACGCCGGAGATGGGAGCGATGCTGCCCGATTAGGGCCTGCTGCCTGCGGAGAGGAAGAGAGAGGAGAAAGATAGGAGGGTAATCAGGTTTAGGGTTTTCAGAGGGCTTTGGTAAGTGAAATTACCGGTTTGCCCATGCCAAAACGGCATGTGCTGTGCACATGCGGACTTAAAGCCCAAAATTGGACGGACGTCCAATTTTGAAGCTGTTTGCAACGGTTTTGTCAACCTCGGGGGACAGTATTGCAAAAGTTGTAAACATAGGGGGCAAAGTGCAAAAACGTGTAAACCTCAAGGGACAGTTTTGTAATTAACACTAAAAAAATCACACATTTACTTACACAATCATACACACAAACATACCCGTAACTGTAATACCCCACATTTTTTTTTCGAGCGTGAATCTTTCGAGCGCATTAGAAATAATTTTTCTAAACGACAATACTTATTGGATGTCCGAAAATAGTAATAAAGCGATAACATGGCGTACTATTTCAGAATTTTTAGACTAAGTAATATTAAAAGGGTTTTGAGTTAAGTTGTATTTTTTAAAAGTTTTGGGGGTATTTTTGTAAATATGTAAAGTTTGGGGCTATTTGTGCAATTTGGCAAGAATAGCCTAGACTAGGTTTGAAATGTGTAAAGATATTAGCAAACTATTTTTTTAGGTTTGACACCTCTTACTAGTTTAATGACTAAGCTAGGTAAAAATTTAAAATAAGAGTTATTGGGGATAAGGGTGACTTCAGGAGAAAGAAGTGAAAGAAAAAAAAATGAAGCAGAACAGAACAAGAAAGAAAACAGAGAGAGAAGAAGAACAGAGCAGTGTGGGGGGAGGAAAAACAGAGAAGAATTGAGAGGATTCCAATCCATTTTTAACAGGTAAACCCCCCAAACTCCTAGTATGTATGCTCTAGTGTATAATTGTAGGGTTGATGGATGTTTTTAGGCACTGTGGAGCACGTGAGTAAGCCATGAACATGGCTGAGCAGAGAGAGATGTTCTCGGAGTTTTATGCTTCGGGTGAGAATTTTGGTTATAGTTTAACGTAATTTTGGAAGATGTAATTAATGTTTGATTGATTTTCGAATTTGAAGGGGATAACGAAGAGAGATTATGGTGGTACAGTGACGCAATGTATGTTTACAGTGTGTATGTAAGTGTATACATTCGGGTGTGGAATTTGTGGAAGGTTATGGATATGATTACGGATTAGAGAAGGAAATATGTTGTTTCAGGAATTAAAGAAACAATTTTTCGGTGTATTGTATGTGTAGTCGAGAGTTGGGAGTGAAGTGGGCAGTGTGTGCGTGTGTTCATGGCTGTGCAGTGCGTGTAAGCGTGGGTGTATATGGGGGTGTCAACTTGTGTGAAATAGTGAGATTAGAGGGTGTCTAGGAGTACAATGTGTGTATGTATAAAACTGTGTGTGCGTTAGTGTGAAAGATGGAGGTTTTGTGAGAAGTATGGTGCGGTGCAGTGAGGTTGAAGAAGATGAGAGGTGCATGTATTTAGGTGAGGCAGTGTGTGTTTGATTTGAACGGTAGTTATTTTTGTCGCTAATGCTAGAAAATTCAATTAGGCAGTTTTTAATCAAATTTTTATAAATAGCTCAGGTCAAAATTTGACAAAGTGCAAAACTGTAACCCCCGATATTTTTACGAGCGTACATTCTGGAAATGTTTTGGGAAATTTCAGTGTCTGCGAAGGACGTTAAATTAGGGTACCGATTAAAGAAAACTCTCGAATTATTTGACATAGAAAATTGAGTTATTTTAATCTAAAATTTTTAGAAAAATCTTATTTTACTGATATATTTCATATTCTAAAATTTCGTGCAATTTTGAGGGCGATAGATACTTTTAGCCAAACCTGCTTCTAAGCGCTCGGTCCGGACACCAGTTCGGAATTTCCTAGAAATTTTTTTCTAAATTACTTTTTAGGCCAAAAATAACTTTATAATGTTTAAAATAGTGTTTTAAGATATTTTGGGATTTTTCCAGTGCCGGCAACCCATGGGGGTATTTTGGTAATTTGCCACCTCAAAGGGGTATTTTGGTAATTTGACCTAAGAAAGGTGTTTTCGGGTAAATTTGCATATGGTAAGGTCATTTTAGTGATTCTACTTACGAGAAGGCCGTTTTGGTGATTTAAGTCCGATGGGCATTTTGGTAATTTTACATACCCGGTGAAGGAGATTCATTTTGGGAGTATGCGTGAGTCCATATTAATTTATAATATCATAGCGTAGACCGTAATCTAATCAGCTGATTGTTCCATTTAAGGTGAAGTTAAAGACTTTCTGGTTAGGATAATTTAGCTGCGGATCCAGGTAAAGGATTCTATCTGAACTCTGGGCAATGACTTTCATCTGAACCCTTATTTTAATAACTTGTACTCTTAAGTACTCTTTTGATTACCTATGACTAATGATGAATGCTGAATTATGTATTGATATCATCATGTTAATGCCCAGAGAACCCCAATTTTGAACCTGAATCGATTATTTGGAAATCTTGTTGATGCTCGCATGTTATTGCATGCTAAGCAAATTTGATAATTGTTTGTATCCGTTATTTTGAATTCTTGTGCCTAAATTCGATAACTATTCGCAATCGTTTTTGCTATTTATATGTGATTTTTCTTCTGGAATTCCGAATGATAACTTATATCAGTATGTTTATTGTTATTGGAACTCAAATTGACTTCGGTGATTTGAGCCTATGTTAATGCTCATTGATATTGTTGATTTTTGTGTTGACCTAAGTATCCGTTCTGTGGGGAGGCGTTATAAGGCTGATTTGAATCATGCATGAAACGCATGTAAGTATCCAGTGAGACTAGTAATTATTACGGTACATCATGCATGTGTACACTACTAGCTTTGCCTGGGTGGCATCACAACGGCCCAGGATCAACGTTATTTTTTTTATTTTATCTGCACTGTATCTTACCATGATTGTTACGGAAAATGACTAAGAAATGACTGTCTCAATTGGTTTGAAATCTCTCGAGAAATCTTTGTTGTATTTTGGAAATGGTGACTTTGGAAATGATATTGGTATTTATTTATGATAAATTTTGATCATTTTAGAAATCATTGAGTTTTTGATCGTTTGAAGTATTTTGGAAATCATTGTCGGTTGGATTCTTTGGAATTGTTTTGTAATCTTTTTGTAGTCCTTGTACGACCTTACTAAGCTCTCAAAAGCTCACCCTTCGTTTGACTCCCTTCTGCATGTGATGATAAGCTGTAGCATGTTCGAGAATGGGTTAGAGTTTGTGAGATTTCAGTGAGCCCACCACTACTGTATGTAAGACCCCTGCGCGGGTCGGTACTGTTAATTTGATCTTAGGAATTTGAATTGCGAAGGACCTAAGCTGTAATAGTTTAATCTAAACAGTTGTAATGTAGTATTTTGAGAAATTTGAGTTGATGTTGAATTAGAATATGTGTTAGTGAACAAATTTGACAGGTTTGATGTGATCCGGTAGGTTAACGTTCCGGGAGTTCGGGGCAGTAGAGCTCCGGTTTTTCGGGGCGTTACAGTAACACACACACACACACACACACACTGCCATTGTAAACACCTACTTTCACATACAAAACACACATCAAACCCCTAGGTAACCCACTTAAAAACACACAATGCACCCATATATTCCTACCTACACACTAACACTACAACATCACACCCAGCGGCCACAGCTTCTCCCCCTTCCCTACTTCCCTCATGCACACGGACAGACAGCACGCACACAGAGAGAGAGAGAGAGAGAGAGAGTCACACAAGCACACACACAGCCCCATAGCACACACCTACATCACCCACAACTCACTAAACACACATATACATACCAATTTTCCCTTAAACCCATGCCCGCACACAACCACGGACAACCCCTTGCCCATGATCAACCATACACACAGAACACCTAACACACACTGAGCAATCCTAAAACACACACTCATAGGCTTAAATCAAGCACTAGAATCAAAGAGGAAGGGTTGTTTTAGGATACCTTCTCTCTCCCATTCTCTGATTCCCTGAGCTCTATTTCTCTATGTTCTTCCCCTCTCTGTTTTTTTCTTTCTATTTGTTTCTTTTTTGTTTCTCTCCGAATTGTCTTTCTATTTCTCTGCTTTAGTTTTCTTTTATAACATTTATCCTTACTTTATATTAAATTTAGGTTAGTCATCAACAACATGAGAGAGGTGGCAATTATACATATCATGGTTTTTAAAATCTTGACACCTAACGCCTAACTTTCAAAAATTACAATTTCGCCTCCAAAGTTTTTCAAAATTACAAAATGACCCCAAAAGTTGCAAAAGTTATAGTTTTGCCCCAAAACTTTTCTAATCTTTATTAATTTAACACTTGCCCTAAATATCACCAAATATATATATATATATATATATAGGGAGCGGATCCACAAAAATTTAATTTCTCCACCGAACCGCAGGTAATAGCAGCGGTTGGGAAAAGAAGTGTACGGCCCACTGCATTAATTGGCATTAATGGCAAAAATGGCAAGAGAAAATGGCGAGAAAATGGTGAAATGGTGAGACATTGGTGAAAATACCATGAGAAATTGGAAAAAGGACACCAACCGCATAAAGAAGCAGCGGTTGGCATTAATTTCCCCTGCCACGTGTCGTCTTCCACGCCTGCCACGTGGCCCAACCCCCATGGCCCCTGCCACGTGTCGTCCCCCCTCCCTGCCACGTGGCCCAACCGCATGAACAACCCGCGGTTGGGGGAGATGGCCCTGCCACGTAGCCTCCCCCGCGCCTGCCACGTGGCCCAACCGCGTGAAGGGGCGCCGGTTGGGGCGATGGCCCTGCCACGTGGCCCACCGCGTGAAGGGGCCCCGCGGCTTGCCCTTCCCCCCACGCCTGCCACGTGGCGCCCCCCCCCCACGCGGGTGATGCCCCACCTGGCGTCCTTCCCTCCCCCGTGACTGTCCTTCCCTCTCCTTTTTTCTTTGTTTGCAGCTCACTTCAGAGTCTGCCAAATTTTTTTTTGCAGCCTATTCGGGCACTTTGCAGAGACCACTCACGGGTATTATTTTTTCCCTCTTCCTCACTTTTCTCTCTTTATAATCCCCTCCCCCCAACCCTTCTTCTCCACAAACCAAAAAATTTTAGCGCTAGAAGATCGGTGGATAATCGCTAGAAGATCGGTAGATTTTTCTTCAAATACATCAAGTCACAACAAGTAAGTATTTTGAATTTCCTTATAATTCAATGTTAGGTTTATACAAATCAGCGTATTACATTTAGCGTATTACATTTATAGCGATTCAAAATAGCGTATTACATTTATAGACAGTTTTTCACGAATTTATAAAAAATAACTAGAGCAAGATTTTGCCAAAGTGCAAAAAAGAGACCCTAGTTATTCTGAAAGGATCTGTATCAGGTAAAAATTTCAGATTTTTCCAAAGACCGTAAAGGGGCTAACTGATACGGGGAACCGTGTACCTTCGCAGTCTAATTTAAAATACCAAGCTAGCGCGATTTCGCGCGAAACTTTTACGAGAACCCTAGGATGTTGGGAAGTTCCATTCCCCAGGATTTCGCGCCATTCCGGAGCCGTTAGCTATTTTTTTGGCCGAACGGCCCTTTCAGCGCTCGCCCTTTAATTAGACAGTTTTTTCACGAATTTATAAAAAATAGCTAGAGCGTGATTTGGCCAAAGTGCAAAACAGAGACCCTAGTTATTCTGAAAGGATCTGTATCAGGTAAAAATTTCAGATTTTTCCAAAGACTGTAAAGGGCTAACTGATACGGGGAACCGTGTACCTTCGCAGTCTAATTTAAAATACCAAGCTAGCGCGATTTCGCGCGAAACATTTACGAGAACCCTAGGATGTTGGGAAGTTCCATTCCCCAGGATTTCGCGCCATTCCGGAGCCGTTAGCTATTTGTTTGGCCGAACGGCCCTTTCAGCGCTCGATCCGGACACCGGTTCGCGATTTTTGCGCGAAAAATCCGTAAAGTACTTTTTAGGCCAAGGATGAACTCACGAAGCGTAAAGTAGCATTTCGAGGCACATTTGAGATTTTTCCTGATGCCAGGGGCATTTTGGTAATTTGCCACCCCGCGAGGGGTGTTTCGGTAATTTTCCCGCGCCAAGTTTTTAATTAGACAGTTTTAGTCCAGGAATGTAATCACAGAACCTGAAATGTTGTTTTGAAGCTGGTTCGGGGGCGTTGGGGTGATAGTGAACCCCCGGGGGCATTTCGGTAATTTGTCGCTCATCGGGGGCTATTTTGCTAGGAAGGATCCAGCTTAAAGGGCCATACCTTAAAATAACTTTTAGTTCAGCAAAGGGTGTCAGACACCCAAAAACTTTTATTGTTCCGGGTGAATTCAGGAACTTGTGACGCACCGGCGATGACTGCCAGGGGGTATTTTGCATAAGTAGCGGGTGTTTTGGTAACTTTCCCCCTTTAAAATTTTTCCTGATATATTTGGTATATAATTGACGTAATACATTTAAAAACTTGACTTTAAAGCGGTTTTGAGGTCTTGGGGGTGTAGGGGCCATCGGGGGGTATATTGCTATATAACCACGTTGGCGCTAAATTCAGTGAGAACTAGCGTAATTAAGCGTTCGGAGTGGTGGGAAGTGAGGATTTGTTTTAATACATTGAAATAATGACTATTGCTAATGTGTTGGTAAGCTAGGTTAAAGATCCAGGAATGTAGTTTTGGAATGTAAATATTATGGACGCTAAGTTGGTTTACGATTATATTTTGTTCTTAGAGATATGGATTTCAACCCCGGACCTCATGATACATCAATCCTATACGATGACGATGACCACGTCGCGAGGCACGTATTTGACGGTGTCGATAGGGGTGTTTTGGAAACAATTCAAACCACAAGAGGAATTGAAGAGTGGGTACTAAACGAGGAACAAAAAGCCCTTATACACGGTCAAAATTTAAGCCTGTTCACCGATTGCGGGAAATGGTATCGACACGACGATTGCCTTATATCCGCTCTAGTTGAACGATGGAGGAGCGAGACGAACTCATTTCATTTCCGGTTTGGTGAAATGATTGTTACGTTAGAGGACGTCGGATATATACTTGGAATCCCATGTCACGGCAGACCCGTTACTCTGAGCGTGCCGTCTGCATCCGTAGCGAATATGGCTAGGCATTATTTTCCGGGAATTCCAAGGGCAGCTCTTACAACAAATGGCGTCAAGCTTAAATGGCTGAGAGAGCAGTATGGCGTGCTACCGAATGAATACACTCGTCATGATTTTGTGACGTATACGAGGGCATACCTTCTGTATATTATTGGAGCCATATTACTTCCGACGCATTCAAAAAACACGGTGCATCCGAAGTATATGGTGTTATTGGAGGATCTTGATGAGGTATACTCGTATTCGTGGGGTTCAGCTGTCCTTGCGCACATATATCGAGCACTGCATAAGGCTACGAGAAACGGTGCCAAGTCCATTGCCGCCTGCCTGACTCTATTACAGGTATGAGCATTTATTTTCTTACCCGGATCCTTAGTCAATATATTCGGGATTCATTACTAATTCCATATAATGTTTGCGTTCACAGGTTTGGTCTTACGAGAGGCTACCCACGGGTCGTCCACAACCATTGGTAGATTCCGATGAGACGTGGCCTAGGGTGTGGGCCTGGGGGCCTCCGACCAACCGGAGGAGGAGACGGGTAGACCCTCACAACCATCTACAGTTCTATCGGGGGGAACTAGAGATGCTGGATGCATACCAGGTGACGTGGCAGCCATATGACAAGGTGATGCATCTGTTGGATGAGTTGTGTTGGCAACTTCCGGTGTCGTACGTGCTTGCAGGTTTGGTTCGGGTGCCGCTCATTCACTTCGAAGAATGTGAGTTTCAGATGCCCGATCGAGCTATGAAGCAAGCTGGCTGTCCACAAGGGATTCCGAAACCCGCTGTAGACATGCGGCCATACAGGGGTGGTCGAGGGCCAAACTTCGAGGTGGCTAATGCCTTGACTGTGTTGGGTGACGAGGTGCAACAATGGAATACCTGGCAGGAAACGTATGAAAGCCTTGTATCGCTGAAGCACGACGGCATCAGTACTGAGGACTACTTACAGTGGTTTCTCAGGGTGACGCGCACGAGGGTGAATCGCCCTTCCCAGGTGAAGGAGACATCGTATGCGCCACGTGAGGTCTATGACCAGTTCTGGGCATTGGCCATTGTAAGTCATGCTAGTGTTGTTTGATAATTTATTTGCGCACGCGTATCGACCATCAAATGAAATGATTAGCCATATTTTCTATGCATGTTTTTTAGGTTGACCAGGCCACTGACGTGTTCAAGCAGCTGGAGTCGTTTGACTGGTTTGTCGCGCAGGCTCCTGACAATATCAAGAAGTCCATTGAGAGGTACAAGACTGATGTTCAAAACTTTAGTCTTGCGTACCGGGGTTACCAAGGGGAGCCGTCTAGTCGCCCTCCTCCTGACGCTTACGACTATCAGCCCCAGAGTCAGGTGTGGGAGCCGTCTAGTCGCCCTCCTCCTGACGCGTACGACTACCGAACTTCGAGTCAGGTGTGGGAGCCGTCTAGTCGCCCTCCTCCTGACGCGTACGACTACGGAACTTCGAGTCAGGTGTGGGAGCCGTATAGTCGCCCTCCTCCTGACGCATACGACTCTCAGTGCCAGAGTCAGGTTCCCCAAGTAGGAATCCATGCCTTGCGCCCAAGCTTCCGGTCGAACAAAGGACAAGCGACGAAGCCATTGAGGCCGGAGAAGATGGGTTGGATCGACCGGCACTACTTCGGGCATGAGCCTGTCAATTCAACAGACTTCCCTCTTGGGACACTCCTAGGTCATTCGGATATCAGAATGTTGGCGCCGGAGACAGATCTTTCAAATTTTGTCATCAACGCTTACATAGATCTGCTCCGGATTAGAGAGCATCATTTTAACCGTTCTGAATACTGTAAGCTTAACATGTATCCCACTCATTTTGTGGAATTAGCGATCCGGGAATTCCATGAATGGAGGCAAGGGGGCAACATGAGTAATTGGAAACCAGGTCGAAACGTGTTATGCATGATGAACGCAGAGTATCAATGTCCCGCTGCTGATGCGAACCTTATCATGATACCTTGTCTTCATGGGCACCACTGCTTCCTATTAGTTCTCCATCCAGCGTTCAGAACGGTTCACATATACGATAGCCTAAGGGAGGACGAGCCTGGACAGCTGCTGGCACAGATGTACAACGACTACATCACTTTAGTGGTTAGTTTTTATTTTTTGACCTTGGCTCATAGTATATTGTTGTTGTTTCATAGGCTTGATTCTCGATTTTATTGTTGGATGCAGACTACTGTCCTCTCGCTAGCGTGCGGACGGCCACAGGGGGAGCCTTGGACGGTCGTGATGATAAAGGACCGACCAAAGCAATATAACGGTAACGATTGCGGGATTTACGTCCTCAAGTACATGGACTACATTTCTCGCTCAGAAGTGCTCAAACACTCCTCGTGGACTAGGAAGGATGCCTTGACGTTTAGGTATAGGATAGCCTGGGAGCTGAAAAAGAATGAAGCTAGACGCCTTCATTACCATTATCCTGACGTGCGTGGCTAGCTGCTGTGATGTTACAAAAAACTGTACCAAAAAGAAATGTACATAATTTTTCGCATGCTATGAATTTGGCGCTAAAATGTGCGCGAATATACCTTTCATATGACGCATTCGAAAAAATTTCGCGTCTCGCTTTTCGCCGAAATTCATAAAAATGGGCTAACTAGCGTGCATGAGGTGCAATGAGAGAAAAAAAAGTGACAAAAAAAATTATTACTTTTTTCGCAAGCTAAGAATTGGGCCTTAAAGTGTGCGCGAATAGGGGCGTCGTAGGAAAACCCAAAAAATAATTTATCTTTTTTTTCGTCGAAATTCATAAAAATGGGCTAACTAGCGTGCCTCATGTGCAATGAGCGAAAAAAAAGTGACAAAAAAAATTACAAAATTTTTTGAACGTTATGAATTGGCCCCGAAAGTGTGCCCGAATAGGCCCTTCATAGGAAAACCCAAAAAATAACGTGTCTCGTTTTTCGCCGAAATACATAAGAATGGGCTAACTAGCGCACCTCATGTGCAATGAGCGAAAAAAAAGTGACAAAAAAAATTACAAGATTTTTCGAAAGTTATGAAGTGGCCACTAAAGCGTGCCTAAAGTGCAATGAACAAAACAAATTACAAGATTTTTCGGAAGCTATGAATTGGGCGCTAAAGTGTGCGCGAATATGCCATTCAAAAAATATCAATAATCCACAAATCAAATCACAAATTAAAGATTCAACAAACCAAATCACAAATTTAAACATTATAAAAGTTATTCGTTATACAACTAAAACATTTAAACAAACCAATGGTTTTCATTTTTCCGGTGTACTGCATACACATGGGCTTTGCAGCCGGTACCCGAAAATGTGTCCCGTTTTCTTTGTCTTGTTGTCCCTTCGTCACTGATCCGAACGACCGGGGGTACATGCGGTGCTCCTCTATGACACTCAAATAGTCTTCCACAAATTTGATCTGTATTCGCCCGTTTTCTAGTCGTCTTAGTTCTAATACCGAAACCTATCGTTTTTGAATATGCTCTATAGTATGCTTCAACTTCGTCCAGTGTTTGAAAAACTTGACCCAAGTAAGGTGGATCAGAACCTTCACAAAAATTATTTCCTCCAGTTGGATCCATATTTATACTGAAATCTAAAACATAAAAATTATATCATTCTCAACAAGTCATAGAATTAAATTAAAGAAGAATAAAAATTATCTAAAAGTTAATTGCGGGAAAAATTTGTAGGCAGGTAAAATTATCAAAATAGCCCCGACGAGCGGCAAATTACCGAAATGCCCCCGGGGGTTCATTATCACCCTAACGTCTCAAATCAGCTTGAAAACAACCTTTCAGGTGCTTTGCTTACATTTCTGGACTAAGAAGTCCTTTGAAAAATTTAACGCTGCAAAATTACGAAAATACCCCCCTCGGGGCTGCGAATTACCAAAATGCCCCTGGCATCGTAAAATCTGAAAAGTGCTTTGAAACGGGATTTTAAGCAGGAAAAATCTCAAAAGTGCCTCAAAATGCTATTTTACGCTTCCTGAGTTCATCCTTGATCTAAAAAGTATTTTACGGATCTTTCGCGCAAAAATCGCGAACCGGTGTCCGGATCGAGCGCTTAAAAGGCCGTTCGGCCAAAAAAATAGCTAACGGCTTCGGAATGGCGCGAATTCCTGGGGAATGGAACTTCCCAACATCCTAGGGTTCTCATAAAAGTTTCGCGTGAAATCGCGCTAGCTTGGTATTTTAAATTAGACTGCGAAGGTACAAGGTTCCCCGTATTATTTAGCCCCTTTACAGTCTTTGGAAAAATCTGAAATTTTTACCTGATACAGATCTTTTGAAAATACCTAGGGTCTCTGTTTTGCACTTTGGCAAAGTCACACTCTAGCTATTTTTTATAAATTCGTGAAAAAACTGTCTAATTAAGTTTTCACCCCTAGCGACAATTACGCCCCCGAACCAGCTTCAAAATAACATTTCAGGTGGTTTACTTACATTTCTGGACTAAAAAGTCGTTGAAAAAACTTGGCGTGGGAAAATTACCAAAACACCCCTCGCGGGGTGGCAAATTACCAAAATGCCCCTGGCATCAGGAAAAATCTCAAAAGTGCCTCAAAATGCTATTTTACGCTTCCTGAGTTCATCCTTGATCTAAAAAGTATTTTACGGATCTTTCGCGCAAAAATCGCGAATCGGTGTCCGGATCGAGCGCTTAAAAGGCCGTTCGGCCAAAAAAATAGCTAACAGCTTCAGAATGGCGCGAATTCCTGGGGAATGGAACTTCCCAATATCCTAGGGTTCTCATAAAAGTTTCGCGTGAAATCGCGCTAGCTTGGTATTTTAAATTAAACTGCGAAGTTACAAGGTTCCCCGTATCAATTAGCCCCTTTACAGTCTTTGAAAAAATCTGAAATTTTTACCTGATACAGATCTTTTGAAAATACCTAGGGTCTTTTTTTTGCACTTTGGCAAAATCATGCTCTAGCTATTTTTTATAAATTCGTAAAAAAAACTGTCATTTTAACGCCCTAAAAAATCACTATTGTGGAAGGGGGTGGGGGCCAAGGGGGAGGGAGGGGGGTGTGGACGGAGGGGGTGGGGGCCACGGGTGGGGAAATGCCAAGATATGCCAACCGCAACAAAGAGTTACGGTTGGGCTTAATTTTTGCAAGGGGGTGGGGGCCACGGGGGAGGGGGTGGGGGGTGGGGGGTGGGGGGTGGGGTGGGGGGAAGGACACACTCATTGCCAACCGCAACTCTTAGTTGCGGTTGGGGGAAAGAAAAAGGAAAGAAAAAGAAAGGAAAGAAGAAAGAAAGAAAAAGGAAAGAAAAAAAAGGAAAGAAAGAAAGAAAGAAAGAAAAATTGCAATTGAAAAAAAGGTGAACCGCAACTTCTTGTTGCGGTTTGGGGAGGGTGGGGCCCGGAGTGAAAAGACAATAAAGAAAAAAGGAAAGAAGAAAGAAAGAAAAAAAAAGGGAATGAAGAAAGAAAGAAAAAAAAAGGAAAGAGAGAAAGAAAAATGAAAGTGGGGGCCACGGGGTGGGGGGGCAAGGGGGGTGGGGGTCACGGACGGCAGCCAACCGCATGTATTACTTGCGGTTGGGCATTAATACCAACCGCATGAATGAGTTGCGGTTGCGCATTAATGCCCATTTTCTCGCGATATTTTGATTTTCTCGTGATATTTTGATGAATTTCTCGTGCCATTTTGATCTTTTTCGTCCTTCTTTCCGTCCACGTGGCCAACCGCTGCTCTTACCTGCGGTTCGGTGGGAAAATTGTTATTTTCCCACCGATCGATGGGGATCGGCCCCCATATATATATATATATATATATATATATATATATATATATATATATATATATATATATACCACTCATTTCATTATTTTTCATCTAAAAATAATAATTTACGGTTTAGTCCCCCAAAGTTTTCCATATCTACAAATGACCCCAAAACTTTACAAAATTATATTTTAACCCCAAAATCATTTTAACATTTCATTCTCAACTAATCTTCAAGCATTGCTCAAAATTATTGCCCTTTTTTTTTTCCAGAGCGCGGATAGTTATTTTATACCGCTTCAAAAAGTACTAGATATTACAGAGTCGCTCAACCATTGCCACTGTGAAGCTGCCGGAGCAACTCCAACGACCAAATAAAAAAAATAGGGAGAAAGAGGAAAGCGCAAGCGGCCATCGCAGTGCCAATGGCACGAACCTCCACCGAAGCCACTAGCATCAGGCGGCACCATCACCGTCACGACCATGCCAAGCCCTCTGGTATTGCACTCGCGCCGCACCATCGAGGCCTCACTCTAGATCTATCCATTTACCCTTTTAGTCAATGTTCTTGGCATGGTAATGGGCACCTTCACCAAGCCGATAACATATGGACCGCCGCGTCGTTGTCTCTTTCCTTCGAGATCTATACTTCACCGACCACCGTTGCAGCTACTGCTACGGCACCAACTCCTCTGCCACGACCATCCGTCATGACAGGAGCCCCGCCGTCTCTATCCCATCTGGCTTCGCATCATGACTGCAACCAATAAAATAACCCTAGAGAGGGGTGAATAGGGTTTTAAGACTACTTTAAAAATTAACAACCAACAAACCTCAATCTCAAAAACTCAAATAAACAAGCAACCAATCTTAACACAAATGTAAAACGATAAAGTAAAGAGAGAAGGGTTTAGAGATACTTGACAAGGAGAATTAAATGGTTCGGCTTGATATACCCACAAGCTTACGTCCACCCCTTCAAGGAAGTCCCTTGAAAGGCCCTAGAATCCACTAGTATGATCTTCCTTACGGGTCAAGATCGAACCTCTTACAATCCCTTGATGCTATGCCCACATCAAGAACAAGCTTTGACAAACCCAAAGCTCCAAAGCTTGACAACCCCAAGCTTTGATACAAGAACCTTTCAATGAAGAAATGTGTACAAGATTTCACTCTCAATAAGTAGATGAGTACAAGTTGAAGTACTAGAATAAGAGAGATGAGTGTATGATGACTTATGAAAGTGTATCTCTCTCTAATGTAAGCTCACAATAAATGCTCTCTTGAAAATGATGAGAAATCAATGAAAACAAGAGAGATTTAAACAATTGCTTTGATCTTTGAGAATATGAAAGATAAGAGAGCTTTGAATGCAATTGATGAATCAAACCAATGCCCAAAATGAGTATTTATAGAGGTGGGAATAAATATGACCGTTTGGAGTTAGGTAGGGCATTAAATGCGCCAAACGGTAAATGCAGTCGACTGCAATGGGGCATTGCAGTCGACTGTAACCCAAAAGTAGCCGTTGGAAATTCAAGTTTCCAACTTGCAGTCGACTGTAATAGGCTACTGGAAGTATTGCAGTCGACTGCATTCCAATGCAGTCAACTGTAATACCTCACTGCCCAACTTGCAGTCGACTGCATTCCAATGCAGTCGACTGCATTCCTGAAAATGCAGTTTCCTTGTTTTTAAAGCATGAAAAACTTTTATGCATGCAAGGGAAACCTATGGCCAAGTTCTAGGTATACAGTCATCGTAACGATCATCTCTCTATGTCTAGTTTACAAAGACGGAAATAAAAGCATGAAAACTTCAATCGACGATTTCCCTCTTTGATGCGTTCCGTTGAGAGTCTTTGACCGTGTTGCTCGTCTAATAATCCGTTTGCATGAGTATGAGATTGTTTCTATTGCTTCATCAACTCAATGCATGTTAGACAGCATAATCATCAATGTTAGTTATCATCAAAATCAAATATAATCCTAGGTTAAATAACCGTAGGGTTAACAATCTCCCCCTTTTTGATGATGGCAAACATTGATTCAAATAATATGAGATATATAAGATAATAAAGCCAAAGAAGCATAACAATCTCAATTATAAACCATAAGGGGTCATGAGAAGAAATCATGACAAAAAGCTCTCCCTATCTTAAGCAATATAGGGCTCCCCCTAACTTAAGTAATATATGCTCATACAAGTCCACACAAATATGAATCAACAATATTTTCTCCCCCTTTTGATATCATTGAAAAAATATCAAGGGTGTGTGTGAAAGCGATCAACTTATGTATCCATCCATGGATAATCATTATAGCCAAGAAGGGCATTCAAAAACAAGAAGGCATAAGTACTTGAATAACCATCAAAAGGTATATCAAGACTGGTAATAATAGCACATAAAAATGTAATATGAATAAAAAAGTGCAGCAAGATAAGTGAGAATCAAAGTGCTAAATTAAAAACTCAACCAAGTTTTAATAATACTACGCATAACATCCATGAAAAGTTTTGAAAAACATAAAGGAGTCTGAGAGCATAAGCAAATAAAAACATAAATCAAGTCCTAACGCCTAAGGACCCGATGGTTGAGGTGGTGGATGAAAGATGTCCTCCTCGGGACACTGAATCCCACAATGATCCTCTATGCGAGAGAGGCGTCGACTGAGCTGGCTATGGACGAGATCCATCCGACTGAAACCGGCATGCATATGCTGCTGCATCATATCTAAGCGTGCGAGGATATCTTCATATCCAGAAGCAGAAGGACCGGAAGAAGTGCCCGCCTCATGTGTACTCGGAATGATCAACGGAAGTGAATCACGATCAATCCCGTCGCCGGCATCTCTATCAGCATCAGCAGCATCATCCTCATCATCATCACCATCATCTCCATTAGCCTCATCCTCATCATCATCCCTATCAACATCATCATCATCATCATCATCCGCCATAGTAGTGTCCATGTCGGGCTCAGGCAAGAAACGACTGCGATCATCTAAAAGTTTCTTCCTACGAAGGGTAGAGCAGTCGAGTACATTGTGCCGAATCACCTCAATATACTCACAGGGAAGAGGTATGTCGAAAGCAGCAAAAATGCGAGTGAGTAGGAGGTCGTAAGGTATAGCTAAGCCAGGATGAGAAGCGTTCCTAATCATGTTCAACATGATAAGACGAGAGAGGTTAAGCGATGTACCCAAGCGGAAAAAGGCCAAGAGCTGAACGTCTATGTAAGAAACAAATGAAAGACCCCCGGCTCTAGGGATGACGTTATGACCGATGACATGATGGAATAGTCGAGATAGAGGTGGTAGGTCACTAAGGGTGGGCTTATATGCAGCCCTAATATGTCGACTGTGAAGTGTGTGTCGAAGCTGGTCCTCGATGGAAAAAGGTCGGTCAAACCAATGTGATTGACCGGCGACAGGAATCATCTCTAGGGAAAATGAAAAACCAGTGTCGGGGAGGCCTAGAAGATCGGCTAGTCGTGACTGAGAGAATGAGACACGCCGACCAAAGACATATGAAGTGAGTGTACACGACTCAGTGGCAATGCTCCAAGTCAGATTTGCATAAAAAAGACGGATTGCATCAGGATAATATAGGATGGTGTTCCTATCAGTAAGACGATCAAGATAGCAATCCTGAAGGTGTCTAAGTACACCTATGCTAGATAGAAAAGGAGTGTCTAAACGCAAACCTAGAGCCAGAGGAGAAGAGTTTTGAGCGGAGAAACGGTCAAGAGCCTCACGGTTTCGATAGCGGTTGCGGTCAGACTCTATCGCGATAGGCTCAGGCTCGGGCGCGGGTGCGGGTGCGGCTCGTGATCGGGATGAACTAGTGCGAGCACGTTTCTCTCTAGCCATTCTTGAATCAATCTAACAAATTTGGAAGATAGAGAACATAAGAAATATGCAAAAATAAAAAATTAGGGTTTATGAAATGTTTGAAAAATAAACCCTAGTTAATGTAATTTAAAAATTTTAGTACAAATTGAATGTAAGTAACTATGCTGAAGCAAGTAATATGTATAACTAAACATGAATGAAGAGATAAGACATCTAATTGCATGATCAATTTGAAAATTTTTGATAGATCGAACCCTAATTTATGCAATTTGGGGAAAGACCAATTTTGGACAAATTGAAGGTAATTAACCACGTATAATCAAGCAAATAACGTAATTAAGCATGAATCAAGTGAACAATCATGTAATTGCTTAATGAAATGAAGAGATTTTGATATTACGAAAAACCCTAGTTTATGAAATTTGGGGAAAATCAAATTTTGCGTGATTTAATGTAATTAAAGTATGTAGGATCATGTAACATAAATCCCCAAGCATGAATCAAGAGTTAAAACAAGTAATAGCATGCTCAATAGATGAAAATTGGACGAAATAAAAAGTAACGAGCAATTCGAATTTGCATAACTTTTGAACAATGTGGGTGTAAACAATCGGTGAAAGTGTGTAAAACATGTATTAGATCAAGATATGGGAAGAATTACATACCAATTTCAAGCAGATCTGAGACGAATTGATTCCTAGTGTGAGAGAAGAAAGAAGGGTTTTGAATGGGTTGAGAGGAAATGAAGAATCTGCCGAAATGGGTCGATTTATGCCCTTTCCCCGTAACGCAGTCGACTGTATTCAACACTTGCAGTCGACTATATTAATACATGCAGTCGACTGTATTACCAAAAATCAAACAGTCTTGAAATTGAATATGCATATGAATATGTCAATATAAATGTGTATGAAATAAGTTAAACACAAATGATATAAATGAATATCAACAAGCTCAAAAATTTCGAGAGAAAATAACGAAAATATGCTATAAGCATATGAAATAATGCTCAAGCATGTGAAGTGCAACTTGCATGTTTAAACCACAAGATGTATAACAATATAGTTACAAAGGTGAAGACAAATGCCAAGTTCTCTTCTAAGAGTGGTGAACCTCTTCGAATCTAACGGTTTAGTGAAGATATCCGCTATTTGATGATTTGTGTCCACGAAATTGAGAACGATATCACCTTTTTGCACATGATCACGGATAAAATGGTGTTTGATTTCAATGTGCTTGGTTCGTGAATGTTGGATGGGATTTTTTCTCAAATCAATGGCACTCAAGTTATCGCATAAGATAGGTATGTGATCGTACTTGAGTCCAAAATTCAAAAGGGTTTGTTTCATCCAAAGAATTTGTGCACAACAAGCACCAACCGCCATACATTCGGCTTCGGTGGTAGAGAGTGCAACCGAGTTTTGCTTTTTGGAACTCCAAGAAACAAGAGAGTGACCTAGGAATTGGCAACCTCCACTAGTACTTTTCCGCTTGGTTTTACAACTTGCATAGTTAGCGTCGGAGTAACCAATTAGGTCAAAAAATGAAGTGTTTCTAGGAAATCATAACCCTAAATCGTGAGTGCCCTTAAGATATCTAAGGATTCTCTTGACGGCAATCAAATGAGATTCCTTAGGACAAGCTTGAAATCTAGCACATAAACAAACACTAAATATTACATCGGGTCTACTTGCGCTAAGGTAAAGGAGTGATCCGATCATACCTCGATAGCGCTTAATATCAACATCCTTACCATTTTCATCTTTATCAAGCTTTAATGAAGAGCTCATTGGAGTGTCAAAAACATTTGATGCTTCCATGTCAAATCTCTTGAGTAGCTCTTTGGTGTATTTGGCTTGGTTAATAAAGATTCCATCCTTGCTTTGTTTGATTTGCAATCCAAGGAAGAAGGTGAGTTCTCCCATCATGCTCATTTCAAACTCCTTACTCATACAAGAAGCAAACTCTTTGCACAATGATCCATTAGTAGCTCCAAATATAATATCATTAACATAAATTTCCACCAACAATAAGTCATTGCCCTTAGATTTTATAAAAAGAGTGGTGTCAAGTTTTCCTCTTGAAAAACCATTTTCTAAAAGAAAAATACTTAGCCTTTCATACCAAGCTCTAGGAGCTTGTTTTAAACCATAAAGAGCTTTGCTAAGTCGGAAAACATGGTTTGAAAATTTTTCATGTTCAAAGCCGGGAGGTTGAGCCACATAGACCTCCTCCGAAATAAAACCATTTAGAAAGGCACTCTTGACATCCATTTGAAAGAGTTTAAAATTTCTATAGCAAGCAAAAGCTAAAAGCATTCTAATAGATTCAAGTCTAGCTACCGGTGCATAAGTTTCATCAAAATCAATTCCTTCCTCTTGGTTATAACCTTGGGCCACTAATCTAGCCTTGTTTCTAACCACGACTCCGAATTCATCAAGTTTGTTTCTAAAAATCCATTTTTGTGCCTATAATCCTAAAGTTTTGAGGTTTAGGCACAAGGGTCCAAACTTGATTTCTTTCAAATTGAACTAGCTCTTCTTGCATAGCAAGCATCCAAGATTCATGATGTAGAGCTTTGGAAAATTTCTTCGGTTCAATTTGGGAAAGAAACGCTATATTAACATGTTGTTGAAGAGAGCGTCGAGTTCTTACCCCACTCGAAGGATTACCTAAGATTTGATCGCTTGGATGATCCTTTTTGTAAGTCCAATCTTTTGGTAATGCTTGAGAGTTGTCCAAGTTTGAGGCATCATTGATTTCTTCCTCGTTTCGCCCTTGAGAGCTTGATTGTTGCTACCCTAGATAAATTTCTTTGGGGTTGCCTTGTAGTGTTTCACTTATGTCCAAAGTTCTCATGTCATTGTCCATATCATCTACATTAACAATGTTAGTCCTCCGAAGAAAAGGATTAGTCTCATCAAAAGTAACATTAATGGATTCTTTAACAACCAAAGTACTTTTATTATAAACTCTAAATGCCATACTATTATTAGAGTAACCACGAAAAATACCCTCAAATGTTTTGGAATCAAATTTGCTAAGGTGATCCTTACTATTTAAAACAAAGCATTTGCAACCAAAGACTCTAAAAAAGCTCACCTTAGGTTTCTTATCATTAAAAATCTCATAAGGGGTTTTTAATAAAAAATTTCGCAAGATAACTCTATTAAGAACAAAACAAGCACAATTGACTGCCTCCGCCCAAAAGTATTTAGGTAAACCGTATTTGTTAAGCATTGTTCTTGCCGCTTCTTGTAAAGACCTATTCTTTCTTTCGGCAACACCATTTTGTTGAGGAGTTCTAGGAGCCGAAAAGTTATGTGATATCTCAAAGTCATCACACAAGGCTCCTATTTTTGAATTTTCAAATTCTCTACCATGATCACTTCGAATGTTGGTAATCAAATAACCTTTTTGATTTTGAACACGTTTTGCAAATGAAGTGAACACATTTAGAGATTTATCTTTGGTAGCCAAAAAGAAAGTCCAAGTATAGCGAGAATAGTCACCAACAATAACAAAACACTATGATTTACCACCAAGACTAGTAGTAGGGATTGGTCCAAATAAATCCATATGAAGTAATTGCAAGGGTCTAGAAGTAGATACCATTTTCTTCGATTTGTGAGAGACTTTCTTTTGCTTACCCATTTGACAAGCATCACATACTTTATCTTTCTCAAACTTGATCTTCGGGAGACCCCTCACAAGTTCTTTGCTTGAAATATCCTTCAAATGCTCCATGTGCATGTGACCAAGTCTTCGATGCCAAAGCCAAGATGTTTCACTAATAGCACTAAGATACTTGACATCTTGGTTAGCTAAATCATTTAATTGAATGGAGTAAACATTATTATCTCTACTACCAACTAAAATAGTTTCATTGTTCTTCAAGGATAATATCGTGCATTGAGAAGCCTCAAAGATAACTTTAAAACCTTTATCACTAAATTGACTAATACTAAGCAAGTTATGCTTCAATCCTTCAACATATAACACATTCTCAATTGAATGTGGTTCCTTACCAATAGTTCCTTTACCTTTGATTTTTCCTTGAGAATTGTCACCAAATGTCACATTTCCTCCTTCCTTAAGACCAATTGATGTGAAAAGAGATATGTTGCCGGTCATATGTCTTGAGCATCCACTATCAAGAATCCACTTCTTGCTACTAGATTTTGCTTTGAGACATACTTATAAACACAAATCAAGTAATGACTTTTGGTACCCAAATTTTCTTGGGTCCTTGGGTGTTAGTCTTGCATTTGTATTCTTGACCTTTCACAATCCACATTTTCTTTCTACCTCTAACAAATACAATTCTACAAGGACAATGATTAGTCGTATGCCCTTTCTTGTTGCACCAACCGCAATGTGTAAAAGGTGTGCAATAATTCTTTGGTCGTTTTGTATGAATATTCAACCTAGCTTGTTGTTGCAAAACTTTAGGAGGCATGGCCATGAGATCTAATCCAAGACCACCTTTGTTTAGGCCAATTCTTTGACGTCCAAGCATGACATCCAAATTGTTTTGACCATCAACAAATTTTTCAAGACATTTTTTCAAATCACAAATCTCAACTTTTAAATCTTCATTTTGTTTTTCTAAAGCCAAAGTTTTGGAAGAGATTTGTTTTGAGCTAGGAGTGTTAACAAGTAATCCAACCAAATCGTTATTCACATGCTCTACATATAAATGGCTAGACATGCATTCATTCTTGGCATGCAACTTATCATTTTCCATTAACAACTTCTCAATTTGCTTATTAGCTTCAAGGAATTTCTTAGACAAAATAATATTTTTCTTGAAAAATTTCTTGGATTTCTCATATAAGCTATCATAAGCATCTTCAAAGCTTTCATTATCACTATCACTACCGGAATAAGATCTTACCTCATCATTTGCCATGAAGCATACATTTGCTTGATCATTCTCTTCATCACTTGAATCAAAATCACTCAATGTTGAAGTATGTTCGGCATTCATTGCTCTTTCCTTCTCCTTGTTCTCTTTCTTAGAGAATTGTCTTCTTTTAGCTCTTTCCCATACATATCTTCTTTCATTCTTTTCTCTTTTGTAGATAGGACAATCCATCTTCATGTGTCCCGGCTTGTGGCATTTGTAGCAAAGCTTCTCTTCGTTGCTAGCATTTTGTTGTCTTCTCCCATCATTTCTTCTAAATCTTAAGAACTTCTTGAAGTTCTTTGCAACCAATGCAATATCCTCTTCATCAAATTCTTCATCATCATCACTTGACTCAAGGTTTGAAGATGAAGCTTTAAGAGCAATTGATGTAGGCTTCTTCTTGACGTCCTCTTGATCAAAGGTCTTGAGTTGCATTTCGTACGTCATGAGTGAGCACATCAATTCATCAAGAGGAAAGATGTTGAGATTCTTTGATTCTTGGATGGCGGTGATCTTTGCATCCCAAGCTCTTGGTAAGGACCTAATCACTTTTCTTACTAGATCACCATTAGTGAATTCCTTACCCAATTGCTTCAAAGGGTTCACAATGTTAGTAAAACGAGTATTCATATCCGTAATAGATTCATTTGAAAGCATATGGAATAACTCATAATCTCTAAACAATAAGTTCATCTTGGAATCTCTAAGAAGAGAAGTCCCTTCATGAGTGACTTGAAGAGTATCCCAAATACTCTTAGCGGAATTACACATAATGACTCTATTGAGTTCATTAGTGTCTAAAGCACATACAAGACAATTTTTTGCTCTAACAATCATACAAATCATCTTCTTGTCATCATCACTATACTTTGATTTTGATTTAGGTTCTTCAACCTTGTCAACCACTTTTATCGGAACGAATGGGCCATTCTCAACAATATCCCACATCTCATAGTCTTGAGATTCTAAGTACATTTTCATCTTAACTTTCCACACACTATAGTTGGTCCCATTAAACAATGGAGGCCTAGTGGTAGAACTACCCTCCATACCCCCAACATAAGCTATGATCGATTAACTCTCTTGGCGTTACCCAATATAACAAGAGCCGAGGCTCTGATACCACTTGAAACCAATAAAATAACCCTAGAGGGGGGGGGGGGTGAATAGGGTTTTAAGACTACTTTAAAAATTAACAACTAACAAACCTCAATCTCAAAAACTCAAATAAACAAGCAACCAATCTCAACACAAATGTAAAACGATAAAGTAAAGAGAGAAGGGTTTAGAGATACTTGACAAGGAGAATTAAATGGTTCGGCTTGATATACCCACAAGCCTACATCCACCCCTTCAAGGAAGTCCATTAAAAGGCCCTAGAATCCACTAGTATGATCTTCCTTACGGGTCAAGATCGAACCTCTTACAATCCCTTGATGCTATGCCCACATCAAGAACAAGCTTTGACAAACCCAAAGCTCCAAAGCTTGACAACCCCAAGCTTTGATACAAGAATCTTTCAATGAAGAAACGTGTACAAGATTTAACTCTCAATAAGTAGATAAGTACAAGTTGAAGTACTAGAATAAGAGAGATGGGTGTATGATGACTTATGAAAGTGTATCTCTCTCTAATGTAAGCTCACAATAAATGCTCTCTTGAAAAGGATGAGAAATCAATGAAAACAAGAGAGATTTAAACAATTGCTTTGATCTTTGAGAATATGAAAGATAAGAGAGCTTTGAATGCAATTGATGAATCAAACCAATGCCCAAAATGAGTATTTATAGAGGTGGGAATAAATATGACCGTTTGGAGTTAGGTAGGGCATTACATGCGCCAAACGGTAAATGCAGTCGACTGCAATGCCCCATTGCAGTCGAATGTAACCCAAAAGTAGCCGTTGGAAATTGAAATTTCCAACTTGCAGTCGACTGTAATAGACTACTAGAAGTATTGCAGTCGACTGCATTCCAATGCAGTCGACTGTAATACCTCACTGCCCAACTTGCAGTCGACTACATTCCTGAAAATGCAGTTTCCTTGTTTTTAAAGCATGAAAAACTTTTATGCATGCAAGGGAAACCTATGGCCAAGTTCTAGGTATACAGTCATCGTAACGATCATCTCTCTATGTCTAGTTTACAAAGATGGAAATAAAAGCATGAAAACTTCAATCGACGATTTCCCTCTTTGATGCGTTCCGTTGAGAGTCTTTGACCGTGTTGCTCGTCTAATAATCCGTTTGCATGAGTATGAGATTGTTTCTATTGCTTCATCAACTCAATGCATGTTAGACAGCATAATCATCAATGTTAGTTATCATCAAAATCAAATATAATCCTATGTTAAATAACCGTAGGGTTAACAATGACAACTAGCAATATCACTGACACGCAAACTATTGCACTACTCGCGTCATTGTTGCCCCAATAGCGGGCAGCCACAAACTGTAATATGCGCTTAATGCGATGGTGCCATGGATGCTCTCAGTTCGGTTAAGGAAACAGGGACAGACTAATGAAAGAGGAAAAATCCCTCTTTTTTTTAAAATCTGCATTCTCCCCTTTAAAAAAGAATATTAATATTTTAGACCCACATGGTCATATTTATTCCACATATGCCACATTCTTTAAAAGCATTAAACGTTTTGCATATAAAAATGCATATTTGTACTTAAGGCGCAAGGGTCTCATTTATTCGACTTAGGCCACACACTTGTTAAAGCATGTAGGCTTTTAAGTCGTCAAAATCATATAGACTCCTAAATCGTTTTGTAATTCCTTCAATTGTTCGTTGAACGACCTTACTGAGCTCTCAAAAGTTCACCCTTCGTTTGATTCACTTCTGCAGGTAATGATTAGCAGTAAAATGCTCGGGAATGGTTTAGAGTCTATGAGAGATTCCGAGGAGCCCACCACTACTACACCCCTGCGTGGGTCGGTATTGTTAACTCATTCTAAGTTTTTTTAATCTTGTATTTTGAAGAATTTCAGTTAATGTCTAATTAGATGCTCTAATTAATATCTAATATGTGTCAGTATATAGGGTATGATGCGATTTCATGCGACCTGGTAGGTTAGCGCTATGGGAGTTCGGGGTGATGGAGCTCCGAAGTACTAGGTTGTTACATTAGGACCATAGAGTCTCCTTTATTTAACATATCCCGCACACTCTTTAAGAATGGTGTATATTTCATCGCATATTTGTCTCTAAAAATTAAGCGACAATGACTTTAAAACAATGTATATTTCATCGCATATTTGTCGCTAAAAATTAAGCGACGAAGATTTTAGGCACTCTTATCTTATCCATACATATTTATTTTTTGGTCTAGGATTGTCCGGTTGCATCAAATGGCGCAAGCACATTACACATCGGGGGTACAAACTGTTATGACTTTCTAAGCTTTCTCGTGACACCCAATACAACAGACCTCTCTTGTCTAGCCAAGAAGGCCCTAATGGGGCCACAAAGTATAAAAACCGCTCTTATTTATATGTGACAAGCATAGATGCACTTATAAAGCTCATATGCCTTATTGCTTCAAAGAATATATTTTCAGTCACATGCTTTTTTCTGTTGCAAGGGCTTAAATTGCGCCTGTGAGCATCAACAGTGACATGTAGACTATTACATAAGCAAGGAAAAAAGTCAAAGCTCCCTCTAACTTGAAGTCATGCCTAGGGTCTAGGGTGTTTAGTGCAGCATCTTGTCGAGTCGACATTACTTATTGTCTCGTGATATGTTCGGTCATACAGTGATCTCTATCAGTTATGTCACACCACTACACATTGAGAGCTAATCCTATAGTAATGGAAGCACGCATGCTACCGATGCATCTATTGAATTAGAGCACTTCGTCAGCCTCCGCATATAGCATGGCTAATATTTCTTGTATGGCTACGAGCTCATTCAATCTAGTTGCTGCACAGTATATCGATAAAATGCGGCAACATCTTTATCATCCAGTGATATCCTGCTCAGACATAGTCCGTGTCCTCTAGCTTTATTGATTACCCAGTGCCATCTTGCTCAGACGAACTCCGTGTCCTCTAACTTTATTGATCACCCAATGCCATATTGCTCAGACTGACTCCTCGTCCTTTAGCACTATAAGCTCGTCCAACTGAGCAGATAAATTATGGCTTTTTATATTTCTATTGTTCATACAGGTCTTCTTGCGACCATGCTTTACATATAGGCTGAAAAACCATCTTTATATTAATGCCTTCTCAAGCAAAGGGCTATATATATATATATATATATATATATATATATATATATATATATATATATATATATATATATATATATATATATATATATATATATAATATCCCGAATGTTGGTACTTTCTAACATATTATTTTATTTCTTTGGCGACGGGTTTTTTAAGCAACATGTAACGTCGTTTAACATGACTGAGTTTTTACGGACAATCTTTAGCGACAAATTTTAGGAACCATAAGTTATAACTTAATATAGCAATTATAGGTGATATTGATTTAGGCTTTTAGTGATGATTAGCATAAACAATATATTTTTTAAACCTTTAGCGACAATCAGTGAAGCGGCGTTAGTGTAATACCCCGAATGTTGGTACTTCTAACCGGTTATTTAATTTCTTTAGCGATAGTTTTAATAAACAACATTGAGCGTTAGCAAAATTAAAGGCAACAATTAGTGACAATTGGTATACGCCATTTACAGCGTCGATTACATAAATTATATTTTATCAGTAGCATTTAGTGACAAAAAAACTGATTATATATCTATATATCTATATATATATATATATATATCTATATATATATATATATATATGTGTGTGTGTGTGTGTGTGTGTGTGTGTGTGTGTATTGTCAACCCTTTAAATTTGGAAGGAAATGGAACAAAGGAGAGAAAATTAGGGATATAATTTAATTTACCTTAACCGGATATTTTGGTTACAACAAGAGAAGTAGATACATCGGTTACAGAAGAGAGAGAGAGAGAGAAGAGAAGGCCGTCAAGGACTCCGGCGAAGTAGCGAAGAATTTCGGTAAGCCCTCTTGACATTTTCAGTGCTTTTCTGTGTGGATTGCCGCATATATATAGTGCAATGGTCTTTAGCCGTGTGTGGGGAATCTTTAGAAATGGCAACCATGGTAGCTGGGGTGATAGTGTGTGATCGTGAAAGGGATAGTTAGTGACAGCAGTGAGTAGAAGCAAATGAGGAGGGTGCGGGTTAGAAAGAGAGACAGCCGTGAGGGAGCAAGAACGGGGATTCACGGCTGCCCTAAAACCAGTGTAATTTGTGTGTGTGTGTGTAATGGGTTTCCATGTGTGAATATGTGTGTAGAAGGTGGGTTAATGAAGAGATAAGTTTTGTAGAGTAGCACTCCATGGTGGTACAGGTAAAACATGTAAAGTAAAAGGAAATGTTTTCATTTGATTATTTTCTTCATGTAGAGGTAGTATTTATGGACGAGATACATGAGTGATGATAGATACAAGGAGGGAACCATGGGTTCTATTGCACATTTAAATATTCAAACCTATGGAATTCAAAACATTAGTGATAAGTCATTCTGATGAGGATAAGCTAGCCGCAGCTTTAAGATGACTGCAGTGTGCGAAAGTGTGCTCTTGTATGTGTTGGGCAAGAAGAATGGCGGTGGTGTGTTTGTAATGGGTGTGGGATATATGTGTGTAAGTGGTTTGAGTGTGTGTATGAAGGTGTAGATTTAGTGTGTTAATGGAGTGAATTGTAATGTGCTAGGGGTGAAAGGGAAGCTGCGTGAACAGTAGCTGTGTGTTCTGGGTTTGGACAGCAGAAGAAAAAGATGACAAACAGTGCTGGGTTTATGCTGTAAAGTGGTACACTGTGCTTGCACAGTTGTACCACATGGCTGTTGGGTATCGTAAACTTGTCAAAAAATGTTGAAAATTTACAGGAAGGATCATAGGGCAATATTAGAATTACTGTTAAAATTTCATATTTGTCTAATATCGTATGTATTTTTAATATTTTCTGCCATTTCAGACATTATAAAATTAATTTGAGTCCTTAAAACTCATGTAAATGTTCTAAAAAAATTAGATTAATGTTGTTATATTACAACGAAGCCCATATTAAGTTTGGTAATTTTTAGAGTTGATTTGCTATAGTTTCCGTATTGCATAGGTTTTAGAAAAATGAATAATTTAAAAATAGTTTTATTGCCTTTTCAATTCAAATTTCAATTTATATAATTTTTATACATATTTTAAAGCTGTTACAAAAATTATGGGAATTTATTTTCAGCTAGATATAATTATAGCTATTTATGGGTGTTATTGCATTTAAAGAAAATTATTTTTAATTTGAAAATATTAAAAAATTCAGAAAATTCATACTTTAACTTGTTATCATATTTTAAGCTATAAAAGTATTTTTTTATAATTTATTATGACTTTGGGATATCGTTACGCGTTAAGAAGCGTACAAGGTTTTCGGTTAGGTTGATCATCGTGTGCGGAAGTCGTTTTGAGTTACGCAATTTCAGATTTAGAAGTGAGCACGTGGTGGGTAGTTGATATTAGAGTTTATATTATATTAGACATAGATTGTGTTCTAACAAATAAATTGTCAATTTAGGTTGATTCAAAGGATTATTGATTGAGATTGTGTAGCACTGCTTGGCTTGGATCGAGGTAAGGATTTTCTCTCCAAACCCTACTCATCATTCTGAATCCATATGTTTTAATCTTAATTGTTTCGCAAATCTTATTGAATTATGGTTTTATAAATTTTCCTGAAAATATTTGGATTTTGCTAGTGAAACCCTAACTTGAACCTTAAGCGATCGTTTGGAATTCTTTGTTTATTCTCATCTGCTTTATTTATTCAATTATCGAAAAAATGTTTTGAATTATGTTTATTGCTTCTCAATGTTTACATGAGTTAGTAATCTAGGATTTATAAGGATGGTCTGTATTGCTGGAGTTATAAGGATGGTCTGTTGGTTGGGTTAAACTAGTACCTAAATGGACTAGTCAGTGTACATATGCATATGTAAAGCGTATCGAGCACTGCCGGGGTGACTTTGGTATAGTGTACTGCTCATGTTCAATGTTTCCTGTTTCTATTTTATTGCACTTGAAGTGTTTTGAAATGATTATTGATTTAAGGGATTGAGTTATACTCATCCCTATGTTTATATTGAAATGTTGTGGTTTTCTTTGAAAACCCTTTTAAAATTATCATTTGATTGTATATAGAAAATCAATTGAATCGCTCTATTTCTCTGTTTTAAAAGTTGTTATTTGGTTCAAATGTAAAATCGTCCGAATTGTTTTTGATTGTTTTTAAATCTTTGAATGACCTTACTGGGCTTCCGAAAGCTCACTCTCCTTTGGCTTCCTTTTCCACAGGTGATTAGTATTTAAGAATTTTTAGACTTAGTTTGATGTATCATTTATGACAGTCTACTGAGAATATGGTTTGACAAAAAGTTTAGCTGCTCTGATGATGACTGGCCATTTGGTTTTGAGGTTATCATTGTCTTAGTGTCATTGATCGATTGAGTGTTAACGTTTCGAAAAAATTCCAGGATGTTACAGTTTGGCTAGGCAGATCAAGTTCTTCTTTTTCTTGGCTGTTGAACAGTTCATAGAGTTTGGTTACCTGATCTTGACCCTGTTTGGAAGGCTCTATTGATACTATACACCACTTCAGGATTACTATCCTTCGTCCATCACAAAAGCATGTTTATATGAGATCAGCTACCATGGTTTCAATGGTTGCACGAACACAACTGATTCTTTCGATCTTGTCTTTCTCCGGATTATATGTGTTCCAAAGCTCATCCTTTTATGGTCGGTTGAAATTCATTAACTTTTTATTAGCGAATAGACAAAGGAACCAAATCTGGTATGGTTGGTAGAATTTGGTTTCGCTTCTTTCTGCCAGTGTTGACAGTATTTGGACTGTGATAATCTTTCGACCGAATCCCATAACTCCAAGAGCATATCGAACTATACCTGGGAGACAATCGATGAGTTGATAATCATCTCGATTTATTTCGATTGTGTCTACGAGTCCATGTTCAATCCATTTAAGATCAACCTTGTCTGATGCTAATATGAGACTTGGCCATCCATAATCCCAATTCATGAATGCCTTCATTTCTGGTTTGCAAAGGATCTCTTCGTGTTCATTCTCCTTCCTGACTAGTTCTTTAATTTTTGTAGTGATATCAGCTGGGAGCAATGATTCTAGTTTTTGTAGCAATCGAATTCTTTCTTCCTTTTCTTGTAGGACTATCATTCCTTCTTCATCATTTATTTTAAGCCTTTCTTCTAAGTGCTTAACATAATTAGTTAATTGACGGAGGGTTCTTCGTAACTCTTTTTCGGTAAATTTTCCTCAGATAATGCCAGACATTTCCAAAGAGTTTTTACTCTCTTCACATAACCCTGGATCATAAAACATTTTTGTTTTATTATCATTGGTTCGTTTTATGGTAGCATTTTGTTTTGAAAATTTTTCATCTTTGTCAGTTTCCACTTTTCTTTTTAGAGTTTTTTAGATCGCTTTTCTTAATCATGGCTGATCCCAAATACCCATTGATAAAGATTACCTAAAGTAAAAACATTCTTAAATGACGAGCTTTGCCACACTGTAAATGCTATCTCTACAATTCACCATTTCTCCATTTATACCGTTAAGACGTTGCTAAACTGTGAAGTCTCACCTAACGAGTAATGCTGACTAATAGTCCGAGTAAATTATTGCAGTTGATCGTAAACCAAAATTAAGATTAAGGTATTACATTCTCCTTCCATTAAAAGGAATTCGTCCTGAATTTCACAATTCATATAATGTCTCATTTCGACATGTACCCTTAATTTCGCTGGGTCAACTCATAATCAAACTAAGACATAAACTGTAATTTGTTGGGAAAAATAAATCACTTAATCCAGTCAAAGGTGGTGAAAAACTAGTTCTTGCCCTCAGTTATATCCATTTATCCTATGATAGTTCACACCTCGAGGTCGGATCAAGCCTTGCACGCCAATCAATCTAGGACTCTGGGCTACATGCTAAAACTAAAGTGGACACTCAAAGATTACTTGTAACCACAATCCACGTCCGCCACAGTTCGATATAGACACATAACTTGCTCCAATTGTAATGAGGATATAAGATCCAAAGCCAAATTCCTAATGTCCAACAGCAAATTCAATCCGGTGACTCTACACTTTGACACAATTTATGATGATTATTATTATTATTTCCAAGTGCACATTTCAACTCACAACTACTCTTATTCTACGAAACCTTGTTCAAGAAACTTATAAACCAGCAACCTCAGCATAACAAGAAAATTTTCACTTAGCGCTCCAACGTTTGCAGCTAAGAGCTACGAACTAATAGCTAGGAGCTCTGAGTTACGAGCTAAGAGCTCCAAGAACTTCAAGAAACCACAGCCTTACATTATCTCTATCTAGCTATTATGCTACATGTTGCTCTACAATCTTGGTTGGGTTTTGGCAACTAGAAGCATATCTCTCCAGCTTCACCCAATGAAACTAAGTCTTCGTAGTGTGGTTTATAACCTCCAAAATGCAAGTCAAAGAAATAACCACTCACGTCGTGACAATTATAAACATTTCACCCCACGTCCCCACTACAAGATTCATCACTCAGTTATCTATAACCCAGCCAGCCAAATATCATTACTTAACCTCGAAATAGTTATAACTTAGCTAGTACCAAAACTCACTAAACTGTATTTACTTCACTTCAAACTTAACCAATTAAATCAATTTCTAAGCCATCATACTTCTGCTACGCTTTTCAGATAACATACAAAATTAGACTCTTCACACAATCTACTTAATAGTAGCAAGCTTAATTTCAAGCCTATGGTATACTAAAGTATTAAGCAATGATGACATATTACTTGCACTCTAAAGGATCCTACCTTGTGTTCTAACTTCCACTCTCATCAGCCTAGTTATGGATATACAGAATCGTGGTACATATGCTCTGATACCATTTTTCTCACGACCCGAACCCACGGGTGAGCCCATGACCTAGAACCATGACCAGCCGCAAGCCTATTCGAACATCCACCCCGGGGCTCTGCCAGGCCTTACTACAACCTGTACTCGAGATTAAATCCAACTTAAAAATTTCCAATAATCCATTTTTTTTAAAAAAAAAAACCCTTATTACATGTTCTTGAAAATTTATGAAGGAATTCGAGCAGACCTAAGCTTCCTACAATAGTTCGATCATAATAATAACTATAGAGCTAAAATTCTCAAAACAATAAACACTTCATTTATTCTAATGGTTCTCTTCGGGCATTCTTCCCTTGTGTTGCTCATACGGATCTATTTCCCTTAGGTCCTCACCTGAAAAATAAGGAATGAGCGAAAGCCCAGCAATTACACAAACCCTGTTCCTAAAATAGGTTTGAAGATTTCAAAACATGCCATGGATTTCTCTTTTAACAAAATCAGGAATTCAATGTCACCACCATAAAACATTCTACAATGTATATACATATATATATGAAATTGCAGAAAATGTTTTCAAATTGGAGTATAATCATCAAGAAATTCCTTTGCATCTATCACATATATTTCATTACTTAGGTGTGCTACGGTCAGCATACAAACCCCCTGACTAGGGCCCGAAATCCTTCCTACACCCGGGATAATAATTATGTGGAAGCAAGGGCGAACCCAACCAACAATACTGTGCATCAACGTATAAGCCCCGTTGACCATGGCCCGAAATCCAACTTTTTCCCATTGGATATGGGGCATAGCAACCAAGTCAAATTCATATCTCATTCAACATGTACCAAGTGTAAATCTACTATTCACATAACATTCCATGGCATTCTTTTAAACTTAATTTCTCGTCAAATGATTTAACAAGAAAAACATGTGCAGTACAAAAACTTCAAAAACTTTGATTTGATTAAGTCATATATATGTTTATATGCTTTGCAAATAGAGTATACAAAGGAACATGACATGAGTACTTACCTGGGTAGCTAAGCGGTTCTAGTTCCCAAGTCTGCCCTAGCTTTTGTCTATCAGAACCTAAACAATAAATCATATGAATGTTATTTATTGACGTTCAATTATGCCTAGGTACTGAATTTCCATCAAGTGAGTGAAATTACCAAAATACCCCTAGACTTGCATAAAATTACCTATTTATCCCTGACGCCTAACGTATTTGGACAAGAATGGTCTTTTTGGAATTCTCTGTTTGGAACCCTAAACCGCTCCTTAAATTGAATGCTAAAGTTCATGTTTCAAAAATATATCAAACGGCACCAGAATGCCACGCAATTTCAGACACTCAAGCGTCGCAGTAATTTTAGATCACTATAATATTCTAGGCTAAAATATTTTTGTTTACTATACCAATAATTAAAAAAACCTCTTTTTCAAGTAAAATTATTTGAGACCCTTCCCATGCCTAGAAAGATCCCAAACAATTTCAGGTCCAAGGCTTCACAAAAATAAGGGAAGTTTCAGTTTTGTAGTTTGCTTAAATCTGTTCAAAAAATGGCCTTAAAAATAGTTTAGTAAACTATTGTAATAGTAAAGCGCTACGCGATATTCAATCGAGCGCTACTTGACTAACAACGCTAAAAATAACAAACTTCTTTAAAAAATCTAGAAAGTACCCTATCCTAGATATATAAGATTATTATAAAAGCTTCAGAATTTAATAACTGAATTTACTATTTTAAAATACACCAAAATCCCTTGTTCGGATAAAATCATTTAATGTGCTTTGCCAACTCAGAAAAATCTCAAAAACTTCCATGTTGTAGGTCTTGCAAAATTAATATGAGTTACTCTTTTGGACTTCATCCAATAAAATTCTAGATATGTCTTAAAAATTGGAAAAGAAATTACAAGGAACTTAATGGTTTTTAGCGACACTTTTGAGTTCAAAGTTTGAACTCTCAACTTTTCCCTCTATCTGTGCAGCACCGTAGAACTCTATCTAGTCTCTCTTTGTGCAATTCAATTTAAAACCCCTCCCTTCTCTATTACACACACACACGCACATAGTTGTACAACACACTAAAACACCCAAAAATAAGATGGAGGGAGGCCAAAACTTTTACCGGAAAAATTAGACTCTTCGCCGGATTTGTTTTGTGTCTGTCGTCCCTCCCTTCTCTTTCTCTTATTCTCTCTGTTTTTCTTCCTGTTGAGATTCCCTTTTTCTTTTCCAGTATAACACTCTCTCTCTTTCTCTTTCTCTTTTTCTCTCTTTCTCTATGTAAATCTCTGTAACAAAAAATGGGATATAACTCAAATGCTCTAATTTCTCCACTTTTCTTTTTCTCTCTCTTTGACCTTTATTTCCTTCCTTTTTTTTTTCTTCTTTGGTAATGTCTTAATATCCTCCCTAATCTCCTCCCCCTTGGTTCCCTCACTTTCCAATTTAAAGAGTTGACATAATTTTTTAAATAAAGTCAAATTTGTTGAAATTTTTTAATTACTCAATAGTCCTCAAATTAATTATAATTTTATAACTAACTCCGCTTCACTAATCGTCGCTAAAAGTTGCTAATAAAATATCGACGCTAACTATAGGTAAAACAATTGTCGCTAAAGGTTTCTAAAAATACCATTAATGCCTATTGTAACACCCTGATACTTTTTCGGATTTATTTAAAGTTTTTAACAACGAATATATTTTTAGCATCGATATTTTTACTAGCAATTTTTTAGCGGCAACTTTCATTTGCAATATTAGCGTCGATTGCCATGAGTGAAATTTTATCGTTAACATTTAGCGACAAAATTTTGAAAAAAGAAATTATAATTGAACAAAAACAGTTATAAGTATTATCAGTTTAGGCCTTTAGTGACGATTAGCTTGATCAAATTTTAGCAGCAACCTTTAGTGACAATTAACGAAGTGGGGTTATATAAAAATTTAAATTAAAGTTTGGGGTTATTGAATAATTAAAAGTTCAAAAAAAAATTTTGATTTGATGGTCAACTCTTTAATTATGGCAAAACTAAATTAGTGAGGAAACAAGGGGAGAAATTAGAGCAATTGGATTTATTCCCATTTTTACTTATAGTCAGAATTAAAGAGAGAGATAAATGAGCATTTCACTTGGTATTTTCGGTTACAGCATACTACAACAGAGAAAGAAAAGAGAGAGAAAAGAAAAAGAGAAAGAGAGGAGGAGAAGGGCTGGGTTGTGCTCGTGAGAAGAGAAGAAAACTCAATTATTTCGGCATCAAATTTATTTTCCGGTAAGTTTCTAACCCGTATTTTTTCCTCTAGTATCATGGGTTTTATGGCTGTGAAAAAAGGTATTGCCGAGTACCCATAGCTGCCATCAACCGATGTTTGCGGCGTCGCCAAAAATTCGGAAAGTGAGTGTTTGAGTGTCGCTGTGTGCCTATTACAAAATATATATGTACATATACTAATAATAAAAGTAGTGTGTACAGGTGGATGGTTGTGGGTGAAGTGTTGTATGTTTGTGTGTATACATGTATGCTTGAGTGTGTATAACGAGTGGGATGTAGGTGCAGCCGTGTGAGGGGTGAACTGGGCTCATGGGAAGAAATGGGTAGAAGAAGGAGAGAGAAAGAGGACAGCCATGGAGGGACTGAAAGACAGCCGTATGTTTGGGTGTGAGTGTGTGCGTATGTAGTGTGTAAATGGGTGTGCATGGTGACTGAGTGGGGAAAGAAAAAAGGGGAAAGAAAAGGGTGTTGGTGTGCTTGTGTGTGTGTATTGAACAAAAGAAAAAGGGAAGGGGAGAAGAGAAGGGGAGATTTGGATTTGACTGTGTGATATGTGGAAGGATGTGTGTGTTGTAAGTGAGTATATAAACCAACTAAAAGAGAAGAAGAGAAAACCCATGACAGTGGGTGTGAGAGTTCCAAATGGTTGTGAATGTATTTTGGGTAATGTAGGTTTAAAAGACAAGAAATGGGGAGCAAAAGGAAGCTGCGTGAACAGTAACTTTGAGCTGTGAATATATTCTGGGTCTTGGACAGAAGCTGAAAGAAGAGATGAAGGTGATGAACAGTTATGGGTTTATGTTGTAAAGTGTTACACTGTTCACGTGCTGTTGTGTATTGTACACTAGTCGAATAATTTTGAAACTTTACAGGAAGAATTGTAGCGCAATATTAGAATTACTGTTAAAATTTCATATTTTTCTGATATCGTATGTATTTTTAATATTTTCTATAATTTCAGAATCGTTAAATTCTTTTGGAGCTTTTAAACCCTGAAAATGTTCTGGGAAAAATTAGAGTAGTGTCTTTATGGTATAAAGAAGACTCAGCTTGAATGTTATGAGTTTTGGAGTTGATTTTCTATGGTTTCCGTATCGCATTGGTTTTAGCAAAATGAAAAATTTTAAAATTGTTTTTGTGTCTTTTCATTTCTGATTTAAATTTCTATAATTTTTATACATATTTTAAAGATGTTTCAAAAATTATGGGACTTTATTTTCAGCTAGAAGCAATTTTGGCAATTTATGGGTTTTTTATTGCATTTAAAGAATTTATTTTAATACGAAAATATTAAAAAATTCAGAAAATGCATATTTTGACTTTTAATAATGTTTTAAGCTATAAAAGTGTTTTATTATAATTTATTAAGAAATTTGAAATATTGTTACGCATTAAGGAGTGTACGAGATTTTCGGGTAACTAGGTTGGCAGCATGCGAGGCGCGCTTTGAGTTGAGCGATTTTGGAGTTAGAAGTTGGCACATGGTGGGTAGTTGATATTAGGTTTATAGTATTATAGCATATATTATGTTTTAACAAATAAATTGCTAATCTAGGTTTATTCAGAAAATATTGATTGAGGTTGGTAGCATCGCTTAGCTTGGACTAAGGTAAGGGATTTCTTCCGAACCCTATTTCATTTCTTGAATTCAAGTGTTTTATTATGACAGCTTTACAAACTTCATTGAGCTTTATGATTGATATGAAAATATTTTCAATTGCCGTGAAACCATAAGTTGAGCCTTATAGCGATCGTTTGAAACTCTTTATTCTCATCCTATTTTACTTAATTCAATCATTGTACAAATATTTGAATTGTGTTAAATTCCTTGAATATTTTTCAAATGCATTTATTGCTTCTCAATGTTGACATGAGTTAGTAAACCTGGGAGTTATAAAGATGGTCTGTTGGTTGGGTTAAACTAGTACCTAGATAGACTAGTCAGTGTACATATGCATATGTAAAACTTATCGAGTACTGCCGGGGTGACTTTGCTATAGTGTACTGCTCATGTTCAATGTTTCATGTTCCTGTTTTATTATACATAAAGTGTTTTGAATATATAACTGTTACTTGAGGGATTGAGTTGATACTCATCCCTATGTTTATATTGAAATGTTGTGGTTTTCTTTTAAAACCCTTTTGAAAATCATCATTTGATTGTATATAGAAAATCATTTGAATCGCTTTGTTTCTCTTTTTTTAAAAGTTGTCATTGGTTTAAGTGTAAAATTTTCCGTATCGTTTTCTTATTTTTAAATCATTAATTGACTTTACTGGACTCTCGAAAGCTCACTCCCCTTTGACTTCCTTTCCGCAGGTGACAACTAGCATTAAGTTGCCGAATAAGGATTAGAGCCTAGCGAGTGAAAGATAAAAGGATTGAAATTTTAGTACTGCTCATTAGAACTGTCACGACCCGAACCAACGGGTAAGCCCGTGTGCTACGCACGTGACCGGCCGCAGGCCCATTCAAACATCTGACAGGGCTCTGACAGGCCTTACTACAATCCTGTGACTCAAAATTAATTCTAATTTACGGACTTCCAAAAATTTAAATAAAACTCTCATTACATGTCTTTAAAACTTATGAAGAAAACTCGAGGAGACCTAAGCTCCTTACATCAGTTCAAGCATAACGTTAATTAACGTAGAACTAAAATGTCCGAATGATAAGCACTCATTATTCTAAAAGTTCTCTTCGGGCACTACTCCCCCGTGTGGCTCATACGGCTCTACTTCCCTTAAGTCGTCACCTGAAAAATAAGGAATGAGCGAAAGCTCAGCAAGTACACCAGCCATGTTCCTAAAATAAGTTTGAAGTTTCTAAAACATGCCATGGATTTTCTTTCAACAAATCAAACATTCGATCATTGTCATTCGTAAAACGTCCTTTAAATACATATACACATATACATGAAATTTCAACAACAAAAAAAAAAGATTTTCAAATCTGAGTACAATCGTCGTTCATTGTATTCACATCAAACACATATATTTCTTTTCGTAGGTATGCTGCGGTCAGCGTACGAGCCCCCCCTGACTAGGGCCCGAAATTTCTCCTACACCCAGGATAAAATAATTATGTGGACGCAAGGGCGAACCACCAGCCACAGTACTGTGCATCAGCGTGCAAGCCCTGTTGACCAGGGCCCGAAATCCAACATTCCCCCGTTGGATATGGGGCACAACAACCAAGACAAGTTTCATTGCTCAATTAACACGTACTCCATAAAATTCTATGGCTCATACAACATTCCATGGCATTCTTTCAAATTACGTTCCTCGTCAAATAATTTAGAAATAAAACATATGCAGAAAAAAACTTTAAACTTTAAACTTCAAATGATCAAATCATAAATGCATATTATAGGTTTTGCAAATAAGTATACGGAGGAAACATGACAGGGGTACTAACCTCGCTCAAGTTCTGCTTCTGGTATTTGCTCAAATGTCGGTCCTAGCTCTTGACTATCAAAACCTAAACAACAAATCATATTGATGTCATTCATTGTCGCTCGAGCACGTTTAATTATTAGGTTTCTTTTAAATGAGTAAAATTTTAGCCGACCGTCCCTCAACTTTTGTATAATTACCTATTTGCCCGCAATGCCTAAAGAATCTTATCCACCTAGATATAACCTAAAAGAGTCCTTTTTAAACCACTGATGGGTATTTCAAACATGAACGGTCGTTCCCGAAATTTCTCGCTCGGAACCCCAAACTGCTCATTAAATTGAGCGTCAATGCTCAAGCCCCAAAAATATAACGAACGACACCGGAATGCCACGACATTTCAGACACTCAAGCGTCACCATCATTTTAGATTACTATAAAATTCTAGGCTAAAAAATAATTTTGTTTACTATGTTAAATAATTCAAAAACTTGTTTTAAAAATAAAATTATTTGAGGCACTTCCCATGCCCAGAAAAATTCTAAGAAAATTCCACATCGAAGGTTTCAGAAAAATAATGCAAGTTTTTGTTTTGTACTTTTTCTAATTCTACTCATAAGAGGTTCTAAAAAATTGATTTTGCAATTGTTGTAATAGTGAAGCGTTACGCGCGATAATCGCTCGGGCGCTACGCCGCTAACGATGCTAACATAGCAAACGACCTTAATATTTTTTGAAATTTTAGAAACTACCTTATCTTAGCTATATAAGATTGTTGTAGGAGTTTCAGAATTTAATAACTTAATTTACTATTCTATAATACACTGAAGTCTCTATCACGAATAAAATTAGTTAGCATACTTCCCGAGCTCCGAAAAATCTAAAAGTTTAACTGTGTGTAGGTCTTGAAAAATTAACATAAGTTACTTCTTTGAGTTTTGTCCAAATAATTTTCTAGATATATTTAAAGAGACTGCCGGAATAGGATAGCTTTTTAGCGACACTTGGGAGTGTTTATTGGTGTAGAAATCGTCAGGGGGTGTTTAGGTAATTTTACCTATGGCCAGGGGCATTTCGGTAATTTTCCACACATGTGACGAATCTTGCAGAAACTCATGGTTAAGCAGTAAGGAGTATAAAGAGTGGAAAATTTTAGTTTAGATGCGCACAACATGGGCGGTAGTGCGGGTAATGCACCTTATTTGTTATGGCAAATCCGGTTAATGGATTAGCCGTAATAAGTGGGAGACAGATGAGCAGTAAGGGAGGGGGGAGGTAAGTTAGGCATGTTTTTGTATTTTAGGGCGGTCTAAGGAGAAGAATTTTATTTGATAGGTGGTTCCATTGCTGAGAAAATCAGGAAGCGAGGAGTTCATCGGCTATAAAGCCATCAGGTAAGGATAGTGCGGTTCCGATATGATACATGTTGTTTTGCTTGGCATACCATGTTGATCATGCTCATGTTGAACTCCTATATTTATGTTGGAATATCGGTTGAGTTTATGAACCGGTGCTTCTTGTTGACTTGTGCTGTTGAGGACTTAAGGTAGAATGAATTCCCTTAGTCCGCCCGACAATGAGCCTGAAAGCGTTGTTGAGGACTTACGATTGAAAATACTCTCTAAGTCCGCTCCTGGATGAAAACCGTTTCCTAATCTGGACAAGACTGAGATGAACACCCTGTATGAAGGGGAATCATTAAGTGGAGGGCCAGTGAAGGGAGTAACTGGCGGTCAGTGAAAAAGTGAGTAACTGACAAAAAGAGGATGAAGCGCGCTAGAGTCTGTCATGTCGCGTCGAGTCAAGCATGCACCTCAATTGATTTTATTTGATGTTTCTGAATTTAATATCTCGTTATTCTCATGATGTTTATGCTTTAGTGTCTCTTTTGCATTGCACTTGCATAGTCCATGAGTCTGTCCAAGTAGAAATGATGATGTTCTGTTGGGCTTGAGCCACTCAGTCTGAACAAAGGTGATGCAGCAAGAGGATTGTAAATGTTCGTTCTTGGCATTCTTCAATCCTTTGCCTTCGTTGAAAATTCATGATCGATTCTCCCATAAATTCGAGAGGATTGTACGTTATACTCCTCGTATTATCCTTACTGAGCGATTCGCGCTCATTCCTTATCTGATGTGTTTTTCAGGTACTAGATTTGAACAAGGTGAGACCTCGGGGAAAGGTCAAGAAAAATTATCCTGAGGTCCTGTGAGGAAATATGTACATCGCCACGCAGATGTAAAATTGGGTGTACATATTAAGTTGTGTTATATTATGCAGTTTCCGCTGCGACACAATGTGTACTATTAAGGAAAATTTTTGTAAGGACGTGTTGTAATGTTTTCTTCGTGATCTTAAGGTTGTAGTTGCTCTGTGTTATATTTAAGGCTGTAACGTTGACATGATTGACATCTCAGCTCCGGTGGCGTCACTTGGGCTGGGGGTGTCACAGGTATCCTAACAAAATCCATTATATAGTTTTATGTATAAAGAAACAACATTGTTTAAATTGGTCCTCTTTCTATTTGTTGGTGGTGTGGTGTTGGAGATAGAGAAGAGATATAGAAGAGAAAATGCTAAGATAGGAATGAAGAAACTATTAACATAAGCTAAAATGAAAATTTTTCAACATTTTATTTTACCTAAAATTTATACAGAAAGCCCTTTATACTTTGGTGATAAATATGTAAACAAGGATTTTATAATTTGTTGGCCTGACGCAGTAAGGATGCTATCCCTCCCATATGCGGAGGGGGGATTCGACTATTAAGTTCTCGCAGGATAATTATGCTAGCGTGTTATATGGGAGGGGATAGTTTTTGCAATTAACCCTATAGCGTGGGAAGATACAAGTGGTGATGTTTAGCTTTAATCTTTACGTGAGTTATTGTTTTGTTTAGTTTACAAAGGCAAACAAATCTCACACAACCCACATAAAGAGCACCGTACTCATTGGATCTTCTTATTTTTTAGTACATGCTTGCCGCCTATAGAGACAAAAGGCAAGTTTTTTCGGTTTAATAATATTTGGATGGTAGAAAAAGATATAAACATTGCCGGACTTTTGATTCCTTGAAAGAATTTAAAAGTTTGTTGCATCAAAAGCAAGTACCATTCCATGATTAAAAGTTTGTTGCATCAAAAGCAAGTACCATTCCATGATTAATTGCACAAAGTGTCATAGGTAAAAACGAGGTAAGAATAAGTTTTTCCTAAAGTTTTAATCATCGTAAAAATGCTATTTGTTGCTCTCAAGTACTGCAAAAGTAAAAATAATTCATTTGAATGCCCTCAGCCACTGCAAGATTGGTATCGTACTAAAGAGCATGAAGAGTAGAACTCATGATGAGCACAAATTTATCAATATAAGCTACACAGAAAAAATCGCTTATCACCTCACACTGCCACTAGCATAGCCCTCAATATCATGCAGATGGTGCATAAACAATTGAAAATCAACAATTACACTTTTGGAGGCTGGTTAAGAATCATACAATAACGATATGTATAGGACAAAATACAGCAAACTAACATTTCGAGTCCACAACTTCTGTCGCATCATGTAGTTAAGAAACAATGACTAATTCAGCTTTCGAAACTCAACTTTCCATACTTGTGTAGCTAAATCACCGCGACCGCTGCGGACCGATCAAAGCTACTTCGAAGTGCTCTACCTCGACTAGGCTTCTTCTTCATCGTGCCAAACTCTTTCTCCCGTTTCGTCACTCCATTTCCAAATGGCAGTGAAGTTGGCGCAATCAAAATTTGTGATATACCATCTTTGCCTGCGCCACCATGAACGAGTATCCTTGTGATCCCCGAGTAGTGCAATGACTCTGCTATTTGAAGCGCAGTGACTCCCTTGTTTGTACGCGCTTCTACATCTGCTCTTTTCTTCACAAGCATCTCGATCACATTCGCATGTCCTGATTCCACTGCGCAGTGCAAGGCGGTATAGCCATCCTCGTCTCTGGCATCCACGTCGACGCCCTTATTAATTAGGGTTCGGACAACATCCGCCAGTCCTTTAAAAGAAGCACGGTGGAGTGCAGTCCATCCGTGCTGGTCCCGCCCATTGATCGCCGCGCCATTCTCGAGAAGCCTGTGGATTATTCGAATTTCACCCTTTCGTGCAGCCACACACAAGTTGTCCCCAAGACGAAGAGCATCAAAAAGTCTATTATGGCCATTCTCGGCTGCCAGGTCGTAGGCTGTTTTCCCAATCCGATTGCGGATATCTTTGTTGGCTCCTTTTTGCAATAAAAGCTTCACCATGTGCTCATCCCCTAATGCTGCCGAAATGTGTAACGGCGTGTCACCATCACCGATGTTACGAACGTCTACTCTCGCCCCACTAGTCAACAGTAGCCTTGCGCAGTCCTTCCTTCGCTCCTCGACTGCCAAGTGTAAAGCAGTGTTTCCATCCTTGGTGAGCGCATCCACATCAGCACCTTTCAGTAAAAGTAACCTCAATACTTCCACATGGCCACCTCCAGCAGCCAGGTGAACGGGGCCCCACGTGGAGCCCTGTGATCTTTCTGTGCTGGCTTGATGAGCCAGCAACAGCTCTACAATTAATGCTTCTCCTGAAGCTGCTGCTGCCTCCAGGGGGCTAGAGCCTGACCGGCTCAAAGACTCGACGTCAGGCTCAAACTCGAGAAGTAACTGAACCAGATCAGGCCGGTTTTGAGCAATCGCAATGTGAAGTAACGTCTGACCATCTGCATCAACCGAATCAGCCGCCTTCCAAGATGGGTCACATTTCTCCATGGCTTCACGGATTTCGTCCATGGAGCCATTCAAGATGAGCTGAGCCAACACTGGGGAGCCGACAAACATGATCTTAATACCACTATCACTAAAAACTTGCTTCTTCTTTGTGGTAAACCAATCGCTAGGGACGGCGTCATATGTTGAAGAAGGATCTTTGACCGCTGCACCCGGTACCACAACGCTGTGTAAGACAAAGGAATCATCACAGTGAGGGAATGACTCTGGAAGACCTGAATTTGGAAGGAGATGGTAAATGATCTCAATAGTTAGTGTTGTGAGTGGAGTGATAATTCCCGATTGTGGCTTAACAGTATATCTAGTCTTGTTGATCGGTTGAAGCCGAAACGCCACCGGCATGGTGTACATGACATTTCGCAAAGTTAGCTCTCCATAACACTTTTGACCAGGTTCAATCCGGATCGCGACAACATTTGATGGCTCCAAGCTTATTAGTCTGTCCATCTTTCTCTCTCTCTTTCTTGTGTTTGCAAGTTAGCTAGTAAGACTTTTTACGGCTCCCTCCTGTTTTCTGCTTGATTGGGCTTAGATGAAGGTGCAAAACCCATGAAGAGAAAGAAGGAAGAAGTGAGGAAGAAGGTTTAGTTGGTGTAGATATAAGCGAAGGAAGATATGGCCGGCACTAACAAGGGAACGCCACATGGTGGTGTTAAAATCAAAGCCGACTTGTTCTATCCGGCGTCCGTTATGTATAAGTCCTAAGCAATAGTTGTACAAGTTAAAAAGGGGAAATATTCTTGTGGCATCTTTCCTGCATGTCCCTTTCCTTGATGGAAAATGTTGAGCACAAGACTATTATGTTTCGGCAAGTAGGCATTGTCTCTATTGACTACTGTTCGAACAAGGTACACAGCAAAGAATTGCAACACATGAGAGCAACTATATTCCATTTTCTATATTAGGTGCATCAATATCGAAAAGCATCCAGCTAGATGCCAACTCAAAAACCAACCCCCCCCCCTCATCAAATGTTATTTTCATTTTGTATGTTCTGATCGATGCTGCAAAATATGTAGAATCAAGCTACAGATTTGAGATTTCTTATCAAAATACACTAGTACATGTGTCAAGCACATGACTGTCAAATTACTAGTATTTACTCCAGTATAGTATTGAATTTCATGCTAAATTTTCTTTATTCGGTGTATCAATGAAAAGCATCCAGCTAGATGCCGCCCACTCAATAACCCAACACCCCCCCCCCCCCCCCCCCCCACACCCTACAGATTTGAGATTTCTTGACGAAACTTACAAGTCCAAGTACATGTGTCAAGCATGTGACTATCAAAGTATTACTCCAGAAGTGTTGAATTCATGGTAAACTATCATTGCATCCAATTAATTACCTATATAGTAACAATTTTAGCAATATATATTCCTATGGTTGTTCATTAAGGCTATGGACATAATTTACTTATTTTTTTGATAGGTGAAAATATGTTTGAAGTACGAATTAACCCTAATGGTGAATACCAATAAAAATCAGTGGAATTGTGCATTCAACTGAAAATAGTTATAACTGTGGCAGGTAAGCATGACAACTATAGAAGAACAAAAATCTGAACTTTACCGAAAACAAAAGTAAAAACGGGTTCTACTGATAGAAGCACGCAGAAAATATTGGGAAGAATTAGTTGTTGCATTGGACATTTGTAGTCTGCTTGTAGAGTATATCTTGATAGTATTCTATCAAGTGGCTAGAGTATAGTAGAAAGATGGTTAGTTTAATTTTGAGTCACAGTTGATTATGTATGACATGTACAGAATTATTGTAAGGACATGTACATGTCAGAATTATTGTAAGGACATGTACATGTCAGAATTATGTATGACATGTACAGAATTAAAATATCTTTGTAACTCACTGGAACGAATTATTGTAAGGAAAAAATTTGGTTGCTATTTCGGTTGGAGGAATTTTCCTCCTACCCCTTATATGGCGACAATCAATCGTCTCTAAATGTTTCTGATGGTTTTTATTTAGTGACGCTAAAAAAGTGCTGTTAATAATTGTCGCTGAAAGTGTTTTAAGAGAAGCCACTATGAATATTTTGCGACTATTAATTGTCACTATATACGGGGTTAGAAGAAGATTCCTACAACCCGGGTAAGAGTCAAAGTTTATTCTAGCTGTAATAAGGAGATGATAAATGCACGTGACTTTGGTTTGCTGTCTTTTCGTTTAAAAAATGTCTGTTATAGCTCTGTTTTGTAGACAAAGAAATAATTATTATCCTATTAATATGCATAAAAAAGCTATTTGGTGGCATATATTTTGCTAACTTTTAAATAGTACTTGACATTTTTTGTAATTTAGTGCGGTACAGCCTATGCCCTTGCATGCTTGAAGACTATCACATCTATTTCAAGACCTAATTGAAAAGGTTCAATAAGTTTGTGTGATATGAATTTTGTTCATCTTAAAAATGTTTTAGTGCGAGAAAAAAAGAATGTTTCTGAAAAATGTATCTCAAAGATAATGATTTTCACAATTTAGCAATAATTTTGGCCCTTACCGACTTAAACAATATAGTAGCAATACTTCACTTCTGTTAAGTTCTTACAAAAAGTAAAAAAGCAATAGCTTTACTTGACAAATTTATACCCCAAGCAAAGCCCTTTTTTGGACGGATTTTTAGAGGCGGACATCAATTCGTCGCTAAAAGTGATTTTAACAAACAGGTTATCATCGAAAAGGTCCATCGCTAAAAAATCTTTACTAGGGGAAACCATCTGTCTGTAGATACTTTTTAGAGATGGACCTTTTTCCGACAGACTTATACCACGGAAGTATCCGTCGCTAATTCCTATTTTTTATTTTGTCCCATTTTTCTACCCTTGTTTTTTCCGTAAACTTTGAAAAATCTTTTGCCGACTGACTTTTTATGATGGATATATTCTATAGGTAATAGTCTGGATATTTCAAAACTTTAAGGGCCTTTAGCGACAAACTTTTAACAATGGCCAAAAGTCTGTCGCTAGAAGTCATTAAATCTCATAAATCTTTCCCTTGTTTTTTTTTTCCGCCACTCACCCTTACCCCCCCCCCCCCCTTCCTCTTCCCTAGATCGTGACCACCCATCGGCTACATCCCAACCCCTATTGCCTCATGCCCAACCCATCCCCTTTTTCGCACACTGCCACAGCGTCGACGCCCCCCTTCCACGCCCTACACCCCACCCCCTCTACCGCACCCCACCCCGCTGCCACAGGCCCACTGCTAGTCACTGCACCGCATCCCACTGCTACCCCATGCCACTACGTTGTATGTCCACTACCCACGTTTTCTGTGGCTATCTGTACGTAATTTCGATTGTTAATATCTTGCGCATATCTTTTTGTGGAGTATACTGAATTTGCTTAAGATTATATTGAATTGTTTGGATTTATGTTGCTTGTAGGTAAATATGCAATTGTTGTTAGTTTGTTAGTTAGAATGAGGTACTTGAGACGGACAAAATTTTATCTACAGCCTTAAAATGATAGATAAAGTTTGATGTTAATAAACTCATTATGGGAGCATAATGTAACATTGTCAGCACGATGTAACACTACCTTGGACATAACTGTTAATTAATTGACTCCTTAAATGACTAATTATAAGTTATTAAAAACAATAACTACAACAATGATCGATTAATATGACTAATTACTAAAAACATCAAATGAATATTTAAAAGCAATGACTAAGTTAAACCTACAGCTTTGACAAAATTCTAAGCTAGTGAACTACTCGTCAGCTCTAAACCATAAAACCTAAAGCAAAAACCCTAAACTAAACCTTAACTCGTAAACACTAAATCCCATACCCTAAACTAAATCATAAACTCTAAATTCTAAAGTAAACCCTCAGCCGTAAATCATAAAATAAAGCTTAATTAGCTTAAAACTTAAACTAACCCGTGAACCTAATGCCAAGCTAAACCATCACCCTAAACCTTAATCCTAAACTAAACCCTAAGATAAACCCTTGATCCTAAATCGTAATCTTCAAACCCTAAACCCAGAATTAAACCCTAAATTGTCAACCATAAACCCTAAACCACAAACTCTAAACTAAATCCTGAACCATAAACGCTAAATCGTAAATCCTAAACTGAAACCTAAACGCTGAACCCTTAACTCTAAACCCTAAACCGTAACACTGAACCCTAAACGATAAACCTTAAACCGTTAACCCTAAACTGTGATCCTAAAGCAATACCACAATATCACAATCTGATGACACAATATCAACCCCACTAACATATACCACTCCGCTGAAAAACTAAATGGCTATAGACAAGCTAATATATGCTCTTACTTTGTGAAGTAAATTGACATGTCGAAGGGGAATCATTTTGGCTATGGCATGTCCTTGCAAATTAACCTTAAGATTCTATCTTTCAGAAATGTTAATGTTTCATAAAGATTGTTGCATGTTACCAACTTTTAAATGCATACATGCATAAAAACCCTTACTTCCCGCTCAAAGGTACTCATTACAAAGTAATGCTTTGTAAGAAGCATTTGGATATCCAATTGGGAAAAGCTAAGTGCCTGTAAAATAATAATTTGGCAGATCGTTATCCTGTTTTATTCAGACGCATACAGACGTTGTGTCCTACATTTATTTTTGCTTGCAAGAGCAAAATTGGATGTTAGAACGCCTAATCAGTGTCATGTATTTGGAAATGTAAGGGGAGGTGCTACCGAATTTTTTGTAGTCATAGGACAAAGCATGAGTCATTAACTGTTTTATAGACATGTGCTTTTCTCAATAGGACATGACACCACCTATTAGAGAATGGATGGATTCTAGACAGATGTCATATGCATGCACTAATTTTCAAATGAACTCTAATTAATTATTGGTTTTATTTCAAGATGTTATATAGTAATACCAATAATCATGTCGGCCGATCGAGATTGCATAAAAAAGAGAACTAATGATGATTTTGAAGCTCGCGTCGATGAATTTCTAAACTTCACTTATGTTCATCCTAGAATTGTTGACCTTGAGAAGATAAGGTGTCCGCATATATCATGGGAGTTGTTGCATTGAAGAAAAATAGTGGTGGTAAAATATCATCTTCTCCGGTATGGTTTTACTAACATGGAGAACCAGTAGTATTTTCATCTAACATGGGTAGTTAACTTGAAGCTAGTCTAGATGCATGTGTTATATGGTTATTGATGTTGGGCAAGCTAATGTTGACTCGGGTGACTACTGGAATGATGACCATACACAAGAGCCAATGAACGTTCTATTCGGTTTTATGATTTATAAAGAGACACCGAGGAGCCACTAAGGGATGTAATTAAAATGAATAAAACGTGCGTATTAGTAGGTTATTACAGATAAAATCGAAGAATGCTTGAGTGACAGAATTTAACAATGTTCTGATGTTTCTTGAAGAAGTTTTGCCAGAGAGTGATGAAGCTGGAAGGGTCATAGTATGAGATTAAAAAGATGATGATAAAACTTGGCTTGGGCTATAATAAGAAGATAGATGCTTGTAGTAATAATTGTGTATCGTTTTGGAAGGAGAATAAGAATTGAACAAACTGTCCAGCCTGTGATCATCCAAGGTACAAGTTGGATAATGGGAAAAAGAAACACATAGGATGGAAGGTTACGATAATTTTTGGTTATGCCAAGGCTTCAAAGGATGTACTACTCTTCCAGCTTGCTTAAACATATGAGAGCCAATAGTGACACTCATAGCAAGGATACCAATGTGATGACATAACCTGCTGATGGAGAAGCTTGGAAGGACTTTGACCACTATCCAACCTTTGCTTTGAAAGTTTGGAATGTTAGACTTGATTTTGCCACCGATGGGTTTAATCCTTTCAGTCAGTCTAGCACGCTCTACTCCACATGGCCTAATATCTAATGTCCCATATAACTTTTCTCTTGGAACGTGCATGAAGAAGCCTTACATATTTTTATTGTTGCTTATTCTAAGCTGAAAAGTCTGGGTAAGGACATAGATGTATATTTAAGGTCATTGATTGATGCCTTCAAAGTACTATCGGATCCTGGAGTTGAAACTTATGATGCATCTTTGTAACAATACTTTCAAATTAGGGTTGCATTGATGTGGACTATACACGATTTTGTCGCATTGGGAACTACGGGGGCTGGAGCACCCATGGGAAGTTAGCATAGCTTGCTTGTATGGGTGTGAACCCTGATTTTATGCTAAAGCATGGCAGAAAGGCTTGGTAGTTTGAATATCATCGTAAGTTACTGCCACCAGACCATCAGTTCTGTAGATAGAAGGTAAATTTGGCGAAACAATAGAGCTTGAGGTGCTTAGCCATTACTATCCATTTGGTGACAATGTGTTTCCCCACTTACAAGCACTTGGTAATGACATACCTTATGGAAAAGGTGCGAGAGATCAGAAGATTTCGGGATTTGGAAATTAAAGAGCACAATTGAAGAAAATAGTGTATTTCTTTGGAGTTAAGCTATTGGAATTTGAAACAATATGTATGTCATGCACATTGAGAAATTTGTTTTTGATAATGTATTCAACATAGTGATGAATGTCAAGGAGAAGTCGAAAGACTACATAAAAGCAAGGAAATAATTGGAAGAGGAGGGGAGGGGAGAGAAGAGAAGAGAGATGAGAAGAAGAAAGGTCCAGAATTTGATTGGCAGCATGAGTCTGAGGATGAGGAAGTGAAATCCCTTGCCGTGCCGGAATGGAAAGACAAGTTAACGGTGCTTGAGTTCCAAATCACTAGAATGAGGAGAGTTAATGACCCTCTAGGCCTTAATGCCTTGACAATGAACCTCGAGATGGACTATCCCTTAAGTTCAAGATGTCAGAGATTGATAAGTTTGACAGGACCATGGATCCTAAAATCCATGTCACTGTGTAAATGCCAGCGTTAGCTCCTTACAAAGTGAATCAGAATCAGTTGATACAGTTGTTCCATTGTACTCTCATGTAAATTACCTCTTGTTGGTTCCTCATTTTAGATGAAGCTTAGGTTTTGACTTAAAAGAGTTCGTAAAAAAATATTTGTATAATGCATAAACAAATATCACCAAAAGGGATTAAGAACCCACAAAAGAGGAGCCAAGAGAGTCAGTGTCAGCCTTTATTATGAGATTGAGGAATAAGGCAGCTTAGATAGTGAACCGTCTGATGGATGAAGAGCAAGTGAATATCGTTAGGAACAATCTGCTTCCAGCCTACCATGACTATATCTTTGGCCATTATCACACATCATTCAAAGATTTTATGGGGTTGCTCATACATATAAAAAATGCTATCCACAAGGGAACCATATCTCGTGAGTCGAAGCCAGGGGTATAGTGAGTCGGTCCAAGGAGCTCTAGTGCATAGCCTAAGACAGCCACAACCAACAATGTGCAAGCACCCAGTGGGAAGCTACTACAGAGTCGAGAAGGAGGTTCACACCACTGCACAAAGTCTTCAAGAAGTTTCTAAAGAGGGGGATGATATCTAAGTTGCCACATACCCCAACGCCAATTGTAATACTAGAAGGATATGATGTGCAGGTGCTTTGCGATTATCATCAAGAGAAGGGCCATTTTATAGATAGATGCATTGTGCTTCAACATGCCATACAAGGCCTCATTAAAAAGGGCGAAGTCTCTTCTCCTATTACACTGAATGTCCAAAAGGAACCCTTGCCGCCTGACCCACATGGTTAACAGTACTGACAATATCCGACCATTCATGGATTCGACCGTCTTTATTGTTCCAACCAGCTAGCCAGTTTGGAAGTCAGTTTCAGCAAATGATTTTCTATCGCAGTTTTGTTATGTGATTACGTGGGAAGAGTTAATGGACCACGAGGCCTTCGTTGTTGAAGAATAGTATGATAAGGAAATCCCTTTTATGTTCCAACCCAGTGCCAAGGTATCCCACCAAACTTGATCAGACCGAATGTATCAAGCCACACCCCAGCCAACCACCTTCGACCCATTCTTCTCTCAAGTCCCTCCAGATGGCGAAGTCCTTACGCAATTAAAGAAATCCAAACCCATCAATTCATATGGGGATTGTTATCTGCCTCATACTCCCACCATCAAGCCTTCATCAAACTACTCAGTAAAGCCCAAATACCAATCCAAACTCAGCCTGAAAACTTGTCTCAAGTGCTAGGGGCTATATATTAAGAGCATGTCCTCACCTTTTCCGAGTCAGAGATGCCCAAATCAGGACCAAGCCACAATGACCCACTCCATATCACCATGAGAGCACTTGATAAGATGGTTCCCCTAATCCTTGTAAAAAAATGTCTCCCTCCACGCACTGTTCAAGCCCTCGGCATTGACCTTTTAAAGTTTACCCCTTCCAACCAAGCCGTCCGATCCTACGACTGTCATGACCTAAACCCACAGGTGATCCAATCGGTTAGGTACTTGACCGGCCGCAGTCCCACTAAACCTTCAAGAGGGCTCTGCCAAGCCTACTACAACTTGTAATCAAGATTCAATTAAACTCAATAGATTCTAGAACAATTAATTGGCTATTAAGAGCCCTACTTAGAGGTTCCTCAAATGTCATAAATAAACTTCAATTGCATGTCACAGAAATTATAAAGAAATTTGGAAGGCCTAAGCTCCCTACATAAGTTCATCCATCCATAATCACGAAACTAAAGTTTTCGAGTCTAACGGACACTCCGTCACTCTAATGGGCCTCTTCCGGCGCCTTTCCCTCATGATGCCCATAGGATCCTGCCTCTCACAGATCATCACCTAAAAAATAAACGAATGAATGAGAGCCCAGCAAGCACCCACATCATGTCCCTAAAATAGATTTGAAGATTTCAAAACATGCCATGTGTTTTCTTTTCAAGAACAGGAAATCAATATAACCATAACGAGAAATTGTTTTATTATATATACATATACGTACTTGTACAAAAATGATTCTCAGAACCATATCATTACATCACAAGAGCTCATCAAACAGCTATTACAGTTAATCACAACTTAGGTATGTTGCGATCAACGTATTGTCTGTAATACCCTTGTTGTTAAAAAAAAAAAAAAGGTAGTCTGATTTTGTGGCTGCCAAAGACAGCCACAAACAAAAGGGGAATGACACCTCTCATTTCCAAGAGGTGGAGTGTATGCATGGAGAGATAAGTGGAGTGTGAGGTGGCATGGGAAAATGCTTACCCTGGACAGCTGTTGGAGGGATAATAACGAAAAATGCAGAAGGAATCACGGGATGACTTCAACTGAGAAGTCATAGAGAAAAGAGTGGAAGAAGACACAAGAAATAGAGATCGATTTGGAGATAAATTGAGGAAGTTAAGGACTGTCAAAGTTAGGAAAAAACCAACCTACAGTGTGCGAAGTGGCTGATTGAGAGGGAATATGAGGAAACTCCAGAAAGAATCTCGTGAAAGGCCAAAAAATGAAGTTGTAGAAGGGAAAGAAAGGAAGAGCTTTGCAACAAACAGAAGGCATTTACGCCAAGAAACGAAGAAGTTACAGGTCTTCAAAGTGAGGTAAAAATCAGCTATGTTTGTGTGTGTTCTTGGTGTTTTGGTATGTGTTCTTGATGGAGATTAGGGCTGAATTGATTATGTAATGTTATGATTTCATGTTAAATGAAATTACGGAGTTAGATAGGTGGAAATGAAGTGAGAACAAATTGGTTTAAATGGAATTTGAAGTGGGATTAAATAGGTAATGAGATGAGTAAGCATAAAATGCATGTATAAGTGAAGAAGGGGAAATATTTATAGGCATGCAAATCTGAATAATGCAACTTGAAGTGTGGATAGTGATGAAAAAGTGTAAATTTGATCCAAAAGTGATGGGTAGTGACGGTAAATGTCGCTAAAAGTCTTAGCCTCTAATTGATTTCAAACTTTATTTTTGAAACATGGTTTTAAGATAGAATTTGGCCAAACACAAAAGAGAAACTCATATTCTTTTCGAAAGATCTACATACTGTAAAATGTATGGATTTTTTTGAGTTTTTGAACAATGTTAAATATATTTATCCTTAAAACATGATTTTGAATTTTTTAAAAACTATCAAATAAATGTAATTTAATCTGAACATTTTACAGAAACTTCATGCAGCTGAGACACTTTAGTGTCTAAAATTTCGTGACATTTGGAGGCTGATTCCTATTTTGAAAAAAAATTAATTCCCTAACGCTCGGTTTGGTTACCCGGGTGGGGTTTCCGAGCAAAAATTTCACCAAATGACTTTTTAGTACAAAACTCAGTTTACATTGTTTTAAAAAAATTTTTTTAGCCAATTAAGAATGTTTATTGGTGTAGAAATCGTCAGGAGGTGTTTAGGTAATTTTACCTATGGCTAGGGGCGTTTCGGAAATTTTCCACACCCGGTGACGAATCTTGCAGAAACTCATGGTTAAGCAGTAAGGAGTATAAAGAGTGGGAAAATTGAGTTTAGATGTGCACAAGATGGGCGGTAGTGCGGGTAATGCACCTTATGGGTTATGGCAAATCCGGTTAATGGATTAGCCGTAATAAGTGGGAGACAGATGAGCAGTAAGGGAGGGGGGAGGTAAGGTATGCATGTTTTTGTATTTTAGGGTGGTCTAACGAGAAGAATTTTATTTGATAGGTGGTTCCATTGCTAAGAAAATCAGGAAGCGATGAGTTCATCGGCTATAAAGCCAACAGGTAAGGATAGTGCGGTTCCGATATGATATATGTTGTTTTGCTTGGCATACCATGTTGATCATGCTCATGTATATTTATGTTGGAACTCCTATATTTATGTTGGAATATCAGTTGAGTTTATGAACCGGTACTTGTTGTTGACTTGTGCTGTTGAGGACTTAAGGTAGAATAAATTCCCTTAGTCCGCCCACAATGAGCCTGAAAGCGTTGTTGAGGACTTACGATCGAAGATACTCTCTAAGTCCGCTCATTGATGAAAAACCGTTCCCTAATTTGGACAAGACTGAGATGAACACCCCGTATGAAGGGGCATCATTAAGTGGAGGGCCAGTGAAGGGAAGTAACTGGCGGTCAGTGAAAAAGTGAGTAACTGACAAAAAGAGGATGAAGCGCGCTAGAGTCTGTCGTGTCGTGTCGTGTCGAGTCAAGCATGCATCTCAATTGATTTTATTTGATGTTGCTGAATGTATTATCTCATTATTCTCATGATGTTTATGCTTTAGTGTCTCTTTTGCATTGCACTTGCATAGTCCACGAGTCTGTCCAAGTGGAAATGATGATGTTCTGTTGGGCTTGAGCCACTCAGTCTGAACAAAAGTGATACAACAAGAGGATTGTAAATGTTCGTTCTTGGCATTCTTAAATCCTTTGCCTTCATTGAAAATTCATGATCGATTCTCCCATAAATTCAAGAGGATTGTACGTTATACTCCTCGTATTATCCTTACTGGGCGATTCGCGCTCCTTCCTTATCTGATGTGTTTTTCAGGTACTAGGTTTGAACAAGGTGAGACCTTGGGGAAAGGTAAAGAAAAATTATGCTGAGGTCCTGTGAGGAAATATGTACATCGCCACACAGATGTAAAATTGGGTGTACATATTAAGTTGTGTTATATTATGCAGTTTTCGCTGCGATAAGGAAAATTTTTGTAAGGACGTGTTGGAATTTTTTCTTAATGATCTTAAGGTTGTAGTTGCTCTGTGTTATATTTAAGGCTGTAACATTGACATGATTGACATCTCAGCTCCGGTGACGTCACTTGGGCTGGGGGTGTCACATGTGGTATCAGAGCCTAGGTATTACGATCTTGTAGACTGTTGGAGTGCTTAGAACGACGTGTAGGTTTTGATACGAGATTAGGAAGAAGAATAGAAGAATGTAACGGGGTGACCGAGGTGTGTAAGTCGAACCAATTATGGTCTAACTGAGTTATAAGAATTTTTATTCTGTCGTTGTTGCAGGAAATGGCAGGTGCACCAGTGAATATAGAGGGGTCGATTGAAGATGATATGATAGGTGTGTTGAACCCCGATGTGGATAGTGAGGAAGACCCGAAAGAAATTGAGGAGGACTTAGTGGATTCCAAGGAGGAGCCCGTTGGTCATGAATTTGCAGGGCCCCGAGATAGAGGAAATAGAGGACGATCAACCTTTTCGAGCTGACGTAGGGGTGAAGAAGGAAGGACCGAGTGAGCGGTCAAGAAGGAAGGTCATGAATTTTTTGAAACGCAAGTATATAAAGGTCTCCAGCGAGAGGGATGAACTGTTCTATCAGCTAGAATCCCTAAAAGTTAAAGCAGACAGTGAGATAAAGAGACTGGAGATAGAGTGTCTTAAGGAAAAGAAGAAGGCAAATAGGTTGGTTGAGGAAACAGTGGATGCTAGCTCGCGGGTTGTTCAAAAGATGCAGGAAGTAGTTCGTGAATGCCCTTCGGGTAGAGCGTTGTTTGGTAACGAGCAGAAGATGTTACTAGATGAAGATTACTGGAGTGCGCAGCTGTTTAAAGAGCGATATGGGTTTGCTTGAGTCAAATGTTGTATGTCTAGACGTACAATCTATCGTTTTATGATAATCGTAGCATGAGACTTATGTTGTACTGATGTCGTTATTTTATGAAGTTGCGTTTGTTGTATGTGAATGTAAGACTTGGTATACTACTTTCAGCATGAGACGTAATTTACGAAATCGAGAGATTCCAATACAAAGTGAACTGGAAAGAGATCCTTCGCAAGAGGTACCCCAGACTGAAGCGTCTTTGGCTCACACCGAAGGCGCCAGCGTGGGAAACAACAATGATAATAGGGCATAAATTAATAGAGAAGACTTACAAAGGGAACTGGTGGGACTTCCACGGGAAGTTGTGGCAACACCTGCAGCACAACCAGTTGCTGTTAATGCGACAAATCCAGTAGCGGGAAGGCGGGAATGTAAGTTTCGAGATTTTCAGGATGCTCGACCCAGCCAATTCCACGGAGGAAGCGATCCAATAAAGGCGATTACTTGGTTAAAGGAAATGGAAAAAGCATTTGAAATAACAGGTTACGAAAAACACCAAAAGGTCGCATTTGCTACGCATATGTTACGAGGGGCGGCGATTTATTGGTGGGACGTGCAAAACCAAGTAGAAGAAAGGAGGAAAGAAAATCGGGCTTATATCAAGTGGAACCGATTTAAGCGGATGTTCGAGGAAAAGTATTTTTCTTTGACTGTACAAAATAGGTTGGAAACATATTTCCTTGGATTAAAACAAAAGGACAAGACTGTGGAGGAGTACGACTCAAGCGTCAGACCCCGAATTGGCCAAGATTAGTGACAAAGTTAAAGAAGGTGGTTATACAGACTTTAGATTGGATAACGAGGGTATTACTTGTATGGGTTGTAGACTATGTGTTCCCTCGAATCTGGAATTGAAGAAAGAGATTTTTTTGGAGGCACATAATTCACCTTTTGTAGTTCACCCGGGTAGTACCAAGATGTACCAGAATTTGCGGGATATTTATTGGTGGAATAACATGAAAAGAGAGGTAGAGGACTTTGTGGCTAGATTTTTGGTGTATCAGCGGGTTAAAGCAGAACACCGGAGACCTATTGGGAAGTTGTAACCACTTAATATTGCTGAGTGGAAGTGGGAGCATATAACGATGGATTTTGTGGTTGGATTGCCGCCAACCACAAAGTCACACGATGTAATATGGGTGATAGTTGACCCTTTGACCAAGGCAGCTCACGTTTTAGCCATAAGGAACAAGGATTCGATCGAGGTACTTGCTAACTTGTACATTCGAGAAATACTTAGGTTGTACGGAGTGCCTTTATCTATTGTGTCAGATAGAGACCCAAGATTTACCTCACGCTTTTTGGGTGGTTTGCAAGAAGCCATGGGTACACGACTTAATCTTAGCACAACTTTCCATCCACAAACAGACGGGCAATCTGAACGAACTATCCAGACATTGGAGGACATGCTGCGAGCTCGTGTTTTGCCTTTTTGAGGTAATTGGGATAATCACTTACCATAGATAGAATTTACTTACAATAACGGTTATCATGCTAGTATTCAGATAACACCATTTGAGGCTTTTTATGGAAGAAGACTTCGATCACCAATTTGTTAGAGTGAGGTTGGAGAAAGGAAATTGATAGGTCCAGAACTGGTCCATTAGGCAGCCGTGCTAGGTAGGCCGCGCGCACTCCCTTTCGTCCTATTGATGACCCCCAAAGTATCTAGCCACCACTTCAATCCCCTGGTACTCATACTTGTACTCGTGGACGCTGATGGTTGTCTGAACTGCTGCCCAGACCCCCTAATCTGTGCATACGAGGCCTGCAAGACTGTGATTTGACATCAATATCATTAAGGCAATAGACATGCAGACAACTTGGCTACAATCGCGTCAAAGATAGGGGTTGATGGTGAACAGCGAATGCTAACCATCATCAAGAGGACCGAAACCTGTACTGCTTTAAACTTAGTACCGAAGGACACTACTGCAGATGATTGGAGGTAGCCGATCGTTAACCAACTCAAGGCACCATCTCTTGCTTATGCATCTACCCTCACGGACTTTTTGACGTTGGGAAATGTCTTGTACAGACGATGTCCCGGAAACACTCTAGCCATGTGTTTGGCACTCGAAGAAGCAAAGCATAAACTCCAACTCGGCCATCAGAAATGTTACGGCCTCGACGGTCCCCCTCTATACCGTTGCCTTCAGCGCATGGGCCTCTTTTGCCCATCCATGGCCAAAGAGGCTTCAGATATACAACGAGATTGCCCCGAATGCCTATATGCGCAAGACAATGCGGAAGCTCTTGTGATCAACGTCGAGGGTGACTAGCGCTAGCCTTTCATCCAATATCTATTTCATGGTATTCTACCTCCTGACCGTAGCTCGATACGATCCATCAAACAGAAATCGGTCAGGTATTTTGTGACGGAAGGCGAGTTGTTTCGCAAAGGTTTTTTAGGGCGCACCTTGCGATGCTTGCAAGGGGCCCAGGCAGTAGAGGTGATCAATGAAGTCCACGATGGTGACTGTGGAGAGCATCAAGGATCTCAAAAGCTGTAAGCAGTGGTGCTTTGATGCGGCGCTTCTTATGATTATTGTACCTCTTGTCGAGGATATGCTGTAAAATCCTTGCAGGTATGGCTGTTTCCCTCCAGCTATGTTAGTCGGCCTATTCTCTCACTCTTGTCTTGGGGGTAAGGTCTTGGTAGCCTCTTGGCTAGGTGGGGTTTCTTTCCCGTGCTCACTTGTTGTTAGAGTTGATTGGCCCCCCTCCCATACTCGTATCCATGTTATGTCTTTATTAGCTGGATATGCCCTTTCTACTTTTCTCAAGCGACTTTTGTAAGCGGCCCTCAGTTTTTTGATGAGGGGATTTGGTTCATGTTATTCTCTTCGTGCTTACTTTTGGTTTTCTTGCTTTTGTTGATATATAGCCCAGGATATACATGTATTAGATACGAATTGAGCTTTGCTATGCCTTTGGGGTATGCCTAGTGTATGTTGTATTTGTTAACTATTCTGGGGTAATGCCCCGTGTACCTAAAACTCATGTTTCAGTCGACTAAAACTCATGTTTCAGTCGACTCAATTCTTCAATGTCTCTCCTCTCAAAATTTTCAGTCGACTGAAACTCTTATTTCAGTCCACTAAAACTCATGTTTCAGTCGACTCAATTCTTTAGTGTCTCTTCTCTCTAAGTTTTTAGTCGACCAATCTCTTAGAGTAGTTCTTTTAGTCGACTCAAACTTATGTTTCAGTTGAATCTATTTTAAGGCTCTCCCTTCACAACGGTTCATTTTCTTCAAGTATAAAAAGGGGATCCTTGAGACCATATTCCTATTATGTGCGACAGTAGCAGTGCTATTGATATTAGTAAAAATCATGTTCAACACTCGCGCACTAAGCACATCGATATTCGTCACCACTTTCTTCGAGACAATGTTCATAAAGGTTTAATAGAACTCAAGAAAGTTGGTTCCGAAGATCAGCTCGCAGATATCTTTACAAAACCCTTGGCTGAATCCTCATTTTGTTCTCTTTGTCGTCGTTTAGGAATGTGTGATCTTAGCTATTTTTTTTTACTCAAATGACTGAATGTTCTATCTTGTTTCTGCTTGTATAAGTAAAATGAAAAATCAGTTTTCTTTTGACTCAAAACTTCCTTTTGCATCTGATGATTTTAGTCGACTGAAACGTCAATTTTCATTCGACTAAAATCTTTTCAGTCGACTGTAAACATCTTTCACTTTTGGAAATCTGTTCGTTTTAGTTGACTAAAAAGTCCATCTTTATTCGACTAAAATCTTTTCAGTCGACTAAAAAGTGTATGTTCGGAAATCTGTTGGATTTAGTCGACTAGAAAGTCAACTTTCAGTCGAGTAAAATCATTTCAGTCGACTGAAAATCATGTTTCAGTCGACTAAAATCTTGTCGCCTATAAATACCCCATTTTTTTCTTTTCACTTTTTACTGTTACCCTTTTTCACTGTTCCTCGTCCAGTTTTCACAGTCTTTTACTTTTCTCCTCTCTCTTGCCCACCTGTCACTCAAGGCCCACATGGACTCAAATTCACGCCCTCGTAGTCGCCGCTGACTTGTAATTGAAACCGACGATGAATCCGACGTGGCTCCTCCACCTGCTGCTGCTGCTCCACCACCACCTACTCTTGTTGCTCCCCCACCACCTTCCACACGTCGACGCACTCTTCAGACGACACCTGCTCCTACAAAATCATCATCCTCTGTACCTGCTCAACAGACATCTACTGCTCCGTCCTCTTCAGGTAATGTTGCTCCTCCTGCTGCTGCTGCTGCTGCTGCCTCTTCTTCCTCTGCCTCTCCTCCAACCTGCTTGCCACCTACCTGCCCCTATATTTGTCCTATCGAAATACTCACATTCCTCATTTTTTTTAGTCAGCAGACAACCAACTCAACTATTATACAAATTTATTCAATCGCGAGGTCGTACCGGGTCGTCCAAGTGATGTCAACTTACTGACTCAACTTGGTCTTACCGGCCTTTTTTACCGCATGGGATGTCCCTCCATTCTCTCTCCTCCTTCCTTTTACTACCCTGGTCTTGTTCGCATGTTTTATTCGAACATGTATTTTAATGCTCTGTCCTCCACCTTTTTGACCACATATGTTAATGGGGTCCACATCCATCTCGATCCCACCACCTTAGCCCAAATACTCAGCTTTACAAACCAATCCTCCACCATTGTTTTCCCCAGAAACACGTGGTGCACCAGTAGCTCCTTTACCCCACTCCAACAAACACAAATCCTTTTAGGAGACCCATCCATTTCTCGACCCCGCTAACCTAGTTTAGGTGACCTTTCTCCTCTTTTGCTACTTTTTCATATCTCGACATCATTCTTCTCACCCACTTCATTCGGGGCTCTCCCTTAAACATTGTGGGCATTATCATGCTCGTAATTGATGCTCGGAAGAAGAAATCCTCAGCTAATCTTCCTTTCTGTCTAATCTTAACCAGAGTTTTTGAACATTTTCATGTCCCCCTTCCAACATCTATCTCAGAATGTATATCTATTCCGAGTTAGCATATTCTTGACGAAACTTATCTTCGTCGAGCGGGGTTCGCCATTCGTACTGATCTCCCATACCCGGTCAGTTCTTGTTCCCGCTCCTGCTCCTCCTCCCGCGCTTGCTACTGTTCACTCTCATGCTCCTGCTACCTCCCCTGCTCATGCAGCTCCCCCACCCGAACCTTCTGATCCTTCCCCGTCCGTTATGCCCCCACCACCTCCTCCCTCTCAATTCATACCCACTGTGCCTACTGACCCATCTCCCTCTATACCATTCCCTCCCTCCGACCCTTCCTCCTCTGTACCCTCTTTGCCCACCCCTCTGATCCTTTCGTCAGCCCACTCAACGACTTCTCAAATCTTAATTTTGATGAGTTCTTATCCACCAAAAACTCCGATCTCTCTGAGACCCTTTCTCGTATCTCTACTTTGATTCAGTTAATACTTGAATCACAAACCACCCTTGCTGCCTCTGTTGCAGCCAACCACACTGCCCTCCTTCATGAGCTTGCTGCCCTTCAGCAGTCAGTTCAACACTCCTCCGCCCAGCTTCTATCCAATCAAATCGACTTTCACACTCTTCTTAACGACCTCGCCTCTAACCTTTCCTCTCTTCCTCTCAACCAAACTCCACTCTTGGAGAGTTTGACTCGGATGTAGCATGATCTTCACCGACAGCAGGAAGTTGCCCTTCAGGCTCATCGTCGCCAGGCCTATCTCACTACGAGCATTCTGACTGAACAGAACTGCTACATGGCACATCAGATTTTTTATTAGGCTCATGGCTTTAGGGTGACTCGTCCGGATATCTTTCCCTCTCGCCACACAGGCACTGAAGGGGAAGAATGATTCCTCAACCCGCATTTCTCGTACAACCCTCTGATGCCGCGTTCTCCTCGTGTCGTCGAAGTCATTGAAGTACCCACAACCGCTTCGCTGCCTGCTGATCCATCTTCTTCTGCCCAAGGTGCTCGTCGCTCTGCTCCGCCGCCTGCTCATCCATCTTCTTCTGCACAGGGTGCTCGCCGTCGTCGACCCTAGATGCTTTCCTTTTCTTCTCCTTTGATTGTTGCGTTGCCTGCCACTCTTTTTTATTTGACAAAGGGGGAGAACGCTTATTTATTGAACATTCTTTGTATGCATCTTTAACAATTTTTTTGCTGAATATTAAAAGATGTTCTTTTAGTTATTATTTTGTTTGATTGTTAACTGATCAAGGGGGAGTGTGTTTATATAATGTTAGAACTAATGTTGTCATCATAAAAAATGAGGAGATTGTTGACTTATCGATTTTGATGCTTCCAAATTTATTATCTCTAACATTAATCTGACAGTTTTATTGAGATAAATATTTCAAGACATATCTTAATCAAACAAAGACAAGATTAAGTCTTGGACAAAGCTTGAACTCGGACTTGGATTTGGGATTCAAAGACTCGGACTACATTAAAGATGCAAGAACCTGAAATCTATTTTATCCATGTTAGCATTTCTAAGTCCTTCTTCAAAGATCTCACAGAAATTCAAGTAAAGAACCAAAACTGAAGTTTTTAGTCGAAGCAAAGTTTTGCAAAATTTTAGTCGAAGCCAAAAGATTTCAGTCGGATGAAAGGGACTTTTCAGTCGACTAAACCCATGCTTCAGTCGACTCAAACTCTTGTTTCAGTCTACTAGAACTCTTATTTCAATCGACGAAAACTCATGTTTCAGTCGACTCAATTCTTCAGTGTCTCTCCTCTCAAAATTTTCAGTCGACTCAAACTCTTATTTCAGTCCACCAAAACTCATGTTTCAGTCGACTCAATTCTTTAGTGTCTCTTCTCTCTAAATTTTTGGTCGACCAATCTCTTAGAATAGTTCTTTTAGTCGACTCAAACTTATGTTTCAGTTGAATCTATTTTAAGGCTCTCCCTTCACAACGGTTCATTTTCTTCAAGTATAAAAAGGGGATCCTTGAGACCATTTTAGACACTACTCGAAAATACTTTTAAATACTCTCTCTAACTCATCTCAAATTACTCTCTCATCTTGTTCTCTAATTCTCATCTATTCTCTGATTGAGTGAGTTCATCCTTGAGATAGTTTATTGTAAGCTTCTTGGTTTGGTTCTTGAAAGAATATAGATCTTCCCACCGAAGAAGGCTTTGTCTTAGTTTATTCATTGTAACATCTGCTCAAGAAGGAGCTTGTTTGTTGTATTCAAATTGTAAATCTCTCTTAATTTGTAAATTGTTGGAAACCTTGGAAGGGTTTCAGAAATTATACTGCGGTTTGAACTAGCACCTGAATCTAGCTGGTTAGTGAAAGGCTCGAGTAGGTCTCCCTTTGTGTGGAATGCTCGGGGACTGGACGTAGGCTGGTGGGGCCGAACCAGTATAAATCTCTGTGTTGAATTTATTATTGTTATATATGTCATTACTTTGTAATCTTATTTTAAATTTATACTCAAAGTTTAAAACACCTATTCAACCCCCCCCCCCTCTCTAAGTGTATTTAGGGACCTACAACATCAACACAAAAAGATGGTTAATGTCGCAAGGAGCCTAATTCACACAACAAGTAATGCGCGGATAGGACCTACTGACATTGTTAATGTTCTTGTTGAACAGGCTGAGGGAATTCAGAATCTAAACTTTAACACGACAGACGTTCGTAACGAGGTTGCAGCCAAAGACGAGCCGCGTATGACCTCAATGATGCTCAATCCACAATGAGCCTATTGAAGAAGATGCAGATGGAGGGCCCGCAGTTTCCCTTTGATTATAAACTTGACGACGAGCACCGAGTTACCATAATTCTTTGGGTCGATGGTCGTTCGAGTCTTGCTTATAAGAATTTTGGGGATGTTGTGACTTTCGACATCACATACCATACCAACAAGTACTCGATGTCGTTCGCTCCTTTCACAGGCATCAATCATCATTATCACTTCATCCTGTTTCGGTTCGCTTTATTAAGGGACGATAGTGAGATTTCTTTTGTATGGTTGTTTAGGACATGGCTGGAAGCAATGAACTTCAAAGCACCCAAACTTATCATCACCGATCAAGATTTGGCAATGAAGAAGGCTATTGCTACCGTCTTCCCAGATACTCGACACAACTTGTGCACTTGGCACATAAGTAACAAATACCCTAAACGTCTACATCACGTGTATGCAAAGTATCCAGATTTTAAACAGGATTTTGACAGTGGGTTAACAAGTCGTTAACGATTGAGGAATTTGAGGAGAGGTGAGAAAAGCTTATTGAGGATTACTCATTGCAAAACCACGAGTGACTCCAATACTTGTATGAGCTCAAAGAGCAAAGGATTGTCGTTTACACGAGAAGGTATTTTTTTGCGAGCATGAAAACGACGGGCATGAGTGAATCTATGAATGCCTTGTTCGATAGTTATGTAGGTACAGCTACAAATTTGAAGAGTTTCGTCATATCCGCCAAAAAAATGGTTGCACAGTTATTCGTGAAAGAAAGGGCTGTGGACTTTGTAAGCACGTAAAATCAAAGGAGAAGGTTGCTTAAGACCCCGCTGGAGGTGAACAGTGCAAAAGTCTATACGAATGAGATGTCCATGCCATACCAAGTAGAGCTGCAAAAACTGGGAAGATACAATATAAACAAGGTGGCAGAAAAGTCTACATGTGAGTACAAGTTTTATTCGCTGATGAACGACCTCGTTGCGTAGAATGTATACCACCCATGACACATTGACGGATTCGGTGAAATGTGTTTGCAAGAAGTTTGAGTTCCATGGCATGATGTGTAGACACATTCTGCAGTTTTTCACCCAGAAGAATATCAAGGCAATCCTCGATAAATACGTCTTGCCGTTGTGGAGCAAGGATGCAAACATGTTGCATGGTACCATTGCCTTTCTGGAGCATCTGTATACTGACTTTGAAGAATCAGAGGCGTTGCGGTATAATCATCTGGTGACAATGTTTACCCATATGTCCGTAAAGGGTGCTGCTACAATGGTGGGATATAAACATCTCCATGAGAGAGCGGAGCAACAAGAGCCCATCGTCGACCAGTTTGAAGTAGCTTCAGTCAGCAATGTGGTTGACACTAAGCCTACGAAGGGATCAGAAGATAATGAGCCGGTTGAAGAAGAGGACAATGATATCCAGCCTTTGGATCCAATTATATCGCAAAGGAAAGGCCGCAAGAGATCTACACGAATGAAGAGCTCTATTCAACAAGCAACTCAACCTAAAAAGCTGAGAAGGTGTGCACTATGCAACAAAATGACCAACCATGACAAGCGGAACTATTACAAGGCACTGGGATAAGTCCAGGGGGTTTGCAAGACGAGGAAGAAGATGATGCGGAAGACGAGGAAGAAGAAGATGTAGTGGACCTTTAATCTAAATTTGTTTTTTGTAATAATCTTTTATGAGCCACCAAGTCTATTGGACTTTTTTTTGTAGTAATTGTTTTGTATATATATATTTTTAATAATCTTTTATGAGCGAGAAACATCACATTATAACACTAAATTCCTTTTTGGTTTTTTTTTTTTGTCCGCTACACTATGTAGCGGATGGCGTAGCAGAAACATTAGACATCAACACTTAGATTTTTTTTGGTGTTTTTGGCCACTAAGAATTAAACTTCAACACTTAGGGTCCAATTGGATCACAACATTAGCCTTGGAATTGAATTAGATTTTGGAATTGGACCTTAAGAATTATAATTTTGTTGATTGGACAACTTATTTAGAATTAAAATTACAATTCATACCCAATACCATGAAATTAAAAACACACTTTAAGGCCCACACTTCAATTCTTAAGGTCCAACCTCAAACTTGCAATTCCAACCCATATGTTTTGTCACTGTTTCTCTCTCTCCTCTACCTGACGTTCGTTATTTGAGTTCATCTCTTCCTTCTCTCTTCTTTTTCATTCAACTTCATCATCGCAGCTACGATCTTCCTTCTCTCTTCTCTTGGACTCAACCTTGCCATGGCAACGGCAATGTACTATGCTGACAGCGGCGGCTACCATCTAGTATTTTGACGGTGACGGCGGCATCGATCTACTGTTTTGATGGAAGCCACGACGGTAAAGATCTACTATTTTTTACGGCGGCGACGACAATCTAGGTTAGTCAAACATCTATTCTGATTTTGCTTTGTTATGTCTCGATTAATTTTTTCATTAATGTTGATTTTGAACTTGGGTCAAAAATGGTTGTGTGGCCGGAGCAAATTCTCTCAAATTTGCTACGGCCAAATTAATTGGGGTTTGTAAGCCGTTGTTGAGGCTAGTTGTCATAGTAATATCCTCTTTTTTTTTAAAACCCCTTATAAGTGAGCAGGGAGTGTGTTGGAAGCAAGATATGAGAGAAATTGAAATTGGTATTGAAAGAGGAATTGATTTGGGTGGTTTGATATATCGGTTGGAGGAAGGTATGAGAAGGTGGATGATGAGAGGAAAAGGTAAGGATACTTGAGAGCATCATTTTGGGGGGCGTATTCCGAATTGTTTGAGACATATAAATTAATTAGGAGGTAGGGGAGGCGAATTCCCGCGATGGAGGCGGTGGTGGATAGTTTCATGGATGCTGTTGACAGCGATGAGAGGATTTTGAAGGTGTTCATGAGAGGAGTGAAGAGGAATGGTGGCGGTGGCGGTGGAAATTTAGTGGAAATGGAGAGAGCAATGAAATTAGGAAGAGGGGTATATGGGAAAGTAATGAAGAAACAAGCAACGCGGAATCTACTTGAACTGACTGGGATGAATGAACACTCCTTAAGCCATTATTACCAATAGCTTTTGCTAGCAGTCCTCGTTTCCTAGTTTTCGATTTGTGTTGCTACAACAGTATAGTATTAATGTGATGCCCCGAACCTAGGTTTACCCCGTAAATATTACTTTAGCGATAATTTTATGAGTGATGTTCTTTTAGCTCTTAGCAACGTTTGGTTTGAACAATTTAAAAAAAAAAAAAAATTGTGTAGGATTTTGAAATGGCAGAGGGTGATTTGGGCATAAAGAAAAGTAGTAGATTTTGGAAAAGATTGGAAGGAAAAAAAAAAAAGGAAAGCATTTTTGTAAATAAGCTAGACAAAAGAAAATAGAAAAAAAAAAGAAGAAGAAAGAAAGAAAGAAGCCAGGAAGAGAGAAAGAGAAGGACAGCCGGCCCTAGAAAGGGCGGCGTCTCTACAGATGTGGGCAGCCCCCATTTCCGGCCACACCGCGGTCACCGGATAGCAACTCCGGCCAGACGCCTGGACTACCGTAACGCTATGCCATCAGCCTCCATCGCCACAACGTCCAATAAATCCCCCTCCACCGTCCAGCGCCTCTACAAACGGCGAACGGCACTGAACACAGCAACCGGCACCTCCTGTCACCGCCCATCGCTGCCGTTGCCCTGTTCCGTCAACTCTATTGCCGGCGCCTTCACGCCTCCATGAAGGTAGCGTCAACCACCACCAAGCCGTGGTGGATCGTCATCACCGGTGCCATCTCCGGTCTCCTCGACTTTCGGCCGCATGCGCTGTCACCGGCAACCCTATCGCCGGCCAACTCCTCTTCCTCGTCACAGCTGCCCTTCAACTGAGCCTCCGTGACCACCGCACCGTAGCCATCGCACCGCTGCTAAGGTTCCGCTGCCCCTACAAGCTGTCGTGCGATTGCTGTTGCCGGCAGCCCAATTCGTCAGCCAATGCTTTTTCCCAGATCACGGCAGCCCTTCACCTACAATGAACTCCGGCGCCGCCACAGATCTAGATCGTTTCCGTGTTGGCGGGGCCAGGCCGATTATCGTCGCCGCTGGGATCTATGACCATGGGCAGTGTGTGAATATACAACCGGTGTATTAGGTTTTGGCGGTATGGAAAATGAACGGATTTCGGTGGTAGGATTGCGATATTGTTGTGGTTATAATGGTGGTTTAATTATGGTGCTTGTGGTGGCTGGACTGGATGTAACTGTGGTGGTGTTTGCGGCGGCGGTAGCACTTAATACTATTGGTTTGATGAGTTAGGACTAAAGAAATGAGTGGCACTCTGTATAAAATTAGGAAATGGGTTGGTGGTGTGCTTGTGTGATGGTGACTACGCAGTGATGGTTTAGCAACAATGCTTGTGGTGGCTAGAATGGATTGAGGTGAATGGTGAATGTATGACTTTGGCGGGTGTCCATTAATTGGGTGTTGAGCGGCTATGTGTGTATACTAGGTGTCGTGGTTTACGTATGTGTGATTTTTAATGGTGGTGCTTAGGGTGACTGTGGTAGGTTTGTTTGCGTGCGGTGGCGGGTATTTCAGTATGTGAGCCTGGACAGGTGTGATTGTTGTTGGACGTGTATGGAGATATTGTGTGTACATGGTGCAAGTGTACCGTATGCTTGCGAAGGTGTACCCTATGCATGTATGTGTTTTTGGACAGGGAGTCGCATAGGCTATGAGAATATATAAAAGGAAATTGTTAGCGGTGAATTAATGGATGTTCGGCAACGGCGATTAAATGCCAAGAATGACAGGGTGAACTGGGCACGATATTGGACGGGCATGTAAAGGTTGGGCAGTTGACTGCGACATTGAATTTGCTTGAAGACATGTTCAACGGGAATGTTGTGTCGTGATTGACGATGCTTTGGGATGTAGTAAAGCTGGGAACATGAAGATAAAAAGAATGGCATTGAAGGTTCTTTGAACCGGATGTTACAGCATGATCGTCGCTCCGGAGATTTTGACGTGGGGAATGTGTCAGGGACAAGTAAGTGACCCTTGATTCAACTAGTATTTTTATATGCAACGTATATGTTTATCTACTGTTAAAAATATGTTGTTTATTAGTATTGACCGTTTTAAGTACGTTTAACTGCTCTAGCTTAAATTACCAAAAAGGTTTTAGTGTTTTATTCTCGTCAAAGAAAAACCGGACCAGCATGTAAATGATGTTTTGCCTAGAAACTGAAATGGAACTTGGATTTGAAATAATCAGTGCAAGTGAGATGTTTTGGTACTTGAAATTTTGTGAATTTTGAAGAGCTTGAAAACTATCAAAATGGGCGTGTGAATGGTTTGACATCAATTGATGAGTGATTGTGTTTACGAGGAACCAAAAGGTCTTTTTGTTTATTCGATTGCTGTGCCCCATATCCACGGGGGAAAGTTGGATTTCGGGCCCTGGTCAACGGGGCTCATACGTTGATGCACAGTACTGTGGCTGGTGGTTCGCCCATGCGTCCACAAATTTTATCCCGGGTGTAGGAGGGATTTCGGGCCCTAGTCAGGGGGGCTCGTACGCTGACCGCAGCATATCGTCTGAACTGATGTTGAGATTGAACTGGTTTTCTTGAGTTTGTGCTAATGATTATATACCTCAGTTTTGTTTCATGTACTATATTTCATTTACCGGATGATTACTTTATTATTTCAGATTCAAATGTTGCTATGATTTAAAATGAATTATTTTCTGGCATGCCATGGTCCACCTGGTTGAATCATTGGTTACTTACTGAGCTTGTGGAAGCTCATCCCTTACTTATCATTTCAGGTTGAAAGTAAGGTGATGTTGAGGAGCATAAGAAGGACAATATGGCGTGGAGCTCTGGAGACTGCATAGAATAAATAAGTCGCTAAGTTTTTAGATTGTTGGTTTAGTTTTAGTTATTGATAAATTAGAGTTATGAGGAATTGTAGCATGAGTGTTGTATTCAAAGAAGGATATGAAAATGTAATTAAGGTTTGTAGAAGTTTTAAATTCCGCTGCAGATTGTATGTTGTTTTAGCGAGTAAGGCCTAGCAGAGCCCTTGGTTGGAGTCTTCTGAGTCTGCGGCCGGTCACGTGCCAAGCTCGCGGGCCTACACGTGGGTTCGGGTCGTGACAATTAACCCCAGATTGCTCAAGTTTCCTTGAGCACTGATTGTTTAACTTACTTCAGATTCTATTTTTGCTTTGCAAGTTTCCACACAAAAGTTCTCTTTATGTGCTCAACAGACAGTGAACAAATACTTGAGACTGGTGGCTTTATTGTCAAAGCCAGCCAAACTACTGTTATAGGTGACACACACATGTAAGTGTTAGGTTTCTACATTAGTCAAAGGCCTCGGATATCAACACTAGCAAATCTTGCCCTTTCTTGCGTGCCACCCTTACTTGAAATCCCTTTCCAAGCTTTTCTACTATAACTTCCTATCAATACATTCAAACATTACCACATAATGAGACTACTAGAGTCAGTAGATCCAGCAAATAGCTAAGCTAACATTCGTATAGAGAATTGCTACGAGAAGCTTGTTGTCAATTGCAGGCTTTCGTTACGGCTACATCAAATAGCTAAGCTAACACACATGTAAGTGTTAGGTTTCTACTTTTATGCTTGTTGTCAATTGCAGGCATTCCTTACGGTTACAGGAAATCAATTAGTTTGGAATATATCTATAGTAGCAGTGCAGATGGGTCCCTACATTCATATGGACAGCTGTTGTCTTTACATTGATTTATAGCTTGTAATTTGGGAAACAACTCTTTGGTCGTTGCAAAAAATATGCTAGGCATATTGTTGGTAATTGTCAAAAGTTAAGGGAAGATAATATTGCACATATTTTGGGAAACACTTCTTTGATCTTGGCTTAGAATTTGCTAGGAACGTTAATGTTCGTAACTGTCAAAAGTTAAGGAAGCTAAGACTACATATTTTTTTAATTTTCAAATGTTCACAATTTGCGGGGAATATTTCCCTTTGTGCTTGCCTATTATATCCATCTTTCCATACGGACCATTTACATCTTATTACTGTTTCGGTTATTGCTCTTCTTCTTAATTTTCTAATTGAAATAGTTCTTCTTATTATTGATTTTTTTGTTTGTAAATAGATGAGTACCGATAGCAATGCCTCGCAAGTTAGTCTTTCTAATAAAAGAGAGAATGTTGGTGATTCGAAGACAAAATCATACCTTAGATGGACTGTGGAAATCGACCGCTTTCTCAATGATGTCTTACCATACCGACTTAATATTGGGAACACAGTTCCTAATGGATGGAAACCAAGTGCGTACAATATTGTGATTGATGCAATAAGTGATCAATGTAACGTGAAAGTTACAAAAGAGAATATTGTTGGTCATCTGAAGACATGGGACAAGCATTATGAGGTAGTGTCTAAGTTGTTGACCCAAAGTGGCTTTTCATGGGATTGTTATTCCAATAAAATTAGCGTTTACAGTGAAGCTGCTTGGAACGCGTATGTCCAAGTAAAAAGCATATTAATCTCTCTTATTTTTTAAACAATTGGAACGTTACTTATATAGTTCTATATTTACTTTTTCTAGGATCATCCCGATGCAGAGCCATATAGAAGAAATGTAATTGAGAATTGGGAAGATTTATCAGCTATATGTGGACAAGATCGAGCAACAGGGGAATGAGCTGAGACTGGTGTTGAAGGTTACAATGAGCTGGCATCTAATTCCAATGTAGAGGAGGCTAGTGAAGATCTTGATAACACGAATCGTCAAAAGGCAACATCTATAACTAAGTCACAACCGTCGAAAAAGAGAATTCATACTAGTGATACACTTGCTACAACTGTTACTTCAATGGCTAGTGCCACTTGACAAGGTATGTGCCTCAGAAGCTACAATTACAAGTGCGGATTTCAATTATGAGAAGTTAACAGAGGTGACAGATTTGGATCAACTTGAGTTGCTCAAAGCTTATGACGTGCTAACTGGCAATGCGAGGAAGTTTCAGTCATTCATCTCCCTTCCATTTCACTTGAGGAAGCCATGGTTAATGATGCAAATCAGCACCCATAAAACTTAAAATATGGAGCCAACAAGGACCTATGAACTTTGCATTATTTTCAAGCTTAGTTTTTCAGGAGTTATTATCTTATTTACTAGTAGAGATCTAACTTGTTAATCATGCACTTGTTACGATTAAGAGCCACTTTATTTTGTTAAGTCTAAGCACATTTCTATCTTTGAGAACATTTTCTTGTTATCAAGTACTAGCATAGCATTAAAGTTCTAATATTTAACTGTTAGGTTGCAAATTCAAGTTTGCTTATGAATTAGTTGCATTTTTTCATTTTGTATGTAAGTCATCATGTGTGTACTTTATTTATTTTTTCGTTTTCTTCTGTTCTCAGGGGCGGGGCAGGGCACGAGCGGGAAGTGTTGTTGGGTATGATTTAGTAAGACAAATATGAACTCCCATTTTGCATACTTACATCATGTTTTTTTACTTTAGCAATTTCAATTCTTTTAATCTAATTTTCTGTACTAACCAATCAATGGAATTACAAATTCTATTCCATTTGGCGGGGAGCGAGCGGGTAGTGCTATTGGGTATGAAACTCTCGTTTTGCATATTTACATCGTGTTTTTTTACTTTATCAATTTCAATTCTTAATCTAATTTTTTGTACTAACCAATCAATGGAATTACAAATTCTATTCAATTCCAATTCCGTTTGCCAATCGGAGCCTTAGAGTTTTTTTAGTGTTTTGGCCGTCCGCTAGACTATGTAGCGGACGGCGTAGCAGAAATATTAGACATCAACACTTAAAATTGTTTTGGTGTTTTTAGCTACTTAGAATTACGCTTCAACACGGGGTCAGGCTCTGACACAATGGCCGCCAGCGTGTCTTGCCAAGAACCCCAAAGTTCAATTTCGTCGGTTAACAATTCGTACGCATTCACCTTGCCAAACTATGGGACACCCGGTGGGTTCCTGTTAACCCTCACATCTGGGGCATCGGCTGGCAACCCCTACATGCATTCAAAATGGGACATTACGCGATCTGGTAGTTTCCACTCCGCGATCTCGAAGTGGACCAGTGGTGTGCGTTGCAACCCAGAGAGCGTGAAGATGAACGACTCTGCCACCCGTCACTCCAAACGTTTGTACGGTGCCCAACGTATTTTGGCCCGGAGATAGCGAGTCGAACTCCCCCTGATAGAATGTAATGTTGTGATGGGGTTCATCTCTCCTCGGGTAGTGGCTCTCCATCCGGCTGTACTCCCAAGAGCACAACCAAGGCCACACATTATCGGTTCCCTTCATACGGTTGGGTGCACCAGTAATAGTGTGTTCATAAGACCACACCTGAGAACAAAGACAAATTAGGCTCGTATCGTCAAAATTTATTGTGTACCGACTAATAAAAAGATATCGAAAACGTAATTACAAAGAGTTATATGATATACCTGCAACAGTGAGAGACATGCACATATAGCTTTGGAGTCGGGCCTCGTTGCCTTGTACAATGCTCGATGCAAGTATGTAATAGTTACTGCACCCCAGGCATACTCCCCAACCTCTTGCAGGTTACTGAACGATGCTAAATATTCGGTTTGAACCGTATTCTTCGACGTTGTTGGGAATAGAATTGCCCCCATCACCCACCGCAGGAAGGCCTTTGTGTGCAGCACAAGCATCTTCCCCGTGTAGTTTTCTGGCGGAACCTTGTAGGTATCTAGCAACCACCTCAACTTTATCCCACCAGTGCTAAATTCACTCTCGGGTATCGAAGTAAAGAAGTCTCTAACAGCTCTCTTATTTGATACTTTCAACGGAGGAGCAATTACAGGCCGCCCCGTCACCGGTAACTCTAAGATGAACCCTACATCTTCTAAGGTTATTGGCATCTCTCCAAGAGGGAAGTGAAACGTATTAGTTTCACTTCTCCACCTTTCAACAAGGCCACCTATTAAGTTTCGGTCAATTTGTTAAAAGATATTCCCATGCGTAAAGACCCCAAACCCAATTCCACAAAGCAATTTTTTCTGGAATTTGTTCAATTGCCAGGTTCCGAATTGTTCGGATACTTCTACAATGATGAGGGGTGCTCTTTCCTACGAATTAATAAATAAAATTTAAACAAAGCAAACGGTATACAATGTTCGTGAGAATAAGAAAATAAGCAAAAAATAAGTATCTTAATTGTCCATTCCAGATAGACGTACTAATACGATTTTCTTTGTCGTATAATACGGAGGGATCTTCTGGTCCAGGATTAAAGTTCATTTTTTTGCGACTGAAATTATAAAAAAACGTCAAGTTTGAAAGTTTTTATCAAACGCTGCAAATTACCAACGCTAGCTCATGCATAATATATATATATATATATAGGGGCCGATCCACAGCAACCGGTAGATAATATCCACCCAACCGCAACACTTTGTTGCGGTTGGTTTTCTTCTTCCAACCCCCCCCCGGCAACCGCAACAAAGTGTTGCGGTTAGTTATCATTCCATTTTTTTTTCTTTTCTTCGTGGCCCCCACCCCCCTAACCGTAACATTTTGTTGCGGTTGGTATCATTCCCTTTGTTTTTCTTTTATTCCTACTTTTTGTGGCCCCCACCCCCCAACCGCAACACACTGTTGCGGTTGTCCTTTACCCCAAACCGCAACAAAGTGCTGCGGTTCTCCCCCCCCCCCTCCCCCTGCCTGCCACGTGGCCATTGCGGTCCCCCCTGCCCAAACCGCAACAATTTGTTGCGGTCCCCCCCGCCCAAACCGCAACACTTTGTTGCGGTCCCCCCCCCAGCCACGTGGTGTCCTCCCCCCTGCCACGTGGTGTCCTTTCCCCCCCGTGATGCCCCCTTGTCCTTTTTCCATATTTCTCTCTCTTCTTTCTTCTCTCTCCCTCACTTTTCTCTCTTTATAAGCCCTTCTCCCCGAACCCTTTCCTCCACTCTCCATCATCTTTACCAACTCTCTTCATACTCCATATCTCACCTACATAATCTCCACAACAATACAAACAAAAAACTTTCACGCTAGAAGATTGGTGAATAACTGCTAGAAGATCGGTGGATTTTTCTTTAAATATATCAAGTTAAAACAAGTAAGTATTTTGAATTTTCTTATAATTCAATGTTAATTTCAAATTATTCTTACCAATGGATTGTTTAAATTGTGTTATGCTTAAATTGTTCTTACCATAGTCTAAAATTCGTGTTTTTTGAGAGTTTGAAATTAGGGATTGAACTAGTGTTTATTAGCGAATATTCATTCGAAATCCAAAAATAGTCATTGTAGACTCAAATCGAAGATAACAAAAATACAAATGGAACGAAACAAAAATCAGTTCAATCGGAGATCGGATGAGCAGTTTTTTAGGGCGTCAAAATTAGGTTTATACAAATCAGGGTATTACATTTATAGATTCCAAAATAGCGATTTTTTAGGGCGTAAAAATTTGGATTTTTCACGAATTTATAAAAAATAGCTAGAACTAGATTTTGCCAAAGTACAAAAAAGAGACCCTAGTTATTTTTAAAAGATCTATATCAGGGAACAATTTCAGATTTTTCTAAAGACTGAAAAGGGGTCAACTGATACGGGGAACCTTGTAATTTTGCAGTATAATTTAAAATATCAAGCAAGCGCGATTTCACGCGAAACTTTTATGAGAATCCTAGGATGTTGGGAAGTTCTATTTCCCAGGAATTTGTGCCATTTCGAAGTTGTTAGCTATTTGTTTGGCCGAACGGGCTTTTTAGCGCTCGATCCGGACACCGGTTCGGGATTTTTAGGCGAAAAATCCCCAAAAATACTTTTTGGATTAAGAATAAATTCAGGAATCTTAAAATAGCATTTCAAAGCACTTTTGAGATTTTTCGATGCCAGGCGGGATTTTGGTAATTTGTCACCCTGATAGGGGTAGTTTGGTAATTCTACAATGTTAAGTTTTTCAAACGATTTTTTAGTCCATAAATGTAAGTAAAACACCTGAAAGGTTGTGTTGAAGCTGATTTGGGGGCGTTAGGGTGATAATGAACCCCCGGGGGCATTTCGGTAATTTGTCGCTCCTCGAGGGTATGTTGGTAATTTTTCTGGCAAAATTTTCCGAATGGCCTTTAGTTCGAGAAGGGGTGTAAGACACCCAAAAATTTATTTTAAAATTGTTCTCAGATGTTTCCAAAGTCTGGAAATGGCTCAACTGATACGGAGAACCTTGTAACTTTGCAGTGTAATTTAAAATATCAAGCAAGCGCGATTTTGCTTGAAATTTTTATGAGAACCCTAGGATGTTGGGAAGTTCCATTTCCCAGGAATTTGCGCCATTTCGAAGTCGTTAGCTATTTTTTTGCCCGAACGGACTTTTAAGCGCTCGATCCGGACACCGGTTCGGGACTTTTGGGCGAAAAATCCCGAAAAATACGTTTTAGATCAAGAATGAATTCAGGAAGCTTAAAATAACATTTCAATGCACTTTTGAGATTTTCCGATACCAGGGGGCATTTTGGTAATTTGCCACCCCGAGAGGGGTATTTTGGTAATTCTACAATGTTAAGTTTTTCAAACGACTTTTTAGTCCATAAATGTAAGTAAAACACCTGAAAGGTTGTGTTGAAGCTGATTTGGGGGCGTTAGGGTGATAATGAACCCCCGGGGGCATTTCGGCAATTTACCGCTCATCGGGGTTTGGTAATTTTTCTGGCAAAACAGGACACAACTGGAGGAAATAATTTTTATTTTATTTAATTCTATGACTTGTTGAGAATGATATAATTTTTATTTTTTAGATTTCAGTATAAATATGGATGCAACTGGAGAAAATAATTTTTGTGAAGATTCTGATCCACCTTACTTGGGTCAAGTTTTTCAAACAGTGGACGAAGTTGAAGCATACTATAGAGCATATTCGAAAATGATAGGTTTCGGTATTAGAATTAAGATGACTAGAAAATGGGCGAATACAGGTCAAATTTGTGCAAGACTATTTGGGGGGTTAATTTTACCCAACACCCTGTACTTAGGGGTCAGTTGCACCCAGCACCCAAGGGTTTTAATTTTGGCACCCAGCACCAAATGACGGTCAAACTGCCTGTTGACTAAACGGCTGTTAGTTTTTTAGGGGCAAAATGGGATTATTGCCCCTAAAGATTACATGTCATCCCAGTTAGTGACACATGGCCAATTGGCTGTCCACGTCATTTCCCTCCAACAACCCTTATTCTCTCTCTTCTTCCACATATCCCTCAATTAATCCCCAATTACAAAATTTCCCAACTTTTTATTCGAGGGGCATATCGATCGGCGATTCGCAGGGAGATGGAGCCGACGGAGCCTATCGCAGTACCGTTACCTGGATTCATCTTTCGCTGGGATCCCGCCGGATGCCATTAGCCGGCCCCGCATTCCACCGCTGACCCGTCACTGTCCTCACCAGGACCGGCGATGGAGCCGACCTTCTGACCGGAGACCGGGCGCCCCTCTCTGTCGTTCTGGGAAGTTCGCTGAAGTACGGCCATTTTCTCGGTCCACGCATCCCGCACCACGCCAAACCTCTGTCACTACTACCAACATACACTAAGCCCCACTCCCCGCTATGTTACCACCTCTGCCCCGTCCACAACTCCTTCCTCATTCCCTCCTACAGCCCCGTCCCTCCATAGCCCATTCCTTAGCCCCACCGACAGTCCCGCAACCACTAGTACTATTTCGGACCATTACTGTTAACCCACAACCACCGAACCATCATCACTACCAAATCACAACCCACGGGCTCACCCCAATCACCGTCAATCTCAACCCCATTCACTGCTAGCGCCCAGATCCATGACCCAAGACAGAACACCATTGGTTCAAAATATAGTCGAATGACCGAATCACGCTAGGATCTGGGATGCAGATCTGGGGCTTGCTGGTGGCACCACAATGATGAAGGGTGGTGGCTGGTTGGTGGAGTAATTGGAAAGGGCTCAGTGGTGGATGGGTGGGGTGGTCAGATATGGTGGGTAGGTGTGATTGTGGGTTACTAGGGTCAGCGGTTGGCGGTGGCGGGTTTTTAGGTGGGGATTCATAGGTTGGTGGCCGTGGGGGGTTTGGTTGCAGGTAAGTTGTGGCAACATGGCTTTGTAGGTTGGTGGTAGTAGTGTGCTCAAGAAGGGTGGCGGTATAAATGAGTGGGTGGGGGAGGAAGATAATGAAGTGGGTCCAATGGGATAGATTGAGTGGAGAATTGATCACGTGGAAATGACATGGACACCATGTCATTTGTAAAGGACAAAGAGACTATTTTGCCCCTAAAAAATTAACGGACGTAACGGTCAAAGGCCATTTTGACCGTTATTTGGTGTTGAAAACCAAGATTTTAAACATTTTGGTGCTGGGTGCCAAAATTAAAACCCTAGGGTGCTGGGTGCAACTGACCCCTAAGTACAGGGTGCTGGGTGAAATTAACCCCTATTTGAGTGTCATAGAGGAGCACCGCATGTACCCCCGGTTGTTCGGATCAGTGACGAAGGGCCAACAAGATAAAGAAAACAGGACACATTTCTGGGTAACGGCTGCAAGGCCCATGTGTATGCAGTACACCGGAAAAATGAAAACCACTGGGTTATGACGGGAGTGGAGTTGAGCCAAAATCATCAGTTGATGACCCCTAGTAAGATTGGTCAAATTCATCAACACCGACAAATAAGCGCGGCACACAGACAACTGATATTTACAATGGCCGAGGCTAAAATTCCACCTTCTAGAATGATGGGGTTTTCTCAAGCCAGGTTGGGGGGGCTGACAAGTTGAGCTTCAACGAAGTAGACCTTCGAAATGAACTTCGTGCTCAGAGGAGAGAGTCTTCCTATAAGAGTGATTCTCAAGCTACACTTGATATCTTCAGGCGCCTTCAGAGTGAGAATTCTCAAGCTACACTCGGTTTTGTATCATGACAACCGTCCAAGGCTCTATCATTGTTTTGCTCGTGATGACTTCCCCCTTAATAGGTCGGCACACTAGTGGAATGATAGTAGTCTGCATCCAATAATAAAAAATGTTATCAGGCAAGCCTATGTAACAAGCATAATAGACTATGAGTGAAGATCAAGAAATATAAACTAACCACCGCATTGATGTACGTGCACTACAAGAAAAGAGGAAATTAGCGACGGACTTTTAGCGACGGACGAAATTCCGTCGTTAAAATTCTATTCAGTGACGGAAAAAACCGTCGATGAAAATCCTTCGGTAAAAAGATTTAACGACGGAATAATTCCCACTACAAAAAAAAAGGGTTTCGGCGACGCTTAAATTCCGACGCTTAAAGAAATGTCATAAATTAATTAGAATATGCGACACTTCTTTCGTAACGTCGGACAATTTACGACACAAGTACTAAAATGTCACAAAATTTCCGACGTGTTAATACATGCCATTTTGTAAGTGTCGCTTTAGTCATTCGCGACACTAAATAAACGTCATTTGCTAACATGTCGCTTAAAAGCGACGCTTAAAGTAAAATGCCGTAAATCTTAGACGCTAAACGACACCGTTTTACCCATTTCTATTTTTTCATATTTTATACATGGTACATGAAAACGTCGAGAACGAAAAAAAGTTCCGTGGAAACTGTGGCGCCAAAATTTTCGTCCTTTTCATCTTCTCCAAACTCTCTCCCCAAATCGCCTCCCTCTCTCTCCCCAAAACTCTGTCACTCGATTTGCCTCTCCCCAAAATGAGCCTCAAAATTTTTTATCAGATTCTGGCCTCCGGTGGTCTCTTCTTGGCGGTTTTCCGCCAGCGCCCAAATCCCTTTTTCTTCCCTAATCGCACGATCTTGCCGCTCTCTCTCTCTCTCTCGCAAGTGCATATTTCTTGCCCTCACTTCGTTGTGGATGCTTGGACGGTGACAGGTATGTGAAAATTCGCCAGATTCTTGCGTTCATTGCATTTAATATCTTGCCAGATTCTTGAAAATTCACTACACTCGACTGACGTATTCTCATCATCATTGAATTCTAATATGTGATTTTTGGCTGTGACATATGCTAAGAGAATTTTGGCCCAATTCTAATAGTTGTCAATCCCAAGTAATTGCCACTTTCCCAGAAAAGTTCGCTACACTCAATCTTCTACATAATTAGATGTGTTCTAGGATGGCACACTGCCAAAAAGGGTAGCAGTTGGTTTCCATGCTTCATTCTCGGCGATGTCAAACTGGTTTGAAGCCCTTTTGAACAAGATGTGGTCCTTTTTTGGCATTGCAGCATGAAATTGTCAAATTACTGCTTCATGTCTGTTGATCGTGGTGGGACATGTAACTTCTTGGTTTTCCTTCAAGAGAGTTGTATATTTGAAGTTCACAAGTTGCATTGAAGGTCAGATTTTAGTACAGAGGTTTTACTACCTTGTAATATGGAAATCTAATCAAGACTGAAACCCGTGTGGGGGTAGGGGCAGATGTAGCCACTAGGAATTTACTATAGTATGACACTGAAGCGTTCAAGCAGCTAGGGAAGCGAGATATCCTTAAGATATCGTGCCTCAGATTATCGTGTATGATCTCTTAACTGAACCTACGTGGGAAGATTGGATGTTGAAGCATGGTTGCCATTTCTCAATGTAGGTAGGTAATTGTATCGTTTTCTTACTTCTTAGTACATTATCAAGGTGTAGTACATTTTTGTCGTTTATGGGCTGCAAGTTTAAACCTCTACACTTTCCACATTTCATCACTGGTTTATTCTAGTGAAGCAAGTTTCAAAGTAGCTACAAGCAATGCCAGGACCAGTGGTAGGAGAACCTCACTGTATGCTCGGTATAGATGATATGTCTAGTGGAAGGGAAATGAGGTCTGATAAAGATCTTGGAATTGTATGTTTTGTTTTAGTGTTGGAAAAGAGTCTATACATAATGGCCGAATTCATCAAGACTTTTCTTTACATGTATTCCATTTGAACATGTCTGAGATATAATGCAAGAGTGTCCTTGTTTTGTGCAGTTTAGTGGGAGATCACATGATTTTTAACAATTCCTTCAGTTGAATAATTCCTATTTTGACTAATCTTTTTTGTGTCAACAATGGCTAACCAGTTCACCACCGTGACGTGCAATTTCGATCCAATTTGAGCAAGGTATGTTAAGTTCACCACCGTCTCTTCATTTTCGTTATAGCAATTTTTTATGTCTTGCGTTCATTGCATTTAATATCTTGCCAGCATGTATTATGTAAGTAATCGTACTTGATGTGATCTTTTTGCGTTCCTTAATTCGTGCTTCATGTTGCTGGTTTTGTGTGTGATATATATATAACCTGTGACGTTGTGGCATTCAATTTTGGGAAATTTCATATCAACAATCTGGACGATAGTGGAAAGAATGAAATCAGTTGTTCTTGATTGACACGTTGTTGTAGGATGTGAGTGTTTTGATGCTTCAGTGGTGCAGGGCCTTCTTTGAATTCTTATGCATCTTTACCAAATGTGGGTGCTATATATATTTAGTGGCAACGAAACTGTCCCGTTAGCGAGTAGGATCGTACTGTCCGGTCTCTGTGGGGTTCCCAGGAGTCGAGTTTAGGTTGGGACAGCAGTAACATGGTTTCTTTGCTTATGTTATTGGCAAGGTGTGAGCTACCCCACTGGGATTTGCTTGGTAAAGGTATCTTTCCTTTTATAATCTCTTAGTGGTCTGCTGCTTTTTCTGGATTTAAGGCAGCTACACTGAGCTATCCTTGCTATTGTTTTGAAGGCATAGAAAATTGGTTCTTTTCACCATGTTACTGAACCACTTTGCCTCTAGTAGCGCCATATGCCAATGCTGAATGACTGATTTACTCAGACCAAATCAGCCATGCAACCAGTTTGGCGTGGAATTCTTTATTCCCAACACATTTCCACACCCCTAATGGTGGGGAAAAGCACATTAGGGGTGTGGAAATAGACCTCCTCCCGCAATGAGAATGCTTCTTTCTTGTTCTTCTGTGATTACTATTGCCAGTAAAATTGTGGAAGCCTGACGTGGTATGGACTTACTTCTTCCTCTCCCCACCACTGCCCAAAATCATGCTTCGATGGGCTTCCGCAATGGTCTGCCTCGCCCTTCGTCCTCTTCACTTGTGCTGCCTCTGCTTTGCGGCTTTTTTTAAGGAGACAAGGGACCGCACTTTTGGCATGGTAACCACTCGTTAACTGGGAAAAAAAATGAGCTTCCTTTTTGTTCTTTCTATTTTACCCTGGGAATCAGCTTATTAGTATGATCTGGTATGTTATACAGAAGAAAAAGAACCCAAAACGAAAACATAAAAGTGGTGTTTTGCTAAGGCATTTTCAGTTTGGTAGACTTTGTCTTTTGTGACACTACCATTTTCGAAGTCCCTTAAAAAGGTTCATCAAAGTACCAATTAGTAATAGAGATTATTCTGATCATACCCCAGAAAGAAGTTTGCGTTTAGTACCTGAAACCAAGGTCAAGAAGATGAGAAATGCGACGAAACGTGGATGATCAGTTTCGTCCTGTGACATGATCATACGAAGCTCTTCTTCTTCTTCCTCTGTACAAAAATTGATTATTTAGATTGGTTCCTGTGATTTCATGGTGAACATGGACCAAAGCTCAATAAAGAATATGTGAAGATGTACAGGGACAGTGGATGTATGTGGGTGTTTTGAATGTATGGTTGAATTTCTAGAGCGCCTGCAGATGGAATGAACCAAACTAGGAACAAATGGACTGAACCAAACTTTCTTAATTATACGTAGCACATTAACTTATTCTCACAATTTGTCTTGTCTAATGGGTTAGATTAGTGCTTTCTTAATTATATGTAGCAGATTAACTTATTGTCACAATTTGTCTTGTTTAATGTGTTAGATTAGTACTGATGATGTCTTTGGTTTTATTTAGTATTGTTGCTTTACTCCACAGAAAGAATAGGAGGGTAAGAACTTGGAAGTAACAAACAATGGGGTGGGGGGTTACAGATGCAAGAAAGCCGCCCATGTTGACCAGTTTTTGCATAAACAAACTTTGGGCTGGGGATTTTGGCTCAACACATGCTTGAGATTATTCTGATCATAACCCAGAAAGAAGTTTGCGTTTAGTACTTGAAACCAAGGTCAAGAAGATGAGAAATGCGACGAAATGTGGATGATCAGTTTTGTCCTGTGACATGATCATACGAAGCTCTTCTTTTTTTTGGTCAAAGTCCTTTGTATTTCATTCAAAAAGTATATAGCTGTTCACTTTACAAATCAATACTATCCATCATCTACTATAATGTGGAATTGGTAACATATGTAACGATCTTTCTGCAGTTTTGATATTTCGGAAAGATTCTTGCATATGTTATCAATTTCTGAACGCATGCATGCATAAAAACCCTTAGTTCCCGTTCAAAGGTACTCATTACAAAGTAATGCCTTGTAATGAGCCTTTGGATGTCCAGTTTGGACAATTTGGAAAAGCTAATTGTTTATAAAACAGTGTTTTTACTCATTCTTTGTGATCTATGTCGTGGATATTTGGTACACCTTCTCATGTGTTTCTCCGGGTGCATACAGATCTGGTGTTCTAACATCCGTCAAACCTTCCTGAGCAAGGTTAGATGAATATTAGAACACCTAATCGATGTCGTGTACTTGGAGAAATGCGGGGAGGTGCTGCCGAATTTTCCACAGACATGAGACTAAGCATGAGTTATTCACTGTTTTATAAACATGTGCTTTTCTGAATGGGATAGAACCACTACCTGTTTAAGAGTGGAGGAGAAATATGTAGACATGTTGTAACATTCATGCATTCATATTTACATCGGCAATGCCTAGTCACTGGTCATTATTGAAGGTGGTATACAGTACGATAATTCAGTCGTCATGTCAGTCGATCGAAGTTGGATGAAAAGGAAAAATGCTGAAGATTTTGAGTGTCGCGTTGACGAATTTCTCGACTTCGCTTATGCGCATCCTGCACATGTTGACCTTGATAAGATAAGGTGTCCGTGCGGTAGATGTGAGTTGTTGCACTGGAGAAAAAGAATTGAAGTAAAATGGCATCTTCGTCGGTACGGTTTTATGGGTGGATACACAAGGTGGACGCAGCACGGGGAAACGATAGTATTGTCGTCCAACCCGGCTAGTCAAACTGAAGTTAGGGAGGAGGCACGATATGATTACCGAGATATGATTATGGATGCTGGGCATGCTAATGTTGACTGGGGTAACGACAGTCCACAACCGCCGAACGAGGGGGCTCATCAGTTTTATGAGTTGTTGAGAGCTGCGGAAGAGCCGCTGTGGGATGGAGCTCCGAAACACACACGGCTGTCTGCGGTTAGTAGGTTATTACAGTTGAAATCAGACCACGGGCTGAGTGAGAAAGGTTTTAACGAGTTTGTTACCTTAATCAAAGAAATACTGCCCGAAAGTGAAAAGCTACCGCCGTCGTACTATGACGCGAAGAAGATGATGAGGAAACTTGGGTTGAGCTATGACCGGATAGATGCGTGCAATAACGATTGTGTATTATTCTGGAAAGAGAATAAGGATTTGTCACGGTGTCCAGTATGTGATCATTCGAGGTACAAACCGGACAAAGGGAAGAAGAAAAACATTGCATGGAAGATATTGCGATATTTCCCAGTCACACCACGGCTTCAGAGAATGTACTACTCCTCCAATACGGCTGAACATATGAGGGCTCACCGTGAGACTCGCAGCAACGATGCCGATGTGCTGACACACCCAGCTGATGGAGAGGCGTGGAAGGAGTTTGACCGCAGGCATCCAGTCTTTGCTCAGGAAGTTCAGAATGTTAGACTTGGTCTGGCAACCGATGGGTTCAACCCTTTCGGTCAGTCTACCACGCCTTACTCCTGTTGGCCTGTTATTATTGTCCCTTACAACCTTCCACCAGGCATGTGCATGAAGAAGCCGTATATGTTCTTGTCGTTGCTTATTCCGGGGCCGAAGAGTCCCGGTAAGGACATAGATGTGTATTTAAGGCCGTTGATTGATGAGTTAAAACAGTTATGGAATCATGGAGTCGAAACATATGATGCATCCCTTAAAAAAAATTTCAGATGAGGGCTGCTTTGATGTGGACTATACATGATTTCCCCGCATTGGGAATGACGTGTGGCTGGAGCACACATGGGAAGCTAGCATGCCCTGCTTGTATGGGCGTGAACCCCGGTCATACGTTAAAGCACGGCGGAAAGGCCTTATGGTTCGGATGTCACCGTAAGCTTTTGCCACCGGGCCATCAGTTTCGTAGGCAGAAGGATAAATTTGACGGGACAATCGAGCGTGAGGTTGTCACACTGGACTACCCATCTGGTGAAGAAGTACTCTCACACCTGGAGGCACTTGATACTGACATACCACACGGTAAGGGTGTGCCGGATCAGAAGATTGCAGGGTTCGGGAAAGAGCACAACTGGAGAAAATTTTGTATCTTCTGGGAGTTAGCCTACTGGAGGACGCTCGTTATCCGAAACAACATGGATGTGATGCATATTGAGAAGAACATTTTTGATAATGTGTTCAACACAGTGATGAATGTCAAGGGCAAATCGAAAGATCACCTTAAAGCGAGAAGGGATCTACAACAGTTGGGTGTACGCCGTGAATTGCATCCTCGGACAGTCAGTGGGAGGACCATACTTCCGAAAGCACCTTACTGTCTAGACAAGAAACAAGTGGAGAAGGTCTGTCAGTGGGTTAAGAATTTGAAGCTTCTGGATGGGTTTGCGTCCAACATATCTCGTTGTTGCAATGTATCGGAATGCAAGTTCCAAGGGATGAAGAGTCACGACTGCCACGTATTCATGGGGAGATTCATTCCTATTGCCTTCCGGGGACTGTTGCCACGGGTTGTTAGCTGTGCATTTGAAGTAATTGCGATTATTAATTGATGATTTTATGTTGTTAATTGATGATTTTAGATTGTTAATTGTGCATTGAGCATTTGAGATATTGAGATTATTGACGGAGGATGGGACCCAATTGGATTGAATGTGTGATTTTTGTTAATTTTTATTGCATTGAGCATTTGAGAATTGAGATTGTTGACGGAGGATGGGAGCCAATTGGATTGAGATACCTGTTAGTTAGTGCAGACACGGACCAAATTAACGTATGCCGATGTGTCTGGAGGTGCGTGTCGGTGGCGTTGACGGACGGTCGGCGTCGGACACGTATCGGACACCATATCGACACCCTATATGAGGTGTCGGAATTGAGATTGTTGAATGTGCATTAAATTTAGGTTAGTTAGGTTAATGCGACATTTTTAGCATGCACCCCCTGGAATCTCATTGTGGCTCCAGCACTGGCTATAATTAGCCATAATTAGTTCTGATTAACAATATTTTAGTAAATTAATTAACCATAATTAGCTCTAACGAGCCTAATTAGTTTTAATTAACCCTAAGAACCTAATGAAAATCAAATTAGCTGTAATTATCCCAAATTAGCCCAAATGAACCCAATTATGCGCATATTGATTATAGTTAGCCTAATTAGTCGTAATTTGCACTAACATAACCCAATTAAGCCTAATTAGCGCTAGTTAGGACTAATCAACACTACTCGGCACCATTAAAACCCTAATTAGGACTAAATAACCCTAATTAGTCCTAATCAACCCTAATTAGCTATAATTATCCGAAACTAGCCCTCATTAACATTAATTAGCCCTAACATAACTCAATTAAGCCTAATTAGCGCTAGTTAGGACTAATCAACACTACTCGGCACCATTAAAACCCTAATTAGGATTAAATAACCCTAATTAGTCCTAATCAACCCTAATTAGCTATAATTATCCGAAACTAGCCCTCATTAACATTAATTAGCCCTAACATAACCCAATTAAGCCTAATTAGCGCTAGTTAGGACTAATCAATACTACTCGGCACCATTAAAACCCTAATTAGGACTAAATAACCCTAATTAGTCCTAATCAACCCTACTTAGCTACAATTATCCGAAACTAGCCTCATTAACATTAATTAGCCCTAAAATAACCCAATTGAGCCTAATTAGCCATAATTAGGACTAATCAGCACTACTCGGCACAATTAAACCCTAATTAGGACTAAATAACCCTAATTAGTCCTAATCAACCCTAAATCAGCTATAATTATCCGAAACTCGCCCTCATTAACATTAATTAGCCCTGACATAACCCAATTAAGCCTAATTAGCCCTAATTTGGACTAATCAGCACTACTCGGCACAATTAAACCCTAATTAGGACTAAATAACCCTAATTAG